>JAWDJE010000007.1:2400000-3000000 GCA_035047345.1 Bradypodion ventrale
TATACCCACTGGCTTGTGGACTTACAGTGGAACCTCATACAACAATTGCCCTGTATAGCAACGAAATCGCATAATAATTAGGTTTTGGAAAAAAATGGCATCCCACATAACAATTTTCCCTATGGAAAAATTATACAACAATTTTTCAATGGGAAAAACCACTTAGCAAAAAAAATATTGTTGTACGATGCATCCCATAGGGAAAATTGCTATACAATGCATGCATTGTATAGCAATTGTTTTGTACAACAATGAGCCCCATGGAATGGATTAAAATTGTTGTATTAGGTACCACTGTATTTCCAAGAGATCATTTGAATGCTGCCCTCTTAGTCTCACCAGTGCCTGTTAAGTGGAGAGATATGACTTTTAAAAAGGCTCAGCAGACATTCTTTTTAGGAAATCATTTTACACTTTGCACTTTCCCTTTTGTAGCTGAAGATAATTACTGGTCAGACAATGGACTGATCTCTGCTGTCTGTACTCAACTTTTGTCTACGTTGCTTGGCCACTGCGTTACCTTTCCTTTTATGACTTTCTTATGCTTCCTCTCGGAAGAAACTTGACTTACTTAATAATATATCTTTTATATTATTATGGAATGGGGTGAGAATATTAAAAACCCAGCAAATAACTTTCTCACTTCAGGTGTCTCTTCAAAGGCATGGATATATATTTTTTATTGCAGCCTTTGGCTTCCATGCTGCTAGATGGGTCCCAACCTTCTGTGCTCTATAATTACTCTCTTTTGAAAAAGGATAATTTATCCTGCACAATTACTTCAAGGTTAACATAATTTCATATAGAAGATGGAATGGCTTTTCTTTATTTTAGAGACTTCATTTAAAAATTTGGAGGGGCAGATCAGTTACATTTGGTATGGAGAATGCTAATGTTAATACAGTAACTGAGATGCCTGTTTTGGACACAACTTAACAACAGTTTGGAGCTGTTGCATTCAAAGTCAGAATAGTCATGATGAGGTTTAACAAATGGAGGAGGAGGAGGAAGAGGAAGAGGCTGAGATTGTCAACAAGCTCCCCTTTCTGGCTTGTCTGAGGCTCCCCCTCCTGTAATTAATTTTTTAATGTTAAGATTTTGTAGTTTTTATATTTGTTTTTAGATAGTAAATGGCACAACAGTTCGTTGATGCCCAAATTCTGCAAGCAGGATACTAGACATAGTTTTTGGCCAGAACCAACTTCTCTTCATTTCTTTTTTTAAAAAAGTTCAAAAATGCAATCTGTAAATCCTCAGTTTAAATGATTTTAAATGTCGAAGGAGAGGTTTGAATTTAGCACATGTAGGGACGCATATGATTTTACTATTCATTTACTGTGTACCCTGCAATAATGATGTTTTTATAATGAATATAGATTGTTGGTGATATCCAGTGTAGATAGAGCAATGGACTAGGACTTAGAACACCTGGGTTTGAATCCTCATTCTGTCATGGGAAATTGCTGGGTTATGGAACTGTTAAAGCCACTCCTCAAATTTCTCCCTTACTTAAAACACCCAGTTAGGTTTGCTATAAGTCAGCTCCAACTTGAAGGCATGTAGATTGTTGCCCTGTCATTCAGATCCTGCTAATTATTATTTTGAAACACACTCAGTTGTTACTATTCAACAAAATATTACCAGCTGGTCCAATAAAAGATTATCAGAGGCTGTATGGATGCACATATTTATTTATGTTTTTTGTATGCTTACTGTTGAATATGTGAGTTTTGTACCAACCTTGTAGAGATTTCTTAACGATTTAAACACTTTGAATAGTGTCAAGATTTATTATGTAAATGAAATGAACTTATGTTTTTAGTTGTTAGTCTAATTGATTATATTTTATATGCTCCTATCATTCAGATTACACACACCTTTGACGAAGTACCGAAATACCGATTTACTGGAACAGTGTTGTTGTGGTTGTTTCTTTTGAAGATATATTTACCTGAAGTTATGACTCTACTTTGTGAATTTTGATTTTCTTACACTGAATTAAGTACCTTGAGTTGTCTTTATACAATAAATGAAGATTGACTTTGAGATATTTAAGTACACAATCCCCCTTTTTGGAAGAGAGGTGGAATATCAGCCAATCAAAGAAATAGTCAATGTGAGCTTGGTAGGACTGCCCTATCATTAGGCAGAGTGGGACAGCTGTCTTAAGCAGCAGACATGGACTGGTGAGAAAGGGCAGCCAATGTGTATTTCACTTGTTCTTGCCATTGTATGTTTAATGTCATTAATACCATAGGAAGAATAACCTGACATCCTTTAATTGTCAGATATTTTGATTTCAAGAAGCCTAGTGGAGGGCACTGTCATTTACTTTTCTGCTTCAGAGAGCAAATTGTCTTGAGATGACCTTGGAACCTAAATATGGTTTTCTTTTATTAATATCAATAGAAATACCTAGATTATTTCTCATGCCTCATTTACAAAGAAACAAAACCAAAAAGACCCCACTCCCAGTTCTTAAACTGCTGCACAACTCATACGTTTGGGGTATAGTCTGAAATGAATTGTGCACTCGTATTTTCACCCCTTAGTTCATTGGATTGTGAGCAATAAGTAAATATTATATGTTTGACACTTTTAGATCATTAGAAGCTAAAACATGTAATCAATGAATCACAATAATTTGAAGTATGCCACATCTGTCACATCATTTATTTGAATGCCATGTAGTACTTTCTGACTGTGTGCCTGAGAAAAGTCTTTTAAAATATTAAGGCTGAAATTGTAAGAACAGTTACTCATTCAAGAAGCCATGTATACAATCAAACTAGAAATCTTAAACCATTTCTAACATCGTTATCCATTCCTTTACCCACCCTCCATCCATGTCTTTATTTTGTAATTACCTGGTATCTTGTGGGCTTGTTGTAAACATTCTTCACAGTAAAGTCTGAATTTTGTGTACTTGACTCAAAATGAACTTTCTGGAATATAGAAACATATGCTCTTTCATCATGTTGAATAAGAAGTTTTTTAAAAAATAAAATAAAATATCAATGCAGTAGAAACCAAGCTGAAATGAACTTATTAGCAGATAAAAGGCTACCAGCAATAAGTTGCCAAACACAGGGGGGAAAAGTTCTGATATTGTTTCACTGAAAAAGAAAGCTGTGTTTCTTTGTAGAGTGCCTACCTCAGTATGCCACCTTGAGTCCATTTTCAGAAACAGGCATAGCAAAGAAATCAATTTTCTTCCAATATCTATTGTCAAGAGTAAAACGATTAACTAGTCACATACCCTTAGCTTGGAATTCAACATGCCCATCTCGAGATCATTTTCACAGTTTTTGGCCTTGGATTTGCAGAGTTTTACGAGGCACATTTTAATTCTCATTATGAGATAATAAAACGACTTAGGGCTTGGCACTAGATTGAAAGGGGCAGGTAGGGTTCTCCCTTCATCAAAATAAGAAAGCCAGAGCTTCGCACGTGCAAATTTCCACTCCACATCTGCATCCTCCTGTAGAAGTAAGAACAGAAAAAATTGTGGGCTTTTGTTAAAGGGCAGCATTACTCACTGGGAAGAGATGAATTTTCTCTCACTGTCAGAGATGGAAACTTTAAAAGGGACTTTAAAAGTTGGATCTGATTTCACAACAGCTAGAATATTTTGCTCTAAAAGACATTCATTGGCAAGAGTTTATTTACCTCCAGTAGTAATTTCCCTGATTAAACTATGCACCAAACTCATAACTGAAATAATCTGTTTTCTCCCTCTGGCTTCCTTGTTGTTTGAGACATTGCATAGTATTTTGGAGTACTTATCTCTTTCCTAAACTGAAGGTTATAAGAAAATTAGATCTGATTTATTAACTGTCCTTTTATTATTATAATTTGTTTCTTTAACAGTGGCAGTGTGATGTGCACACACTCCTTTCTCAATTAAGATGGGGGATGGCTATGTGACTGCTGAATGAGACAATTGAAATTGTAACATTAAGGTTATTGCTTCCTATGTTGACTTGAAAGGTATCTTTATCTTGACATGTGTACCTTTGGATCTTCAGAATAGCTATTACTTGCTGACTGAAATCAGAAAGATATCTGCTTCAGTGAGGCAACTGAGACAAATGAATGTTTATAGATAAAAATCCTTATGAACCAATAGAACACAGATAAAAAGAAAGGTATAACATATATTTTATCTTAGGCTAGCATAGTATTATTTCCAACAAGACTGCATGGTCTTTAAACTCTTTACAAGAGGCTCTTCCATCAAATTTGCCACTCTTGGGGACAAATTTTGTGGGAGAGATGGAGGTATTTTCAGCAGCTGGTCCCAGACCTTAGAACTCCCTGGCATCTTCCTTCCTGTTTATTTTATCAGCACACAAAGATTCATTTATTCAGGCAGGATTTTAAATGCTGAACTATTGTAATTTAGCATAAGAAAATTTGTAACTTTCAGGCCTTTCCTAGCCAACAAGGAAAGAGTCCCTGCCATGGCTCTCAGAGTGCACATGAACACTCCCCCCACCCCCCACATACATGTCCTAACCTCTATGAATCGTGGAAGTGAATTCTTATTTGCCAATTAGGAATAGACTGAAACCACATTTTTTCTTAAATGTTCTACAACAAACAAACAACAGGCAATGTATTTGCAAATTGCTTTCTAATTCAATTTTTAAAATGTCATGCAGCCTTTTTCTCTGTCTGTTTTCACTTATCTCCTGACTCTATCCACTACGCATGCTGACTATTCTTAATTTAAAAATGCTAGACAAGGGATAGCTTGGACAATTTACCACCCACCATGTTGCCATGTACCCAAAATGTTATCAAAGCACAGATTAAAAACACCAAAACAAATTTCCTTTCAATGGGGTTAATAAATGATGAGAAATAAAATAAAAATAATAAAGTGGAAGAAAGTTGGTTTTGTCCCTTGACAACCAAAATGACAACTGAAAGGAAAATGTGGGAAATGCCCCCCCCCGTGTTTTCATATAATGCAATAATAATTTAAAGCAGTACATGCAATATGGGAATTTCCCTCCTCCTTACCTCAATTTCCTGATAGGAATTGTTGATCATGGCTATTAACATGTTGAGGAGTACAACCACCATGGTGACATTATAAACACCATAGAGAACATACCCAATATTCTCAATGAACTTGTGATCATACTTCAGCACCACTGATATTACCTCCGACAAGCCAAATATGGACCAGAATAAGGTCTTAAAACTTTCTTCTACCCTGAGGATAAAATAAGGAGACTTACTTAGTCATTCTCAGACTAACCAGAAATTAAAACTATCCGTACTAACCAACCAAGCAACAGAAGTAAAATTGTTATTTTTAAAATTATAACAACTGTCAGCAATCAGTATAATAGCAAGGGCAAGCAATATTGGACAACTACAAATAAATAAATAAAAGCACTAGTTTTTGAACCAAATAAATCTTTGACAGGCTGGGCACCAATATATTGTGGTGGGTAAAGGAAAACATATAGAACATTTGAAAGTCATGACAGGCTTGTTTGTTAAAAATGAGTTCCAAAATGCAGGTGGCAAACACAAATCAGGGATGTACATTTTGGATTTCATCCCTGATGGCCGCTGATTGGATTATCTCCCTCAACTCATGAGGAAAAAAAGAGGGGGGCTGTTAGGTGTTCAGCAGCCCCTTCCCTTTCCCGATCATTTACCTTGAAATTCAAGGTTCATTCTTGAATGGGGATTGAGTTTATACAGAAACATGGCAAACTGATTTAGAGAACTGGAGATGAATTGTCGTTCCAGCCCCTATACGTACAGCTAAGCCATGTTTCCTGAACTGATATGTGGCATCTAAAATTACATATTTGGATGTACTAATTATTTTCCTTCTAATCATAATTTCAATGTGAAATACATACATTTTAGGGGCCTTGAAAATCTCTGCTTGTGAGTCAGTGGATCATCATGGATTTTTAGCTTCAGTCATTACAGCCCTGCCAGTTGCTGATAAAAGCCCATGGGACATAACAATTGATGCAAGAGACAGGTGAGATGTTATGCTGCCTCACATCCAACTGTTAAGCAAGTTGGATGGCAAAAATCAAACATTACTCCTTACCTATTGAACTGTCTCTGGGAACCTCAGCAGGTTCGCACCAGTTCACCAGAACTGGTAGCAGAAATTCTGGCTGGCTCTGTTTATCTAAGTTTTGAAATAAAGTAATCTTAATTTGGGTGCAACGCAGGGCTTTTCCCCCTGGCCACTCCCACCATACCACACCCACAGTGTGGTAGTAAATTCTTTTGGAGCCCACCACTGCTTATATTGCATAAGGAATGTTTGTGTGGTGACCAGGGTTAAGCAACATAACCAGTGAAAGCTGGCGAATGTGGCCCCTATACCTGCAGGACAACAAATCCGCATAAAACTTTTGTTTTCCCAAATCACCCTTGGCAGAAAATTATCACTGGTCTTTTCCATCTAGGGAACAAAGCTGGTAATTATCTCTTTTTCACAGTTCAATAAAATTGCTGAGCTGCTTGGTACAACACAGAAAACATTTATCAATAAAATAGAACTATTTGTTCCTGATTTGGACCTCTTGAGTTTTCCACCTCAGTCTATGGCATCCAGTTTTGATCTGACCTTTTGCAGAGGCTGTGGTTTTCATCACACCAAGCAGAAAGTGCAGTTTCGGTCCATAAGGGAGCTGCTTTCCCTATTTTCACGTTCTTTTTTAGGGAAGGCCTATTATTCTCTATCTTTGGGACATGATTTTAGTACAGAAACTTTCCAATGAGATGGAAATTGTGCTGCACATTTTCAGTCTTTCCTTCACAGCTCAATTCATGTTGGTCTGACTTCCATAGCTTACAAGAAGTGGGTGTTAAACATGAATTTTAGCAGAAGGAAATCTTTGAGAGTGAAGTGATGAAGAACATTCAAAATGGAGAATACTGGTGGAAATCCTGTTCTGGCTGCAACAAGAGTTGCAACTATTGAATAGAACCATTGCAATCAGTGGGGATTTGGTGAGTCAACTTCTCTCAAAATTCCATTGATTAAATTTGCCTACTGTAGTTCTGACTTACTACAATAAGCAACAGGATATCAGGCTTTGTCTGGGTAAATTGTAGGAAAAAAGCATTCACAACCAATCATACTTTGTACAGGTAGAGGGAATCTACAACATCCCCTCAAACATTCTCAGCAACACAATCTATCAATAATGTGACTCATGATGTATCTTTGGTAGATATTCCAGCTCCTGTTTCCCTCAAGAGTTATTCAAATATTCATTCCTTGGATGGTCTAAACCAGTGATGGCTAACCTTGACTCTCCAGGTGTTCTTGGACTGCCCTTACCAGAAGCCCAAGCCAGCACTCCTGCTGATCAGGGCTTCTGGGAATTGAAGATCAAGAATAGCTGGAGTGCCAAGGTTCACCATCGTTGTCTCTAAACTCTCCTGCCACTTGAGAAATGAAGCACTGTGTGGGGCTACCATTGCTCTCAAATGCTCCAACACATACACACCACTAACAAACCACTTTCCCTTTGTTCTCCACAGGAAAGAGGGGCACTTCTCCCTTTCACAGGAAAGTAGTAGAAGTAATACCTCTACAATCTCTCCCACAATGTTTTTAACTTGTCATGTTGTCCACATTATGTTTTAATTTCATAGTATTATGTTCTGTCCTCAACTGTCCAGGAAAATGGGTGACAAATCATTTTATGCCTACATTAAATAAGAACCTTTGGAAAACTGTTTTTAGATTGAGCAAAGAACCCCCCAACCTTACATTTTTTCCTTCACTACCCTCAAATAACTATAAAACCTGATATATGTGGTGTACTTATGTTTTATGATCTTCATGTTTGTGCAGTGGTCACACTCACCAATGGGAACTATAAAATATTTCAGGTATTGTGAAAGCTGGACCATTAGGAAAGCTGAGTGCAGAAGAATAGATGCCTTTGAAATGTGGTGTTGGAGGAGGGTTTTGAGGGTACCCTGGACAACGAGGAGAACAAATAGGTCAATCTTAGAAGAAATCAACCCAGACTGCTCCTTAGAAGGTCAAATAGTAAAGATGAAGCTAAAGTACTTTTAATGTCAAACGAGAAGAGAGGATTCACTTGAGAAAGCCTTGATGCTGGGAAAGGTGGAGGGCAAAAGAAGAAGGGATGGCTAGAAATGAGATGGCTAGATGGCATTGTAGACGCAATGGGCACAGAGCTGGGCGGGTTGAGAAGGATGGTGAAGGACAGAGGTGCCTGGAGGGCAATGGATCATGGGGTCACAAAGGGTCGGAATCATCTGTGCGACTGAACAACAACAACAAAATTGAAGACCTTATTAAGAGAATGGGCCATTGTTTTCCTATTAAACATTACATTTTCCAGTAATATGTCTTTTACAAATGCAAATCCCTGCCTTTCAAGGTTGTTATTTAATCATCTATGCAACTAAATAACTCACCTTGATCCCAGGAGTATCCCTCTATTAACCTTTTATTTTAATTTGGAAGGATTCCACTGTTTTTTAAAAAAAATAAAAATGTTCACACATTTGTGCCAAATATGCTATTTTCCCTTGCAACTGAAGCATTTATCTCTGCTTTGGAATATTGCCCCATTGTCCTTGGAAATCTAATAGTCATCTGTATTGCCTTGTTTTTGGCCCACAAGATGTTTTGGACTACAGTACCCAGAATGGGCAAGAATGATGGAAGTTGTAGCTAGTAATGGCTAACCTTGGCACTCAAGGTGGGTTCTTGGTCTTCAATTACCAGAACCCCAAGTCAGTACTCCTCCTGATCAGGGCTTCTGGGAATTGAAGTCCCAGAACACCTGGAGTGCTAAGGTTAGCCATCACTGAATTGTAGGCGAACTCTGGAGAGTCAAAGGTTGCCAATTGCTTCCTTATTAGGATTGCTGCCAGGAATGCAACCCACACAAAATAGCCCTTTGGCCCTCAGTTCAAAGTTTCAAAAAATAAATAAATTACACAGCAAGGATTGCTGAAAATTATGAAAGGATAATAAACCAACCACATTGAGTGACTCGTGGTAAACTGTGTTATCACTGGGTCTGACAATTGTGTCATTATGACGGGCCAAATGGCCAATTTCATTGGAAGTAATTTTATGAAAGAAGGAATATTCTTCATAATGTCTCACAAATTAATATGAGAAGAGACAATAATGAAAAAACAGTGTGTGCTGCAATGTTGTCATGCACTACTAGGACCATCTTCAAATATCTTGTACATTTGCTTTTACTTTCAAGCAAACCAGATTACTAGCTCTCATAGTTGTGGGGAAAATGACAGAAAATTTACTGCTTGAGAATACATTATAGCACTGATAACGTATTTTGTGAGTCACAACTGAAAGTTGCAAAGCAGTAGTGAGTTAACCTCATTGTCTATTGATTCTAATAAACCTTGAACATTTTAGCTGCCTTAGATGATGTTAAATGTACATCTTCAAGCATATAGCAAATGTTTAAAGTGGTTGTTTATGTTGGTGTTGTATATGTTAATCCCCTTGAAAAAATAATATGTCTCGAAGTCATTTGCAGATCATGTAACTTGTACTTTCTGTAGCTAGTTCTCTGGTTGTATAGTACCTTGGTGCACTAAATCCTTTAGTTTGCATGCCTTTGTTCCTACAGGCTTTGCCAAATGTAAAATTTATCATTATAGTGATAGCCAGCAAGATTCTAAGTTACTTGTACTTTCTGGAGGTGTAAATACAACAGAAATTCACACACACACACACACACACACACACACACACACACACACACATACATACATATATATATACATACATATATATATATATATATATATATATATATATATATATATATATATATATATATATATATATATATATATATATATATATATATATATATATATATATATATATACAGCATTTTTGTTAGTGCACCAGGCCCCTGTACCTCTAAGCCCTGCAGAAAGGATTGTTGATAGTTGACCAGAGTGTGAATAAAAACAAAAAGATAAAAAAGTTGTGGCACCTTAAAGACTAACTCCTGTATTTAAATTTATTATTTATTTATTAATTCAAATTTGTATGTGAGCTTTCGTAGATCAAGACCACTTCATCAGACATAAGAGTAGAAGCTCATGGCATAAGTTGATAGTTGATGAAGGAGAAATAAGAGTATAAACCAGAAAAGACAGTCAGGGCAAGGAGCAAAGGATCCAGAAAAGCATCATTAGAGGGAAGAATAATTTGCCGGAGGGCAGGGTGTAAGACTTTTTACCATTTTCTGAAATGATTTTATAATTCCTTATTATCTAGTCTATTAATTATATAATATATCAACTACATAGTCTATTAAGAAACTTTCATAGATGTGACTAAATTCATAGTTAATTGTTCATAAATGAGAGACTATGCTTTTGTAGTAACTTTTTATTATTAAGTAAATAATACTTTGTATTGGATAGCTCAGCAATTTAGGTACAGTATCTGTTTACAGAGACAGAGGATGGATATTTGATTCCCCATTGTGCCTCCTTTGAGTATAGCCAACCTATATGGCTTGCCTTGAATCTTAAATCATATATCTCCATCTTTTATAATTACATTTCATTTTTCTGTTATAACCTGTGTGTTCAGGTTATTGTATTTAAGCTACAACCTGTATTTGGCTGTCGTAACAATAAAATATAAAGTAAATCCAGGGATATTAAAGGACCTTTAGATGGTAGATGTTACCTCAGCGCCTCTGTCTGCAATTTTTGAGAATTCCTGAAATATACCGCAGATCAGATATTTTAACAGTGTGGGCAGACAAATGTAATCCCCTTTTTCAGAAATAATACTGGGCACCTATTATATGGATTGGCCAGCTTGATAAAAAAAAAGTTGTACTGTGAACATTTTGGGGGGAAAACATTCATTGCTAAGACCCAACATCATTTTATTAAAAATAAGTCATGACATACTATTTCTGATAATAGCCACACATGGGTAGATAAAGGGAATGCTGTGAAGATAATGTATCTTGGTTTCAGCAAAGCTTTTAATTTTAGCTTTGTATGTTATTATATGCGGGTGGTGCCTCTGACACGAATAAAGTAAGCAAAGCTTTTGACAATATCCTGCAAGAATATCATCATGTGGGCTAGATAGTGCTAATGTTAGGTGCCTTTATAGCTGGCTGATGAGCTGTTTCTAGAAACAGTTCCTTATCCTCCTAGAACTGTGATGGTGAACCTTGGCTCTCCAGATGTTCTTGGACTTCAATTCCCAGAAGCCCAAGCACCTTGTGAATCCACACAAATGGGTTTACTGTGATTCATCTGACCCATGCTGCCCTTGTCACTCTTGGAAGCGAAAGTGTGTTTGTGTGTGTGTGTTTTGCAACAGCTTGAATTTAAAAATATAGGGATTAGTAGGGCTTTTTCTTTCAGTTTAGATAAGGAAAACAAGGAACAATTTTTTTTTTAAAAAAATCTTATTCAAATACTGAATTATTAGTGCCTACTATATAAATTAATAAAATCGCGCCACTATGGCCTCTCCGCTCACGTGGGCCCCGCTTGTCCCCATGATTTACGGAGGATTTAAGGGAGCTTAAATGGGCAAAGAGACACTGAGAGTGCCACTGGGTGAAGACTCAGAGTGATTCTGACTGGACACTTGCTAGAACCACTATCACAGTCTACTTGGTGGCGATAGAGGTGGTGAAACGGCAATGTTTCACCACCCTTATTGCCTCTGCAGATAATCGCCCAGCGACTCTATTCTGGGAGACAAGGTCCCTCCTTGGTAGAGGGAGCCCTGGCCCTGGTTGGCACAGGTCAGCTGAAGACTTTGCTGATTATCTTGTGGAGAAAATCACCAGTTTGACCCTGGCGTGGACACTATGGGCCCAGAGTTGACCAGTTTGCAGTCTTGCCATGTTATCTGGGATCGGTTTGACCCAGTTGTCCCTGAGGAAGTGGACAGGCTCCTTGGATGTTTGCACCACTGTTTGCCCATTAGATCCATGTCCCGCCTGGTTGTCAAGGTGTCCAAGGTGAATACAGGCAGTTGGGTGGAGCAATAGTCTATGCATCTTTGCGGGAGGGGGTGTTTCCTGCACCATTAAAACATGCTTTGGTGCACCCCCTCCTTAAGAAGCCAGCACTCGACCCAACAATAATGGCCAACTATCGGGAAGGTTTTGGAGAAGGCAGTGGTGTGGCAGTTACACGGGGTTCTGGATGAAGCAGATTATGTGGACCCCTCTCAGTCAGGATTCAGGCCCAAATATGGTACAGAGACTGTATTGGTTGCACTGTTGGATGATCTCTGGTGGGAGCGGGATGGAGGTCATCCCTCAGTCCTTGCTGTTCTTGACCTCTCACCGGCCTTTGAAACCATTGACCATGGTATCCTTCTGGAACGGCTCCGAGGATTGGGGATCCAGGGCACTGTGTGGTCCTGGTTTGCCTCATTTCTGAGGGGTTGGATCCAGTCGGTGTGGTTGGAAGATGGGATGTCCAGCCCTAGGCCTCTCCAATATGGGGTGCCTCAGGGCTTGGTGCTCTCACCTTTCCTATCTAACATCTACATGAAGCCATTGGAGGAGATCATCCTTTCCCATGGGGTGAAATATCATCAGTACACAGATGATACTCAGATGTATGTCTCGGCCCACGGTGATCCAAGTGATGCAGTCAGAGTCCAGATGAATCCTGGCAAGTCTGAGTGGTTATGGGTTAGAGGCCCCATGTTATCTCGGGAGCTACCACCTTTGCTTCTGGATGGAGCTATCTTGCTCAAACAGACCCGGTGCGTAATCTGGGAGTCCTTCTGGACTCGCGACTCCTGCTCAATGAGAAGGTGGCAGTTGTGGCCAGGAGGTCTTTTGCACAACTTTGTGACATACGCCAGTTATGCCCTCTCCTAGATTGGGACTCCTTGCTCATGGTCACACATTCTCTGGTTACCTCCAGACTGGACTATTGTAATGCGCTCTACATGGGGCTGTACTTGATGACCATTCGGAGGCTGCAACTGTTCCAGAATGAGGCTGCCTAGGTGGTGATGGGGTGCGGATGTTATGCTCATGCCTCGCCGCTGCTTCGAAAGCTGTACTGGTTACTGGTATGCCACCGGGTGCAATTCAAGGTGCTAGTAATGACCTTTAAAGTCCTATATGGTAGTGGGCCAGGATACTTAAGAGACTGCATCACTCCGAGAACATCTGTCCATCCCACCAGAGTGGACCGGAGAGGCTCTCTTATTGTGCCATCTGCTAGAGAGGCTCGCCTCTCTAGTACCAGAAAGAGGGCCTTCTCTGTGTCTGCTCCAGCCCTATGGAACCTCCTGCCAATTGAGCTCTGACTCTAGATGGAGTTGCTGCCCTTCAGGAAAGTACTAAAAACCTGGCTAGCAAAGCAGGTGTGGGGCACTGGGGATGCAGCGACCCCCATCTGCTGGCCCATATAGTAATATCACTCCCTCGGTTTTTTTTAGTTGTCTGGCTAATTTTTTATTGTATTTTTAATTGGTTTTTTTTTACTGGTTTTAAGTTTTTTATATAGTTCTCTAGTGGGATTTATGTAGTTCATGATGTAATTGTTGTATGCTGCCCAGAGTTGCTTGCCGAGTGGGCGGCAATACAAATGTGACGATTAAATAAATAAATAAATAAAAATTGCTTCACGACAGTATTCTGGATTGCTAGTAGAGACTTGAAGTTGGACCAGCCATGTACAGAGATTGTGTCTCATAATGCTGAGAGCCAGTGGCTCAGCCAAACTCTCTCTGAGGTACCTTACGGTGTTCTTGTGATGATGACGAGAAGGCAAGATCAACAATTTGAGAGGGCAAGAAAGGGCTCTGGGTAAATTATTGTATGCATAAGGATATGTTACATAAATCAGCATCTTTTTCATTTTTGGTCCTGTTTCTTGATGGGTTATGTCCTCTGTTCTGGCAACATGTCAAGCCAATGCTGCAGGGCAGGGACAGTTAAGGGAAAACAACCTTCCCCACCTCAGTCTTTCCCACCGGCCTATACAGCAGACAGCTTTGACAGGGAGGGCCTGGTGCTATGCCCCACCTTTTCTTCTTGAGGAGCGTGCAATATGACCTCCTGGGAAAAGAAGGGGAACTAAGGAGAAATGGAACGAAGGAAAGGAGTAACATAGAAATAATTTGTTTGCTGTTAGACTTGAGTTAATACTTCAGATGTGTGTGTGTGTGTGTGTGTGAAGCTATGTAAGACTGGTGACAGAGAATTTGGAGCATACCTGTACTTGTAATGGGCAAATCCTTTTCAATCATTTCACAAATTGCAAAATAGTGTACTAAGATCTGAATCTCATCTCTCTAGATCAGGGGTGCCCAAATTATGGCCCAGGGGTTCGATCCAGCTCCCAACGCCAATTCACCTGGCCTATGTCACCCTCATTGCTCGCAGTAGTAAAATGTGTGTATACGGGCATGTTTTACGTCCTCTTCTGGGAGCGATGAGGGTGGCGTGGGCCTGGTGAATTGGTATCAGGGGGCAGATCTGGCCCTGGGCCATAGTTTGGGCATCCTTGAACCACCTACTGGCCCACGACCCAAAAGGTTTGGGCACCCCTGCTCTAGATTGTTAGTATGTTTGTGCCAGTTGCAATCCTAAAACTGCAGATACTGGAGTCACTCCCAAATGATGTTAATGATAAAATTAAATAAAGTGTCTTGTACTAATGCTTGCTGTGTGTTCTGAGGACACACATTTTGCATGAGCCATTTTAAAATGACAGCTATTCAGATGCCCTGATGTGCTCCCTTTGGGATGTGTTATTTGGGTAGCACAGATTTGTGACGGGGTTTTAAATTGAAAGAGACAGTAATGAAAAGTGCTCTGCTTACTGTGCCCTCTCCACGGGGTATGTAATTGCTTGTTTATCTGATCAGTGATCTTCAGACACATACTCATTGATATTTAAGCTTCTGTTCTTTTAGGTGATGCCCTTTTACCAGTGAGGTTAATATGCTGATTCTACAGGACCTCCCTCCTCCCCTCTCTCTTTCTCTTGATCATATGTTCAAGCGGTACATGAAATCAGAGGGATAGTGGTCATTAAAAACTCTTATGTTGAGCTCCCATATTTGATGGGGTTGTCCAGAACTTGAATTAGAAGCATTGTGGTTTGCATGCTAATAATCCTTTTGCAAAACTACTTAAATGTGGGCATATGAGGGGGAAATGAACAGAAGAGACTTGGGGGCAGATGTTGTAGACCAGCAAAATGTGTCCAACCTTCACTAAGCACAAGCTTCACCATATCTCCAGCCATTGTAGTAAACAATAGCCTAATGTAATGGTTCTCAAACTTTGACTCTCCAGCAGTTTTGGATCTCAAATCCCAGAATCCCTAGCCAGTGAATTGGCTGGGGATCCTGGGAATATGTGCAAAACATCACGAGAGCCAAAGGTGAAGAACCCTTGCCTAATTCTTAAAATGCTGTGTTTTTACATGCTAAGACATTTTGGCCAGTATCCTTTTAGTAGTGCCAGTGAAGATTAGACTCACTGAATCAACTGCTGATTGATCTACCCTTTTATATATCTCACTGAGTCACTGAATCTACTCTAGTTGGGATCAGTGACATGGTGCTGGCATTTATGCCAAACTGAGAACAGCAAATATTGTAACTCCCTACCACCACCACCACAACAACTACCAAGGTAAGATCTACAGAACTCAAAGGTATTCAAATTATTTTGGCACATGGGGCAAAAAAATTCTGCAGCCTCTTGCCTCATTGTTGGTGATACAACAGTGCAGTAACAATGGAATAGCCTAACAATTCATGACATCCAGATTCTGCTGCCTGAGGCAACAGGCTGCCAATTGATAAAGCTGGCTATGCTTTCTCATAAAATCTTCAGTATTTTTCTTGTGTACGAAGCATAATAATAACACTTGGTATATTAAACAGACATGGAGTGGTGGTTGGGGGCAAGTGGATTGAGCCAAAATCAGTACTGTAGATACTCACGTTGTAAATGCTGGGTTGTATTTTGCACCAAGGTAGTAAGAATAAAGATTGAACATTCCAATCATGAAGGCGAGAAACACCATGATAAAAATGACCATGAATTTGAAGATGTCTTTCACAGTCCTTCCCAAAGAGATCTGAAGAGGTCCAAAACTTTCATTGGCTGGGAGAATGTACGCAATCCGGGAGAAACTGAGTACCACTGCTATTGCATATAGTCCTTCTGATATGATCTGAGGATCTGAAGGAAGCCATTTGCTCCTGGCTAAAATGAAACATAGTTAACACACATGATCAGCATGAAAAAATGACAAATATGGGTACTTTGTGCCATTGATGTGACTAAAATACTTGAAATACAACAGCATGGCGGGTAATGGTCCGCAGGGTCGCAAAGGGTAGGAATCGACTGTGCGACTGAACAACAACAATAACAAAAATGATATGGTGGTACAATGTCACAAAGTCATACTTTGATGAGCTGCAAAATGGTACATTCAACAATTGAATGCACAGACAGCTATGAATGGGTGTAGCTTTTCACAGAAGCTTATACAGTATGCAGATTTTCACCATTTCAACCTCTGGCTCCACAGCCAGATACCTAAATAATTGAGCTATCTAGCTAGCTATAGACAGACAGACAGACAGACAGACAGACAGACAGACAATTGACCACTCGAAGTACATAAGGTCTTTTTTCAGTCTTTTAAAAAAATGTAATAGAATGTGGAGTGTTGTGACATCAGAGACAGTTTCCCAGGTCCAGGGCATGTGGGATCCCAAGCCACCTGAAAACATGCCCAGCCCTGAGGGTAACATAAAGTACAAATCAATGGGTGTAAGTAAAATTTCTCAAGCTACAATCACAGCCAAGCCACTGAACACTGTAGTGCTGAAATAATATCCTTGCATCATCTCTGCTCACAAGAAAGTTGCATGTCCTCCATATTGTCTGTAGCTCTTCAGACATATACATATTGGGACTCATTGATTCAGATGGTATGGACATAAACGATGGAACAATGATTTTGAGACTGAGGCTAGAAAACAAGCCAGAAAAGGGTGGGGATACTTTGGCCAATCTGTGAAAAGCTATGTGTTGTTCAGGTCCAACCCTGCTGCTGGAAGGAGGCTCTTGGCACTTTTCTGGACATGCCTCGGATAGCTTAGTGTCAGACAAAATGACACAATTTTGCTCATGAAAGGAGTACATGGCACCTGAGCATTCATATTAAAGCCCAGAACACTTGTTCTGCTTCAATGAAATTGAATATACTGCTTGCAGTTGTACAATCCAAAAAGAGCACCATTCAAAGCAATAGGGCTTCCAGTTATAGAAGAGTGCAGTGACTATTTCAGTGGGGAAGAAACAACCACATGCACAAAGGAGCATCACTCTCTCTCTCTCTGTGGAGGCATCCTCAGGAGTCTAACAACTGCAACTCCGAGAAAAGCAGGACACAAATTTTGAGTTCAGGCAGCACTCTGGACAAAAATAAATGGAAGCAGAGCCTCAAACTACTCAATACACTAAACATTTTTTCAACTTTTCTTGCACCTATCATAGTAATTCTGCATCCCAGTGTCCGCATGGTAATCCTGGTCTCCACACAAAACAGGGCTGAAGCCAGTAACAGGTTATGATCTTCAGTATGGGAAATGGAAAATGCAGAATAGGCTGAAAACTGGGGTGACACAATACAAACAAACCTATAGATGTGGGGCTATATGGAAGAAGTTGAACAATGTAAATGTATTGAGAGTCAAGGCTTTGAACGTCTGCTGATCCATGGCAACTTGCCTGAACTGTGTGATATTGAGGATTTGTTTGAAGCAAATGACAGGGGTTTTCAAACTGCTGAATACTGTGTTGGAAAAGTAGAATGTGACTATCTAAACATGTCATTTATGTATGCATACATTTGTAGATGGTGAATGCTGTTTTGAAAATTATGTTGGTTTTACATTTTAGTGCTTCAGACTTGAATAAGTAAATAAACAAAGAGCTGAAGAAAGTGTTAACAGAGTCCAAATAAGATTTTTAAAACCTTGCTTTCTAGGTTGCTTGTTCGTGTATTTTTATTCTGATTTGTTCTGATTTGCTGCAGTCCAGGACCTGATATTGTGAACCTAGGAGTGGGTTGTCAAATCCTAATATTTGTAGCACTTTGTGGGTGTGGGTGTCAGCCTGACCATTTTTAAAAAGGAAGTTTCCACCCCCTGTGGGTGGGATAGATCATGAGGAAAGGAGGGAGCAAGTGAATTAGGCAAAGAAAGAGAAAATGGAGAAAGAAAGGCAAAAAGAAAACTTCTGTAGAGGATGACTCCAGGTAACAATCAGTATTGAGGCAACCCAGTGCATCCAAGTACATCTAACAACGAATACTTCTCCACATGTGTGGACACAAGTGAAAGAAAGAAAGAAAGAAAATCAGAGTGATCTGGAACAAACCCAGAATAACCAGTGACAACACCACTGGGCAGATGAGCCAAGTGGGAATCCAAAGACTGCTGCCTGACTTTCTCAGGCTGGGGAGGTGAAGACGAAGTGGTCCCTTGTAATCTGAGTTGTTCATGGCAGTGGATTTTTCAGTGTTGAGGGCAACTGCTTCCCCTTCAGCACCTCCTCAGAATCCATGACTCTATCTCCTTTCCCACTACATGCTTTATTCTTCAAAGTCGCAGGAGTTACAGACTGACGATATTTGGGAGACCACACATGCCCCACTCTTGACTTAGAGCCACAATCAAAAATAACACAATTAAACTCAGGTTGTGAACCTGGATACATGAATTGTAGAAAGAGAATGGGATTGGCTCAAAAAAGGTGTGCTTTGAGACAAAATATTCTTCTTCCTTGGTTAGGCCAGATGGGAAACTGCCAAAATGAAGGCACCTTTAGGTGAGTTCATTCAGCAGTTCCTTTCTGACATACTGTGAGAAAGATTAGTCAGCAACACAAGGCTGCCATTACCAGGCTATGCCTGACTGTGGTTTTAAAAAATGCCACAGTCTTTGAGGAGGCTCTTTCTGTGCACAAAAGGTGAGGCAAAGTGTTTGGTTTGGCAGTGGGAGCAACACATGAGCAGAGTTCTCCTGAGAGTTTAGAAAAATTACAGAATCCCCAAACTTGCTTGGATTCAGTCCAGGAGCTCATGAACACTCCAACACTGGAGACATACAAGAGAAGATTAGATGACCATATGTTAGATCTGTTTTGTTTTGGGTTCTTGCATTGAACAGGAGGTTGGACTTGATGGCCTCGAAGAACCATTCCAACTAAATTATTTTATGATTCTATGGTATGCAGAGAAATGTGTCAAATTCCACTGTCCTTGAGGACCAGAATGTTATATTTTGTGTTGTTCTGTAGAGCCCCCAATTATTAAGAACATCTTTTCCAGGTGGAGAAGGGGGAGACAGAGGAAGGAAGCTATTGGTGAGAAAGCCACTTCCTGTTTTGTTCTGTCAGTGGGAGTACTTTACATCAGATCTCTTATGTAGACAGAAAAGGCCATTCCACTTGTAGAAGACATGTTCTGGACTCATCCCAAAATATGTAATTACCTGATGTGTTTCTGTGGCTGTATTTCTGCATACATTTATGTTTGCAGACCTCCCAGGGTTATTGAAATATAAACAATAGAAGAAATCATTATAAAAATCCTCTTTCAATTCTTATTTTCTGGAAACACCTGCTAGCTTGGTAGGAGAAATATTCACCCATTTCAACTATCTGTGCTGATGGAGAAGTGACCATAAAATGTTGTATGGTTTACATAATATATATCCTGTGGAAATTAATACACTGTTGTGGAAGAAACAGGAACCAAGAAGCACGCAACCAGATTATTTAGGAGAATAAATGTAATACCATGCCTCGCTTAGAGACTAACTCGCTTAAAGAGCAGCATTTTCTCTGAATGGTCGCCCTCGCTTAACAACTAAAAAACAACCAAAACTCGCTTAACAACTAAATCAGGGTTTGCAATCCCTCCACCCCATGGCCAGAAGTCACAATTGGTCACTTACAATTGTGTTTTGCTTAAAGAGCAAACTCGCTTAAAGAGCAATCCCATGGAATGCATTATGCTTTTTAAGCGAGGTACCACTGTATATCTTCACAACAATGCCCAGATTAATGTTTCTGATTTAATTTGTCTCACTTGTTAACAATTTATGCCAGGTCAAAAGTTCAGAAAGTCTAACATTAGGCTGAATAGTGAGGATGGGTGACCAGCAAGGGGGATAGGGTGCACTAAGGAATCCACCATCGTATGCCTTTCTTTTAGAAGGGGAAGAAATGGAAACAGTGACAGACTTTACCTTCTTGGGATCTAAGATCACTGCAGATGGTGACTGCAGCCATTAAATAAAAAGATGCTTACTTCTTGGGAGGCAAGCTATGGCAAACCTAGGCAGCATAATAAAAAGTAGAGACATCACCCCTCCAACAAAAATCTGCATAGATAAAGCAACGGTCTTCCCAGTAGTAATGTATGGCTGTGAGAGCTGGACATAAGGAAGGCTGAGCACAGAAGAATAGATACCTTTGAACTGTGGTGCTAAAGGAAGACTCTTGAGAGTCTCCTGGACTGCAAAGAGGTCAAATCAATCCATCCTAAAGGAAATCAACCCTGACTGCTCTTTGGAAGGACAAATACTGAAGCTGAAGCTGAAGTACTTTGACCACCAAATGAGAAGAGAGGACTCACTTGAGAAGGCCCTGATGCTAGGAAAGATCGAAGGCAAAAGGAAAAGGAGGCGGCAGAGGATGAGATGGCTGGATGGGATTGTTGATGCAGTGGGCATAGATCTGGGTGGACTACAGAGAATGGCAGATGATAGAGGAGACTGGCATTTGGTGGTCCATGGGGTCACAAAGGGTCAGACTCGACGGATGAGACTGAACAACAAAATTCCTTTCTTTACTGTTCTTGTATTTTGAAATGGTGGAAACTATAGTGTGACTCTAGCTGTATGGAAGATAGGAAGTGCTGGAAAACAGTAGCTGTCAATAGGGGAATCCTTTGCTCCACCAAGGACTATGTATGATAATGTAATACTGTCTGGAGATAGGGTTGCCGTAAGTCACATTTTCCCAGGATTTTCCCGGATTCAAGCTGTCCCGTCTGGTTCAAGGAAAAACATGTAAAAGTCCTGGGAGGGTGCAAGAAATGCCCATGTCTACGGAGGATTCCTTCTTCACATGACCACAAAGGGTTAAATGCATAGAGTCAGCATTCCTAAAGAGGAAGGGAACAGTGTGGATAGGAAGTGAAGAGTTGTCTCTCACAAAGGACCTCTTCCAAAATAAGTCCCTTCCTTTGCTCCTTCCGGGGGGAAACGGGGACTCCAAGGGCTGCATTCCCATTCCAGACCTCTTTTTAGAGCTTTCTTCCAAGGGATCCTTGTGTGGGGTTTGAAGGTGAGTCCAACCCAATTGGAGGGGTGGGGGTGAAGGGTAGGGTAGGGGTGACCTCAGAGAAAGGAAGGGCAATTTCAAGAGTGGCCCAAGAAATGTTTATTCAAAAATAAATGAACAGCCTCTTGACTACAGTTTATTTTAAACTGACAGAGGCTGCCTGCACTGATCTGGGATTCTGTGGGGTCTTAGTGTTTGAAGAATGCAATGATGTCACATGGCAGTCCCGGTTTGGGGGGATAGAATTATGGCAGCCCTATCTGGAGAGGCCAAAAATGATGGTGAGAATGGTCCAAAATGAAATGAGCACTACATTGTTGGCATTGTGGTTAGTTTTGCTCAGCTGTGAAATCCCCTCCTATCATTTGGCTCAGCACTAAGAGAAATGCGCATTTGTTGCTGTGACCTCTTTAATGAACCTGCCTCTTGGGAATTGCTTTTGGAGTCCTTACACAGTGCCTACCTTTCCCCTTCAAATGCTTCCTTGGAATTCTACCTTTCTATGAAGGTTTCTGATGGCCCCTGCACATGTTTATTTTGGAGAATAGCTTTTAAAAGGGGCCACGGTGGCTTAGGGGTTAAGACACTGAGTTTGACAGCCAGAAGGTCGGCAAGTCAGCAAGTCAAGATTTGAGTGCTGAGCAATTGAGTGAGTGCCTGTTGTCTGTCCCAGCTCCTGCCAACCTGCCAAACAAGAAATTTCAAGTAGATAAATAGGTACCATTTTGGCAGGAAAGGTAACAGCGTTTTGTGCACTTCAGCATCTAGTCATGCCTACCACATGACCATGGGCATTTCTGCAGATGCAGACAGTGCTGGCTCTTTGGCTGCAAATAGAGATGAACCCCACCCCCTAGAGTTGGACACAACTGGCTTTTGAACATGGGAGATCTTTACCTTTTACTAGCTTTTAAAAAACTTGCATGTGGAGGCATCCTGGCTGGAATCCTGTTGGTGTTCTTATAAAGTTGAGACTAATTGGTCGGATGCCAGGGTGAATCTCAGTTATTGGCTGAGGTGCACTCCAGCAACTCATCTCTTAACCACAATTAGCTGCAGCATTTTGCACAAGCATTATACAAATACCAATAGATTTCTGGCCCATGTGTGTTTAACTGCTTGCATCCATCCTCTGTCCACTTTCTATCTATCCCTTTTGATCATTCCTTCCTCTGCCTTTGTTCTCTCTCTCTCCATCTTTGCTGTCACTGATACTGTAGGATACTGTTTTTCCATGCTTTACTCCACAAAGGCCACATACTGTATATCAATTATACAAAGCAACAATGGTCAATATGCTGCACAAACTGTGGACTGAACAAATTTTGGTTTACACAGGGGCAGATTCCACATGCTATGAGAGTACATAATCATAATTTTAATTTTGTGTCAGAAATTATTATAGTAAGTAGATCAAAGGCAGTCAAAGGGGATGTGGCCATTCTGCATGGCGCGTGCCATAGTGATCTCAGAATACACTCCACAGTGGAAGGGAGAGGATAGACATTGTTGCAGTGCAAACAGGGCTCCCAAACCATCAGGTCTGTGCTGTTTAATATTTTAACATTTCCATGCTCAAACAAGATCATATTAATGAGTTAGATTTAAAGTACTGTACTATACAGGAAATCTCCTTCCTGATGCAATACTCTGGCACAATTCTCATTTCCAGGTTATCCCACAAGAGGGAGCACTTTACAACACAATGCAA
This sequence comes from Bradypodion ventrale, assembly GCA_035047345.1. Lineage (NCBI taxonomy): Eukaryota > Metazoa > Chordata > Lepidosauria > Squamata > Chamaeleonidae > Bradypodion > Bradypodion ventrale. Next base: position 2,423,143 of record JAWDJE010000007.1, read on the forward strand.
AACTAGAAGGTTAACCTGTCCAAGCATCATCAAAGGAGAGCAGTCTAGTGAGAATACAAGGAAGGAAAAAAATGCAATCTATAGATGTGTCCTTTACTATGTGTATGTTGGCTATCTATCTAATACATTTCTCTAGAGAAAATATAAATTATTTATTAGTCTTCCGACTCTCACACTGTCATGTAAATCAGTCATGCTTTCTTATGTTCAAAGGAAGCACATCAGATCAAATGTGGCAATGACTGTGATATCTATGATTTTCTGAGCTTTTGTTTTGCTTTGTTGTTAACTCTAACAACATAGTCTCGAGCATGAACAGATTGAAATTCAGCTTGTGTTGTGCCAAGCAATAAGAAAATTACTATCTCCTTCAAGTTGTCTGATTGTTGTATCCTTCCTACAGTCTTATGCAGAGCAGTTGGAAGTGAGGCAGCCTGACGGTTTTAATCTCACTCTGAACTGCAAGATGTATTAATTCAGACTTGTTATGAATAATTAAAAGAGGAGGGGAAACATTTGTTTTCAAAAGCATAGGCATTTTATGATAAATCCAAGGTCATGACGTGGGGAAAAATCTGGTTACATTTTACTTTCTCACCAAGGCAATTTGTTGAGAGTTTGTTAACACTAACAAGATTTCTCGTGTCCAGTACAGAAACAAGAGAAAGGACAGTATAAAAATAGTCTCTATTCCCTTTGAGAAACAAAGGGAGTACTGTACATCCAAGCACACTCTCTTGCATGGACTGAAGTCAGCAAGTACACCTAAAATGGCTGATAGATAAAAGAGATAATAATTTTGTGTCAGAAATTATTCTGGGTTGAAAGGATTTTTGCTGGAGAAATACTGCTCAAGGGACGGCCGAATGAGACAAACAGTCCACAGAAGAAGGCAGCACCACTATAGTGGTATTTGAATAATTAGTGCAAAAATCATTATTGTAATTGCAAGAACCCTCCTTAATACTAGCAGAATGCTTTCATCCATCTCATAGACAGAAGAGGGAAACAAATGTGGACAAGCAAGTAAAACCTTGGGTTACAACTGCCTCTGTTTAAGTTTGCTGTGGTTTACAATGGCAAATCCTATGGAAATGCTGTCATGGTTTACAAATTTTTAATGTATTTTTTGTTTACAATGATCAATTCAGGACCATTTTTAAAATTTTTCAATGCATCCCTATGGATGTTTCGGTTTACAATTTTTTCAGGTTACATCAGAGGCTGTTGGATGTATATATTTCTCCTTTCCATATTAAATAATCTTATTTTCCCGGGTTACGACCTCTGTCGTAACCCGGGGTTTTACTGTACTTTGTGATCTAATGTTATCCCCAACCACTAAAGTAGACCCATTAAAACCAGTGGACCCTACTTTACTAAGTTGTAGCTAACAAATTCTACTTTGTTATTGTGGATCTACCCTAGTTGGGAACAACAGTGGATTTAGCTCATGTATGACAACTGAAATCCCATGCTGAAAGCAAATGCCATAAAATGCAGAGGAAAATAAGATTATTTAATATGGAAAGGAGAAATATATGACTGGGTGATAGAATGACTGATCTTCAGATATATAACTTTTAAATAAAAGTTAAAGTTTATTTAACTTTTGATATCTATATAACTAAAATCAAGGTCTGGCACTGTATGTTCTTTATGTTCCCAAGCTCTCCCCTGAGCCATTCCATTGCTCAGGAAATGGGAGCCACTTGCGAGCCGCTGCCACCCCTCCCCCTTCCAGCCACGTCTGGCTGGAAGGGGAGAAAAAGCCGCCGCCACTTCCACCACAGCCCGAGGGGTCCCAAGCTCTCCCCTGAGCTGCTCCATCGCTCAGGGGATGGAAGCCACCTGCAAGCTGCCTCCGCCGCTTTGCTAAAGGACTCCATCTCTCGGACTCTGTTTCTGTTATGTAAGTGCTTACTTAATTGTGTATTTGGGGATCTTGACTATATGTATTTTGAACATTACACTTTGTATCTGATTATGCTTTTTTATTGTGTTGTGTTTCAATGTGATTTCTATATCCATACAGTGCAAGGCCGGTGGAACGAGCGGCACCTGAGGGCTTTCCATCGCCCTCAAAAGCCACCCCAGCCTCCACCAAGCCTGGCGGGGCTTTCAACTGACGGCTGGCTGCTGCTGCTCTGCTTCTGCTCCTGGGACTAATTCCCCCTTTTTTGTCTCGGCTGGAACCGATGCCAGCATCAAGATCTCGCCTCAGGGCCTCTTCCGACACCGGTTGCCTTCCCCCTTCCTGGACTACCTGCGGGCGAAATGGGGGTCAGCTGTGTTGGACCCCTGCGGCTACAAAGATCTCGCCATGGGCTGCTCCCGATGCTGGTGCCTTCCTCCGCCCTGGACTACCTGCCTGGAATTGAGCCCAGCTCACCTGCACCTGCGACTGCCGCCACCCTCTATGAGCCACGCTTAGTCAGAAGGGTGAAAAAGCCGCCGCCGCCACCGCAGAGGACCCATGCTTTCCCGGAGCCACACCGTCGCCCCGGGGGATTGAAGCCACTTGGGGACCTTTTGACGTAACTGAGGACCGTTTACCTTTTATCCTGGCTGGGCTTCATTGTTTGTATCTTGTCTTTTGTTTCTATTTTATCACTGTTTTCTTTTGATTGTAACTTAATTATGTTTTGACACTTTTTGTATATTTTATATTGTATTTTTCTTGTTCATGTTTGCTGCTGTCTACTGTGCAGACAGCATGCACCAATGTAAAGCGTTCTGAGTCGCCTTCGGGAGAGTAGAGCGGCATATAAATTAAAGTTTATTATTATTTATTATATCTCTATTATTGTACCTTTTTCACTTTTTTGCTGCTGTCTACTCTGCAGACAGCATGCACCTATATAAACCACTCTGAGTCGCCTTTGGGCAGAGTAGAGCGATATACAAAAATAAAGTGGAATGGAATGGAATACAAATCCACACCCCTGCACCGATCGCACTGAAACTTGGCACACATGTACCTTGGGCCAAAGAGACAGTCACTGTGGGGGTAACAAGCCCCATGGGGAGGGGTATGTCTCCTAAATCAATCCATAAAGGGGACACCCCCACCGACAGGAGAAAAAGCAAGGGAAAAAAGCCGACAGGGGTGATTGTGATGTCGTGGCCACAGGTCAACCAATTCCTAGCTGACCAGATCTGGGGCTCCATGACATCACAGGGCTCCCTAATACAAAGCAACACCCCTGCACCGATTGCACTGGAAACTGCATGCACACCTACCTTCAACGTCTGGGATGGCCGGCGTGGGTAACCGGCAGCCCACCTTGGGGTCCTTGCCCCTGAAAAGGGGCTGCAACACCCACCCACCCGGCCATCAGAAATGACCAGGAGAGGTTACTGCACATGCCATGAGAATCCACACATGCATCTGACCCTGCCTGGTGTTCCAGGCTGTGGCATATGCACGAAATTCCACGCATGTGCCAAAGTCTGCCTGGCATTCCAGGTGGCTCATGGCCTAGCTGCCAGTACAGACAGTGGCAATTACAGCCATTATGGCCGTCCTGCCCCAGCGATTATTGTTGGTGGGCAGCCACCGTGGCATGACTCCTCTGCACTCCTGAGGCATGCCATGGGGGGGGGAGAACCCACAGCCAGAAGCCAGGCAGAGAATGGGACCGGGCTGCTGCCTTCCTCGGGCCTCCACGGGGGGGGGGGCCTCTGCCCACCCACCCAAATGGAGCCTCATTCCGCCTGACACAACCCATGGGAGGATGGAGGGGCCGGGCTGCGATGGCTACCCACTGACTGTAGTCATTGGGGAGGCCAGTGGCAGTGGCCAGAGTCAGGCTGAGACGGTGCCTCATGGCGGATCAGAGAGAGCGGCCGCGATGACAGCAGACAAAAAGGTAAGGCAGCTGGAGTGGGGGGCGGGGGCGGGCCCTGGTCTCTCCTTGGCCTGGGTAGGGTACCCCTGGGCAACACTGGGTCCTCTGCTAGAAGTAAACTATAATGAAAAACAAAATAGAATTGGCAGAGAACTGGGTCAGAGACAGTGCAGCCCGATGCCATCAGCCAGGGCTTCGAGGCCAACTGTGGCCGCTCTGCCAGAGCCCCACCTTGGCAGGGATATAAGGACAGTGCAGCCCGATGCCATGGGACTTCGCCGCCTCTCCCTGGCCCCGTCATCGGCCAGGGCTTTGAGGCCAGCTGTTGCCACTTTGCCAGAGCCCCGCCTTGGTAGGGATATAAGTACAGTATGGCCCAACACTGCAGGACTTTGCCGCCACCCCTCCCTGGCCTCGCTGCCAACACTGATGCTGGTCCTGTGGGCATTGGACCGCGGGGGAATGTTGACCACCTGGGCTCCCGGCGGTGAAGACTTAAAAGTCGAACGCTGGCGCTGCCCAACTAAGCCTTCTCCCCTGGTCCGGCATTGGCTGCGGGGGAGTGAAGAGGATGTAGACCTGGGCTCCAATATGTTCGTTGAGCCTGGCCCTAGTTAAGGGTGTTATTTGTATTTTTTATATTGTTACTGTTATTATTGCACCACTATTTGGTATTTGTGTATTTATTATTGCTGTATTATTATTATTATTGCTGTATTATTGTTATTCTGATATTGATTGTCCTATTGTTGTTTTGATATTGTTGTTCTGCTGCTTCGAGTTGCCTTCGGGCTGAGGGAAGCGGGGTATAAATCAAATGATGACAATGACAATAATTTGGTTTTGCAGCATTGAAAGATTGAAAAGTCTAGCAGGGCTCAGGTAGGACAAAATAGATTTTTATAGTCCTTTCCTGGCATATATGATGGCCCAGGCTGGGCTGAGGTGCCCATTCATCTCATTTCTGAGCAGAGGGGCACCTCACTCCAGAATTTCACCTTTGATTGGACAGTGGGTCAGCTGTGAGGCTTGGCATTGAAGAACAATGGGACTGCAGTGGCTCAGTGGTTAAGAAGCTCTCTTTGTTAGCTGGAAGGTTGGCAAGTTGGTAGTTCAAGACCTGAGTACTGCATGACGGGATGGGCGTCCATCTCTGTCCCAGCTCCTGCCAACCTAACAGTTTGAAAGCAAGACATTGCAAGTAGATAAATAGGGACCACTGCTGTGGGAAAAAGATCTTGGGAATATGAAAGAAGCCTCCTTTGGGGGGCCCTGAGTGGAGTTCCTCCAGCAAAAATCATTTCAACCCAGAAAGCACCTTTGTGTTCTTCTGACATGATTATATATAAATGGTTTAAGTTCTGTCTTCACTTTACGACACCCAGAGGCATCACTCTCTCTATAAATAAGCTTTGAAGATGAGTACATAATGCAGAAACACTGGACCCAACTAGGAATTTACACTTCACCAATCTTGACTCTTGCTAAGAGTGGAGGGAGCTCTGTTAGCAGACCAAGCGAGGATCTGAAGCATTTAATTTCATACCCACGTAGTCACATCTCCTGTTCACCAAGGGCTGGCTGTCAATGTCAGGACAAGCAGAACATTTCCTTTTTGTTTCTTAGTTGTGTTTGGCCTTTTAGCTCTAACACTGAGTCATATGCTGTGGTCTTTCCTCGGAACTTCACCTGCTGAACGAACACAATATCAGATGGCAAATATTGTGGCATTTCTTTCACTTTGGGAAAGCAGAACAGCTTTCTTTCTCTGTAGGTCATATTTTATTCTGTGAACCTGAACAACACACAAGAAAACAGACATCCTCTCTCTCACACACACCCTGGTGTGTTGTTCAGGTCACTCCATCACCCCACGACTGTGTACTGTGATCTTCACACAAAGCCAAGATCTCATTTCTGAGCAAAACTGTGTCCCTCTTGCTACACCTATGTGTTATCTCTTTGATCAAACTGGCTGGATATGCTAGACAGGTGAATCGTTTCCAAACCTCACTGAACTTTGGCAGGGCAGATGGGGAGAGATACTTCATTCCCTAAGAAGGATCTTAAACTGAAAAGGGAAGCAGCATTTCATCAGCATGTGATCTCTTACCATATGTAAAGTAAGCAACCTGAGGAGGGAGGGTAGCATTATTGAGGTCTTCATCATGAACGTACAGATCCACATATTGTTGTGCTTCTGTTGCTTTGAGAAAAGCCATGAACCGGGCAGTGAAGGAAGCTGCAAAAATAGAAAGCATCCCAAAATCCAGCAAGTTCCAAAGGTGCATAACATATTCACGTGGACCTTCTTCCCAAATTTCTTTGCATTCAGACCATATCATTCCTGCAAAGGGGCACATAAATAAATGTTTTTAACTTATGTTTATTTATTTCATTGATTCACACATCACTTTCCTCCCAACAAACTGTCTAAAGGCAGATCACGATCATTAAAACAACATAATTCTACATGATGAAGAATAAAACCAGATGCAATAGTAAAAAACAAATGGATAACAATATTAAATACTGTGATATTAAAAACATACATACATACATACAAAGCAAATTAATTTGCAAATTTTGAGAGGTGATTTTCCTGCTGTGATATTCACACATTATCAGCAGTTAGTCATTTCTTTCCTCCAGTGTTGGGATACCTATAATGTCTGTTTCTTCCTTATTTGCTTGCACAGCAGCCTATGTTCCTCTCCAACAGTAACTTAACCTAACAAATGTATAGTAATGATTTTATAGCATTTTCAAACACTCCATATGCATTATCTAGTTATATGAACTCTGTAAAGCAAATTGCTTTTTTTTAATCTTTGCTATTGTAAATGGCTGGGCTGAAGCTGAGAATAGCATAGCTAAAGCCTCCTATTTGTGGCAAAGGTGAGATGAAAACCAAGAACTACCTAATTTGTAGCTAAGAAATGGGTATCCTTACAATTTGGCAGAATGAGATAGCCAGGTCAGATTCTGGATATCATAGAAGAGGAACAAATTGTTAACTAGTATTATATACCATTAATAGAGTTTATGATAACATCCTTGACTCTAAATACCCATGTCCTTGAAGAAACTTTAATGTAGTTTTTAGAAATAAAGAACTCATCCTGTTTTCATCAATGTAGTAAAGCTTGCTTCCCAGAACATAGGAAGGTGCCTTGAAGTGACATAAAGCACTGGCTCATCTATTGCAGAATGATCAGCTCTGACTGGAAGTGGTGCTCTGGAGTCTTTCTTGACCCTACATCCTTCTTGCTCCTTTGGAGTTTCTTACTCACATATTAGCTAGGTCTCACCCGACTTAGTTTACACAGTTAGACAAAAACAATTGTGTCAGAGTGGCATGGTGGTACAACATACGGTGTTGTATTGCCAGTTCTTCTTCACTCTGCTATTTCATCAGTGCCAAAACTGTGAAAAGTTAGTCCACAGCCACCTACTGCTCTGTTTAAGGGAGGAAGAGCAGTTGAGAGAATAGGCCACTGCTTGATTGGATGTTTGGCACATGGCTACAAATGCTTGACACACATTTACACACAGTGATAAATCCCTTTGGAAGCATTTACATGCCTGCAGATTTTCTGGGTTGCCACTCCCAGGGTGGATGCAGTTTGAAAGCAGTATTGATGGCAGCTTCCATCTCCACTAGTAATAATTTGAATGGTTTCCCTTAATCTGTCTTTGTTTGGAGACAGGACATAAGATAATGAAACAACAGGACCCAGAGTAACAACTTCTGGAATCAAGAGCCTTTACACATTGTTCTTTTATGAAAACCTCTGCCATCTGTTCTGATGATTTTGATTCACCAAGCCTGTCTTTAGCATTTGGCTCTGAGGGATCAGATGTGCTAAACAAATACATCAGTCCCTTGGGATAACCTTTGTGATCAAGCTGGATAACCTTTGTGCTCAAGTGCAAAGATAATTTTTTAAATGAAAGAACAGTGTGCAGTCAATCATTCAGGTAAATATTTTTTCCCTTGGTACAACCTCCAAGCATAAATGCTATTGAACTCACTCATGCTGTTCTTTATTTTTACCAGAACATAAAGTATTCAAAATACTGTGTCAGATCTGGCAAACTTGTTTTAAACAGCCAGCATCAAGTAACACAATTTTGCTATTTTGAAAAAACTCAGAAATGTTACTGTGCTTTAAAAAAAACCTATAGAAAAATGAACAAAATATGGCTCTGTGACTCAGAATAGTACACCAAAATCTTTATGTAGAAAGCTTAAAGTATAGTTTAATATGCTTTCCTTTTCATTAGTCTCATCTCTTCATCTCTATACTTTCACTATTGTCTATTCTGTCACTCTCTTGAAATAGATCCAGAGCAATGGTATAAGGTGAATCTATGAAAGCTCAGAAAGCTACTCCTTGGACTACAACCCCCAGAATCCCCAGACAACATGTGAACTAACTAAGATGGCTGGGTTACTGTGCAAGGTGTAACCCCAAAATGGATAGCATTTCTAGTCTCTGCACCTGATTCTGATAGAAGGGTGACAGAGACTGCTGAACAATCCCTGCCTCAATTGTCCCATGTGGGAGTCTTCAGTAAGTTTCTATGACATGGGGAGGCTCAGTCCACAGAATGAATCCTTCTACATGCTAGTGCCAGGTCAAGGAAGACCTACATCTTTGGCAGCCTCTCCCCCGGCAGCCTCTCCTCCGGTGGCCTCCAATTTTCTCTTGTATTAATGGTTGTTGTCGTACTTACCTAAAACCCACTTCATGATGAGCATTTCTGTCCATGAGAACTGAGTTGTTTTAACTCTAAATATCTGTTTGGGATGATCCATGGCAGTCTCATTGGGAAGGAGCTTTACTCCTTCAAATCGGTCTGAGGCATTCACGACTAACAGTCCGAGGAAAATTGTAAAAGATACTGCGTGTGCCACAAACTTCATGAAGGGGCTCCGGAGTGTACGTCCCAACTGAAAATTAAAACAGATGAGGTTATTCCTATCCTCTGATCATCAAAGTTACTACTAGGTTTCTTTCTTTTGAAAATCAAGGCTTATATTCAGGTTTTTAATCAGGGCAAAATTTCAGTACTTTAAAACACATTGGCTTGGATCTGAAGGGATGACGTGGAAGTACCACAGAACTCTGTTTCAGCATTTAAAAACTGAAGCCTTGCTGGCATTTCACCTGGGGCCATCAGTTGTCATGTGTCTCTTTTGAGAGGCAGAAAAAGTGAGAGAGAGTCAAGAAAACTTCTCCGAGAAAGTGGGTTTTGCTCAGTCTTTTAACTTCTATTTCCCCAACCCAAGTTACCAAGTTAATGAAACCAACTTCTAACTGGTGTGCTGGTGATAAAATGCCATTGGTGGCCCTAAGGAAAGATGCACATGTGTGTGTTTCCTTCCAGCTGGATAGCTAGAAAACTAAATTAAGGTCTCATCTGTGTTTCTTTCCCCAAAACAAGTCCTTTTGATATTGCTGAATTCCCCTATCTCCATGACTGATGAGAGCAATTGGTTACAAAGGAAGGCACCGATGGAGTGATCTGATTGGGATCTGACAGGGGGTAGAGTCACAGAGGGAGTCAATCCTTCTCCTCCCATGTGACATGGAAACAATGAGAGTGTGGAAGAAGCTTAGTTTCTCCTTTCCTCAGCAACCCCAAACAGCTTCCACTGTGACCTTGAGCAGGATCATTGTGATGGATGCAAAATCAAAGAATTTTGACAGGTTATTTTGTACCAGATTGGTGGGACAGTCCAGGGTGAAAACCTTGTCCCACCTCAACAGTCCTCAACAGGACTGATGGAACAGCGAAGAGATCAAAATCTCCTACCACACTTGGAGATCTGAAACTGATTGTAATTTGCCTCTGTGATTGGTGTTGTTGCAGTACAAATACCTATGCATTCTCTCTCTCTCTGTGTACACACTTTTTTAAAAAAATGTGTTCATAATATTTAAATTGTTGATCTTTTAATATTATTGGCTAAATGCTGTTGCTTAGCATAGTAGGTCTCAATTAAAGCATTTCTACTGAATCAGTGAGGGTTGAGTGAATCACCTCCTCCATATGTTCCATTGATTCAGTGGGCCTATTCTGGGCGTGATTTACAACATTAAGTCATAGGATTTCAATCATTGTATGTTTAATGACATTTCAATCTAGCAATATAGAAGGAGCCTTCTTGGAGCATTATGAGTACTCTCATGAAGACTCTCATGAGTCTTCTGATCAACAGTGCAGAGCCAGCCAATCCTTCGGACTCAGAAGCACTGTAGTTGTGTAATGTATAAAGAAAGAAAGGTATTTAAATATTATAACTTGTTTTCAGCTGTATTCATTTTTCAATAATTTTATGAGGTGTCTTGGCTTCATCTATTGGGAGACTTAAATAAATAAGCACCCTTACCCACCAGATGATACCTGAATGGCCCTTAAGACCAAAAACTTTGCACATGCTTGAATGTATAGGTGCTACGATATATTCCCCAGCAAATTCATGTCACAAGCATTTCTCAAAGCTCAATAAGATACAATGGGCAGGAATCCATATATATTAATCCAAATTTTCTATATCAAGTGTGAAAGAAAGGATGGACTGAAGGGTCCAGTTTTTACAGCAAAACTGATGTGGAGAGAAGAACCGGTAGCAGAAATTCTGGCTGGCCCCATCCATCAAAGTTTTGAAATAAAGTAGTCCTAATTCAGGTGCAACTCAGGGCTTCCCCCCTGGCCATGCCCACCACACCACGCCCACAGTGTGGCAGTATAGTGATTCCTCATACAACGTCCAAACTTGGTTCCACAAGTTTGGACTTTATACAGATTTGAACGTTGTATGAGGCATGCAAAATCCTAGCTGCGATGCCTCATACAACATCCAAATCCTTGCCACGATGCCTCGTACAATGTCATTTCCATAGAGATACATTGTACTGTAACAGCACAGACTTCAGGGCAAAGTCAAGGAAACTGACAGAACTTTAAGAAATCATTGTCTAAAGGCTAAATACATTACAAAAACATGTCAGACAACCCTGATTTTAGGGGACAGACCATACAACAAGTTTTTAACTTTTGAAAACTTTATGAAGTGCAGGTTTAAAAGTTAACATGTCCCATCATGCAGCACAGTGTTAATCTGCAGCCATGCAGCCAATCATCTATTTTGTACAAGCTACTGTAAACAATTACTGGATGGAAGCAAGGACAAAATGGATGCCAACATGTCCCATCATGCAGCACAGTGTTAATCATCCAAACAGCAGCAAACATGAAACAATTAAAATCGAGCTCCAAACCACTCCTAAACACTCTTCGCCTCGTGCAAAACCCACAAGAGCAATGCATGCTGTGTCCTGCCTTTTATACTGCCCAGGCACAATGCAACCTGGGAAAAACCCCAATGCCTCGTACAAAGTCGCAGCGACTATGCACGAGGCAACTTTTTTCAAGGAATTAGGCAATATTGTATGAATTCGATGTTGTACGAAGCGGATTTTGTATGAGGTGTTACTGTATTTTTTTTTTGGAGCCCACCACTGAGAGAAGTGGTTAAAACACCTTGCTGCCTCCAGCTCACCTCTTTCTCTCCAGTCATTTCATCCTCAGCTAAGCTCTAATAGTGAGGGTCCCTGGACTAAAAACCTTGAGAAGAAGGGGTTGAGGTAAGCAAGGGTGTGATTGGATGGAGAAATAGCTCACCCTCCAGACCGCCTGTGGTACAGCCAGATGCAGGAGATCACAAAACAGCCTACTCCATTCCCAATCTGGACCTTTTTGGTCCAATAACACTGGTCATTGGGGTGGGTGTGGGGTGGATCAGCTGGAACAATTCCTGTAGGCACAAAGGATCAACCCTTCCTGGCATGATCAAACATGATCTTTTCTTGTCAGACACGATCATCCTCGCCCATTTTTACTGTTAAAACTGGCCTTTCATTACTCTCTTTTAATCATTGTGGGACAGTCCTAAATGTAAAGAAATAGACCAGTGGCTTATTTACACTAATTTACCCCTATTTCCTACTTTTCCACATTCCAAATTAACTTTTAAAAATTTTCAGCTGTGCCAAGAACTCTTAGCAGTGAAAAATAAGTTCAGGGAAAATAATAATAATATTGGAATTTTAAAAAAAGTTACAAATACATTTATGAGCTTGTTAGTATGGGAAGACATTTGAAATGCTTCACATCAAAAGTCTGAAATTATTTTTCATTCAAATGTAGGTGCAGACTCTGTTATCTTCATCCCAATTTTTCATAGCTTTTCTGTTCTCATGTTAATCATACACGCCTAGGCCTCTTTGAAGTCAGAGAACCACTTCTAAGTTAAAAACATATAAAGTTTTTTGCTAAACCTGAAACCCAGTTTCCACACCACGAGCACAGCAAGTACAAAGCTCCTATATTTTTAGCAGCTTTGTTAATTTGTTTATTTGTTTTGCATTGGTATCTACACACAAAGGTCAACACACATAAGCATTGTATTCCCAAGCTGGTAACACACAAGATAGAGCTAAGGATTTTTTTGAGAATTTTAAATTATGTATAGAGTGCAAACCATTGATAAGGGAAATATTTTGCTCCTCCATTCCAATAAAATTTGCAGTGAAATTCAAAAGAAACCTTCCCCAGTTCTCTGAAAGTGTGTATTCATACTACATGGTAGTAGCAGTTTGATTTCACTTTACTGTCATGACTGCATCCTATGTAGTCCTGGGACAGGTTGTTTGGTGAGAGACTTAGGATCCTGCGCTACAGAATTTGAGTACATTTCAGAATTGTAAGTATAGCAGCAGCGATAGCAATTATACTTATATATCGCCCCATAATGCTTAGTGCACTCTATGGACAAACCTGTCAAGTTTTGAAAATAAAAATAAGGGAAATTTTGGACCACTCCCCTCTCCCCACCAGGCCAAACCCCTTCCTTCCCAAAATCCAGGCACATCCAATGAGCCTAGAAGAGGAGCAGCCACCAGAACCAGGGAGGGGTGGTGGTGGTGGAGGAAGATGGAAGAACCACCCCCTAGGCACTCCCCTTAGCATGACTGCTTTCCCTCACAGGGAACAAGGCAGCAGGCCAGCCTTACTGTAATAATTCTGTTTTAAATTTCTTTCCTCATTCTCTGCTGCAACAGCATTTCATATTATGGTGATTTTTCATGGAGCAGTTTTTTTACACTTATATCAGTTAATTGTCTACTGTCTTAGCCTTGTGTGCCTCAATTTCATTTTTAAAACTCTGTGTTTAAGAGAAAACCATGGAAATATCCTCTTTATGTTGTATGCAAATATACTTGAAGCCCTCTCTCTCCTGGGAAAGAGGGTGTTAAAGAGACAATGAGCCAATGGCTCCAAGTATACATGAAAAGCTGTCGCAGCAGAGAATAAGGAAAGAAATTTAAAACAAAACTATTACAGTAAGGCTGGCCTGCTGCCTTCTTCCCCATGAGGGGAAGCACTCGTGCTAAGGGGAGTATCTAGGGGGCAGTTCTTCCCCCACCAGGAGGAGCCCAACATTCATCTTCTCTGGCTCTGGTATGAGGCACATACCTAATGAATTAAGATATAATAATAATACAATAATATACGGGAGATTTACATGCCCCCTGGATTTTTAAAAAAAATATATGGGAGATTATTAAAAAATATGTGGTGGCGGGGGGAACAGGGCTTAATTACAGGGTTTTCCCGGGCAAAACAGGTTACTTGACACCTATATCTCTGGATGGTTCACAAGTTCATTAGCATTTTGCCCCCAACATGCTGGGTACTCATTTTTACTTAACCTTAGAAGGATGGAAGGCTGACTAAACCTGGGTCACCATCAGGTTTGAACTCACAATTGTTTGGCTTCAATACAGCAGTTTAACACTGCACCACCAGGGCTCCATCTCACCAGTAAGCATTTCATCAAACTAAAAATTCCATTAGTTTGATGGAGACATGGCAGTTCATAATGTTAAGTATGTAATGCTAACGATACTCTAGAATCAGATTAACAGAACTTTTAAAGACTTTATGAAGCCAATGAAGAGAAAGAAGATAGCTGTAATAATAAAATGTGGGCTGTCCAACAAAGTGTAGGACATTTGAGTTGTAGGATGTTTATATGGCTGCAACGTAATAATATGTCAGGGTTTTTGATCCCTTGAAAAGAGTTGATTGTTGTTTTGCTCATGCTCCAAATCCAACAAAAAATGGCCAGTGTTAGGAAGGAATTGCCCATACAGGGCAATGAGTCTATTTTATATGTCATTAAATGTACTGCTATTCTTTCGATTCCCACAGTAGGGATCTGAGACACTTAATTAAGAAAACTTAAAAATGAGTAAATCTGTGTGTCACCTGTTTTCACAAAAATATTGAAGATGATCAGGGTCAACTTCCTGTGATTTCAGTTTAGAACATCTGTAGTCTCTTTCCCATTGATGTTAATGTGATTTGGAGATAAGTATTGCAGGTGCACCCCCCAAAGAAAGACTCAGACACCGGTATTGGATTAAAGGCATCGGGCCACTTTTATTGAATAATGCCCTAGTCCGAATTATCACTTTCAATTGGTGTATCATCCAATTGTAATTCTTTAAGGCAAGCAAGCCGCAGTAACACTGGTAAGGTTCCTCCCAAAATGCCAATGGCAATTGGCTACATGTATCTATTTGTATCAATTTGCTTGTTGACACAAACAAATTGTTGACCGGAGTCAATATACTATCTGCTGACCCCACCCTATGACGTGTATCCATTCAATATCAGGGTGATGCAGGCTGTGCAGCTCCTGCCATCAGCCCTTGCATGGTTCGCCGTTGACCGGCCAATCTTATTCCCCTGTACCTATCTACATGTAGGCCAGTCAATTGCGAACCTGCCGGATACCTATGGGTCATAAATCTGTTACCTTACCAGTGCTACCCGCCAAAAGTGACCAAAGTCAACTTACCCCTTATCTCAAACACTAGCGACAGTGTGGGATGGGCAAAAAAGCAAGAACCAGAGAGCCAATTGTAGGTTCAAGCCAAAAATTCCCACCCGGCCCCGAAGCGACCAGAAAAATCACACTGTCCACTAGGGAGGGGGTGGAGGGAAAAACTTCTCCTCTCCGTTGCTTCAACAAAATGGCAGCCGAGCTGCCTTGTGGCCACCCCTTTTAAAGAGGGTGGCCATGCCCCCTAACTCACCCGGATGTCTGAATCCGGGTGGGGGTGGGGGCCCACAAAGAGCACGGTGGCCATTTTGGTGCCACGCTTACATTGCAGGCGTACCCCCCAAAGAAAGACTCAGACACCGGTATTGGATTAAAGGCATCGGGCCACTTTTATTGAATAATGCCCTAGTCCGAATTATCACTTTCAATTGGTGTATCATCCAATTATAATTCTTTAAGGCAAGCAGGCCGCAGTAACACTGGTAAGGTTCCTCCCAAAATGCCAATGGAAATTGGCTACATGTATCTATTTGTATCAATTTGTTTGTTGACACAAACAAATTGTTGACCGGAGTCAATATACTATCTACTGACCCCACCCTATGACGTGTATCCGTTCAATATCAGGGTGATGCAGGCTGTGCAGCTCCTGCCATCAGCCCTTGCATGGTTCGCCGTTGACCGGCCAATCTTATTCCCCTGTACCTATCTACGTGTTGGCCAGTCAATTGCGAACCTGCCGGATACCTATGGGTCATAAATCTGTTACCTTACCAGTGCTACCCGCCACACGGGGAGGCGTCCGTGATGACTCACCCCCCCCGACCTTCAGCTCGGTCACCAGGCCTGCTTGCATGTCCTCCAGAAAGAGGTCCAAACCTCTGGCCGACAGATGGACCCCATCTCTTGCATATAGACCATAATCCTGCAAGCCTATCCTAGGATGTTGAATGGCTGTTCCAAAGCCATTGTCAAAAAGGAGCCGGGCGACAGGCCTATTCAGTGACCGTCGAGCACGATCCAAACCACGGAGGTCAATGCCTCCCTTGTAACGGTGTCTCGGCATGATGTCAGACCATAGCAGCCGCATGTACGGCCATAAGTGATGTAAAAAGGGCAGGTCACTGCACACCGACATTTTTAAAGAGAGGCCAGTGATCTGTCCGAGATCATTGCCGCCAAGGTTCAGAATCAAGACATCAGACGGTCCAGCATCCCTGATGGACATCAGGAATGGCAACAGTTCCCGCCATCTCATGCCACGCTTACCGTACCAATGCATACGTGCGGCTGCACGTAGCCCGAGATGGGGTCCCCAGTCTGTCACCGCAGCATACTGCGCTGCCCAGTGCACAAAACTGTGACCCACCAGCCATACTGCCACTGGTGTGCATAAACACACAGGGTCTGTAAAAGAAGGAAAGAAGGGGAATTAATGACATAACTGGCACTCATGCAGTAAGGGGGCACACATATAAAGAAAAACACGCGGACCCCCATCTGCCCATGCGACGTATATCAACATCAGAGTACCCAAACGCAGCCGCAGTTGAAGCGGCGCCTATCCTAAATGAGTGGGTGCCGTAACGAGCACCAGGGAGGCCGACACTGTGAAGTGCCATACTGGTCACCTTCCAAAACTGGAATTTGGTCAGGGGAGACCCATCCTGGTGGCAGAAAAACGGGCCAGGGTGCGTGCCACGCACTGCCAAAAACTCATGTAGGGCACCAACCGGACAGATGTCAGCAATTGTACACCGTAGCAGTCTGACACCACTGCCTACTCCGTGCTGATCGGCCTTTGAGGAACGAATCCTCAACTGGGCCCATTCCTGGGTAAGAAAGACATCGTCGAGTTCCAGTGCCCTACGAGACATGTCCCCCTTTGACAATGGGACCAGCTCACTGATACGGAGCACTCCAAAAAAGGCTACGGTGGTAGCCGCATGAAAGAGAGCCTCCTCATACCTATCATAATACAAGCTATGCCAACCTTGTGCAAGGTGCGTCAGAACCTCTGGTGAAACAGGGTAACGTGTGTCCGGGTGGTGGCCTCGTTCATGTGTCCACCCTTCTAAAACATGACGTATGCGGAAGTCATTCACGCAGTCAACGAAACCCCTCGCCTTAGCCATAAATGCCAAAGCTGAAAGCCTAGTGGCAATGGTGCGAGGGGCTAACCCTAGATCATGGAGGTAAACCATGGACTGCAGAATCTGGTCAACCGGGATCGGCCACACTTCGGGCAACTGCCTTTGCCCGCAAAAATTCCTAAACTGTAGGAGTGCATGTAGGTAAGCCTTACCCGTGCGAGATGCCAAAGACATGCCGATCGCCCGGTTCACCTCTCCTCGCCAAATGTCCAGATCTCGGCCGGGAGTGGAGAGGGCAGTTCCTCTGCTTCTGGTGCCAAGGCACGGAACCGGGGGATCTGCAGGCGGGATAAAGCGTCAGCAATATCATTATCAATGCCTGGTACATGTCTGGCCCTGAAAAGCACATTAAGGCGTAAAGACCTCAAAACAAATTGGCAAACTAATGCCATAACTCTGGGGGATTTAGATGTCTGGGCATTGACAATGTGCACCACTGCAGCATTGTCACACCAAAAGTGAACTACTGAATTAGCCCACCTATCCCCTCAGAGCATCAGGGCACCCAAAATGGAAAAAAAACCTCCAGAAAAGTAAGAACGCGTAAACGATCTGTGCCTTGCCACATCTGAGGCCATTGGCCATAGGACCACCTCCCTTCAAAGTAAATCCCATAACCCAGGGAGCTGGAGGCATCCGACTATACTTGGAAATGCGGGCTGAGCATAAGCTCCGATCTCCAGAAGGAGATGCCATTAAAATCCTGAAGGAATGTGAGCCAGACCGTAAGATCCGCCCGTAAACCTTTGGTCAGCCGAACCCTGTGGTGGCGTTTTAAAAGGCTAGCCATGGCGTCGCACAGACGCCTGGCAAAGGTCTTGCCAGGTGTTACTACCCTACAGGCAAAGTTGAGGTGGCCGTAAAGCACCTGTAACTCTCGGAGAGACACCTTACGCCTGGCAAGCATTGCCAGAATGGCATCAGAGATCCGCGTCACCTTTTCCATGGGCAACCTGGATGTCTGGGCAACAGTGTCAATCTCAATACCTAAAAAGGTGAGAGTGGTGGCTGGTCCCTCAGTCTTTTCAGGCGCCAGGGGCACACCTAGTTCCCACATAAGCACCTGAAAAGTGGCGAGTAGCCGAGCATACATGTCCGTGCCCTGTTCCCCTCCAAACAAAAAGTCATTGAGGTAGTGGGCTACAGACCGGGACCCTGATCTACAAACAAAAGCCCAGTGAAGGAAGGTGCTAAACCGTTCGAAAGCAGAACATGAGATAGAAAAGCCAAAAGGCATGGCCTTATCTACATAAAAACTGCCCCGAAAATGGAAACCTAACAGCTCAAAGTCGTCCGGGTGCACTGGCAACAATCGGAATGCCGATTTGATATCACACTTTGCCAGTAGCGCCCCTGGGCCACATGAGCGTACCATCTGCAAGGCCTGGTCAAAGGAACTATACCTGACCGAGCAAAGGTCATCAGGTATTGCGTCATTGACCGAAGAACCCGCAGGGTAAGAAAGGTGGTGAATTAACCAAAATTCACCCGGGGACTTCTTAGGGACTAAACCCAAAGGTGACAGCTTCAAGTTCGGGAATGGTGGGTCAGCTAATGGCCCAGCAACCCTCAGTGCGGTGACCTCCTTAGCTATAGATTGGGCAGCGATATCCTCATTACCCCTGAGGGAAATTAAGTTCGGGGCGTCTTGAGGCCCGCGTACCCCCTGAAATGGTACGCGGAAGCCGAATTGAAAACCCTCAAGTAGGTACTTCGCATCATCCCATCTAGGATAAGCGGTAAGCCAGTGTTCCAGCACTCGGACATCAATTGGGGAGGGGGCCTTTCTGATTGGTCGCACCATCAGAGGGAGCTCTGACCGCCCCCCTGCCCACCCCTACCTCTGCCTTGTGATCCACCAGGCCGCGGGCACGCGGAGGCGGCATGAGGGCCAGAGCAAGAGGGGTACTCGCGCCGGAACCGAC
This sequence comes from Bradypodion ventrale, assembly GCA_035047345.1. NCBI lineage: Eukaryota > Metazoa > Chordata > Lepidosauria > Squamata > Chamaeleonidae > Bradypodion > Bradypodion ventrale. Next base: position 2,441,996 of record JAWDJE010000007.1, read on the forward strand.
ACTGATGCTTGTTGCACACTCCGTTGGCGGAGAAGCTCCAACACAGCAGGCGAGCTGGAACCCCCTGCCCCACCGTTTGGCGGGGAACCTGTGTAGCAGCCGCCCGCTGCACGGCACGGCCACAATGGTACCGATCACCAGGCACTGGCCTCGTGGGGGTCATGTACAAGAGCCACAATTGCTGGCAGGGCTCTTCCCACCTCATCTCAGGATGGAGGGCCACTCTCATCCTAAACTCCTCGTCTTATGCCAACCATGACGGTCCAGGGAAATCAACCACCGCCCGATAAATGTTATCCAGGTATTGCACCATTGGAATGGCCAGGTCAGGGTGAGCCCTCAGGTATACCGCCATATAAATGAGGTAGGCCGGTAACCAATTGGCCCAGGTGCGCGGTGGCTTACGACCACGGGACAACTCCTTGTCCCTATCGTCCTGCCCTTCCCTCTCTTCCTTGGTGGTCTCACGGTTTAGGAGGGAGAAAATGTCCACATATTCCCCCCTCCAAATCTTCTCCCTAGTGGCCTGGGAAAGATGGTCACCCAGGGGCAAGGAATAACCGGCTGTCGGTAGGGCCGCAGTTGGGACAGATTGAATCAAGGGTGAACCCAGTGATCCCTGAACAACCCCTGAAACATTAGGCACACCCCTAGGGGCGGTCACCCCTGTCATAACCAGGTGGTAATTGGGTAACCAGGAGCTAACAGGACAGTGCGGATACAACTGTCCACCCAAGGTAACCTGTTGTGGCCATGGCCACTGCACCCCCCCAGTGTGGCTGGGCAGTGTCACTGGTGTACTTAATTGACCAGGATACTCACCCGGTGCACCCCCATGGGCCGCCCCCACTGGGGGTTCCGGCCCACGGCGGGCGTTGGAGCTTGCAATGGGAATCGAGCTCTGCGTGCCGCTACACCCTTGCCATGCAGGACCAGGCCCCTGTGGCAAGCCCCGCTGCGATGATCTACCAGGGAGCTGCGAGGCGCCAGCTTGGGCTGGCCTGATGGCCTCAAGCAGCTCGACCCTGGCAGCAGCCCGCTGGACAGCGGTGGTCGACGTGCGGGCCGGAAATGCAGGAGGTGCAAACCCACCTTCCGAAGGTGGCGGGGCAATGCCCATTGATGCCTCCAGCACCAAAATGCGTGCTAGGAGGGCATCGACGGCCTCAGACCCACCGGTATAAGGCCACCGGGCGGGCTGGATGGTCCACCGGGCAATTGCGGAGTTACAAACAAAAGTGTGGATCCTGGGCCCGAATAGGGCCATGACCAATAATCCGGCCCATGTGGGGCCGGGGGAATGGTGGGGTGGAAACCCGCACCAGGCCCAAGTGGGCCACCCTGCCCAGAGCTGGGCAAAGACCCCATAGGTGTAGTGATCCCCGAGGGGCCGGCCTGTGCCGCTCCTGCTTGGACCCCGGCGTCGGGCGGGTAGGCAGCAGCCTGTCCACCCACATTGGTGGTAGTGGGTAAACCGGCCCTACCACCAGGGCGCAGGGGCGCCGCCCGAGCCCTCCGGCCCGGGGGTGGCCCCCTAGATGTGGGGTGGCCAGAGCCCTCCCTCTCGTCTGCGGCTTCGCAGCCATTGTTTTTCGCTTGGGAGCCATGTCTCCCAAGCCGAAGAGTGAAGGAGAAAGGGAAATTCCCTTTTTAAAAGAGAGCAGGCGAAAGCCGGGGAGAAAAGCGATGGAGAAAACTTCTCCTCTCCATCGCTTCAACAAAATGGCAGCCGAGCTGCCTCATGGCCACCCCTTTTAAAGAGGGTGGCCATGCCCCCTAACTCACCCGGATGTCTGAGTCCGGGTGGGGCCCCCCCGCAAAGAGCGCGGCGGCCATTTTGGCGCCACGCTTGCATTTGTATTACATCTACTATCACTATAAAAAGATGATATTCAAATACTCTTCTCAGTGAGACAATAATACATAGCTGTTAGTTCATGGACAAGCTACGCAGTTCCAAGGTGCCCTCGGAAGAAGGGAATGGTAAACCACTTTTCACTATACTCTATCTAGAAAACTCTGGAAAGGGTTACTTTTTACTGGTGATACTGATGGATAAAGTAGAAAATCTTTTGATCAGGCTGTTAAACCAACAGAAGCCCTTTGTATGCAATACAAGTAAGCTTATCCAATGCTACTGGAATAATTTTGACCTAGTGCGGAAGCAAATGAACTCTTTCTAATATCATTTCTTTTCTCCAGAGATGAGAAAGAAAGTCTATATTCAATCAGTATTCCATTAATATTTTATTTCCAAATGGTAGAGATGTTCTTACGAGTGATAGCTTTTAATTTTTTTCTTAAAAATCTCATTTATAGAGAAATAAATAAGCAGGTATTTAGAACTTCTGACTATACCCCCACCCACCCACGCACCCCCACCCACCCTGATCCCAAAACAGACAGCCTGCGTGGGCTCTGCACTTTGGGACCAGGGTGGATGAGGGGGAAAGCACCCTCCACCCACCCTGATCTGAAAGTGCAGAGCCCACCCAGGCTGTCCATTTTGGGATCAGGTTGGGTGGTGGGTCCTTCCACCCCCACCCCTTTGATCCCAAAACAGACAGCCCGGGCAGGCAGAGACCTCTGAGGTGTGCTTGCTGTTTCAAGTCAAGCCTCAAAACAGTGAGCACACCTTGGAGGTCTCTGCCCACCCGGGCTGTCCCAAAGCGCAGAACCCGCCCGGGCTGTCTATTTTGGGATCAGAGTGGGTGCGGGTGCAAGCACCCTCCACCCACCCTGATCCTAAAGTGCAGAGCCTGCCCAGGATGTCTGTTTTGGGATCAGGGTGGGGTGGTGGTGGTGCAAGCACCCTCCACCCACCCTGATCGCAAAGCACAGAGCCTGCCCAGGCTTTCTGTTTTGGGATCAGGGTGGGTGGAGGGGACTTGCACCCCTACCCCCTGATCCCATAATGGACAGCCCGGGCGGGCAGAGACTTCAAAGGTGCGTTCGATTTTTCGAGGCTTGGCTCAAAACAGCAAGGGTACCACTGGAGATCCAAGCTGCAAAGCCCACAAGGCTGATCTCCACCTGGGAAGGCAGTTCCCAGGCAGAGACCAGCCCTGCGGGCTTTGTGGCTTGGATCCCCAGTAGTGCCCGTTCCTTTGCAGAAGGGGCCACGAGTGAGTGTAGACCCACCCATGGCCCCTTCTGCAAGGGAACGGGCCTTGTGCTTGGCCAGTTCCTTTCCCAGAGGGCTGGCAACACAATGCATCGGATAACGCTAAAATAATGTTATCCGGTGGAATTTTTTCTAAATTCCACACTGTTATCTGATTTTAGCGTTATCCGATGCATTCATTATCCGAGGTATTACTGTATATATATATGACATTGTCGCCCATCCTGAAAAAATATTCATCTAGAATCCTGGCTATGGCCCTTATTGTGTAATTTGTATAAATTTAGGACACATTGGTCATTTTAGGGCCAAGTTGTTTATCAATCTGGTTTTCTAATTCCGTTCACATTGGTTCTTTTATCCTACGCTACTGTAAACTTCATCTTGTATGTATTTCAGCCAATATGGTTCTCAGATAATTTGGCAAAGTTACAAAGGGAGGACAGAGGAGAAGAAAATGCAGTGTGAGTGACAACAGTAACACCCTGGGAAACATTCATCATATTTATGAGTACCTTATGTTGGTCCTTAGCATTTTATATTTAAGGAGGAAAGAAACAAGACCTATGGAGACATCTATTAAAGTGTAACCATTTTACTCACTTATGTTTGTGAGCCTTGGAGAGCTGTGTCTCAAAAAAGGCTCCACTTGAACCTGAAGCTGTGACCAGAAGCCTGGAGTCATATAATACTTTGGAGAAGGCACATTGCATGGGTGAGGAGGTATAAGAGTTCCAGAAATAACCTCCTGCATTGCTAATGTTCAGATCACTACAGATCTGATATACAATAATAAACATGGTCCAAGTTAATCTAGCTCATGGGTTATGTTAGTCTTGCCTCTTTGTTTCTAGTATGCTTACAAGTAGTATTTCCTTACATCACACCTGGTAACTTTTCACTTAAGGTTCCAGGGACTGAATGTCCATTTATGTAAAAACAAAATGTTCTACCACTTTCTCTGCAGATTTTCCCAGCTGAGACCTATAGATCCTCTAAAGGTGGTTGTTCTCACACATGACACCGAATACCTAGTAACCTGGCAAAAAACCATCCATCACTGATCAGTTTTTATGTTTGCCTTTCCACCTTGTTTCTCAATATTGTAATTCTTCTGTTTCAACTCTAGCACTAAAGGCCGGGGGGGGGGGGTGAGTGGGGGATTTCAAAAGAATTTTGCTACTGGTGGGTTGGTGTCTGAATATTCATCCTCTTGTTATTGACCATAGAAAGTGCTTAAGACTTATTTCTAATCCTTGTGGAATCTAATAAGACAATGTTTGTTTTTGATCATAGTTAAGATGACTGCATTTGTAATTGAGATATATGTAGATATATAGATGGATGGATGGAAATAATGATAAACAGCCATGCACCTTAACCAATCTGTACCTTGCTGCAGGGAGCTATCCAATACGCTATGGCGAGGAATGGAAGGCCTATGGAGACTCCGAAGACAGCCATACATTTCACAGCCATCGACTGCTGGCGTAAGCCTGAGAGGTTTTCATACCACATGGTGAGCAACTGCTGCTGACAGTTGGGATGGGCAACAAACTGCAAGAGGAAACAAAATGTAAGCATCGCCTGGAGAGTATAGAAGAGATAACAAAAATGAGTGATATGTGCCTCCCAACCACAAAGCCTCATCCAGAAACAGAAGGAGGTGTTTGTCTGCTCTAAAAACACAAAGAAACAAAGTGAACCATTTACCGCTTGCAGCAAAAGCACAGATCAAATTGAGGGGTTGGCATCATACTTCTAGTATTCTGTGCCTTATCAAAGAAAACAGAAGTTGCTCCAGCTGTTCACAGCGACTATTCTTGACAATTTATCTCTTATGTCTCTTGCGTCCTAAAGCAGTTGGCGGTTATAGCAATGGGAGTTAGGATTGTCATTTCATGTTCTGTTTGCTGCTTAAATAACTACAATCTAAAATATAGCTCCACTGCTACAACTTCACTGGCTGCCAGTCTGCTTCTGAACCCAATGCTAATGTTTATGACCAATCAAGCCTGAGTCCAGGCTATCTAAATGGCCATATTTTCCTATATAAATTTGCCCCCATCTTGATCTTCAGTAGAGGCTCCCACTTGGAGAAAATATGAGGCCTTTTCAGTGTCTGCTCCCAGGTTTTGAAATACCCCACCTTGGTGCATAGATTGACCAGCCCTTTGCTGTCTTTGAGGTGATAAGCAAATATTTCCTTTCATTGACAAGCTTTGATCAGCTGAACGTAATTGAGTTTCATTGCAGGATTATTTTCGTGCTTCCTTATTATTTTTATTTTTGAATTTTTAAAAAGTTGTTTAAAAATATTGTTAAAAGTTTAATTGTTCTTAAATTTTAAACTGCATTTTTTAAAATTTTAACTGATTTTCAACTACTTTTGACTCACTTTGAGTCCCTATACTACAAGTAAGTTGCCACAGAAATGAAATGAACTCAAGTACTGAGCTATCAATATTTGTGCAAACAGCTCAGTGAGTTAGGGATCTGGTTGGCATCTGATTGTAGAGCCAGAGGATAGGAGTTTGATTCTCCACTGAATTCACAGAAGATTTCTGGTTGTTATGTGTTTGCCTGGCATCCTCCTATTAACCATTTGCAGTTCAACAGAACAAAACTTCACAACTTATCCGAATTACAACCAGAGATCTTCTGCTATTACTAGTTGTAAAAAGCCATATTGATGTGAATACTAATCTGTTACCTCTGTACCTGATGTGTATAAATTGATGCCATGAAGTCTCACTCCTATGTCTGATGAAGTGGACTTGATCCTTGAAAGCTAACATTAAAATACAGCAGCTAGTTTTTAAAGTGCCACTACAGTTTTTGGTTTCTTGTTTTATTTTGTTTACTTTCTGATATGTAAGAACACAAATTGGAAAAACCGCCATATGATATCTAACCTGTTGTGACCTACTCTGAAATCACCCAGTCAGAAAATGATGTCTAAAATTAAAATGTTAAAAATGTTTAACCGCCTGGCCAGGGGTTGAAAGTGGGATGCCTGCAGTGCTGGAGGACTCCCGCCGTGACCAGGACTTTGCCACATTTCCCCACCTCCCTTGTCATCGGTGCGGAGAAGGAATTGGCGGCACCTGCAGATGTCATCCCCTCCCCCTGGCCCCAACTGGCCAGGGGTTAAAAGAGGGATGCCCACAGTGCCAGAAGACTCCCACAGCGTCCACGTTTCCCCGCCGCCCTTGCAATCGGCATGGGGAGGGAAGAAGCCATTGCCCAAGCTCCATCCCCAGTCTGGAATTGGCCGTGGGGAAGTGGGAGCACCTGGGTGGCTCCGCTGGAGGGGTTGCTGTTATGGGGCTTGTATTTTTTGTATTTAACATATGATTTTTGATTTTGATACTGTAACTGGTTTTGATATTATGTTATTGTAATACTGCCCTTTTGATTTACTCTTGTATTCTATTTTATATTTGCATTGTATACTATTATAATTTGCACTTATATTGTTAATTACTATTGTATAGTTACTATTGTATTGTTGTTTTAATATTTTGGGGAACTGCTTTGAGTCACCTTTGGGCCGAAAAAAGCGGTATATAAATTAAAGATGAAATAAAACGTCAATTGCGGTAAGGTTTGAAATAGGTGGGGAGAAGCAAAAGAAAAGAAGCAAAAAGAGAGAGCAATCTATGTTGGAAATTAGACCTGATGGCTTGATTCCCAGCAGGCATGCAAAGTTGGTACCAGGACAATACAGTACATAAAAGTGCCATTGCTTTTATATCATTCAAATTTTAAGATACATTTAGAATTTGGGTTTTAATTTCTTTTACAAGATTGCCAGCCATGTTGAGACATTGCAATGTAGCTCTTATATTTTTCTAAATGTCCATTGGAAGTGGGTGGAAAACAGCCTCAGAAGACTTTCAGGAGACTTATGAATTAGCACCAAAAGGGACTGTGATGGCTCAGTGATTAAGAAGCTCATCTTGTTAGCTGGAAGTTCGGGACCCAGTACTGCATGTCAGATTGAATGCCCGTCTCTGTCCCAGCTCTTGGGGACATGAAAGGAGCCTCATTTGGGCGTTCCCATGGCCCTACTTCCTTATTGCATGAAATCATGACTGCCAAGATAATTTCTTATTATGCTGTCTAAGATCAGGGCAATTTCGATTCCCTCAAAAATAAATGATAGCTCACCTTCCTAGCCATAAGTATAAGAATAAATGAAATGCAATAACCCAGGGGATCCCCCCCCCTTAATTTTCAGCTAGCAATAGCATGCACTTTTTAAAAATCCAACGTTTCGGATCATTTTCAATCTACTGAGCTCAAATGAAAATGCCGGTCTTCCTAGCGACAAAATCACTGCAGCTGCACAAAGCAGTTTTATTACTTGAGATAAAGCTTCTTTGGTTTGAATGATTTTCCCCAGAGTGACTGTCTCTGTATGGAGCATATAATGTGGTTCTGACTGTTAGTAATCTTTTGACATGATTAAAGATAAAGATAATGAAAAGAGGATAAAGGCAATGTTATTATAGTTTATTGTATTTGTGGCAAAGCAAAAGCAGATTAAACCTCTTCAGAAGGAAATGATAAAATGAAACAAAACAAAAACCCATGGAAAGTCAGTATTTTATTCAGAGGTGCAAGTTCTAGGTACAGATATATATGTGCAAATCATTCCTGGGGAGGGAGGAGGGAGTGTGGAACACCAAAAGCAAAAGCAATTCTATATTGTGAATTTGTTGCCTTTACTTTGGTTGCAATTACAGATATGAAAGTGTACAACTGGAGATGGGAAAATCCAAGAGAAAACACCCTCCCTTGTACCCTGGAGGCCTTTTTTGTGTGGAATGTTTTTAAATAATTAAAATGTTGAACAAAGTATTGAAGACAACACTGGTAGCTAAGCTTTACTACTCCCAATTAACTATGAAACAATGCAGGTCTTTAATGTTGGAAGTGAGGTAAACAGGAATTACAGCAATGTCTCCCCAGTATTATGCTTGGACCAACTGTACAAATGATTGACCACCAAGACATTCTGTTATTGCAAGTCAGGTCTTGCAAAAGAAAGGCTCTGATTCCCATAGCGAGTCCCTCCATCTCATGTTTGTTCTTCCTCATCTCCCTCTGACTTCTACTTTACCTAGCATTATTGTCTTGCTAACAACTTGTGACATGTCTAAAGCACAACAGCTTCAGTTTAGTCATTTTAGCTTTAGAGAGAGTTTAGTCTTGATTGTATCTAGAATCCATTGGCATACCTTTCTGGTGGCTTGTGGTATCCCCAAAGATCTCCTACGACATCACACATTTCAAAGGTATTGAAATAGATCAAAATGTATCAAAACTAATTATTAGCCAATGTTAAAGGTATCAGAGCTTGAAGTGGCTCTTGATTGAATAGGCAATTCTATTTATAGCTTCATGGCTTCATTAAATCATGAGGACCTAGTCATTGCTAACTGGGTTTAGGCATGCAGTCTAATCTCAATATGTTTCCTCTTTCAATAATTATTGTAATGGAGGAATAATTGATTGCATTTGACAGCAGGGTACTCGTCGACTGGTGGTGTTCTTTTAATCAGCTTTAATTCTTCCATACACACTTGTAAAATCTTATTAGAAACAACAGCAGGGGAAAATACAGCAAAATGGGAACTTGGAATGATCTGTAATTACATTTAAATGCTAATATAATATATATGTTTTAATAAATCAAGCTTGAATGCAATAAGAAAGTAAAGAATAGATTCACAGATTTGTAGGTTCTGGAACCTGGGTTCCTTTTTTCATTGTGTGTGTTTCCCTCTCATTAGTAGTAATGGAATGACTCAGTAACCTGTTACAGAATCTATCAGTATTAAACTCAGAATCTTCCAAGGATCATGCTTTAAACCATTTGCTTTTCTTAGCAATGGGCATAAAGATAATTTGAGAAAGGGCAACTAATGACTTGCTTGGAATGCAGCAGATGAGGCAGGAGCATTCAGGAGGAACATCAGAAAAGTTTATGTTGTGGTGGAAACCTGGAGGAAGAGTGAGCAGCTGCAGATGGGGGTGATCCTACTGCTCATGTCCATTCCAGCTGTACTTACAAGACAGTAAATTACACTTGAACATAAGAGGATTGCACTGGCAGTTTCATGTCCCATGAGTATGAACATTTTGTTTTCTACAAAATTGCCATTACCATTAATGGAGCAATCACAAAGTTCAGACTCAATTTTCTAAAGCAAGATGAAGTGCTTCTTATACCCATGTGCCCATGTCTTTTGTGTGTCTGTGTGTGCATGTTGTGTGTTTAAATAAGGCACCTTTGAGAGAGAGAGTCTCTCAAAAATAAAGACCTGGTTTCCTGTGTAGACCTGGTTTCCTGTGTCTGTTGGATGGGGAAGGCATATAAATTGGACTGCTACTTTGCATTTATTTTTAAGAACAGAGCCTGGCAAACACCAACATGCCATGAAAATTTGGACTTTCCCTACCTTTGCCCGAAAAAGTGATCTTGAATCACAAAAGCTTGCAATGATTTTTTTTTATTTTTGTGATCCAAAATAGGCATCACCTTCTTCTTCTATTACATTTGTTTTGCATATGGATCACATGACTGATTTGTTTTATTTTATTAAAAATCCCAGACACCAAAAAATGAGAACTGGAAGTGGATGTCTAGGAACTCAGTGTTGCATTTCTTTTTTTTTGCATTTTCTATATTTTCAAATATCTCTGCACCAGATGCAGCCCATGGCAGGTGATGAAGGTGAAAACATGACCCCTAGGTCCACAAATGCCACCTCTCTTGCAAAGAGTTCAATAGATAGATAGATGGAAAATAGATAGATCTTTATTGTCATTGTCCTGCACAGAACAATGAGATTGAAAGGCAATATACATGAATCTCCCCCCTTCCTTCATCCTCTTATCAACCCTGTGAGTAGAATTATATTAATTCTACTCACAGTAGAATTGTGTTTATGTACCAAATATGCAATACAGTATTAATTATCCTTGTTTTCATAGTTAACCAACAGAAAATTTATCCACTAGAACAGGGGTTCTTAACCTATGGCCCACAGGCTGGACACGGCCCATGGCACCATTTCATGTGGCCTGCATTGTCGCTGCCTCCGCCACCAGAAATGGAAGTGGAAGCGGATGTGCTTATGCCAGCTGTAAATGCATCTGTGGCTGTAGATGCATTTTACGGCAGCATTTACATTCTGGCCCATTCAGCTGTCTGAGGGGCCGTGGTCCGGTCTGCAGCTTAAAAAGGGTGAAAATCCCTGCACAAGACTAAGCATTTTTATGCTGTACACAGGTCCATTGATGGCTTTTAATCATGAGAGTCAAGTTACACTTTTGTACACAAACATCGTATATGCAGCATAACAATACATAAAGATATTTCTATTATCTCTGGTGACATAGGTACATGCTATATGTTAAACATTTATCTCCTCCTGTCCTCCTCTGTTGAATCAGGCAAAGAATTCATCACACAGCAAGATTCCCAAGCAGGCCACAGGTATAGAAATAGCGCAAATAAATAAAATAAATACTGTTTCACTAGTGAGCTACTATGGTAAAACTAGTGCATGACAGAAAAAAATCATACTGATCTGACCAGGTGGAAGGAAATCCTGTCTGGACGTGCTTGTGTGTAATGTTTCATAGTACAATACAGTGACTTTTAGACACACTATTTGTTGCATTTTTCACAAAACCAGAGAACCATAAATGGAACGAAAGCAGTGACCATGATGGTTGGTATCAACAGCTGTGCAAATGAAGACAAATTGTTTGTACATCACTGTACGATGCTGAATGGATACTGCAGAAAACAGTCCACAAAAGATACCTTGATGTCAAACAGTTCCCGTAATAATTTATTTCCAGGCCTGGCTTTAAATGTATTTGTATTTTATTAATAATAAACTTAGAAATGTATTCTCTAACTTTATTTTATTGTTACATATCAAAAAACATAGATTAAAGACTGTGACTTCTGGAGTGGAAATTTGGAGCAGTCTAATTAAAAACTCAGCAAGGGTTATTCATTGGTTTCAATAGTCTTTTTACCTTGCATTTTTCTCTTTTGTTTGTTTCGCTGTTCCCCCACCCCCACCCTAAACTATCCAGTTCCATCTTTTCCCTCCCAAATGGCTGTTCCCAATTTAAGGATGGCTTTGAGGACAGAAGCTTAGGACTTGAAATAAAATCATAATTCCTAGGATGCAAAAGAAGAAATTATTTAAAATAAAATAGCAAATGCCTCACTCGTTGGTGTGCTGTGATGGGTGGATTGGTCTTCTCCTTTTTCTGGTAATCACACAACATAATAGCTGGAGTGGACTAGTTTGCCCCTAGGGTCTCCAATCCTCACCATTTTAAGCCCATGTCAGAGACATCTATTTTTGTTGTGGTGGTGGTAGGTTGGTGTGCTCTAGTTTAGTCTATGGCAAGTGTGTGCAATTACTGGGAATGGACTAAAACTGAGCATTGCAACTTTCAAAGTTGCAAGACTCCGTTTGCACCAGGGACTGTCCAACTGTGGCAAAGTAAGATGGCCACACTTTGGCCAAGCTTACTGTTGCAAGAGCATTGGTAGTGGTGGCACTCAGTGCCTCATCCTAAAATGGATCATAAATTGGCCAGGAAAAAGTGGCCAGCTGTTGCTCTCCTTCAAGCAAAGGTGCAGAATCCTGAGTTCAAGTGTTGTGGTGAGTGTGTCCACAAGTGCTCTTTGGGAAGGTGCAGCCCTGAAATCCCAGATGTGGCAGGCAGGCTAGCTAATTGCTTTTTATGTTGAATTGCCAGCCAGAGTCTTGTACTGGAGTTGGGTGAGGGACTAAGACTGTGTAGATAGGTGTGAATGAGAGAGGGAAAATATAACTCTAGGAAAGTGGTTCCCAACCTTTTATTTGGCCATGCCCCACCAAATCATCTCTAAAATCACGTGCCCCCCAACATATAATTCTTATTATTCAAAAAGTGAACTCCTATTCACATGGAGGAAGCCTAAAAGGCCATTCACTGTTAATAACTCAGTCTCGAAATTTTCTCCTTAAAAATCAAATTGCCCCCCTTTAGGGTGTGTGCCCCAAGTTGGGAACCATAGCTCTAGGAGGTCCCTCTCACCCTGGATCTACCATTGTGGCAGCTGCCCTAAGGTCTGAACTGGCATGCTTGTGGGGAGGAGAACTATCTATACCTATAAAAAGTGGCCTTAACCATTGGGTTCATTCAAAGGCTCCTGCACCCAGCCCAACCATCCCCGACCTAGCCCTCCGCACTCACTGTAACCCCCGCCTTCCCAATGCCGCAGGGCTCCGGTGGTCACCAGTGGGGCAGCAGCCCCATGAACATGACCCAAAAAAGAATTACAAGTCCCCGAGTCCTCTGTGTTGTGCAACCCCTCAGCCAATCAGGCAGAGGGACGCGAGTGCAGAGGAGGCTAGGAAAGCGCAGCGCGGCAGTTTTAAAAGACAAACCGCACCGGCCTGGGAAAGGCTTTCAAAGATCCAGCCAGAGCCGGAAAAAGATAAGTGTGGTCAATGAGGGTTAGGGAGTGGGGGTGGGAAGGCACAGCCCTGGTAACCACATCGCCCCCTGCCCCAACACCTAGCCCCCCCTCCCTAACGTCCACCGACCCCATGTACCTTTTGTCGGCTCCGGCTGGGTCTTTGAAAGTCATTCCCTCCCATCGCAGCCTTCTACGTAGGGAGAAGCACCGGCCTGTCCTTTGTCTCTGCAGGTAACATGGCCTCGACACCCGCAGGGACAAAGGAGAGGCCGGTGCTTCTCCCTATGCAGAAGGCCGCAACAGGAGGTAAAGTGTTTCCCAGAGGGAACCAATTCGTCTTCCTAGGAGGATGGAGGCCAAAAGATTCGGCCCCCATCTTCCAAGGAAGACAAACACCTTAACAACGGGAGACAAAGGCCAAGCATGGAGCACCATTCTCGGCCAACGTCTCCCACAACCGCCCCCTCTTCCCCCACCCCCAGGCTTCTCACAGACAGCAGGGGAAAAAACATTTTCCCCCACAGCCTTGGAGGCTGGCATAAGATGCCACCATAGCATGGGGGTGGGGAAAGAGGATACCCATATCTTCCCCCCGACCCATGCTTCGGCGAGGCAACGGGGAAAAATGATGTTTTCCCCCACAGCCTCAGAGCTTAGTACAAGCCGGCCCATAGCTTAGGGGGGGGGAGGGTTACCACCTCTTCCCCTTCCAACCCAGGCTACTTCAAGGCACTGGCCGGGCCCCCTGTAAAAAAAAAAACACAAATAAATAAATAAATAAATAAACCCCACCGCCAACACAAGGATTTAACGTGGCCTGGCCAGCAGTATCACTGTTATAGGTTGGTTAGCTTTCATATTTTAGGGGGAAGTGTTCTTAGGTTTTGTTTTGTTTTTTGCTAGACAAGATGCAATGTCTTCACTTTTCAGCAATATACCTGGAAAGTTTGAATCTGTTGGTACAAATTTATATTTTGAAAGTCCTTTTGTCTTCTTAACCTTTTTTCTTCTTTAAATAAAAATCTATTAAAAATTAAACCTTCTTGGTTTATTGTTGTTTTGAGGGTTTATTTGTAATACTCAATTCAGACTTTGTCTTGGTCCACCAACCAAACTTATATTTTGTAGGGGGTTAAGTTAGTGTTGCACTGCAGGATGTCACAAATCCCTAATTGTTTCAGCTTCTTCTCCCTGGAATGCTGAGGAGATTTGGATTCAGTGTGTGGGAGAATGGAGGAATAGGAAGATTTCTTCAAAGCTCAAGCCCATCAGCCAATGTGGAAATCACCCACATCAGGCAAAGTCAAGGCAACATGGCAGAGGAGTGGCGAGGTCCTGTTTAGTTCCCTCCAGTTTCTTCACAGGGTTTGTGTTAAATGATTTCCCCCTTCATTTTCCCCTTCACCTTATTCACACTTCATTCACTTCACCATTTATCCACTGTTGTTCTTTTTCATAATAAACTGCATTATTTTAGAATTCCCTCTGCTTGGTTACAGGGGAGTCTATTTCTTCTCCACTTCTGTAACCATCTCTTCCTGTCGTTCCCCCATGTAAATGGAAATAAGGTATTGAAGGAGAATAAGCTAGAAAATCTCCATAAATGGACCTATCTTCAAAAGCCCATTTAGTAGTAAAAGAAAATCACATTAGGCTAAAAAGAATGGTAGAATGAGAGCAAAGGAGGAGAATATTTTAAATCCTTCCCCAAGTATCATGACTATGTGACCAAGGCAGTATCCACATTTAATGGAATGTTGAACATTCTGTCTGAAGCATCTTTCCAGTCATAATAAATAACAAAGTAGTTATTGAGGGTGGGGGCAGAAAATAATTGATGAGCTAGTTCTGTATTGAAATAGAATTTACTGCCAACTCAATTTATTCACCTTGCTGTTAATTAAACAGAGACTGGTGACAAACTGAGGGGCTTTGGCTCTTGCAATGAGCAAAGAAATTGCGCTGCCAGCTGTGCAGCTGGGCTCTTGAGAACTGCAATTAGGCAATAATGGAAAAGGTGAAATTGACATCTGGAGTGAAGGTTGTAGGTATAATAGCAGCCTTAAAAGCACTAACATTGGGTATCAGTGGGAGGGGCTTTACAGCCTAATGTGATTGTCTTTTATCACTAACCTGATTGGTAACTATAGCCGTGTTAGTCTGTGTTTCAAGCATATCAGAGAGTAAACAAAACAAAAAGACAAAGAAGAAGTTGGGGCACTTTAAAGACTAAATGCTGTATTTTAATGTTAGCTTTCATGGATCAAGTCCACTTCGTGAGAAAGCTAACATTAAAATTGGTTTGATCCAGTTGTCCCTGAGGAAGTGGACAGTCTCCTTGGATCTGTTTGCGCCACTGCTTGCCCATTAGATCCATGTCCCCCTTGGTTGGTCAAGGTGACCAAGGCAATTAGGTTGGAGCAATAGTCAATGCATCTTTGCGGGAGGGGGTGTTTCCTGCACCATTAAAACATGCTTTGGTGTGCCCCCTCCTTAAGAAGCCAGCACTCGACCCAACAATAATGTCCAACTATTGGCTGGTATCCAACCTCCCCTTTTTAGGGAAGGTTTTGGAGAAGGCAGTGGTGTGGCAGTTACAGGGGGTTCTTGATGAAGCGGATCATCTGGACCCATTTCAGTTAGGATTCAGGCCTGGATATGGTACTAAGACTGCGCTGTTGGATTATCTCTGGTGGGAGTGGGATGGAGGTCAGCCCTCCGTCCTTGTTCTTCTTGACTTCTCAGCAGCCTTTGATACCGTTGACCACAGTATCCTTCTGGAACGGCTCCGAGGAGTGGGGATCCAGGGCACTGTGTGGTCCTGGTTTGCCTCATTTCTGAAGGGCAGGACCCAGTCAGTGTGGTTGGAGGATGGGATGTCCAACCCTAGGCCTCTCCAGTATGGGGTGCCTCAGGGCTCGGTCCTCTCATCTCTCCTATTTAACATCTACATGAAACCGCTGGAGGAGATTATCCGTTCCCATGGGGTGAGGTATCACCAGTATGCTGATGATACTCAGCTATACATCTCGGCCCGTGGCAATCCAAGCGATGCAGTTGGAGTCCTATCCAGGTGTCTGGAGGCTATTGGGGTCTGGATGGGGGACAATGGGTTACAACTGAATCCTGGCAACTCTGAGTTGCTCTGGGTCGGGCCCCCCGCGTTATCTCGGGAGCTACCATCTTTGGTTCTGGATGTGACTATTTTGCCACAAACAGACCTGCTGCATAATCTGGGGGTCCTCCTGGACTCACGACTCCTGCTTGATGAGCAGGTGGCATTTGTGGCCAGGAGGACTTTTGCACAACTTCGTGTTATATGCCTGTTACGCTCGCTCCTAGATCGGGACTCCTTGTTCATGATCATGCATGCTCTGGTCACCTCGAGACTGGACTATTGTAATGCGCTCTACATGGAGCTGCCCTTGATGACCATTCGGAGGCTGCAACTGGTCCAGAATGCGGCTGCCCAGGTACAAATCAAGGTGCTGGTAATGACCTTTAAATCTCTACATGGTAGTGGGCCAGGATACTTAAGAGACCGCATCACCCTGAGAACATCTGTCCATCCCACCAAAGCAGACTGGAGAGGCTCTCTCATTGTGCCATCTACTAGGGAGGCTCATCTCTCTAGCAGCAGGAGGAGGGCCTTCTCAGTGTCTGCTCTGGCCCTATGGACCCTCCTGCCAATTGAGCTGTGTCTGCAGACGGAGTTGCTGTCCTTCAGGAAAGGGCTAAAAACTTGGCTGGCAAAGCAGGTATGGGGCACCAGCGATGTGGTGACCCCTGCCTGCTGGCTGATCTAGTAAGAATACTCTGTCCCTCTTTTAATCTGTAGGGGTCGGAGTAATTTTTGGTGGCAGTTTTAATGGGGATTTTATTGGTTTTTTAAAATGTTATTGTTTTTATTTTCTGTGAACCGCCCAGAGTCTTCGGAGTTGGGCGGCAATGTAAATCAGAAAAATAAATAAATATATAAAGCAGTTAGCCTTTAAAATGCTACATCATTTTTTGTCTTTGTTTTGCTTGTGTTGTTTACTCTCTAATATGCTTGACTGGTAACTTTTCTTTCCTGCCTCTGGCAATTGAAATAACCCCCACCTCCTCTTCCTATATTTTTTTGCTTCCATTGTTTTATTGCTAGCCCCTTTTCCTTCTTCTGACATTCCTCCAAGCAACAATATGGCGAGTGATCCACATGCTGAAGACTCCATTCTCCCACCTTTCCCCTTCTGACTGTGTTTACAGATGGTATTTGAAAGTGCTTTTAATGCTTCTAGAGTGATTTTATCATACAAAGGGCTATTTTCTGTGCAAAAAACGCAAAATGGGAATGATGATGAAAAAACTGAGCTGACTGTATTTCTCTGTGCTGTTCTTTTTCATTTATTTTTATTTATTTTTCACGCTTATATACCGCCCACTCAGGTACAACCCAACTCAGGGCGGTTTACATAGCGGACAGTAAATACATAAAAAGACACATGATAAAACAAAGTTAAAAGTTAAAAACCCCACCCCTAAAAGGTCCGAAGGGACCTTGGGGGAAGGCACACTTCTCTATACCAACCACCCAACGGTACCCCCATTCCCACCCGCACCCCAAACTTGGCCCGCCAGCCAGGTCTTTAGTTCCTTCCTAAAGGGCAACAACTCCATCTGGAGACACAGTTCCACAGGCAGGAGGTTCCAAAGGGCCGGTGCGGACACGGAGAAGGCCCTCCTCCTTGTGCCAGAGAGGCGAGCCCCCCTGGCTGATGGCACAATCAGAGAGCCCCTCCGGTCCGCTCTGGTTGGACGGACAGACGTCCTTAGGGCGATGCGGTCTCTGAGATACCCTGGCCCACTACCATGTAGGGCTTTAAAGGTCAAAACTAGCACCTTGAATTGCACCTGGAGACAAACTGGTAACCAGTGCAGCCCCCGAAGCAGTGGTGAGGCATGGGCATAACGTCCACACCCCATCACCACCCAGGCTGCAGCATTCTGGACCAGCTGCAGCCTCCGAATGGTCATCAAGGGCAGCCCCATGTAGAGCGCATTACAGTAGTCTAGTCTGGAGGACACCAGAGCATGAGTGACCATGAGCAAAGAGTCCCGGTCCAGGAGCGGGCGCAACTGGCGAATCATCCGAAGTTGGGCGAAGGCCCTCCTGGCCACAGCCGCCACTTGTTCTTCTAGCAGCAGCCGCGAATCCAGGAGGACCCCCAAGTTGCGCACCGGGTTGGTCTGGGGCAAAACAGCCCCATCCAAAACCAAAGATGATAGCTCCCGGGATAATGCAGGACCCCCTAACCATAGCCACTCAGTCTTGCTAGGATTCAGCTGTAGCCCATTTGCCCCCATCCAGACCCCAACAGCCTCCAGACAGCTGGAAAGGACTTTGACTGCATCACTGGGGTCCCCATGGGCCAAGATGTACAACTGTGTGTCATCCGCGTACTGGTGGTGCCACACCCCGTGGGAACGGATGATCTCACACAGCGGCTTCATGTAGATGTTAAATAGGAGAGGAGAGAGTACCGAGCCCTGAGGCACCCCATATTTTAGCGGCCTAAGACTCGACCTCTCACTCTCCAACCACACTGACTGGGTCTGGCCCCTCAGAAATGAGGAAAACCAGGACCACACCGTGCCCTGGATCCCCAATCCTTGGAGCCATTCCAGAAGGATACCGTGGTCAACAGTATCGAAGGCCGCTGAGAGGTCAAGAAGAGCAAGGATGGACGGATGACCATCATCCCGCTCTCGCCAGAGATCATCCATCAGCGCGACCAATGCAGTCTCAGTACCATATCCAGGTCTGAATCCTGACTGGAATGGGTCCAGATATTCCGCTTCATCCGGTACCCCCTGCAGCTGACGTGCCACTGCCTTCTCCAGAACCTTCCCCAAAAAAGGAAGGTTGGAGACAGGTCTGTAGCTGGTTAGGATTGCTGGATCGAGGGATGGCTTCTTCAGGAGGGGGTGCACAAGAGCATGTTTCAGCAGTGCAGGAAACATCCCCTCTCGAAAAGAGGCATTAATTATATCCCCGACCCAGCACCTGTCACCGTCTTAGAAACTTTTACCAGCCAGGCGGGACAGGGATCCAATGGACAATTAGTAGCACGGACCGCTGCAAGGAGCCTGTCTACTTCATCCGGGGCAACTGGATCAAACCGATCCCAGGTAACACCGCAAGACTGCGCACTGGCTCCCCCTGGATCCTCCCCGTCCACGCCAAGTTTGAACCCCGAGTGAATCCAATCGATTTTCTCCACCAGATGGTCAGCAAAGTCTTCAGCCAATCCCTGCCAACCAGGCACAGGCTCCGCCCTACCCAGGAGGGACCTGGTCACCCGAAACAGGGTGGCTGGGCGATTATCAGCGGAGGCAATAAGGGAGGTGAGGTACTGCCTCCTCACCACCCTCATCGCCACTAGGTAGGCCCTAATAGCGGCTCTAGCTAGTGTCCAATCGGAATCGCTCTGGGTCTTCACCCAGCGGCGCTCAAGCCGTCTCTTTGCCCGTTTGAGCTCCCGTAGTTCTTCAGTGAACCACGGGGATGACCTAGCTCCATGGGCTCTGAGAGGCCGTAGTGGAGCGATTACATCCAAGGCAGATGTCGTCGACCCGTACCACAGGTCAACAAGTGCCTCAGGTGAATCATGTCGCCGATCCAGAGGAAATTCCCCCAGTTCCCTCTGGAATCCATCCGGATCCATCAGTTGCCGGGGGCGGGCCACTTTAATCGATCCTGCCTCCTTACGACGAAGTGTCGCCCCCAGAAAGTCTAGAGCCACCAGATAGTGATCTGACCATGGCACAGGTGTTATGTCTAGCTTCTGTAAACTCAGATCACTCTGCCACCGCCCCGACAAAAAGACTAAATCTGGCATATGGCCACAGTCCCTGGTTGGGCCCTGAATTACCTGAGCCTAGCTGCCATGGAAGCCATGAACTCCTGTGCCACCTCGGAACCAGACCCCAGCGAAGGCAAATTGAAGTCCTCCAAAACCATCAGTCTAGGGAACTCCAAAGCCAACGCCGAGATGGCTTCAAGGAGCCCATGCAGGGAGTCCCTTACCCTGCAAGGAGTATGTACCTCATACTCTGCTAATTAAAGAGAATAATCAAAATTCCCCAATAAAGGTGATCAATGTCACTGTTAAAGAAGAGTACTGGTGTCAGAATAGATTGCATTAAACAAGAGAGTGATAAGGGAAGCCACCATTGGATTCTGTAATGAAACAACACACACATTGGCCAAAACCATTTTGCTTAACATAGTAAATTGCACTAGAGTAGTCCCATTGAATCAATGAGGATCTGGTGCATAAATTTCCCCATAAAGTCCATTGAGTCAAATGGTACTTCTTGAAATGAACCTTACCATGATAAAGTAAGGTGAAGGTAAAGGTCGCCCTTGCTTGAAAGCCAGTTGTATCCAACTCTAGGGTTCAGTGTTCATTTCTGTTTATAGCTAAAGAGCCAGCGCTGTCTGCATCTACAGATGTTTATGTAGACAAGTAGCAGACATGACTAGACACCAAAGTGCATGGAACGCTGATAAAATAAGTCACAAAGTAGGCCCATTTGAATTAATAAAACTTGTGGAGAAGTTGACTTATCAGTTCCCCATTGATTCAATGGGACTACTTTAGTTCATTTTCTCTCATTAAGCAACAGGATTTGGGCTACTCTAAACCTCCCAAACTAAAATCAACTTGTAGCAGAGCACACCCAGTTTCCATTTATTCACTTGGCAGGGTCATAGCCAGGGGGTGGCCATAGCCTGTGAGTTAGCAGTTTGCCCACCCTCAAACTCCTGGCTGCTTATATATATATGACATACAGTGGAACCCCACATAAACAAAAAACTCAGTTCTGTGAGTTGCTTCGCTATGCGGTTTTTTCCATTATGCAAAGCTATTGGGAGATGCCCCAGATAACGAACAAAAAATGTTTGTTATCCGGGGTTTCCATTTACCGGGTATACCCCGGCTACCAAAAACTCTGCATAACGAAACACCCCCCCCCCCGTTATGCAGGATATCACCCTCGCATAATGAACACTTTGTTATGCGAATTTTTTGCTATGTGAAGCATTCATTATGTGAGGTATATTGATCACTTTCTCTACTATAAGATCCAGACCTTGCCTTTGCATTGGTTGGAGAGAAGGGGCCTGTGAACAGAGCTGTTGGATCTCAGGAATATAGCAGAAGTCTCATTGCACTGCTTCCCTGGGCTTCCAAAGACTGCTAGAAGGAGACAATTTGTTTTGGTGAAGCAAGGGATTTAAACAAGGTGCCCCTCATCACTATCCACATCCAGCAGGAGCCTAGGCTCACTAATTCAGTGCCAAAATGTTTGATGGATGGTGCTTGCCTCCTTCCAAAGTCTTGCCCATGCTGCCTTTACAATAGCAGAAGCTTTCTCCCCTGGGACATAAGAACATAAGAACATAAGAACAGCCTTGCTGGAACAGGCCACAGCCCATTGAGTCCAGCATTCTGTCTCACACAGTGGCTCACCATTTGTTTCAGGGTATTATTCCCAAGCAGATGCCTTCACCTGCTTAGGATTCCCTGGAAATGGCATTGAGAGATATCCTGCCTATCTCTCCAACCTGGAAGTTGTCCTTAAGTATCCATAATTATAGCCATTGATACCCTTGTCCTCCATGAACTTGTCTAATCCTTTCTTAAAGCTGTCAAGACTGACAGCTGTCACTACTTCTTCTGGCAGGGAGTTCCATAGACCAGTGATCCTCTGGGTGAAAAAGTACTTTCTCTTATTTGTTTGAGAACTAGTACCCAAAAGTTTCATCGAGTGTCCCCTAGTTCTAGTGTTGTGCGATAGGGAAAACAGTTTTTCCTTATCTACTTTGTCCATGCATGATTTTATAAACTTCAATCAGGTCACCTCTTAGACGCCGTTTGCAACATTTGCTCTTCTCCTGGTCTTAACGTTTTGGCCCTGACATCTTAGAGGTCAAGGTGCTATTGACCTGGCAGATCTGTGATATGAATAAGCACCTTCCTGAAGCTCTCTTTCTAAGCCAGAAAAACAAAGACAGTGAACCTGTAAGCACTAAGGAGAAGTACATAAACAGGACAAGGCTGTGCTGGTCAGAAGCAGACCCCTGACACCAGTTCTCTGTTGATTTCAGTGAAATAATTTAATTCAGTGAAATAATTTAAAACATATTACATACATATTACATAGAGGTATGTTGGTGTGCTGGTTACTGGAGCACACCAAAGAATTTCAGAAGAAGATCAGTCTATGCTTTATAGACTGCAGCAAAGCCTTTGACTACGTGGATCATGAAAAACTAGGGCTTGCTCTAAAAGCCTCAGGGGTGTCTCAGCACTTGGTTGGTCCTGAAATTGAAATATTTTGCATACCTTGGTTCAATCATAAATCCAGAAGGAGACTATAGACAAGAAATCAGAAGAAGGATGTGACTTGGCAGAGCAGTATTAAAGGAATTGGGCAAGTGAGTCAATGGAGACCAAGACCAGAAGCATCCACACTCTTGCATTCCTGATCACTATTGTATGGGCGTGAAAATTGAACAGTAAAGAATGCTGACAGGTAAAATATTGATGTGTTTGAGATACAGTGCTGGAGAGGAGTTATGTGGACACTCTGGAATGCCAAAAAGATGAACAAGTCCTAAAACAAATCATGCCTGAACTGTCTCTGGAGGCAAAAATGATAAAACTGACGCTCTCATACTTTGGACACATTATGAGAAGGAAACATTATCTGGGGAAATCAATAATGCTTGGGAAGAATGAAGTGAATCTTTATAAAGAAATCCTTCTAAACATTTGACCTCTGAGATCTTCTGTCCCCTGCTGACTGTTTTTTAACTGCACCTATATTTGCTCATCTTAATTTTTTTTAATGGTTTATCTAGATTTATTGTTGTGTGGGATGGTGGTGTTTGGAGTCTTCAGTTCTTTTGATATTATTGTTGTAAACTGTCCAGAATAATGCTAATGTCTGACGGGGAGTATATAGAATTAGTTAGTTAATTAATTAATTATTAAATAAGGAAGACAGTAGGAAAAGAGGCAAACCCAAATATGAGATGGACTGACTCCATTAAAGAAGCCATGGGCTAGAGTTTAGAAGAGCTCAGCAGGGCTGTTGAGGAGAGGATATTTTCAAGATTACTTAGTATAGGGTTGCCATAAATTGAAGGTGGCTGGAGACCATGTAATGATAGACAACAGAGAGTTAAGGAGTAAATAAAACAAAAAGTCAACAAATGTTGTGGCACTTTAAAGACTAACTGCTGTATTTTAATGTTAGCTTTCATGGACCAAGTCCACTTTGTTAGAGAGTTAGAAGAGCTGGACAGCATGCCTAAACCTAGAAAGTATGTATGCCCTGGATATATCCTTGGAATGCTCTGAGATTATAAATGTCATAGTTCTTGTCCTATGATTGATATTAAAGCTTCTTATTCCATCACTGCTAAGATACCATCTGTAAGATCGAAATAGGAACCTAAATAAATTCATGAATAGACAAAAAAAATTGGAATAGTAGCCAGGTTAGTCTGTGTTTCAAGCATACCAGAGAGTAAACAAGACAAAAAAAATTGTGGCACTTTAAAGACTAATTTAAACTTTAAAGTGCCACAATGTTTTTGTTTATAAGCAGACAAAGAAAGCTTTCAGATTTCTTTTCCAATATGTAATACAACATCAACATTTGAGGTTGTACAAAAGGCTTTTCCTTGCCAGGAACAAAGCCGACATTTGCTTTCTTTGGTTTGTTATGGAGTATGAGCAGATCCATGTGGATAAGATGTACTGAAACATCCCAAGAGCTTTCACAGTTAGGGCTACACACAAAAAAAAGTTAAGGCATTTCTAATACAAAATTTAAAAGATAGACAGATATGTACTTATATATTGCATTTATTATATTTTTGTCCTTTTGAATTTTTATAAAGCCAGAGATCAATTTTGATCATATAGCATCTGTTTTCTGTGTGCTAAAATGCCTTGGGGAAATTTGGTCACCAGAGATAAGCACAGCTCTCAATGTAAATAATTAAGAGACGTATAGCCCCAGTGATTTTGTACATTTGTTTGTATATATAACAATACAGAACCTGAAAAGTATTTAGAATCTTAAGGTTCACTGTTACTGGTTATCAATATGTTACTGCCTGTTGGAAAGAAAGTAACTGGAACGCTGGGCAAAAGAACAGGGGAAAGGACTTGTGACATTGAGCGGATGCCCCCCACCCCCACCACGGTAGATCATGACACAAGAGACGCTGAACTTGACCACTGCAAGGTTGGCATAGGGCTGCCATAATTCTATCCTGCCAAACCAGGACTGCCATGTGACATCATTGCATTCTTCAAACTCTTAAGACCTCGCAGAATCCCCGACCAGGGCCGGCAGCGCCCATCAGTTTAAAATAAACTGTAGTCAAGAGGATTTTTTTTAATTTTTGAATAAACATTTCTTGGGCCACTCTTGAAATTGCCCTTCCTCTTCCAGAGGTCACCCCTACCCTACCCTTCACACACCCAAATTGAGATGGACTCCCCTTCAAACCCCACATGAGGATCCCTTGGAAGGAAGCTCTAAAAAGAGGTCTGGAGAGGGAATGCAGCCCTTGGAGTCCCCGTTTCCCTCAGGAAGGAGGAAAAGAAGGGACTTATTGTGGAAGAGGTCCTTTGTTAAATGCATAGAGTCAGCATTCCTAGAGAGAAAGGGAACACTGTGGATAGGAGGTGAGACAACTCTTCACTTCCTATCCACAGTGTTCCCTTCCTCTCTAGGAATGCTGACTCTTTGCATTTAACCTTTTGCGGTCATGTGAAGAAGAAATCTTCCGTAGACATGGGCATTTCCTCCCTCCCGGGACTTTTACTTGAACCGGATGGGACAGCTTGAACCCGGGAAAATCCTGGAAAAGTGTGACTTATGGCAACCCTAGGTTGGCAGGTCATCAGTTCAAGACCCAAGTACTGCATAACTGAGTGAGCACCAATCATCTGTCCCAGCCCCTGCCAACCTAGCAGTTCGAAAGCAAGAAATTGCAAGTAGATAAACAGGTACCACTCTGGAGGGAAAGGGACCAGCTTTTCATGTGTTTCAGCATCTAGTCACACTTGCCACATGACCATGTAAATGTATGCAAATGCAGACAGCGCTAGCCATTCTTAAGTTGTTTAATTATTGTTGTTATTATTATTAGTTGTATGATTAGTATGGTCATTTACATTTTGTATTCTTATTGTTTTAAAATTATAGAATTTTTTTAGTGCTTGTTTTCATGTTTATGCTTTCTATTATAATTTGGTACATTACCCAGGGAGTTTTAATCTGAAGGGCAATTTATTACTTAATTGAAATAGATAGAGGGGCATCTATCGTGTCTATCTCCATAGCTTTAGTTATACCTGTGCATATAGGAAATATAAACACAGTTCTGATCTAATAAACCAGTTGTCTCCTTAATGCACCCTAGGCTTATCCTGCAGAGAAACTTTCTTGATCTTGTAGAATATGTTTTCTCTGCACAGTATGATTTCAGATGAATGTCAGAAGCGGCAGGAAAGACCTTGGAAATGAATTAGGTGGTATTCCAAAATGTTCTGAAGCTTTTTGAGATGGGGAGGGGTCTAAGGAGCATCTAATTGATGTTATCATTAATTCAGTGATTATCAGATGGCATACTCATGAGCTTTCAAAAGCTTCTTTTGACAGTATTGTATTCTCTGTCTCTCAACAATGCATCTGGGTGAGATATCCATTCTGGAAGGAAGACTGGAATGTGAGTGTTGTTGAATGGAGCCACCTTAATTTACTACTTCTGGAGATTTTTCAACATATCCATAAACCCAGACTGGATGGACTAGCAGAATCAAAATATGAAAATGGCAAGGTATCCAACAATTTGTTTATGTTTACAACATCCCTTTGGTTTATAGGAGATTTTTCAACAATGGAAAAGATGATTTTGTCAGGCTATGGCATCACCTCTCAAGTATTTGAGAGATTCTCTAGCCCTCACTAGTTTTCAGGGGTAAAAATTAGGGTAGAGCAGATTAGTCACCAAGATATAAATTGTGAACCCAAATGCAAATAGTTCTGTGGTGTGGGCATGCTACAATATTGTCATCAAGAGTTGCAACCATTGTTCCCAATTTTCAGCCACTTGCCATTTATAGCTTTCATTTGCTTGTAGCCAAAAACAACAACAACAACAACAACCCCAAGGTAAAAAAAGTATACTAACATATACAAAAGATGCCAGAATGTATACACATTTTAAGAGATGTTATCTGTTTTATTTTTCAAAGTTAAATTGAATTGCTGTAGCAATGTGTAGTATGCTATTCACTCAAAATAATTAATCCTAGTGTCACCATGCAACAGGCAGGGCAATCAAAGAAATGTGAGACATGAGAGCTTACCTCAACATTAAGGACAATGTATAGGATGAAGAGGTGAAGTCGAGTTTCCCCCACATACTCCTGACTTAATAGACCTTGACTTCTACCTATGGAGGACCTTACAGAATTTGGTGTACCATAGAAAACCAGCTACACTTGCAGTACTTGTGAAGGAACTGAAACTGCATGAGCAGTGATATAAGCAGACACTTTGCAAGCGCGGCGCCAAAATGGCCGCCGCGCCCTTTGCGGGCCCCCCCCCACAGGACAGAGAATCCGGGTAGTTAGGGGCGTGGCCAGCTCCCTGATAAAAGGGGTGGCCACGAGGCAGCCGAGCTGCCATTTTACCTCAGCGACGGAGCGGAGAAGTTTTTTCCCCTGTGACTCCATCGCTCGTTGCTTACCGGGAAGCCTTTTGGTAGCGATTCTGCATTGCTGGCTTCCCTTTTTTGCTCGGTGGAGATGCCTTCGAAGAAGAAGGCAGCTTCGAGTTCAGCTCGCGCTGTTAGGAGGCGCAACCCAGGTCGGAGGACCGTGGTGCCGCCTCCTCAGCAGCCACCTTTGCCAGCCCCGACCGGGGCCGGCGGAATGGGGTCTATTGCCCCTTGGCCCGCTGCGGGTGAGCTGAGTGTGAGCGCGGATGGCGCTCCGGCCCGCGGCCCACGAGCGGTGGACACCGCTCCTCCTCCTGCTCACTCCGTCGGGCCTGTTCCTTTTGGGCCGCAGCCTCCCCCCGGGCCCTCTAGCCTTGGGGGGTGGGGCGGCCCCCTGCCTTGGCAGGTTTCTACACCAGCTCTGCCGGGCTTTGGTGTTGGGCAATGGCCATATGCTGGCCCCGGGGTGCAGGGAACTGTACCCGTGCCTGGCTCAGGCGGGCCGGCCGGCCCTTTGCCCATGGTCAACGTGGACACCTTACTGGCCTGCATTGCGGCCCTGGAGGCGTCTTTGGCCCGGGCCAGTCAGGCGGGAGCACCCTTTGGGGTTCCTTTTGAGGTGCTGTCGGCAGCAGGACAACAGCCGGCGGGGAGGGTCGAGCTGCTGCAGGCGGGCGGCGCGACTTCGGCCACTGCCTCGCAGCTCCCCAGCCAGCAACCTGGTGCGGGTCAAGCCCCGGTGATGAGCTCTAGGTCGGTCGTGAGCTCCGACGCCCCCAGTGGGCCGGAACCCCCGGTGGGGGTGGCCCGCGGGGGTGCAGCATGTGAGTATACGGTGCAAGCAAGTACATCCACACACATTCCCAATATAGGGGGGCCTTTCAATGGCCTTGGCCTCGCGCGGGTGGTGCGGGGGCCACGCTGTCTACGGCCCACCCGGCGACAACAACTGCCACCTTGGGCAATGGGGTGGGCATTGGTCCTTACACTGCGGGGAATGTTCTGGGGGTGGCTGGGTTAGCTCAGGCCCCTTTTACTAGGCCGGCTGTCCCCTTTTCGGCTTTGCCGACGGCAGGGTATTCCTTGCCATTGGGTGATCACTTGGCACAGGCTACTAGAGAAAAGATATGGCGAGGGGAGTACGTGGATATCTTCTCACTCCTGAACAGAGAGCCCAACAAGGAGGAAAGGGAGGGTCAGGATGAGAAGGATAAGGAGCAGGCACGCCGCCGTAAGCCGCCGCGTACCTGGGCTAACTGGCTTCCCGCCTATTTAATATACATGGCGGTATATTTGAGGGCGCGGCCGGATTTAGCTATCCCCATGGTCCAATATTTGGACAACATATATAGGGCAATGGTTGATTTCCCGGGCCCCTCATGGCTAGCATATGATGAGGAATTCCGTATGAGGATTCCTCTCCACCCCGAGATGAGATGGGATGAGCCGTGCCAGAGACTGTGGCTCTTGTACATGACACCCACACGCCCTGCCCCGGGGGATAGATACCATTGTGGACATGCGGTCCAGCGAGCGGCTCCAGCACAGGTTACCCGCCAACCGGCGGGGCAGGGGGTTCCAGCCCGCCTGCTGTGCTGGACTTTCTCGTCAAATGGTTCCTGCAATCGAAAGAATTGCAGGTATAAGCACGAGTGTCCCACAT
This sequence comes from Bradypodion ventrale, assembly GCA_035047345.1. NCBI lineage: Eukaryota > Metazoa > Chordata > Lepidosauria > Squamata > Chamaeleonidae > Bradypodion > Bradypodion ventrale. The sequence continues at coordinate 2,470,089 of JAWDJE010000007.1, forward strand.
GTTCTGGCCCCCACGCAGCCTCTGCTTGTCCCGGGCCTGGGGGGGCACGAGGCAGAGGGAGGGGGGGACAGTGGGCTGGCAAAGCTGCCGCGGATGGAGCTAGTACTCCTAAAGGCCCCCTCCCCAATTAACGTGAACATGCTGGAGCGCTGGCTCGCATCGTACCCGAAGGGGGAGGACGGGGAGTATCTACTTCGAGGTTTTCCCAATCTTTTATCCCTTAAGGGGAGGGAGGAGGTGGCTGCTGCCAGCTTTGACAAAATGGTCTATGCGGGCAGGGTCGTGGCACTGTCCCTGCACCCCCGTCCCGGGGAGCATATTATTTCAATGATGCCATGCCTTTTGACTATTCCATTGGGGCTCGGTATTCGAGCGTTTCACCATTTTACTAGATTGCGCTTTTGTCCGCAGGTAGGGTCCCGGTCTGTAGCCCATTCCCTGGATGGTTTTATTCGGGGCTGAACGGGGCTGGGACACGTACCCACGTCTCCTCAACACATTTCAGACGCTAATGGAGGAACTTGGTGTCCCTTTAGCGCCCGAAAAGACCGAGGGCCCATCTCCACAGCTAGTATTCCTGGGGTGGAGAGCAACACGATAGCGCAGGATTCTAGGTTGCAGCGGGATAAGGTGTCAAGGCTAGTGGCCCTTGTTGCGGTCTTGCTGGCAGAGTGCATGGCATCACTGAGGGAACTTCTGGTGCTACATGGTCACCCAGTTTCGCTGGCAGGGTCGTCGCACCGGGCAGGGCATTTGCTCTGCGCTGGTGCGACGCTATGGCGGGATTATCCAGGCCCCACCACAGGCTCAGATTTACCCGGGGTATCGGGGCAGACGTGCTTGTCTGGCCATAGATCCAGAGGTAGTTCAACGGGGTGTCATTTTGGGGTCTGATTTCCTGGCTCCCCCTTGCTTTTAGATGCAGTCCGATGCCTCAGGATTCCTGGGTTTCTGGGATGTACTTCAATTGGAAGTGGGCCTATGGTGGGTGGCCACCATCCTGGGCAGGCAAGGGTCGCCTGCATGGTCTCACGTATCTGGAATGTTTCCCTATCCTGGGTGCTTTGATGCTATGGGGCAAGGGGTGGGCCAACACGGTTGTGCAACTGTGGCATGGCAACGCGGCTGTTTTCCGCATCGTCACTGCACAGAATTCCAAATCGCCCGGGGTTATGGAGCTAGTTAGTTGGTTTGTGTTATGCAACCTGTGCCTCAACGTTCCCTTCAGGGCCAGGCATGTCCCAAGGGTTGATAATGATATTGCTGCTGCTTTGTCCCGCCTGCAGATCTCCCGGTTCCGTGCCTCGGCCCCCGGATGCGGAGGAATTTCCCTCGCCACTCCCGGATGTGAGATGGACCGTTGGCAAGGAGAGGTGAACCGGGCGATTGGCCTGTCACTAGCGCCATGCATGAGTAAGGCGTATCACCACGCATTTAGTTCCTTTAGAGTATTATGTACCCGATTCCGACTGCCAGGAACCTGGCCTTTTCCAGTAGCCCATGTTCTGCGGTTCACGATTTACCTGTATCCCCAGGGCCTTGCACCACGCACCATAGCATCTCAGCTGTCGGGTTGGCTTTTAGGGCCAAAGTGGGAGGTCGTGTGGACAGCACCAATGACTTCCGGGTGAGACATGTTGGGAGGGGTGGGTGCGCGTGCCCGGGCGTTTCCTGGGCGACTGCCACCCCATTTACCCAGGGGGTTTATGACCCAGTTGGCCCGGGGCTGGCCTGGCCTCTGTTTTGATAGATGAGGCAGCCCACTTCATGCGGCTACAACGGTGGCCTTTTTGGAGCCCTCCGCGTCGGCGAGCTTGAGATGCTGAGTAAGGCGGATGCAAGAGTTTCCCAGGGTTTTTTACCCAATTGGCCCGGGGCTGGCCTGGCCTCGGTTTTGATAAATGAGGCAGCCCACTTTATGCGGCTACAACGGTGGCCTTTTTGGAGCCCTCCGCATCGGCGAGCTTGAGATGCTGAGTAAGGCGGACGCAAGGTTTTCCCAGGGTTTTTACCCAATTGGCCCGGGGCTGGCCTGGCCTCTGTTTTGGAAATGAGGCAGCCCACTTCATGCGGCTACAACGGTGGCCTTTTTGGAGCGCTCCGCGACAGCGAGCTTGAGATGCTGTATAAGGCGGATGCAAGTGTAGGGCACTGGAACTCGAGGATGTCTATGTTGCCAAAGACTGGGCCCAGTTGAGGATACGCTCCTCTAAGACAGATCAGCATGGCGTAGGCAGTGGTGTAAGACTGCTACGGTGTTCTTTGGCAGACATCTGTCCGGTTGGTGCCCTACAGGAATTCCTGGCACTGCGTGGCAGGCACCACGGCCCGTTTTTCTGTCACCAAGATGGGTCTCCCCTTACTAAATTCAGTTTTGGAAGGTGACAGCCAGAGCCCTCACCAGGGTGGGCCTACCAGGTGCCCGTTTTGGCACACATGCATTCCGTATTGGTGCAGCCTCTACAGCAGCTGCTTTTGGGTACTCTGGGGCTGACATACGCAGCAGGGGGAGGTGGGGCTCGCAATGTTTTCAGTTTTATGTGCGCCCACTCCCGCCATGAGTACCAATCCAGTCACCTTACAGTCTTTTTCTCAATTTTTCTCAATTTTCTTACAGACCCTGGGTGTTGTATTACACCGGTGACAGTATGGCTGGTGGGCCACAGCTATGTGCACAGGGCAGCGCGTTACGCTGCGGCGACAGAGTGGGGACCCCGACTGGGACTGGGTGAACACGCCAGTCTCACATGGCATGGTAAGCCTGGGATGTTATGGCGGGAGCTGCGGCCTTTCCTTTTTCTGGCCTGAGTGCTGACCCGCCTGACATTCTCATCATCCACCTGGGGGGCAATGATTTGGGCCAGGTCACCGGCTTATCGCTCACGCATGCGAATTGCGGGGACCTCGCCTACTTGCATTGTGTCTGGCCTGCAAAAACCCTGGTTTGGTCGGACATTATCCCGCGCCTTTCTTATAGAGGGGGCGTTCACCTCCTGGCCCTTGACCGCGCTAGGCGCACGGTCAACAGGGTGGTAGCGCGGTTTCTTGCCAACGGGGCTTGGGGACGGGTCAGTCATCACCCCGATATTAGCTTACAAATTATGACTTGTATGCAAGGGATGGGGTCCACCTGTCGCGAGGAGGTATGGACCTCCTGTTGGGTGATTGGCGAGCAGGCCTGTCGACCGAGCTGACGGTCTGGGTGGGGGCGTCAGGTCTTCTTTGAAGCCCCTCCGTGTGGCGGGTAGCACTGGTAAGGTAAACAGTATGACCCACAGGTATCCGGCAGGTTCGCAATTGACTGGACAACACTAGACAGGAATAAATTAGTTAAACGTTGTCCGGTCAACGACGAACCAGGCGACGGGGTGATGACGATTGCTAACCAGCATGCATCACCCCTGTGATTTCACGGATACGCGTCAGAGGGTGGGGTCATGAGTTAGTTATTGACTACGGTCAACAATTTGTTTGTTGTCAACAAACAAATTGATACAAATTGATACATTGTAACCAATTGCCGTTGGCAATTTTGGGGTGGTACCTTACCAGTGTTACTTCGGCCTGCTTGCCTTATGAATTATGATTGGTCGTTTTACCAATACAAATTTATAATTCGGACTAGGGCATTGAATCAATAAATGTGGCCCTATGCTGTTATCCACTTTCAATGTTGTCTGTGTCCGTTATTGGGGGGGTGCGCCTGCAATGCAAGCGCGGCGCCAAAATGGCCGCCGCGCCCTTTGCGGGCCCCCCCCACAGGACAGAGAATCCGGGTAGTTAGGGGCGTGGCCAGCTCCCTGATAAAAGGGGTGGCCACGAGGCAGCCGAGCTGCCATTTTACCTCAGCGACGGAGCGGAGAAGTTTTTTCCCCTCCACCCCCTCCCTAGTTAACAGTGTGATATTTTGGTCGCTTCGGGGCCGGGTGGGAATTTTTGGCTGGGACCCATATTGGCTTCCGGGTCCTGGCTTTTTTGCCCATCCCACACTGTTGCTATGGTTTGATATAGGGGTCTTTCTATGTTCCTAACGTTGACTTTGGTCACATTGGCGGGTAGCACTGGTAAGGTAAACAGTATGACCCACAGGTATCCGGCAGGTTCGCAATTGACTGGACAACACTAGACAGGAATAAATTAGTTAAACGTTGTCCGGTCAACGACGAACCAGGCGACGGGGTGATGACGATTGCTAACCAGCATGCATCACCCCTGTGATTTCACGGATACGCGTCAGAGGGTGGGGTCATGAGTTAGTTATTGACTACGGTCAACAATTTGTTTGTTGTCAACAAACAAATTGATACAAATTGATACATTGTAACCAATTGCCGTTGGCAATTTTGGGGTGGTACCTTACCAGTGTTACTTCGGCCTGCTTGCCTTATGAATTATGATTGGTCGTTTTACCAATACAAATTTATAATTCGGACTAGGGCATTGAATCAATAAATGTGGCCCTATGCTGTTATCCACTTTCAATGTTGTCTGTGTCCGTTATTGGGGGGGTGCGCCTGCAATGGTCAACATTGCTGAAGAAGTAGTTTTTCATAATCAGAAGTGTTTAGAGTCTGATGGTAACCACTTTGAGCACTTCTTTTAATTGCAGAAGTCAAACATGACTTGTAGTCATCTTTTTTATCAGTATATATTGAGTATTACAATTTTAATATAGTTTTTTCCCTTTCTTAAAATGTGTATATATTTTTGGCACCCACTGTAGCTTGTTTTCTCCCATTGCTTGGAGTATTTCCCCACACTTTTTATATATATTATATATATCTTAAGTGTGGGAAAATACTCCATGTCATTGTTCAACAAACCATGATGGTGTGGGGCTGAAGTGATGCACCAGTGTTACTCCATGGAAAATGGGATATCTATTAAGAATTCTCAATAGCTGTGGGAAATTCAATAAGTGTACATTAAACCATTCCATTAACCTTATTGCTATCCCCACTACCTCAACTCTAGTAGAAATTATGAGGAAGAACAGTTTTATCAGGAAAGAGTTGTATTACAGGAAACACCTTCAGCAGAGAGTAGATGCATTATAATGTTTCTGATGCAATGCAACATTTAAGAAACACTGATTAGAGGGTGCTGAATCCAGAGGAATGAGTAACTGTTGCTGAAGAGCTATTAGAAATATTTTTGTGTTCTTTCCTTTTCCCACGTTTGTTTTCTCTGAGAAACAGCTTCACATAGCATCAAAAATAAAACAAATCTTCTTTGCCCTCCTAACTGAATCTGTCCATCATTAATCAATCAGTTACAGATTTAATAGAATAGTCTATCGGGTACATCTGTTTGCTGGTTAACATTAAAAGCTACTATCCAGACTTTGGCAGGTCTGAATGCAGAGTTACACAGACTACTCATAAAGAATGAAGTCACAGTGCTCATAAATGAAAGCGCGGCGCCAAAATGGCCACCACGCTCTTTGCGGCCCCCCCCACCCGGACTCAGACATCCGGGTGAGTTAGGGGGCATGGCCACCCCTCTATAAAAGGGGTGGCCACGAGGCAACCGAGCTGCCATTTTAGAATTGCGACTGAGAGGAGAAGTTTTCTCCGTCGCGTTCTCTCTTTAGTCAGGGGCGGTGAGTCATCATGGACGCCTCCCCGTGTGGCGGGTAGCACTGGTAAGGTAAAGATTTATGACCCAGAGGTATCCGGCAGGTTCGCAATTGACTGGCCAACACTTAGACAGGTACAGGGGTAATAGCTTTGGCCGGTCAACGACGAACCAGGCAAGGGGTGATGGCAGGAGCTTAACAGCCTGCATCACCTTGAGATTTAACGGATACACATCATAGGGTGGGGTCAGTAGATAGTTTATTGACTCCGGTCAACAATTTGTTTGTGTCAACAAACAAATTGATACAAATAGTTACATGTAGCCAATTGCCATTGGCATTTTGGGTGGAACCTTACCAGTGTTACTGCGGCCTGCTTGCCTTAAAGAATTACAATTGGATGATTACACCAATTGAAAGTTATAATTCGGACTAGGGCATTATTCAATAAAAATGGCCCGATGCCTTTTTCCATATACCGGTGCCTGAGTCTTTCTTTGGGGGGTGCGCCTGCAAAGCATGATGGTAAAAAGAAATGTACTGTGACTTATTAAAATTTAATTTCAGGTGTGAGCATTTAGTATGGAAACTTTTACTGGATGGTGTATTTCTGATATACATTCTGTCTATGGAAAGCCACTTAGGTGTTCTGGCAGAAAATTTAGAAAGTGCATTTTCACCTATGATTTATTCTTTTTTTCCTTTTCTTTCTTATAGTGGAATGCTTGTAACTGCCATGAACATGGGGAGACCTAAACATAAAATACACCTCAAAGTATAATGTAATTTGATTGGACTTCCTCTCAATATTACAAAATACATAATGCTGACCTGTCCCAATCATTTTCTACAAGTGCAAAAATTCTCTTGTATGTAGGGTCAATGTCATTAACATTGGTTTTTTTTAAACACAGAGTGCACTACTTTTGAATAATGACAAAAAGAAAGAAGCAAAACACCAGAAATTGTGAAATCTGGGGGAAGAACGTGATGTTCCTAGTTGATAGGTAGATGATCTGGTTAGTTTATGAGGGAAAGGGTAAAACTGGATGAATACCCCACAAAACAACACCCCTAAATGCTAGCTGCTTAGAATAATTGAACTCTCTTAACATGAAGTTTCAGAGGCTTCCATGGTTTAATATCCTTTTGGGGAATTTAATTATTGTAAACTGCTGCATTTTTACACCAGATTCTATCCACATTTATGTTTTGATTAATTGGAGGGGAGAGAAGAGGATGGGAAGATAGGGGGTTGCTCCCACTGATATTCCTTTGGGCAGAGAGAGGCATGGTGCTGGGTCATGAACAAGGCAGGTGAGAGAAAGGAAGGCTAGATGGTGGTTAAAATCTAACAGGTGTTTCAGTTCTTTCCATCAATCTCCCAGATCCAGGTTACCTTGTCAGACTTTCTTCTGGTCTTTTAATGCACTTGTAGGGTTGCCATATGTCCCGGTTTTCCAGGATTTTCCTGGTTTCATGCTGTCCCGGCCGGTTCAAGAAAAAGCATGTAAAAGTCCCGGATTTTTAAATTTGAACAAAGGAAGCAAGATCACACCTCACCAAGGGATTTTTGCAAAGAGTTAATTCACTACCTACCTGCCTTTCTTTCAATTATCCTGCTTGAAAGCAGTGAAGGCAAAACAGCACCCTGAGAAGCCTGCCAGGTAGAGGAAACACTTGCAAGTGAGATAATTGAAAGAAAGGCACAGAAGCAGTGAAATAACTCTTTGCAAAAATCCCTTGGCTCACTTTGAAGTTTGGGGGAAAGGAGTCGTCCTCAGCCCCTTTCCTTGAAAGCCGGGAGGGAGCAAGAAATACCCATATCTTAGAAGCCTAACCTCCACCATATACTGGGATGGAGGATTCCTTCTTCATGTGACCGCAAAGGGTTAATTGCATAGGCTTGGTATTCCCTGTCTGCCCTGGACAGGGATTCTGTGGGGTTTTAGAGCTGCAGTCTCTCTGACAGCCCCGTCCAATACATGCGCAGTTTCAGGAATGCAATGGCTGTCCCGATTTGGCAGAAGAGAATTATGGCAAGCCTATGCACTTGTGAATGTTCAGTGTATACACCTGTCATCCAAATCCAGATTTTGAGTTAAGTGGCTGATCTGATATGGATTACTGAGATATGGGTGGATGAACTGTATATGGTCTGAGCTATCTCCACCTGGAGCCAAACTTAATTGGAAAGTACAGGTGAGGGATTTGCCATCATCCGTAAGCATACTATCTTCCTCAGAAGCAAGTCCATCCACTCTAGTACTAGTTTTGAGGGTTTGTACCTTGTGCTGATTTACCAGCTACCCTGCTGCCCATCAATGTCTGTGCTTCAACTGACCAAAATGATATCAGAAGTAATACTAGGCAATCCTAACACCTTCCTGACCACTAATAATTGTTTTGGGGATGACGACTATGTGTCTCACCATGGAGAACTATTCATTACATGGAGACACAGGTGTGGGCACCTCAGTGCCAAGTTGAAATGTAATTAGTCACCAAAACCTTTAGAGATTAACGATCATGCCTTTAATCAACTGTGAAAGTCAATGTAGGTCAGAGGTTCCCAACCTAAGGCCCATGGGCTAGATCCAGCCCATGGCACCATTTCATGTGACCCCCACCCCTCCAAGGGCATTCAAAAAAAAATGTCCACCCCTTTGAAACTGTTGGAGCAAAATGGCCACCCTATAGTGCAGGCAGGGTGAAATGGCCAACTGACGCTTAAAGCTGACTGAAAAAGCATCACCCAGCCTCTGGCTTGAAAAGGTTGGGAACCCCTGGTGTAGGTAACTTTAAATGGTTTTAAAGTATAGAATTGTTTGTTGTTGTTATTGTTGTGCATCACCCTGAAGTCTTAGGAGAAAGAGAAGTATGTAAATGTCTTGAATGACTGAATCAATGAATGTGTATAATTTTGTGATAGTGGAGCTCTATTCCAGAATGGAATATTTAATTTAATTTAATTTAATTTAATTTAATTTAATTTAATTTAATTTAATTTTTGCACTTGTATGCTGCCCAATCAGGAAACCCAATGCAGGGTTATGCAAAGTCAGGCTACAGGGGATAAAAGAATCTTGCCTATCTAAATAGGCAATACAGTTAATTAAATAACCATTTGTATATCTTTCCATGAACTTGAAAAGCCACTGAAGTCCATTAGCACAATTCTGACAATAAGCAATGGAATGCATGTGGAAAACACAGAATATAAATCAATGCATACCACAGCTTGAATGTTAAACAGGTGAGTTCCCATGGAAATTCAGAATGACAGATTTGTAATGGCTAACAGAGTGTTCAGGTAGCTGTTAGCTACAATGTGTGAGCTTATTCACATTTTTCAAAAGAAAAGCATTCAGCCAGCCAAATGCAGTCTGTATCCGATTTGGCATTTTGACAGCAAGGATCTTCCTTTCATCGATCCACTTCCACAAAACTAATGCATGATGATAAAAGGATGATAAATGAGGTTCACAATAGGATGAGTCCGTAATTGTGCAAGGGACAAAAAAAAAAAAAGCTTCTTGAAAGGGAAGAACTTTGATATCATGGAGATAGGTGTGATGGTCAAGGATCTAATGGTATAAAATGCTGGCGTCTAAAATTCTGACTGACAAACCAATTACAGTACATGATTCTTAATAATAAACCAGTGCATTCCTATTGATTTCAGTGAGGCAAAGATAAAAATGGCCTTCTTTCTTCCAGAGAACTAGGCACCTAGGGGAATGGCTAACCTGATGCAATCTGTTATAGCCACTACACTGATAAACACTCACATGAATAGGTTGACTCATTTTTCCTGCTACAACTTCACATAAAAATGTTGTTGAGAACTGATGAATGCACATGTAGAAGTGCTGGGTGAGACATTGCTTTGGTGAAGACTAGAATTAATGTCAAACACAAACAGTATGTGTCAGAGTCTGCCATCCTCTGATATGGTAAAGGGAGGTAACCCCTCTGCACTAAGCAAATGAGCTAATCATAAAATCAAATGTATTATTTTAAATGACTGCAGTGGCTCAGTGGTTAAGAAACTCACCTTGTTAGGGGGAAGGCTGGTAAGTCAGCAGTTTGAGACCTGGGTACTGCATGATGGATTGAGTACCCATCTCTGTCCCAGCTCTTGGGGACAAGAAAGGAGCCTCATTTGGGCTTTCCCTGAATGGTGTTTCTCCTGCAAAAATCATTTCAACCCAGAATAATTTCTGACATGAAATTATTATTATAATGACTCTAACTTCCTGAACGTAACTTCTAAATAAAGGCAGCTTTTCTAAAATCAAAAACTGCTATTTTTCTTCCTGACATGATTGTGTAATGTTCAAACAAGCAGATACCATCCAGATTTGTTCTCTGTGGTTTACGTGTATGATGATGCAAAGGCTATGAAGTGCTTCTGTAGTTTAGCTGTCTCCTATGTAAGTGGCCTGACATGCAAATCAGCTGATTGTACAAAAGCTTGTTTGTTTGTGTGTGTGTGTGTGTGTGTGAGAGAGAGAGAGAGAGAGAGAGGTGTCATTTCTGACCATTTGCAACCCCATGGACCATTCTGACCATTTGACAATTCTGACCATTTGCAACCCCATGGACCATTGTCCTCCAAGCACCCCTATCCTCCACCATCATCTTCAACCTGCCCAGCTTTGTGTCCATTGCATCAACAATGGCATCTTAGCCATCTCATTCTCTGCCATCCTCTTCTTTCTTTTGCCCTCGACTTTTCCCAGCATCAAGGCGCCTTCTCAAGTGATTCCTCTCTTCTCATTTGATGTCCAAAGTACTTTAACTTGACCTTCCAAGGAGCAGTCGGGATTGATTTCTTTTAAGATCAACTTCAGGGTACTCTCAAAATTCTCCTCCAGCACCACATCTCAAAGGCATCTATTCTTCTGTGCTCAGCTTTCCTTATGGTCCAGCTCTCACAACCATACATTACCACCGGGAATACCATTGCTTTGACTATGTGGACCTTTGTTTGTCAGGTGATCTCTCTAATTTTAACCATGTTCCCCAGGTTTCTCATCACTTGGCTCCCAAGAATCAGTCTCCTTTTTATTTCATGGCTGCAATCCCCATCTGCAGTGATCTTGGATCCTAAGAATGAAAAGTCTGTCACTGTGTCTACTTCTTCCCCATTTATTTTCCAGGGACTGATTGGGCCTGTTGCCATTGCAGGCGCACCCCCCCCCCCCAATGATGGACTCAGACACAAATGAAAGTGGATAACGGCATGGGCCACATTTATTGATTCAAGCCCTAGTCCGAATTATAAATTTCTATTGGTAAAACGACCAATCATAATTCTTAAGGCAAGCAGGCCGAAGTAACACTGGTAAGGTACCACCCAAAATTGCCAACGGCAATTGTTACAATGTATCTATTTGTATCAATTTGTTTGTTGACAACAAACAAATTATTGACCGTAGTCAATATCTAACTAATGACCCCACCCTCTGACGTGTATCCGTAAAATCAGGGGGTGATTCCAGCTGTCTAGTGGTAACCATCACCCCCTCGCCTGGTTCGTCGTTGACGGGACAACGTTTAAACAACTTATGCCTATCTAGTGTTGTCCAGTCAATTGCGAACCTGCCGGATACCTGTGGGTCATAAATGTTTACCTTACCAGTGCTACCCGCCAATGTGACCAAAGTCAACAGTAGCACAGACAAACCCCTATATCAAACCATAGCAACAGTGTGGGATGGGCGAAAAAGCCAGGACTCAAAGGCCAATTGCGAGTCCCAGCCAAAAATTCCCACCCGGCCCCGAAGCGACCAAGAAATCACACTGTTAACTAGGGAGGGGGTGGAGGGGAAAAACTTCTCCGCTCCGTCGGTTCGCCAAAATGGCAGCACGGCTGCCTCGTGGCCAGCCCCTTTTATTAGGGTGCTGGCCACGCACCTAACTACCCGGATGGTTTCGTCCGGTGGGGGGGGGGCCCGCAAAGAGCGCGGCGGCCATTTTGGCGCCGCGCTTCCATTGCAGGCGCACCCCCCCAATGATGGACTCAGACACAAATGAAAGTGGATAACGGCATGGGCCACATTTATTGATTCAAGCCCTAGTCCGAATTATAAATTTCTATTGGTAAAACGACCAATCATAATTCTTAAGGCAAGCAGGCCGAAGTAACACTGGTAAGGTACCACCCAAAATTGCCAACGGCAATTGTTACAATGTATCTATTTGTATCAATTTGTTTCTTGACAACAAACAAATTGTTGACCGTAGTCAATATCTAACTAATGACCCCACCCTCTGACATGTATCCGCAAAATCAGGGGGTGATTCCAGCTGTCTAGTGGTAACCATCACCCCCTCGCCTGGTTCGTCGTTGACCGGACAACGTTTAAACAACTTATGCCTATCTAGTGTTGTCCAGTCAATTGCGAACCTGCCGGATACCTGTGGGTCATAAATGTTTACCTTACCAGTGCTACCCGCCACCCGGAGAGGCTTCAATAAAGGCTCGACGCCCCCCCCAAGACCGTCAGCTCGGTCGACAGGCCTGCTCGCCAATCACTCAGCAGGAGGTCCACACCTCCTCGCGACAGATGGGCCCCCTCCCCTGAATAAAGCTCATAATTTTGCAGACTGATGATGGGGAGGCGAATGACGCGTCCCCAACCCATATCAAAAAGGAACCGGGCAATAGCCCTAGAGCGACGAGCCCGGTCAAGCGCCTGGAGGCCGAACGCTCCCCTGTAAGCATACTGCGGTATCATGTCCGACCAATGAGGGGTGTGGCAGGCCACACATAATGCGAGTAGGCCAGGTGACTGCAAATCGCAAGCTTCCGCGATAGGCCAGTGACCTGTCCGAAACCATTGCCCCCAAGGTGAATAACCAGGACATCAGGCGAGTCGGCATCCCTGATGTAGAAAAGGAATGGCAACAGTTCCCGCCATAACATGCCGCGCTTACCACACCACCTGAGATGTGCGGATGCACCCAGTCCCAGTCGGGGTCCCACTCTGTCGCCGCAGCGTAACGCGCTGCCCTGTGCAGCGTAATGCGCTGCCCTGTGCAGCGTAACGTGCTGCCCTGTGCACGTGGCAACGGCCCACCAGCCCTACTGTCACCGGTGTAAAACGACACCCAGGGTCTGTCAAGGAAAAAAGGGGGGGTGAGAAACATTGCAGTGACTAAACTGGCACTCACGGTTGAAGAGGGTGAACACAAAACTGAAAACAATGTGATCCCCACCTTCCCATGCGGCGTATTTCAGCCCCCAGAGTACCCAAAAGTAGCTGCAGTAGAAGCCGCCCCCATCCTGCAGGAATGGCTGAGTGAGGGGAGACCCACCCTGGTGACAGAAAAATGGGGCATGGTGCGTGCCACACAGTGCAAGAAACTCCTGTAGGGCACCAACCGGACAGATGTCTTCCAAGGAACATCGTAGCAGTATTACTCAACTGCCTACGCCGTGCTGACCTGTTTTAGAGGAGCGTATCCTCAACTGAGCCCAATCATAGACATCTTCGAGTTCCAGTGCCCTACGACTTGCATCCGCCTTAGACAGCATCATAAGCTCGCTGATGCGGAGCGCTCCAAAAAAGGCCACCGTTGTAGCCGCACGAGACAGGGCTGCCTCATACCTATCGAAACATAGGTCATGCCAGCCTCGTGCCAGTTGGGTAAGTACCCCAGGGGAAATTGGGTGACGGTCGTCCAGGCAACGCCCACGGTCCCGCACCCCCCTCCAAAACATGTCTCACACGGAAATCAGCGGTACTGTCCGCGTGACCTCCCACCTTGGCCATAAAAGCCAGCGCTGATAGCCTAGATGCTATGGTGCGGGGTGCCAGGCCCTGGGCGTGCAGGTAAACCATGAAACGGAGGATGTGGGCCACTGGGATCGGCCAGGTATCTGGCAGGCGAGATTGGGAACAAAAGGTCCGAAATGCAACCAACGCGTGGTGATACGCCTTACGCGTGCGTGGCGCCAGTGACATGCCTATCACCCGGTTCACCTCTCCTTGCCAATGGTCCATATCTCCTGCGGTAGTGGCGAGGGAAATTCCTCCGCATCCGGAGCCAAGGCACGGAACCGGGAGATCTGCAGGCGGGACAAAGCGTCAGCAATATCATTATTCACCCCCGGGACATGCCTGGCTCTGAACAGTACATTGAGGCGCCGGCTGCGCAATACAAACTGGCGCACAAGATCCATGACCCTGGGAGATTTAAAGGTCTGTGAGTTGACAATGTGGACAACAGCCACATTGTCACACCAGAAATGCACCACAGAGTTGGCCCACTCCTCACCCCATAGCATCAAGGCCCCCAGTATGGGAAAAAATTCCAAATATGTGAGATCCCTCAGGCGACCCGTGCCTGACCAGGCTGGTGGCCATCCACCATATGCCCACTTCCCATTGAAGTACATCCCATAACCAAGGGATCCCGAGGCATCAGACTGAATTTGAAATTGGGGCGAAGCCAGGAGGTCAGACCTCCAAAATGAGACCCCATTGAACTCCCTCAGGAACTGGAGCCATACGTGCAGATCTGCCCTGATGCCCCGTGTCAATCTCGCCCTATGATGGGGCCTGGATAAGCCTGCCATGGCGTCGCACAAGCGCCGAGCAAATGCCCTGCCAGGTGCGACCACCCTGCAAGCGAAATTGAGATGTCCATGTGGCACCTACAATCCCCGAAGGGATGCCTTGCGCTTAGCCAGCAAGTCCGATATAAGGGCCACTATCCTTGACACCTTGTCTGCGGGCAACCTAGACGCCTGCGCTACCGTGTCAATTTCCACCCCCAGGAATATTAACTTATTAGACGGGCCTTCGGTCTTTTCGGGCGCTAAAGGGACACCGAGTTCCTCCATTAGCGTCTGAAATGTGTTGAGGAGACGTGTGCACGTGTCCCAGCCCCGTTCACCCCCGAATAAAAAGTCATCCAGGTAATGGGCTACAGACCGAGACCCTGACCTACGGACAAATGCCCACTGCAGGAAGGTACTGAAACGCTCGAAAGCCGCGCAGGATATGGAACAGCTGAATGGCATGGCTTTGTCAAAATAATATTCACCCCGGAATTTGAAACCCAGCAACTCGAAGTCACCCGGGTGCACGTGCAAAAGGCGAAACGCCGACTTAATGTCACACTTAGCCAACAGTGCACCCGGGCCACATGAGCGCACCATGCGCAATGCCTGGTCGAAGGATGTATACCCGACAGAACAAAGGTCATCAGGGATAGCATCATTGACCGAGTGGCCGGCTGGGTAGGACAAATGGTGAATCAGGCGGAACTCGCCCGGGGACTTCTTGGGCACTAGTCCTAGCGGAGACACTGTAAGGTTGTGGAACGGGGGTGCGGGGAAAGGGCCAGCGACCCTGCCCGCAGCAATCTCCTTATTAATGCTGGCGGCAGCCACCTCCTCCCTTCCCCTAAGTGACGAAAGGTTAGGTGCATCCTGCGGTGACCTATCCCCCGTGAAAGGAATACGAAAACCCAGTTGAAAACCCTGAAGGAGGTACACAGCGTCTGCTCTCCTCGGGTACAATGCGAGCCAACTCTCCAGCATGTCGACATTAATCGGGGAGGGGGCCTTTTGGTGAACCCGCTCCCTCCATGGCAGTCTTACCTGCCCCTTGTCCGCCCCTACCCCTGCCCCCGTATCCTCCCGGCCTGGGACAGGCGGAGGCAGAATGGGGGCCAGAACAAGAGGGGCACTCATGCTTGTACTTGCAATTTTTCCTGTTGCAAGAACCATTGGACGAGAAGGTCCAGCACAGCAGGCGGGCTGGAACCCCCTGCCCCGCCACTTGGCGGGGTACCTGTACCGGGGCCGCTCGTTGGACCGCATGTCCACAATGGTATCTCTCCCCAGGCGCCGGGCGCGTGGGGGTCATATACAGAAGCCACAGCTTCTGGCAGGGCTCATCCCACCTCATCTCTGGGTGCAGTGGAATCCTCATGCTGAATTCTTCGTCATAAGCCAGCCATGACGGACCCGGGAAGTCAACCATAGCCCGGCAAATATTGTCCAGATACTGGACCATAGGGATAGCCAAATCCGGCCTAGCTCTGAGGTAAACGGCCATGTAAATCAGGTACGCTGGCAACCAATTTGCCCACGTGCATGGCGGCTTACGACGACGTGCCTGCTCCTTATCCTTCTCGTCCAGCCCTTCCCTCTCTTCCTTGGTCGGCTCCCATTTAGAAGGGAGAAGATATCTACATACACGCCCCTCCAAATCTTTTCATTGGTAGACTGGGCCAAATGGTCCCCCAAGGGCAAGGAATACCCTGCTGTTGGCAAAGCCGACACCGGCACTGAGGGAACTACGGGCAAAGGAAAATGAGCCTGAGCCAGCCCGGGGATTCCCAACACATTTTCAGCACGTTGGGGGCACCACCCCGACCCAGGCCCTGTGTCACGGGCAAAGTCGCTGGGTGGGCCGGGGGCCATTGGGCCGCCGGGCCACCCGAGCGAGGCCAAGGCCATTGAACAGCCCCCCCAAGGAAGTCAGTTGTGTGGGTGCATTAGCTTGGACTGCATACTCACCCGCTGCACCCCCGCGGGCCGCCCCCACCGGGGGTTCCGGCCCGCTGGGGGCGTCGGAGCTCACGACCGAAGCTGAGCTCGTCGACGGGGCCAGACCAGCACCAGACTGCTGCACCTGCGGGGTGGGGAGCTGCGAGGCAGTGGCCACCACCAGCCCGCGCGCCTCAGGCGGCTCAACCCGACCCATCGCCGGCCGCTGTTCGGCGGCCAAAGGGGGCACCTGAAAACCTAGAGACACCCCTGTTTGGTTGGCCCTTGCCAAGGACGCTTCAAGGGCCGCCACCCGGGGCAGGAGGGCCTCCACATCGACATAGGCCCCGGCCCCAACAGGGGGCAATTGGGCAACCGGCCCATAATTCACGGGTACCTGTCCAGGTCCCTGAGCCCCAGGGGCCAGATAAGGCCAAGAGCCCATGCTCAGCCCCTGGGGAGCCGTGGGAATGCCCTGCAAAGGCAGGGAACCCAACCACCCACCGTGGCTCGCACCCCCCATAGGGAATAGCGCACCCGGGCAAAAGGGCCCCGCCGCACAGACCATGGCAGGGGCCAAGGGCCGAGGCCCCGTCCGGGGCAGCAGGTATGCTCCGCGCATCAGGCCAAGGAGCTACCGATTCCATCCCACCGTTCCCGGTGGGGTCTGCTAAAGGTGGCTGCGGAACGGGCGCAGTCGCGGTCCTCCGACCCGGCTGACGCCTCCGCGCCGATCGAGCCACGTTCGCGGCTGCCTTCTTCTTCGAGGGCATGGCTAAGGTAGCTAGGAAGCCTAAAACAAGAGAAAGCTGCCCGAAAAGGCTTCCCCCAGAGGACACGAGCGACGGAGGTAAGGAGGAAAGAAAAACTTCTCCGCTCCGTCGGTTCGCCAAAATGGCAGCACGGCTGCCTCGTGGCCAGCCCCTTTTATTAGGGTGCTGGCCACGCCCCTAACTACCCGGATGGTTTCGTCCGGTGGGGGGGGCCCGCAAAGAGCGCGGCGGCCATTTTGGCGCCACGCTTCTATTATCTTGGTTTTCTTGATGTTGAGTCTCAAGCCAGCTTTTGCACTCTCTTCTTTCAACCTAAGCAGCAGCTTCTTTAGGTCTTCCTCACTTTCTGTCTTTAAGGTAGTATCATCTGCATATCTCAAATTGTTGATGTTTCTCCCAGCAATTATAATTCCAACTTTTGATTCATTCAGCCCTGCATTTCACATTATGTGCTCAGTATATAAGTTAAATAAGCAGGGTGACAAAATACAGCCTTGTCTTACTTCTTTTCCTATTCCAAACCACTCCGTCATTTCATATCCTGTCCTAACTTTTGCTTCTTGATTCATGTACAGATTTCTCATGAGATATGTAAGGTGTTCTGGTATTCCCTTGAACTGCTGCTAACAAATGGTTGGCACATGGGCACTTGCCACTTGTGATGTGTGATACAACAATTTAAAAGGGCTGCCACATGGTTGTCACCAGAGGTACAACTGCTCTGTGTTGCGTCCTTCTATTGACCAAAATAATCGTGAGAACAAATTCTCTGATAAAGCTGATCAATAACACAGGTTGTTCATTCCCTATGATGCTGGAAATGTCTGTTCCTAATCAGGCGGGTGGTGGGAAAAGCCACCATCCACCGCCACCGCCGCAGAGAGGCTGCTCGGGGCCAGAGGCAGCTGAGAGCTCACCCCAGCCAGGGGTGAGGAGGACCAGGCGGACAGCGGGAAAAGCTGCCATCCACCACCGCCGCCACAGAGAGGCTGCCTGGAGCCAGAGGCAGCCGAGAGCCCACCCCAGCCGGGGGTGAGGAGGACCAGGCGGGCGGCGGGAAAAGCCGCCATCCACCACCGCCACCGCAGAGAGTCTGCCCAGGGCCAGAGGCAGAGGAGGAGGACCAGCTGAGTGGCAGGGAAAAACATCCACCGCCGCGAGGCCTCCAGAGCAACGGGCCACTCGGAGACCACCACCCCCAGCTGGGAGGTGAGGATGCAAGGATATGTAGCTGATGTGCCAAAAAATGTAGCTGACTTAATATAGCAACTGACATTTTATTTTTTATTTTATATTCAAATTTATATGCCGCCCAATCAGGTAAACCCGACTCTGGGTGGCTCACAACAAGTTAAAACACACATAAAATAATACAACCAATTTAAACCCAACATACCCAGACTTTATACTGACTTAATATAGCAACTGACATAGAGACTTTACACTGACTTAATATAGCAACTGACATAGAGACTATGTTTTAAAGTGTGATAATATGCATGATAATATGTTGTTTAAACTGTTTTAAACTTTAAAAACTGTGATAAGATGTATGATGGGAAAAAATGGTGTAGAAACCGGCAAACCACGCCACGAAACTTGCCAAGAGAACCCTATTGACCAAAACAAAAGGCAAAACAAAGGAGCAGTCTAGATGATACAGGATGCTTAGCACAACAGAGTGGAGGAAGGGGAGGGACATGAAAGGGGGAAGAGAAATACAGTGTTGCAAGGAACAATACTGCATAGGGACATGGAATGTGAGATCAATGAATCATGGTAAACTGGAAGTGGTAAAAAATGAGATGGAAATAATAAGCATTGACATCTTGGGAATCAATGAGCTAAAATGGACAGAATGATGTCAGTAAGAATTCAAGGCAAACCTTTCAATGTCACTGTGATCCAAATATACACACCAGACACTGGTGCAGATGAAGCCACAGTGAACCAGTTCTATGAGGACCTAGAACACCTCATTGAACAGACACCAAGAAATGATGTACAAATTATATTAGGAGATTGGAATGCCAAAGTAGGAAATCAAAAAGTGGAGGGAATAATAGGCAAGTTTGGTCTTGGAACACAGAATGAAGCAGGGCAAAGATTGATAGAGTTCTGCCAAGAGAACGCACTGGTCATAGCAAACACTCTTCCAGCAACATAAGAGGCGACTTTACACATGGACATCACCAGATGGCCAACACCGAAACCAGATTGACTACATAATCTGCAGCCAAAGTTGGAGAACCTCCATACAGTCAGCAAAAACAAGACCTGGAGCAGACTGTGGCTCAGATCACAACCTACTGATCGCAAAATTCAGGCTTAGACTAAAGAAAATAGGGAAAACAAGGAGACCAGACAGATATCACCTAGACAGCACCCCTAAAGAATACACGGTGGAGGTGATGAACAGATTTAATGGCTTAGACTCGATAGACAGAGTGGCAGAAGAATTATGGACAGAGATGAGGGACATCATGCAGGAAGCAGCAAAGAAAACCATACCAAAAGAAAAGAAGAGTAAGAAAGCAAAGTGGTTGTCTGATGAGGCTCTGAAAATAGCAGAGGAAAGAAGGAACGCAAAAGTCAAAGGAGAAAGGAAAAAATACAATCATTTGAACACAGAATTTAAAAGAAAAGCAAGGAGTGATAAGGAAAACTACCTAAAAGAACAGTGCAAAGAAATGGAGGAAAACAACAAAAGAGGCAGGACTAGAGATCTTTTCAAAAAAATCCAGGAAATCAAGGGAACATTTAAAGCAAAATTGACCATGATGAGGGACAAAGATGGAAAGGAGCTAGCTGATGCAGAAGAGATTAAGAAAAGATAGAAAGAGTACACAGAGGAACTCTACAATAAGGACCTCAACACTACTGATAATCACAATGGTGAAAAATTTTAACTTGAGCCAGACATCCTGGAGAGCGAAGTCATAAAGGCCCTAAAGAGCACTGCGAACAACAAAGCTAGTGGAGATGATGGTATCCCAGTTGAATTTTTCAAAGCTCCAAAAGATGATGGCGTCAAATTACTGCATTCAATATGCCAGCAGATTTGGAAAACAAAACAGTGGCCACAGAATTGGAAAAGATCAGTATACGTTCCAATCCCAAAAAAGGGCAATGCCAAAGAATGTTCAAATTATCGAACACTTGCACTCATCCCACACGCCAGCAAGGTGATGTTCAAGATAATACAGGATAGACTTGAAGTATTAGACTTAAAGTTGAAGTATTTTGGACATCAAATGAGAAGAGAGGATTCACTTGAGAAGGCCTTGATTCTGGGGAAGGTGGAGGGCAAAAGAAGAAGGGGACGGCCAAAGATGAGATGGCTAGATGGTATTGTAGACACAATGGGCACGGGGCTGTGTGGACTAAGGAGGATAGTGGAGGACAGGGGTGCCTGGAGAGCGATGGTCCATGGGGTCGCATAGAGTCGGAATCGACTGTGCGACTGAACAACAACAAAAGACTTCAGCAGCATGTGGAGAGAGAATTACCAGAGGTGCAGGCTGGTTTCAGAAGAGGCAGGGGAACTAGAGACCACATTGCCAACATACGTTGGATCATGGAGAAAACAAAGAAATACCAGAAACTCGTTTACTTTTGTTTTATTGACTACACTAAGGCATTTGACTGTGTGGAACACAACAAGATGTGGCAAATAATTAAAGAGATGGGAATACCAGAGCACCTCATATGCCTCCTGAGAAATCTGTACATGAATCAAGAAGCAACAGTTAGGACAGAACACGGAATGACAGAGTGGTTTGGAATAGGAAAAGGAGTAAGACAAGGCTGCATTTTGTCACCCTGCTTATTCAACGTATACACAGAGCACATAATGCGCAATGCAGGGATGGAGGAATCACAATATGGGATTAAAATTGCTGGGAGAAACATCAACAATCTGAGATATGCAGATGATACCACCCTAATGGCAGAAAGTGAGGAAGACCTAAAAAATCTCTTGATTGGGCTGAAGGAGGAGAGTGCAAAAGCTGGCATGAGACTCAATATCAAGAAAACCAAGATAATGGCAACAGGTCCGATCAGTTCCTGGAAAATAGATAGGGAAGAAGTAGAAGCAGTGACAGATTTTACATTCTTTGGATCAATGATCACTGCAGATGGGGATTGCAGCCATGAAATAAAAAGGCGACTGATTCTTAGGAGACAAACTATGAGAAACCTGGGGAACATAGTGAAAAGCAGAAACATCACATTGAAAACAAAAATTAGAATAGTCATAGCAATGGTATTCCTAGTGGTAATGTACAGATGCAAGAGCTGGACAATTAGGAAAGCTGAATGCAGAAGAATAGATGCCTTTGAAATGTGGTGTTGGAGGAGAGTTTTGAGAGTACCCTGGACAGCGAGGAGAACAATCTTAGAAGAAATCAACCCTGACTGCTCATTGGAAGGTCAAATAGTAAAGATGAAGCCAAAGTACTTTGGGCATCAAATGAGAAGGAAGGATTCACTTGAGAAGGCCTTGATGTTGGGAAAGGTGGAGGGCAAAAGAAGAAGGGGAAGGCCAAAGATGAGATGGCTAGATGGTATTGTAGACACAATGGGCACAGAACTGGGAGGGCTGAGGTGGATGCTGGAGGACAGAGGCGCCTAGAGAACAATGCTCCATAGGTTCGCAAAGGGTTGGAATCGACTGTGCGACTGAACAACAACAAGATCAGATGAACCACAGAACGTTCCTTCCTCTTAGCTATATGCATTCTACTATTGTAGTGATACAGAAATAGGTTGCATTCATCTATCATTGATTGTGTAATTGTCACCAGAGTTGGCTAGGCATATCCAAGTATTCTTTAGATTAAGGCTAGCATAGTTAGGCATAGAGAACTGGTGAAGGATGATGAATCATGTCATTGTGTACCATATACTGTATGCTTGTATGAAACTGTTAATAAAGAGAGCTGCTGGGAGAAGGAGAAAGAGAGAGAAGATGGAGAGGAGGGGAGACTCCGAAGTACCCAGCTAGCCCCCCACAAACCTCGTGTCCTCCATTCTTGCTGGTTCAAAAATCCCAGAATTGCTACAGCTCTGCTGTGGCATATTAAACAAAACATTTTTCTTTCCAGGTTCCGTCTGATATTTTAACAAGAGGTGAAAAGCAGAGCCAGAACAGAATGCATATATCTTCTGATGAAATGCGTTCCCAAGCGATCTGTCTATAAAGTCTCCCTGACAAATAATGAACTGCAGAAATAAATTGAAAAGAGAGGAATGTCTGATTCAGCTACTTTTAGCGAGGCACACAAAATGCTCTCTACACCAAAGGAATCACAGAACAAATGATAAGAAGCAGAATGTGAAACAACTCAAAGCTGTTTAAATAATAAAAGCGGTACTTCAGCTGGAATGGGCTTTTGTACCCAATATAAAATGCCACCTTTGGGTGGTCCAGACCTGCAATGCGTTTACCAAATGGAATGACATAAGAGGAGATATGTTGGGTCAGATTAAAAGTTTATCTAGTCCAGCAAGGCTATTTATTCTGCACTATTACAGAAATTTGGTATCCCTTGAATTGTCATGGCTTAGAACCCTGGGACTTGTAGTTTGCTGAGGTACATAGAATTCTCTGTGGACTCTCCTGGAGATTTCAGACACAGAGTTCTATGTATTTTACCACACTACAAATCACAGAATTCTTTTGAATGGAATTCTGACTATAGCAGTTGGCAACACCAAACTGCTGTACATATATCATAGATACACTCCATGATCTGTTTCTGAAGTAGCCTACCAAACAGGTTTGGGAAGCTCACAAGCAGTACATGAATGTAACAGCAGCCTCCCATTCATTTCCTTCAACATCCGGTCTAGAGAAGCATGCTGTCTTTGATACTGGAGGTGTTACATCAGTAATGTATAGTCACTCTGACAAGTAGCTGTTGATTGTTTGTACTAATTCACTGGGGGACCCATTCTAGGTCATGAGTGTTTTCCATTGGGCTCTACCCCATCAGCCTAAAAAGTTAAATGCCAATGATCACATGCCTTCTCAGTTCTCATTCTACCTTGCTAGTGACATTCTACAAAACATTGGCCAGTGTATGAGTATATTAAATTTCCATACAGTTGGGAGCTTTGGATATAATAACAATCTTGCATGCATTAACACTGGATATCAGCGGAAGGGGGCTTTATAGCCTAATGTGATTGTCCTTTGCCACTAACTTGATTGGTAACATTTCCCCCACCTCTGCCATGTGAAGCAAGGCACAAGTTGCCATTGTTATAGGACCTTCAGAACTGACCATTCCTGATTAGTTTTACAGAAATGAATCTAGAGATTTTATAAGACGGTGTAGTGTTTGCACTCTTTTGGCCTTAAGAAGTGGATTTTGAAACTGGGCAGACTGAAATAAATCTGTTAGTCTTTAAAATGCTGCAGTTATGTCAATCTGTTTTTCCCCCTCCTCCCCCCCTTTCTCTTTTAGTTTTGCCTGCATGTGATACCTGTCCACCAAGAAGAAACAAACACAGGAGGCCACAGAGTGAAATCCAATAAAACATGAGGCATAAATGGGTCAGGAAAGAGGCACAGCCTGAGAAATGTTCGGTAAAAATAATACTGAGACCAGACCAACATGCTGACTGCTATTGTTTTGTAATCTGTTACATTAAAAAAATTACACTTCAAGATTAATCCCCCCTCCTCTATGTCCTTAGATCAGGTGCTTATATTTCTCCACATTTCATTCTTTTAAATATACAAGAAATAGAAAGTATGTGGTGGAGTAACAGAAGATGCCAATAGGAAATTTGTGTGCATAATAATGTCACAACAGTTCATCTGCCAACGGGGAACAATGGAGAAAAAGATATAGGACCTCTCGAGGAATAAAATGGAGGACCCCGCAGTGCTCCAGCCTGAACTAATTGCTTTACAGATGGGAAGAGAGCTCTCTGGCCACAGCTGTTAAGAGGCAGAACTAAGCAGGTGGTGGGAGTTGGAAGGAAAGGAGAGAACAGATGTTAGCTACAGAAATTGGAATGCTTATCCAATCTACTTACAGTAGCCCAATTTCCATCACAGTATATTGTACAAATAATTTATCTGAAACACTGAAGCATAGAGAAAATATCAATTTGTAAAGCACATGTCGACTGTTGGGAACTTTTTGTCATGTTCCATCCCAAACAAAGCAGTTTCCCCTTCTTCTAGCAGCTTGCTGAGTTCCCTTTCACAGCTAAGTTTTTCTGCAGCTTCCCCTTTTGCAGGGGCAAAGCACCATAGAATTCCATGATAATATTGTGAAAACTGATTTGGGACAGCTTCCTTGATTTTTGTTTCCTTGAAAAGGTGGATAATAAATTTGACTGGGGCAACTGTTCCAAACATTTGAGGAAAATATACTAGATGGAAAATGCTACATTCTATTCCTGTAGCACAGGAGTGCCCAAACTATGGCCCGGGGGCCTAGATCCGGACCCCGATGCCAATTCACCCAGCCCGTGAAGCCCTTGTTGCTCCTGGAAGCAAAACTTGCCCATACGGGTGTGTTTTACTTCCGCTTCTGGGAGCGACAAAGGCTTCAGGGCCAGATGAATTTATATTGGGGGCCAAATATGGCCCCTGGGCCATACTGACCATCCCCCTAAATCACATGACCGTCTTGCGGCCTGAAAGGTTTGGGCACCCATGATGCAGCAGCATGGCTGGACATGAAACTGCCAAAATGAAGCCACCCTTTGTTGAGTTCATTCTGCAGTTCCCTTCACCTGACCTAGTGTGAGAAACATTAGCTGGCAGCACAAGGTTGCCGTTCCCAGGGTATGCCCTGTTGTGGTTCAAGAATACCATAAGAATAAAGAGACTGCTAAAAGTCAAACAACACATTGCATTAAGCACACTTATAAAATTCAACTCCAGCAATCAGGGTGGGTTTCTATTAATGATACCTACTGATTGTTCACCTAACTATAGTTTTCATTCATGTTCATTTAAAGAAATTCCAAGTTTAGGTGTTGGTAGATGGAGGGAAGGAGTGACTGCCTTTCCCTGCTGTGAACAATACAGTTAATGCCAGGATAACAGAAAATGGAAAGAATCCAAGTAAATATTTATGCCTGCATTAAGTGCAAAGATTTTACTTGAATTGGTGAATAGCCACCAATCACTGAATCCCTGACTGAATTCCAAGTAGTGTTCCAGTTATATGACACAGCACATTATTAGATGTTCAATCAGGAACTCACTAATAAGCAGCCTTTTGAGTTACCCAATGTACTTAATAAAGGTAAAGGTCTTCCTCGCTGACTCTAGGGTTTGGTGTTCATCTCTGTATACAGCCAAAGAGCCAGTGCTGTCTTTGTCTGCAGACATTTCCGTTGTCATGTGGCAGGCATGACTAGATGTAAGAGTGCACGGAACCTATTTATCTACTTGCAATTTCTTGCTTTCAAATTGCTAGGTTGGCAGGAGCTGGGGTAGACAATGGATGCATACTAAGTAGCGCAGCACTTGGATCCCAACCCGCTGACCTGCAGACCTTCCAGTAGTCAATCTCAGTGTCTTAACCACTAAGCCACTTACAAAATATTCTCTTTTATCCAGGGCCGGTATTTCATGGGGGTGGGACATCAAGTAGTAGTAGTATGTCTGTTAACCTTAATCATGCTAACTGCTAGCAAAGAAGTGGAGAACATCAGCTACACTATATTTTGGTATGTGGAAAATGGGGGTGGGGGAAACAATGCTTATGCGGGAATTTATCAGTTATGGGAAAGGAGCCGTGTTTCAGCAGAGCTCATTTGGAGAAATTGGGCACAATTCTAGAAGCAAGAAAGACCAGACATAGTACCAAAAGTAAATTATCTCAATCTAAATTATGTTGAAATGAAATAAATATGCATGGTTGCCTAGGAATGTAACAGAGTACTTATTTTTTAACTCAAGTTTTGTTGAATACCTCATAACAAGAAAATATAGTATCATAAATAATATCACAAAGTCAGAGTAAAACAACAACAAATTCAGAATGAGTTCTTTGAATATTTCCAAAATCCACAGGTGGGTAATGCATCTCTTTTATCTTTACCCACTGCAAATTCACACTATTTGCAAACTTTTGTGCTTCAGAACTCTTTATTTTTGAAGGTTTGCTATTTCTTTAAGAAGTCAAAAGTGTTCATGGGGGAAGGAAAAGGTTATTCTCAGCAAAGAGTAATGCTATCTTGTATCTTGAAATCTATCATTCTAAAACAAGTTATCAACTTTTTAAAGCCGGGGGCTGGGTTATGCTCCCTCAGACAGCTTCCGGGGCTGGATGGCCATTTTGCCCTTCCTCCACCACATGGCACTTCCTGGTGTGGTGGAGGCAGGGGAGGACATTAAATGGTGCTGTGGGCCACATCCAGCCCACAGGCCACAGGTTAAGAATCCCTGTTCTAAAACACAATAACAATCTCATTGTGAGTGGAGACCTCTTTACTGTCTCTTGGTTAACAATTTGGAAGACCATGGAAGGTGAAATAAAAACACTTCAGAATAGGGTAGCTTGTGGCTTTCCGTGACTTAAATCAGCTGTTCAAATGAATATTTATGTGAAGAACAGATGAGAAGGATTCTACAATATGCCAGACTGATTTTGTACTGGACAGCAGTTCATGGTTTGGAGTTCCATTTTCCAGCTAGCTATAAAACATGTTCCAAAATACAATGTCACCAACATTTACTATAACTTACTGTGCTCAATTGCCACATTGATTTGATTTTTCCTAGTTTCTTGACCTCACTGCTTTAATGGCACTGTCTCCCATTGTGTCTCTACCACATCCTTACTATTTTTAAAAAATACCTGCATGCCTTAAACCAGGGGTGCTTAAACTACAGCCTGGGGCCGGATCTGGCCCCTGGACCATAGTTTGGGCACCCCTGCTTAAAGCAGAGAAAATGGCAGCCTAAAAATCTATCTCATCCTGTTGCAAAAAAGATTTCAAGGGGCATTTTATTTCTGCTTCCAGTGGGAGAAACCATATGAATGGCCTGTTGAACCATGTGACCAGCCCACTGAAACACATGACCAGCCCTCAGCCCAAAAAGTTTGGGTACCCCTGCCTTAAACTTGTAAACATAGAACAATTTAATGGAAACCCCCATTTCTACCCCATTAAAAATACAAGAAAGCAGCTAGCAAGACTCTTACCTTTTTGACTTCATATTTAATGGCTAGCTTGATTCTGCTGAGGCTTGGCCGAGGATGCTCTGGCCACGACTGCATGTTCACATCTCCATTCAGAATCGCCTCCACTTCTTCTGTGTCCCTGCAGAGATCCAGCACACCCACCACAAAATCCTTGCATTGCATAGATAACTTCCTATAATCATTCTAACAAAACAGAGAGAAAGAATTGTTTTAACATGGCCGCATGAAACTTGCTTCTACAAACACCTTAGAAAACTCTAAGGTCACTGAACAGATGCGCAATACTCATGCTCAGCAGCCAGAGACAAATGTTATTGCCTCCAGATGTTGCAGGACTGCCTCCCATTGGCCCTTGTCATTGCCACAGCCTGATCAGGGCTGAGGGAAATTCTGGTCTCCCACCTCTGCTGCCTTTCATATACCACTCCCATGAGGATATGCATGCGGGCGTTAACCATTTGCACTTAGGAGAACTAATATTAGGCTAGGTCAGAATGAAACCTTGTCTAATCCAAAATAGATGCTCCCACATATGACAATGAGCTGTCTCTAGAAGGCCCACCAGCAAGATCTTTTCCATGATGATTCCCAATTTTGACTTTTTTCACAGCAGTCACATGCGTGGATGACAATTTCGTCCACCTGTAGCCCATTATCCCAGGATTCCTTTTCTCCCAATGAATGGTCAACATAGACTTCTGCACAATGATGGTGAAATCAATATTATTATTATTTGCCTCCATGTACCTTCTCTTTGCACTGGACAAGATTTGTCATTTTAGAGCAGGGGTGTCTAAAAATTTCAATCCGTGGGCTGGTTACGTGGTTCAGGGGGCTGGTCACTATGGCCCACAGGCTAGATCTAGCCCCTGATGCCTATTCATCTGGCCCGTGAAGCCCTTGTTGCTTCCAGAAGTAGAAGTAAAACGTGCCCAGATAGATTAACAATTTGGACGGGCGCATTTTGCTTCTATTTCTGGGAGCAACAAGGGCTTCACGGGCCAGATGAATTGGTGTTGTGGGCTGGATCCAGCCCACAGGCTGTAATTTGGGCACCCCTGTTTTAGAGCAAAATAATTGTTTACATAAAGCCTGATTTAGCTTTATTTATGCAAAGAGTCAATGCCAGAAAACACCACCAGTGGCACATGCAGAGTTATGGAAGGATACCGGTACTTTAAAACGAATGCTTATAAGGAGTTGTTGGCTAAACTTAAAGAGCCACATTTTATTTGAGAGGTCACATTGCATTTTATATTTGGTCTGAGAGCAATAGCAATTGTACTTATATACTGCCCCATAGCACTTAGCGCACTCTCTGGGCAGTTCACAAGCTAATTAACATTTTCTCCCCAGCTTACTGGGTAATCATTTCACCAACCTTGAGTCAACCTTGATACCTGTCAGGATCAAACTCACTACATTTTGACTGCAGTACAGCAGTTTAACCACTGTGCCACCAAGGCTCTTTTGCATTATTGGCTAATATCCTTTTACATAGCTCCAGCAGGAATGATGTCACCGTCAGTGGCAGACTGATGCCAATTAAAAAGTCGCTGCCTCGGTTTTGGGTTATGTGCTATGTGGTCTCATTGTTTGTGAGTTACATGCACCCCAAAATCTGAAAATGAACCCTTTAATCACCAGCAATCAGTCACTATGGGTTATATCACTCTCACTATGCTGGTAGAACTCTGCAAGAAGTTGCTGTCCACTGACAGTGTTATTTTCTTAATGAATATCTTGTATTAATCAATCTTGAAAAAGCTTTTGCCATTTTAAAGCCTATTTCCTCAGCTTGGGAATTTTATCCCTTAAAAGCTTTCATCTGGAAAGGTTAATCAAGACACCCTGATCTCACCTTTCCACCAACATCTCTGTGTGACCACTCCATGGGATATCACCCTTTCTTATTTACAAGCTTTGAAACCACCAAGTAAAATTATAAATATTTTCTGCTTTGGTAATGTCTTCCTTTTTTTTTCCTCCGGCAGTGCACCTGTTAGCTATTTGACAAAACAAAATTTCAACACACATTTTCTCTCTCTAGCACTATGTTCCCAGGCATAATGCCCATTTATACTGGCACTGATCAGGATTTTGCTCATTGAATTAATTGCTGAATGATAGGTCAACAAGAAATACTCCATTTATTGATCTGTTACTACCCACAAAATTTTAATGGTAGAGCAGCTCATTAAACATTTATCAAAACCTCAACACTGAAACAAGCCATCTGCCATTTTGTATTGCTTCTCCCTCATGTCTCCACATAATGAACTCTTCTCAATAGGTTTTAGTGATCAGACAGGTTTGTGTAGGGAGAGGCGCTTCTTCACATATCCAGGCCCCATGCTTTTTACAGCTTGAACTCAGACTGGCATATTGGCAGCTAGTGCAAATCTTTCAGAACTGCCATCATGGAGTTTCTGAAGGATCTTCCTGTTAGCAGTCTATACTTCTTTAAGGATAGTCCCACATAGAGTTCATTGCAGTAGTCTAATTAGGAAGTTACCAGGGCATGGACTGCCACCCCGTTCATCGCGGCAGAAGCACCGGGCTCCTGCAATAACTCCGCCAGTCAGCCGGGGTCCCAACACCAGGGCTCCCCTGCGGCTCCAGAGGGCTACAAGGATACTGCCCATTTCATCACCACAGAAGCACCGGGCTCCCGCCATGACTCCGCCGGTCAGCCGGGGTCCCAACACCTGGGCTCCCCTGCGGCTCCAGAGGACTATAAGAATGCTGCCCCTTTCATCACCACAGAAGTGCCGGGTGCCATCTATGACTCCGTCGGTCAGCCGGAGTCCCAACATCGGGCTCCACAGTGGGTTTTCAAGACTCTTCATCTGCACTGGCTGGCCATGGGAGGTGGTGGCATATTTTGTGACTACTCCCATGATGGGGGCTATGGAGAACCCACTCATTTCCAACACTGTAACTTTTGTTCCAAGGCAGCTTCAGCGGGGGGGGGGGGGGCATTGCTCCGCCCCCAGTGGTCCGACTTTTGCTGCTCTGCTGGGCTGTGAGCTGGAGGTAACAGGACTATTTTCTATCACCGGCCTTGTCCTTCTCCCCTGATGGAACTCTGTGTTGTGGGGGGTGGGTGAAACTTGCTACTCCTCCTTATGATGTAGAGTGTTTGGAATGAGGATAGTAATATTGTATTATGATTTTATTTTTGCTTATTGATATGCTGATTTTGTTTTTTGATCTTTCATATGTATTTATGCATTGTTTTCGCTTTGTTATTTTTATATTATAATTTTGATGCTATACTGTATTTTTCTTTTGTTGATTTTTGAACATGTTGTGAACCGCTTTGAGTTTGTCATTGACAAATGAAAGTAATATATAAGTTCAAATATAACAACAACAACAACAACAACAACAACAACAATAATAACAATAATAACAATAATAACAACAATAATAATAATATCCCTATCGCACAACACTAGAACTAGGGGACACTCGATGAAACTTTTGGGTACTAGTTCTCAAACAAATAAGAGAAAGTACTTTTTCACCCAGAGGATTACTGGTCTATGGAACTCCCTGCCAGAAGAAGTGGTGACAGCTGTCAGTCTTGACAGCTTTAAGAAAGGATTAGACAAGTTCATGGAGGACAAGGGTATCAATGGCTATAATTAGGGATACTTAAGGACAACCTCGGGGTTGGAGAGATAGGCAGGATATCTCTCAATGCCATTTCCAGAGAATCCTAAGCAGGTGAAGGCATCTCCTTGGGAATACCCTGAAAGAAATGGTGAGCCACTGTGTGAGACAGAATGCTGGACTGGATGGGCTGTGGCCTGTTCCAGCAAGGCTGTTCTTATGTTCTTAATACTACTACTACTACTACTACTACTACTACTACTACTACTACTACTACTACTACTAATAATAATAATAATAATAATAATAATAATAATAATAATAATAATAATAATAATAATGGACTACTGTGGGCAGGTTATCACAGTCCAGTCAAAGTTGACCCCAGGCACTTCAAGCCACTGACCTCACATGAGCCTCCAATTACAAAGGTAAATCTAGGGGTAACCACAAACAAGAAGATGCTGCGCTGACCCAGACCCCACCAACGGCTGGGGATAATAGCCCCACAGCCCCGCCAATGATTTTGGCTGTAGTGCCGTGGTTGTAGTTTGTGTTGGGACTGTTATTTTTGCTACTATGTGACTTTTAAAATAATGTTTTTCTTTTTCTTTCTTTGTTGTAACATTATATGATGTTTTATGATGTTTGATTTATATTGTGATTTATTACTGTTATGCTTTGTTGTTTTTATGAGCCGCCCTGAGTCGCATTGTGCAAGTGGTGACATATAAATGTATTTGATGATGATGATGATGATAGACATCTGCTCCTTCAGGGGGAGTGCCACGCCATTGAGAACAGCTCTCCTATCCAAATCCCAGACTTGAAAACCACCAAACTTTAATCTTTTTTCAACTTCAGCTTCAGTTTATTGGCCATCATGCTTTCCAGACATTGGTTAAACACTTGTATTGATGGTAATGAGTACAGCTGAGTGTAATCAGAATATTGATGGTACCCAGCGCCAAGAGTCCTAATGACCTTTCTCAGCAGTTTCATATAGATATTAAACACCATGGGAAGTAGAAAGGATCCCTGCAGTACCACACAACTTAATTGCCATGGGGCTAATAAGAATTCACCCTCTGTAATTCTATGGAACAGGCTCTGGAGATAGGGAATGAAACCACTGGAGTACATTACCAACCACTCCCATTTTTTTGGGCCTGTCCAAGAAGATACCATGATCAATGGTATCAAAAGCTGCTGAAAGGTCCAAGTAGAATCAAAAGGGCTGCACTCCCCCTTTCTTTAACTCAGAGCAAGTCAGGGCAACTAAATCCATTTTGATATGGAATGCTGGCATGAAACCAGACTGAAATAGGTCCAGAAAATCAGTTTCCTCTGAAAACATCATAACCCTTCCAGACCACCACACATTCAAGCACTTTGCCCCAAAAGGGGATATTTGCAATGGGGTGATAGTTGTCATATACTACCAGGTCCAAGAGAAGGCCTTTTCAGCTCCAGATATTAGTTGATAAGCTGCCTCTTTCAGGGCAGAGCCGCTATCCCCTGCCAAAGCGAGGCACTTGCCACCACCTGGACCCACCCAATCAACTCTCCCCTGCTAGATTTTATCAACCAAGATTGGCAAGTATATACATAATGGTACAAACTGATTCAAGCAACTTGGCCACATTATTAGGCTACAACTGAAACTGGTCGTTAAAAAAGCCTTACTAAGTGGTGTACTGGACACCTCTCTAGACATGGTAAAATTTGGGGCACCCTGTCCCAGGTAAATATGGGTTACTTTCTTCCTAAAAGTGGCTAGCAAACATCTGACAGCAGGTGACTCAGGGTTCTACTCCCAGTCTTTTTGTGTGTGATCCCACAACAACAAAAACAACAATTCAAACAACAATTCTTTTTACAGTCAAGACACACCCTTACCTAGCTATCCAGCCAGCTGTGATAACATCACTGTTTAAAAGAAGGGCCTTATATATTGGTGGATGCATTGCACCTTGAGATCTCATCCTTCTAGCCTGTGATGGAATACAGAATCCTGGGTAACCACAATTTTTGTTTTCCAAAAATGGAAAATGTCATACGGCCAGTTGTATTCTGATTGACATGCAATGACATTTAAGCAAGATCAGAGCTAATATTAAAAACAAAGATGACAAAACCTTGATAGATGGCAACAACCTGCAGATACAAATGGTAGTCCCAGTATAAGGTTCTCATAGCCTTTAGCAAACTTTTCAAATTAACTTTGGTGAGTTAATGAAATTCAAAGGCTTACATAATTATGCAATCAATCAAAACTGAAGATAGATAAACCTATTTACTGAATGCATCATGAGCTGCTCTACTTTGTCATCCCATTCCAATCCTGTTGGTAGGACCATCAGTGGTGAATTTTAGACATTAAAGTTTCTCCCACCCTCACAATCCCTATGACCCATAGCTTTGCAATAGCTTCACCATAGAGTTCCCTAGAGAGCATTAGAATCCAAGCAGCAAGAAATGGGAAACAGGCAATCATAGCTACAGCAAAGAGATTTAAAAATAAAAGGTGGTGGTCTGATGAGATAATCAGCTTTAGGCATGCAGAGGTGCATTGATAGGATTCTGTTCTGTGACTGCCCTAATCCATCCTCCTTGGCTTTACTGGCTAGAACTGATGTGATGCAGTGCAACAAAACCCAGAAGGCCACATTTTCCCATCCTGGCAGTAGCAGAGAGGGTTGCTCCATGATGAAATAACTGCCAAGTTTTGAAGGATGGTTTCTGAGAGAGGCTTGTGCTTGATCATCACATGGGTTTTTCTGCAGCTATGGTTGCATGTTTCTCAGGGTTTCTAGAGCCATGATGGTGAACCTTGGCACTCCAGGTGTTATTGAACTTTAATTACCAAAAGCCCAAGTCAGCATTCCTGCTGATCAGGGATTCTGGGAATTAAAGTTCAAGAACAGCTAGAGTGCCAAGTTTCATCATCACTGTTAGGGTGAGTGGTGCTTGAGAAGAACTTATGAGGAGATTTGCCTGAAGTGCCTCAACCTGTCTCTAACCATTCCTGGGTGGCACCTGATCTCATAATTGTTTGTATGTGGAGGTCTTTGCACAATGCTGTATGCCATTGAGTGTACACATTCTGGCCCACCAAGTCATATGGAATAAAGGCAGGGAGTGGGGTGTTTTATACCTGTTTCCACAGTCAGCCTGCCCAGAGGCAGATGTGTCCAGTCCTTCGTTCTTATATGCCATATTTCTCTGCCATTTCAAAGGTCCTTCCCTTTAACATAACATAAATCTACCTTCTAGTCTTGGGTTTCATTTTTGAAATCTCAAGGAACTGGCTTCTGCAAGCCCAGCAACCCTGATTGTAGCTTGAAGGGCAGAATCAGATTGAACTCTGGCAAAACACAAAGTCCATAATTCCACGTGATTCCTGGGTAGTTGTGCAAGTGGAGATTGTCCTATGGCAGAAAAGGAGGAGTTTGAATGAGCAGGATTCTGGCCCATAAGCCTGGTTAAAAAAAATAACTGTAGTTTCCTTCTAATTTGTTCCCAGGTCTTTTCCTCCTGTTCAAAGCTGAACTTTGCTTATTGTGGAAGTTTCCACTGTCAACAAATTATGTTGCAGCATAGCAACATCACGGGTCATTTGGTAGAATTGCTACCAAATGATGCCTTTGCATTAGTGAAGCAGTCTTTGAATCCAGACATATTCATTCATTTGCCAATCCAACACCTCTTATGTTTGGCTCAGCCTTAATTATTTACAATGGAAAGTGGAATTTGAAAACATTGTTAGATGTCTTTCTAAAGTCACAAGATTTTGGAATACTATGTACAGACACAAATTCATTGGATCAGGCACAATATGCTGGAGGTCAAAACTCCTTTTCGTGCTACAGTTTTAGAGCATTCTGCTTTATAAATATTGATGAGAAGTTGATTACATTTGACAGTGCAGTGTTTCTACAGGGAAAGTAAATCATGAAAAGGCAAAATACTTTACTTTGATGACACAAGAAAGTGTGTTGAAAGAAAGTGTTACTGCATGACCCAAAACTAGCATCAAAAAAACTATGTCTTATTTAGTATTCTAGCCTTCTGAATCTTGGAATCTCCTGAATTTGGAAATAAAATATAGAGCAGCGTCACTTGAAATCCATTGATACAGATGCTATAAAACCAACTATGTAACTTTCTTGGTGCTAACAGAAATAGAAGCATAGAATCATAGAATAATGGAGGCTCAAAATATAATCTATCTCATAGACAGTTGTCTAGTTTTCTCTTGAATGCATTGGAGCACTCAACACCTCCCAAAACAATTGGTTCCATTTGGTTGCATTGTTATACAACTCTAACAATTAGGAAGTTTTTCCTGATATTCAAACAATATGAGTCAATTGTTACATATCCTGTACTATGAAATGATTGAGAACCACACCTACCCCTCCTCTGAATGACCATCATTACATATTTGAAGAGTGCTATTCTTCTTGTGTGTCCCAATCAAACCCTGGACCGCCAAAATGAATCCACCTTCTTCACTTTGTTGTTGGCCAAACATAAGTCCTCATCAGTGCATGTTTCTGGCAGTAATCTGCAGGCCAGTAAATAAAATGGATTCTGTATCTCTCCACAGTCACACAGCATGATGTTGTCTGCCAGCAGCCCCTACTTGAGCATGTGGTCTTGCACTTAGGGACGCCAGCCTATTCAGGATCCTCCAAGTGATATAGGGGAGGTTGAGTTCCTCAGCCATATCCTCCTTTAATGTTGCTCCTTTTCCAGTGAGCTCCTTCTTCCATCTTCTAATTTGATTTTTCTGTTGTGTACCCTCAAGAAGAATGTGTGTTCTTGTCATAAAGCAGCATATGAGGCAGCTGAATTGAGGCTCATATCCTTTCAGAGGGTGTTGAGGGTCATTTTCTTGATTAGTTCTCTCAGCGTCCGGTGCTACATCTCTTCTTATCTTAGGTGGAGTGATACCAACAAGAGGGTATATTTTCTCAACTGGTGTAGGTTTGAGACATCCTGTCACTATATGAAGGCTTCATTAACAGTGATGTCAACTTGTTTTGCATGTGTGGCATACTCTGCTGTGGAGATGCTCTGGGAGTGCTATCATATCACTCCTTTAGTTTCCTTTTCTCAAGCCTATGCATGTCCAGTTACTTCAGACTTTCCTCATAGGGCTTTATTCCCAGTCCCATGATAATCCTCGTTGCCCTCCTCTGAACTTTTTCCAGATTAACTGAATCCGTTTTAAAGTGCACCATATTTAAGATGAGGCCTAACCAATAGTGAATAGAAGAGAATTAGTTAATGCAGCTTAAAATAACATTAGTTTTTTTGCAGCAGCGGCATCATACAGTTGGCTCATATTCAGCCTGTGATCTAAAGCTATTTACTGTATGGTGTTTATTTGTTTTATTTATTTGTCTTCTATATTGCCCAATTGACAAACTACAGTTCTCCACTTTAGTCAGTGTACAGCAGTCAAGACAATAGCAATAAACAGTCAGGAGATAAAAACATCACAGTACTAAAGAAAAAAGAGAAAAAAAGAACCAAGAACATAAAGAATATAAAGACATAAAGCAGATGGTGAACAAGATAAAAATAAATTGGATATAAAAACTTTTCAAACTTAGGAACATAAAACTATGAGATTATGGATCAGACTGGGGTTGACTACAGGGAGGAAGAGTGTAATTAAGAGCCTCCCTGAAAATATATGCTTTAAGTGCCATTTTAAAGGCCACATAAGAGGAGGCTTGTTGCAGCTCACCTGGTAAACTGTTCACTGAGTGGG
The DNA here is from genome assembly GCA_035047345.1 of Bradypodion ventrale. NCBI lineage: Eukaryota > Metazoa > Chordata > Lepidosauria > Squamata > Chamaeleonidae > Bradypodion > Bradypodion ventrale. Next base: position 2,506,540 of record JAWDJE010000007.1, read on the forward strand.
TGATACCCCCAAGAAGGCCTTTTTTCTGGTCTCAGTTTTCCTGGTCATTCTCAGTGTGGGAACCAAGAGTTGGACATTCTGCAAGGACTTGTTAATGCAGGCAGTTGATCTTAGGAGGTCTATTCCAAGTTCCCTCTCATGTGTAGCATTACTGAGACAAGTATGCCACATCTTATAAATGCATGTTTGGCTCCCACCCACCCCAAGTAGGTGTAGAAGTTTTGACTTATCCCTATCCGATTTTAATCTGTTGTTTTTAGCCTATAAAGATATTTTTGCATTTTGGTTCTGTCTTTTGGGATATTAGCTATCCCATCCAATTTAGCCACATGGGCAGCCTAGTCAACAACCCAAGGGTAACTTGCCAGCGAATGGGGAATATTGGGAGTAATTTTTCTGGAGAGAGTTATGCTTTGTCCCCTCACATCATGAGACTTGTCAGGGATTTCACATTGACATGTTTGTAAATTAACATATTATTCATGGTCAAACACATCCCCGGGCTGGACAAAAATATTGCTGATGCATTGTCCCACCTACAAATGTGATAGTTCTGGGTGGTAATGTGATTGCCTAAATCAGCTGTTGATGGTCAAGCTGTTCCTAGCATTATGTGAAACCTTTGGTTACATGACTTGAATTCTTGTTCTTGTCTTTCAAGGGATCAGATTGGCAGAAATAAACAAATGCTCCTCTGAGGTGACAGTACTCTAGTTTGTTTGCCTAGAAGAGCCAAGTTGGCATCCTGAGGGACTCACTTGGAGTTGGCCCCTAGGATCTCATTGGTCCATCTTGGTAGGAACAATGTTAGAATTCTGATGGGTTAGAAGCTGGTCAAAAGGGCAATCAGGGGACATAAAGCAGTCTCCTCTTCTTCAGATCTTTCTTTCATATGTTGAAACAAATAATTGAGAGGCAAGGCTAAGTGCATTCCCTTCATTGTTTAATGACTAAACATGGTATCTTATCTAGATGTTGCAATATTTTAAAGCAGTATAGACAGACTCTGGGTGAGAATGAATCAGAGTACTATTTTCTTGTAAAATCTGCAATTTCAGTTATACAAAGCTTAGGCATAATAAAAGGTTTTCAAACTACTTATTACCTGCTCCTTTTTGACCCTGTGGTGATTTTTTTAACAAAAAATCTAAATTTGCTGTTTTGAAAAAGCGACTAGCACTTGCCATTCATTGCAATTTAGCTGAATACTTAGTAATTATCTGCTGATTATATTCTAAATGAATTCCTTAATGCCACTACATCTGTTTGAAACCACACACATTTTCCCAGTTGAGAAGGGACATTGCTACTTTTAACATTGGTTAGAAGGGATCAATTGATATTACAACCAAACTACCATAGCCAGTTAATGAAAGAGGAATAACAAAGAATAATATGTGAACGATATGAAAAGCTGTCATTGGAACAGCTGAGAAAAATGACACATTGGCAGCTGATTTCTTTGTTGTCCTTGCAATGGTAAAGCAGTGGAGGTTGGGCACAGAGGTTGACTCTGCGTTACATAAGAAAACAATTATGCTTGTTTATTTATCTATATTGAGATAAATGTGGAGGAAATTGGTGAGATTCTGTTAGGGGATGTAAGTCTTCGCCTCACACCCTAATTGGTTGCAAGGCATATTGTGTCTGTGATGCTTTTAAGACCCTACTGCAGGGGCACATAGGGGCTGGGACTTTTCTCTGGTGTGCTCCATGGGCCAGTGTATTTAGGTCAGAGTTGGATTGCAGACTTCCAGCTACAATGCTCAACTTCCTCTGCTGACAGTCTGGATGAAGATTCCTGCGTCTTCCAGAACCTGCTATGGGGACTGAATCTTTGCACTGATCCTGATGATGGCTTTTGCCTGATATAGTTTTCTTCAGGGATCTAAATAATAAGTTGATGCAATTACTAATAGTCATAAACATACAAGATATATATATACACAAATATATATACAACTATATACATGATCTTGGATACATAGAATATACATACCAATAATGTTGTATCAGTGATAAGGTTTTAAAGCAGTATATCGCGTCCTAGACCTCCCTAGTAAATTCTTTTGGTGTCGACGGACGTTATGTTATCTAACTCCAAGGACATTTTTAAAGAGAAAATCTCCCACAGCTGGTTAATCACAGAAAACAACTGAAATCAAGCTCTTGATTTAGCCCATATGGGTGCAGTGTGTTGAAACGGTGAATGAAGAAACTCTCCCCCTGTCTTAAAGCAATATCCATATTAATGTGCTGATAAGGTTGTTGTTTGATAATTTCCAAAACCACAAATTTAAAATCTTTGTCATTATGGTTTGCTTCAATAAAGTGGTTGACTAGAGGTGCAGACAGGTTCTGATTGCGGATTTTAGACCTGTGTTCCCCCACCCTAGTTTTAATTTTTCAGGAAGTAACCCCCACATAACCCAATCCACAGGGACAGGTTAGTAGATAGATACAGCCCGAACTGTTGCAATTTGAGAAATGGTTTAGATGTAAAATATAATTGCTGCTATGGATAGAGACCATTTTAGTTTGCCAAGCCAAAGAACAATGTGTACATTGACCACATTTAAAATGCCCTGTTACTAATGGTTGCTTAGGTAAAGATCGAGCTGAATGGTCCATTCAGCTCGATTTGTATATAGCACAACTGAACTGTCTCAGTGAGGTCAACTGAGCAGCCCAAGAGAATACAGTGATCCCTCATACAACGTCCAAACTTGGTTCCACAAGTTTGGACTTTTTACGGATTTGGACTTTGTACGAGGCATGCAAAATCCTAGCCGCGATGCCTCATACAACATCCAAATCCTTGCCGCGATGCCTCATACAACGTTGTTTCCATAGAGATACATTGTACTGTAACAGCACAGACTTCAGGGCAAAGTCAAGGAAACAGTCAGGAAACTGACAGAACTTTAAGAAATCATTGTCTAAAGGCTAAAAACATTACAAAAACTTGTCAAACAACCCTGATTGTCCAAGAACCTGAAGAATGCTGCAAAAATCCCAGGAATGCTTCAAAAAATTCTGACGAAAAAATTAAAAAAAATCCAAAATCGCGCTCAAAACCACTCCTAAACACTCTTTGCCTCATGCAAAACCCACAAGATCAATGCACGCATGTGTCCTGCCTTTTATACTGTCCAGGCACAATGCAACCTGGGAAAACCCCAATGCCTCATACAACATCACACGACATTGTATGAGGCAACTTTTTTCACGGAATTAGGTGATGTTGTATGAATCCGATGTTGTATGAAGCGGACTTTGTATGAGGTATTACTGTATATCTGTTCTGTGTTACAGTTGTTGCACTGTATATACTTGCACCTTTTTACTTCCTGAGTAAACCTACTTTGAGTTTTTCTTCTGCACCAAGATCTGCTTGCCTATTTTTCTCACAAGGGACCACCTTGCCAGGTGTGAACCTCTTGCTGGCCACTGTATACCACTGTGCTAACCATTTACATCAACAGATTCCTTCTCATGTATGGTGCCAATATGATGAAACTTTGTCTTAACTTCATCTGTTAATGTATAAGTGGATACCAGTGGGATAAGGTTCCTCTCCAAGATGTCTGTTTCAAGAAAAAGATAGCTGATTGGCTGCCATGGCAGTCTGGGCTACATCACCACCAGAGGCAGACAGCTGATTGGCTGCCATGACAGGGTCTGGGCTACAGCATGGCCAAGTAAGTAAGTCAGCCACACAGGGAGGGAGGTTCCCCATCACCACCACTCAAGTAATAGAACACTGTGGTTAATCCAAGCCTTTACCAGAACAAAATCTCTGGGTGACACAAATATATGATGGGGCATATGGGTCATAGGCTGTGAAGCCTCTTACTAAATAATGTGGCCATTCCAGTATCTTGCTTTTCAGTGGAGACCAGGTAGAAGATTTTGTTCCCACTCAACTATTCTGCAATGGACCATAGTTTGTCATGCATGATGTACACCATGGAAGAAAATAGGTTTTCTCCATCACATTCACCAAATGTAAAAATTTCATGTAGATTTTTTCATGACCATGTTGTGATCCAGCCCTCATCAGACTCTTGGATCAGGAGATACTTCCTATGCCCAGCCCAGTTCTGCCATTCCAGCCTGCATCTGACACTGAGCTCCAGCCTGTACCTGAACCAGAGGATGACTCAAACCAGGAACCTCAACCTGCTTCTGACCCAACTCTGACTCCTCAGGCAGATGATTTGTCAGATCAGAGGTCTGACTGACAGTTCTCAGTCCTCAGCCAGAAACCAGTGCCAAAAGGTTCTGCAGCTGAGACGCAGGAAAGCCAGAGTTCGGTATCAGAGGAGGCTCCCAGCTGACACTCATTAGCTGGGAGGCTTCTTAAACAAGCATGTTTCACAAGGCAAATGTCAGTACAATTTCTCAGTGCAATGACCGACACTCTGCCAGATCTTCCATGTAACTTGTGACTGACTGCTGTGACCCTGACTTCTGCCTACCTTGATGACACCCTGGATGTCTTTTGAACTAGATGCTCACTCTGAGCCTTATCTGACATCAGCTTTCTCTTTGGACTTGACTATTGGACTCTCCTTGGATAGAATTTTACCAGGACTCTTCTGTGTAGCACCACTGCTTGGCAACCCTGCCTGCTGGGTAGATCAGCACAGATCAACACCAATGGTGCAAGAACACTGGTGTGGGTTATCACACTTCTGGTTTTAAAAGATGAGCAGAGGAACGCATGCAGGCTATCTATGGTTGCCTTTTTAAAACATTGAACATTGGGTCTCTGGAACTCCCTTCCACATGTCTGATTCAACCATAACAACATAAACTGCTGCCACAAAACAAAGCAATGTAAAACAAAAAATAGCTATCAAACTCTCTGTTCCTTTCAGAATTTCAATAAAGTGCTTCTAATGGGAATGGCATAGGACTGACATTACCAATAGAGCCAAGATGAACAAAAGCCACATGCCAATACAAGTGGGACTCTGGAGACCAGCTGGAACAACAACTACAGGCATCAGGGCAGCCTTCGACACCGGTGTCCTGAGCCCTCCCTCCCTCCTCCTCCCTCTGCCTCAGCCTGGAGCAAGGGCCTAAAGGGAGGCTATGTTGGAGGGGCTTCTCCATTGCCTGGGACTCTGGAGACCAGCTGGAACAACAACTACAGGCATCAGGGCAGCCTCCGACACCGGCATCCTGAGCCCTCCCTCCCTCCTCCCTCTGCCTCAGCCTGGAGCAGGGGCCTAAAGGGAGGCTATGTTGGAGGGGCTTCTCCATTGCCTGGGACTCTGGAGACCAGCTGGAACAACAACTACAGGCACCAGGGCAGCCTCCGACACCGGCATCCTGAGCCCTCCCTCCCTCCTCCTCCCTCTGCCTCAGCCTGGAGCAGGGGCCTAAATGGAGGCTATGCTGGAGGGGCTTCTCCATTGCCTGGGACTCTGGAGACCAGCTGGAACAACAACTACAGGCATCAGGGCAGCCTCCGACACCGGCGTCCTGAGCCCTCCCTCCCTCCTCCTCCCTTTGCCTCAGCCTGGAGCAGGGACTTAAAAGGAGGCTGTGTTGGAGGGACTTCTCCATTTCCTGGGACTCTGGAGTGCTCACCGTGGAGTTGGAGGAGGAGGAGAAGGGACCCCAAGCTGCCAGCCCCGAATGGACCATGGGGGGGGGTGGGAAGTGTAGAAAGAGAGGGAGTTGGTCCTGCCAGCCAGGAATGAGGGGCAGCATTCCATCTAGGGGGGTTCCAGAGACCCATATAGGTGTTGTGACAGGCATGGGGCGGTATGGTGGGTACCGAGGGGCGGGCCGCACTCAGGGAACGCGGGTCCAATGTTTAACTGTGGTCCCTCGTTCCAGCCCCACAGGTACATCTCTGGGCCCTGAGCAGCAGATCCAGAGTGACCCCGCCCTTAGGCTGCTCCTGGTGAATGCCAGATCAGTCTGTAATAAGCCCCCCCTGATCCAATATTCTATCCAGGAGGGGCGGGCCGACCTGGCATGCATCACCGAAACCTGGCTGACACCTGAGGATGGAGTACCTCTTTCGGACATGTATCCAGCTGGGTTCGGTATTTGGCACCAGCCTAGAGGTGAGGGGAGGGGCGGTGGTGTCACCATTGTTGCCAGGAAGTCATTGGGAGTTGCTAGGGCCACTGCTCCACAAGTGTCTAGTTGTGAGGCCCTGCTTCTATGTTGGGCCCCAAGGGTTAGTTGGGGATCTTACTCCTGTACCTGCCCCCTTGCAGGGTAAGGGATGCCCTTCCTGAGCTCCTCGAGGCCACCTCGGTGTTGGCGTTGGAGTTCCAGAGGCTTATGGTTCTGGGGGACTTCAATTTGCCATCATTGGGGATGGCCTCTGAGTTGGCAAGGGAGTTCATGGCTTCCATGGCAGCCATGGGCCTGACTCAGGTAGTTCGGGGTCCGACCAGGGGCAGTGGTCACATGCCAGACTTAGTTTTCTTGTCGGAGCAGTGGCAGAGTGATCTGAGATTACAGGATTTAGTCATCTCACCTGTGCCATGGTCAGATCACTATCTGGTGACTCTTGACTTTCTGGGGGTGACGCTTCATCGTAGGGAGGCACGGCCTATTAAAATGGTCTGCCCTCGGCGACTAATGGATCCAGTTGGATTCCAGAGGGAACTGGGGGATGTTCCTCTGGATCGGCTACACGATTCACCCGAGGCACTTGTCGACCTGTGGAACAGGACGGCAACAGCAGCCTTGGATGAAATCATGCCACTGCGGCCTCTCCGAGCCCGTGGGGCTAGGTCATCCCCGTGGTTCACAGATGAACTGCGGGAACTCAAACGGGCAAAGAGACGCCTAGAGTGCCGCTGGGTGAAGACCCGGGATGACTCCGATTGGACACTAGCTAGAGATGCTATTAGGGCCTACCTAGTGGCGATGGGGGTGGTGAGGCAGCAATACTTCACTGCCCTTATTGCCTCCGCTGATAATCGCCCAGCTGCCCTGTTCCGGGTAACCAGGTCCCTCCTTGGTAGGGTGGGATCGGTGCCTGGTTGGCAGGGCTCGGCTGAGTACTTTGCTGACCATCTGGTGGAAAAAATCAATCGGATTCATTCAGGGCTGAATCCCGGTGTGGATGGGGAGGGTCGGGGGGGGGGACAGGAGCACAGTCTTGCTGTACGATCTGGGATCAGTTTGATCCTGTTGTCCCTGATGAAGTGGACAGGCTCCTTGCAGCTGTGCATGCCACTACATGTCCTTTGGACCCCTGTCCCACCTGGTTGGTGAAAGCCTCCAAGGTGGTGACAGGTGGCTGGGTCGGGGCGATAATAAATGCATCATTACGGGAGGTGGTGTTTCCTGCACTGCTAAAACATGCTTTGGTGCGCCCCCTCCTGAAGAAGATATCCCTTGACCCAGCTGTCCTTAACAACTAGAGGCTGGTTTCCAACCTTCCCTTTCTGGGTAAGGTATTGGAGAAGGCGGTGGCGTGCCAGCTGCAGAGTGTCCTGGAGGAAGCGGATTATCTAGACCCCTTTCAATCAGGATTCAGGCCCGGGTATGGTATGGAGACGGCATTGGTCGCACTGATGGATGATCTCTGGCGGGAGTGGTATGGGGGTTATCCATCCGTCCTTGCTCTTCTTGACCTCTCAGCGGCCTTTCGATACCGTCGATCACAGTATCCTTCTGGAACGGCTCAAAGGACTGGGGATCCAGAGCACTGTGTTGTCCTGGTTTTCCTCTTTTCTGGAGGGCCGTACCCAGTCGGTGTGGTTGGAGAGTGAGAGGTCCAGCCCTAGGCTTCTCAAGTATGGGGTGCCTCAGGGTTCGGTGCTCTCTCATCTCCTATTTAACATCTACATGAAGACACTGGGTGAGATCATTTGTTCCCACGGGGTGCGGTACCATCAGTACGCGGATGACACTCAGTTGTACATCTCGGCCCGTGGGGACCCCAGTGATGCCGTTGAAATCCTATCCGGATGCCTGGAGGCCGTTGGGGTCTGGATGGGGGGCAAATGGGCTTCGGCTGAATCCCAGCAAGACAGAGTTGCTATGGATAAGGGGCCCCATGTTATCCCGGGAGCTACCATCTTTGGTACTGGATGGGGCTGTTTTGCCCCAGACAAACCCAGTGCGCAATCTGGGGGTCCTTCTGGACTTTCGGCTGCTGCTAGAAGAACAGGTAGCGGCTGTGGCCAGGAGGGCTTATGCCCAACTTCGGGTGATTCACCAGTTGCGCACGCTCCTGGATCGGGACTCCTTGCTTATGGTCACTCACACTCTGGTCACTTCCCGACTAGATTACTGTAATGCACTCTACATGGAGCTGCCCTTAACGACCATTCGGAGGCTGCAGCTTGTCCAGAATGCGGCAGCCCGGGTGGTGTTGGGGTGCGGACGATATGCCCGCGCCTCACTGCTACTTCGGGAGCTGCACTGGTTACCAGTTTGTCTCTGGGTGCAATTCAAGGTGCTGGTTTTGACCTTTAAAGCCCTATATGGGAGTGGGCCAGGATACCTTAGAGACTGCATCGTCCCAAGAGTGTCTGCCCTTCCCACCAGAGTGGACCGGAGGGGCTCTCTGATGGTGCCATCAACTAGGGGTGCACATCTATCCAGCACCCGAAGGAGGGCCTTCTCTGTGTCCGCACCAACCTTCTGGAACCTCCTGCCAACAGAACTAAGACTTGAAAGAGAATTGCTGCCCTTCAGGAAAGGATTGAAGACCTGGCTGGCGGGGCAGGTGTGGGGCCCTAATGGGAACACGGGCCCTGCCTGCTGGCTTATATAAACAACTAAGAACTCTCTCTTCTTTTTAAAGTGGGTGGGATGGGTGGGTCTTTTAAAGTGGGTGGGATATGGGTTTTTTAAAGTGTTTTTATCTATTTTAAAACTTGTTGTAATGCTGCCCTGAGTCGGGTTCTACCAGAGTGGGTGGCATATATAAATATGACTAATAAATAAATAAAATAAAATAAAACTAAATGGAAGCAAATATTATGGTGGCCATAAGAAAAGTTCCAAAACCCTTAATGCAGTCAAACCTTTATTATGCCAAAAAGTCAGAAAAAGAGTGCACACTTTCAAACCTTTACTTCTCTTCATCAGAAGAGGTAATTTAAATATTAGGCAAGGTAAAAGAGAAAGGGAAGATTTGATATTTGAGTGATGTCACCTGCCTGTTGTTCGCTTGAGATGAAGTGAAAAGGAAAAGTCTACAGCTCTCAGCAGAATTCAACAGAATTAGGATGGGCCATGAACTGAGACAGGCTGGTTCATTCTCAGTCCCAAGATGCCCTAATATCAGAGGATGCTATGGTGTTATGTTTGATGCATGATAATACTTCCCCCCTCCCGAACAATTTTCCATTTTGGAAATGCAAATGATAATACAGCAAGCCTGTAAACTCAGAACTATTTCCATCATGTTTTGAAGGTCACAGGCTCCTTTGTTGGCAGGTGACAGGGACTCCCTATGCAATTCTTAAACTGACAAGGTTGCAAACAGATTTAGATGCCAGATTAGGTAACGAATATTAAATAAGTCAAATTAACTTTGCCTAGAGGATAAACTTTTAGAGAATAAACTATCAGTTTCAGGGCACAGAACACTGTACATCCCATAATCAAGGAGTGAGAAGGATACTGACTGTATCTTTGTCTGCACTGATTTTGACTTTTATAATTCCATGAGTCTTTATTTGTTTATTTATTCATTCACATTTATGCCCCACCGTTTTGGTGCAAGAACCACTCAGCACAGCTTACAATGTATATATACATTGTACATATCAATAAGAAGTTTGGCATTCCTATCAAATTCTCTGTCCTCAACCAAGAGTGTCTTTGAAGCAACATGCAGCAGGAATATAAGGGATGTCTGATTGTTAAGAGAGACACAAGCAACCCACTCAAGACTTAAAACCTTTTTATGCCCTGGGCCTGACCATGCCCCTGGACAGCTGAGAGGGCCAGACCACGCCCCTTGGAAGCAAAAGCGGGCACATTTACAGCTGTCATAAATGCTCCCACTTCTGTGTTTATGACAGCTACGGGCATATTTGTGCATGTATGGACATGTTTTACAGATGACATAAATGTGCCTGCTTCCACTTCCGGGAGCTTCCACTTCTAGGATGGATGGGATGGCATTGCGGGCTGGGTCCAGCCAGTGGGCCATAGGTTGGGAACCCCTGCTTAAAACTGACAAGTGTTCATAGAACAATGGGACAGCCATCCTAGTTTGGTTTGTATTGCATTATTGTTTGCTTTAGTTTGCATAAACCATCACAACCACAAATGTGAGGAGAGAGTGCAATGAAATCTCTAGCAGTCTTTGAAAGTGAAGAATGCTCTGATGACTCATCATTCCCTATAAGGGCAAGGCAAGTGAGGATTTAGCTTTGTAAAATCCTTTTCTTGAATGGGAAACCACAGAAATATGGTATTCTTCAAATCAGAAAGAAGACCAGAAAAAAAATAATTTCCACATTATGGTAATAGTTCCAGCTGCTAGGTAAAGTATCCAACTCTCTCTACTTAGTGGGGCTTGAAAAATCTCAGTAACTTTTGAATTTATCCTCTGAATCTCAGCAAACTAATGAAATATTGCCATTGTCAACAACCCTAAAATATACTGTAAGATCCAGCATCATATGCAATACCTTTTTAACAATTAGAATAACAAAGGTAAATTTGGCAATTTTCAACATTTTTAATGCTCTGCTGGTAGCCATTTTTATTACATAACTTTCGAATTTGGTACAGTTGAACCAAAGTGATCTCATGTAATTTCAAGGTTTTAACTCAGCACAGTACCATATTTTTCAATGTCTTGTAAATGGAAGATTTAACTTATCTGGCTCACATGAACTACTCCACTGTTTCTTTCCAAAGCAGAGCATTGGAAATTGCATAGTTCCCATGCAAGCCAGGGAACTATGGGAGTTGTATTCCAAAAGGGTAACTTGTCAGGTATTATATTTATTTTTTAGTAAAGGTAACATGTCAGCCATCAGCCAAATGCAAGCGCGGCGCCAAAATGGCCGCCGCGCTCTTTGCGCCCCCCCCCCACAGGACGAAGAATCCGGGTAGTTTAGGGCGTGGCCAGCTCCCTTATAAAAGGGGTGGCCACGAGGCAGCCGCGCTGCCATTTTAGCTAAAGCGACGGAGCGGAGAAGTTTTTCCCCTGTGTCTCCGTCGCTCCTTACCTTGCGGGAAGCCTTTTGGCGGCGAATCTTCTTTTCGGCTTTCCTCTTCTGCGGTTGAGATGCCTTCGAAGAAGAAGGCAGCTTCGAGTGCGGCTCGAGCTGTGAGGAGGCGCAACCCGGGTCGGAGGACCACGGTTGCGCCTCCCCAGCAGCCGCCTGTCCAGGCCCCCGCTGGGCCCGGCGGAATGGGGTCCATCGCCCCTTGGCCGGACGCGGGGGATCGGAATGCGGGCGTGGCAGGGGCTCCGGCCCGCGGCCCGCGAGCGGTGGACACCGCTACTCTCTCTGCCCACCCTGTTGGGTCTGCCTCTCTTCCTCCTGGGCCTTCTAGCCTGGGCGGGTGGTGTGGTCCCCTACCTTGGCAGGTTCCTGCACCGACCCTACCGGGCTTCGGTGTTGGGCAATGGCCCTATTCGGGTCCTGGGGTACAGGGACCTGTACCCGCCCCTGGACTTGGCGGGCCGGCCGGCCCTTGGCCCCAGATCGACGTGCAGGCCTTACTGGCCCGCCTTGCGGCCCTCGAAGCGTCTTTAGCTCGGGCCAGCCAGGCTGGGGCTCCCTTTGGCGTCCCATTTGCGGCGCCGTCGGCGGGAGGACAACAGGCGGCGGGCAGGGTTGAGCTGCCTCAGGCGGGTGGCGTGGCTTCGGCCACTGCCCCGCAGCTCCCCAGCCAGCAGACGAGTGCAGGTCAGGCCCTGATGACGAGCTCTATGTCGGTCGTGAGCTCCGACGCCCCCAGTGGGCCGGAACCCCCGGTGGGGGCGGCCCACGGGGGTGCAGCATGTGAGTATGCGGTCCAAGCCAGTACACCTACACACATTGCTTCTATGGGGGGAGCTTTTCAATGGCCTTGGCCTCGCTCGGGTGGTGCGGTGGCACAGCAGCCGGCACTCCACTCGGCGACGGTAACTGCCACCCAGGGCACCGGGGTGGGTAGTTTTTCTCACACTGCGGGGAATGTACTGGGGGTGGCTGGGTTAGCTCAGGCCCCTTTCCCGGTGTCTGTGGTGCCTTTTTCGGCCTTACCAACTGCGGGGTACTCCTTACCACTGGGTGACCACTTGGCACAGGCCACCAAAGAAAAGATTTGGCGGGGGGAGTATGTAGATATCTTCTCACTCCTGAACAGAGAGCCCACCAAGGAGGAAAGGGAGGGACAGGATGAGAAGGATAAGGAGCAGGCGCGTCGTCGTAAGCCGCCACGTACCTGGGCCAACTGGCTGCCTGCTTATTTAATTTACATGGCAGTGTATCTGAGGGCGCGGCCGGAGTTGGCTATTCCCATGGTCCAATATTTGGACAACATATACAGGGCAATGGTTGATTTCCCGGGCCCTTCGTGGCTTGCTTATGACGAGGAATTCCGTATGCGGATTCCCCTCCACCCGGAGATGAGGTGGGACGAGCCGTGCCAGAGGCTTTGGCTTCTGTACATGACGCCCACGCGCCCTGCGCCAGGGGACAGATACCATTGCGGACATGCGGTCCAGCGAGCTGTCCCAGCACAGGTTACCCGCCAAGTGGCGGGGCAGGGGGTTCCAGCCCGCCTGCTGTGCTGGGCTTTCTCGTCCAATGGTTCCTGCAATAAGAAGAATTGCAAATACAGGCATGAGTGTCCCACCTGTTCGGGCCCCCACGCAGCCTCCGCCTGTCCCAGGCCTGGGGGGACACGGGGCAGAGGAAGGGGCGGACAGTGGGCTGGCAAGGCTGCCACAGATGGAGCTGGTTCACCAAAAGGCCCCCTCCCCAATTAAGGTGGACATGTTGGAGCGTTGGCTCACAGTGTACCCGAAGGGAGAGGATGGGGAGTATCTCCTTCAAGGCTTTAAGTACGGGTTCCGCATCCCTTTCATGGGTGATAGGTCCCCTCAGGATGCCCCCAATCTTTTGTCCCTCAAGGGGAGGGAGGAGGTGGCTGCTGCCAGTATTAGGAAGGAGTTAGATGCGGGCAGGGTCGCTGGCCCTTTCCCTTCACCCCCGTTTCCCAACCTCAAGGTGTCGCCCCTAGGCTTGGTTCCCAAAAAGTCTCAAGGCGAGTTTCGCCTTATTCATCATTTATCCTACCCAGCCGGCCGGTCGGTCAATGATGCTATCCCTGATGACCTTTGTTCAGTTAGGTATACGTCTTTTGACCACGCGCTGCGCATGGTGCGCTCGTGTGGCCCGGGTGCCCTGCTGGCCAAGTGCGACATTAAGTCGGCCTTTAGCCTCCTGCCGGTGCATCCGGGTGACTTTGAGTTGCTGGGTTTCAAATTTCGGGGCGAATATTATTTTGATAAGGCCATGCCTTTTGGCTGTTCCATATCATGCTCGGCCTTTGAGCGTTTTAGTACCTTCTTAGAGTGGGCTTTCGTCCGCAGGTCAGGGTCCCGGTCTGTAGCCCATTACCTGGATGACTTTTTATTCGGGGGTGAACGGGGCTGGGACACGTGCACACGTCTCCTCAACACATTTCAGACGCTAATGGAGGAACTCGGTGTCCCTTTAGCGCCCGAAAAGACCGAGGGCCCATCTACCAAGTTAGTATTCCTGGGGGTGGAGATTGACACGTTAGCGCAGGCTTCTAGGTTACCGGAGGATAAGGTGTCCAGGATAGTGGCCCTTATCTCGGAGTTGATGGCCAAGCGCAAGGCATCACTGAGGGAACTGCAGGTGCTACATGGTCACCTAAATTTCGCTTGCAGGGTGGTCGCTCCGGGCATGGCTTTTGCTCGACGCTTATGCGACGCCATGGCAGGGTTAACCAGGCCTCACCACAGAGTTAGACTTACCCGGGGTATCAGGGCAGACATGTTTGTCTGGTTACAGTTCCTGAGGGAGTTTAATGGGGTCTCATTTTGGAGGTCTGACCTCCTGGCATCCCCCAATTTTCAGATCCAGTCTGATGCCTCAGGATCCCTGGGTTATGGGATGTACTTCAATGGGAAGTGGGCCTATGGTGGGTGGCCACCGGCCTGGGCAGGCACTGATCGCCTGCGTGATCTCACATACCTTGAATTTTTTCCTATACTAGGGGCTTTGATGCTGTGGGGCGAGGAATGGGCTAACTCGGTCGTGCATTTCTGGTGTGACAACGCTGCTGTTGTCCACATTGTTAATGCACAGACTTCCAAATCGCCCAGGGTTATGGACCCAGTGCGCCATTTTGTGCTGCGCTGCCTGCGCCTCAACATTTTGTTCAGAGCCAGGCATGTCCCAGGGATTAATAATGATATTGCTGACGCTTTGTCCCGCCTGCAGATCTCCCGGTTCCGTGCCTTGGCCCCGGATGCGGAGGAATTTCCCTCGCCACTCCCGGACGAGATATGGACCATTGGCAAGGAGAGGTGAACCGGGCGATTGGCCTGTCACTAGCGCCACTCACGCATAAGGCGTATCAACAAGCATTTAATTCTTACAGGGCATTTGCTGCTCAATTTCACCTGCCAGAGACCTGGCCTATCCCGGTTGACCATGTTCTGCGGTTCATGGTCCACCTGCATGCTCTCGGCCTCGCACCTCGCACCATAGCATCCAAGCTCTCGGCGCTGGCTTTTATGGCCAAAGTAGGGGGTCATGTGGACAGCACCTCTGACTTCCGTGTGAGACATGTTTTGGAGGGGTGGGTGCGCGAGCGCGGGCGTTGCCCGGACGATCGGCACCCTATTTCCCCAGGGGTTCTTACCCAGTTGGCCCGGGGCTGGCCAAGCCTCTGTTTTGAACATTATGAGGCAGCCCTTTTTCATGCAGCCACAACGGTGGCATTTTTTGGAGCGCTCCGCATCAGCGAACTTGTGATGCTGTCTAAGGCAGATGCAAGTTGTAGGGCACTGGAACTCGAGGTTGTCTATGTTGCCAAAGACTGGGCTCAGTTGAGGATACGTTCCTCCAAGTCAGATCAGCATGGCGTAGGCAGTGGTGTAAGACTGCTACGGTGTTCTTTGGCAGACATCTGTCTGGTTGGTGCCCTACAGGAGTTCCTGGCACTGCGTGGCATGCACCATGGCCCGTTTTTCTGTCACCAAGATGGGTCTCCCCTTACTAAATTTCAGTTTTGGAAGGTGACAGGCAGAGCCCTCGCCAGGGTGGGCCTACCAGGTGCCCGTTATGGCACACATTCATTTCGTATTGGGGCAGCCTCTACAGCAGCTGCTTTTGGGTACTCCGGGGCTGACATACGCAGCATGGGGAGGTGGGGCTCGCAATGTTTTCAGTTTTATGTGCGCCCACTTCCACCGTGAGTACCAATCCAATCACCTTACCTTCCTTTTTTTTCTTAATTTTTCTTACAGACCCTGGGTGTCGTGTTACACCGGTGACAGTATGGCTGGTGGGCCACAGCTATGTGCACAGGGCAGCGCGTTACGCTGCGGTGACAGAGTGGGGACCCCGACTGGGACTGGGTGAACACGCCAGTCTCACATGGCATGGTAAGCCTGGGATGTTGTGGCGGGAGCTGCTGCCTTTCCTGTTTTCAAGCAGGAGTGCTGACCCACCTGACATTCTCATCATACACCTTGGGGGCAATGATTTGGGTCAGGTCACCGGCTTATCGCTCAAGCATGCGATTTGCGGGGACCTTGCTTACTTGCACTACGTCTGGCCTGCCACAACCCTGGTTTGGTCGGACATGATCCCGCGCCATTCTTACAGAGGGGGCATTGACCTCCTGGCCCTTGACCGCGCTAGGCGCGCGGTCAACGGGGCGGTGGCGCGGTTCCTTGCCGACAAGGCTTGGGGACGGGTCAGTCGTCACCCCGCTATTAGCCTACGAAATTATGACTTGTATGCAGGGGATGGGGTCCATCTGTCGCGAGGAGGTATGGACCTCCTGTTGGGTGATTGGCGAGCAGGCCTGTTGACCGAGCTGACGGTCTGGGGGGGGGGGCGTCAGGCCTTCTTTGAAGCCCCTCCGTGTGGCGGGTAGCACTGGTAAGGTAAACAGTATGACCCACAGGTATCCGGCAGGTTCGCAATTGACTGGACAACACTAGACAGGAACAAATTAGTTAAACGTTGTCCGGTCAACGACGAACCAGGCGACGGGGTGATGGCGATAGCTAGCCAGCATGCATCACCCCGTGATTTTACGGATACGAGTCAGAGGGTGGGGTCATGAGTTAGATATTGACTACGGTCAACAATTTGTTTGTTGTCAACAAACAAATTGATACAAATTGATACATTGTAACCAATTGCCGTTGGCAATTTTGGGGTGGTACCTTACCAGTGTTACTTCGGCCTGCTTGCCTTAAGAATTATGATTGGTCGTTTTACCAATACAAATTTATAATTCGGATTAGGGCATTGAATCAATAAATGTGGCCCTATGCTGTTATCCACTTTCAATGTTGTCTGAGTCCGTTATTGGGGGGGGTGCGCCTGCAAAGCTTGTTGCTAAGTCTAAACTAAGTTGTAATTTTTTTGTCCATTCCTCCCAAACAAGTTGCCCTACCATAATGCTCAGGGGCACAATGTTCACACTAGGTGCAGGCACACACGTGCCACAAGAATAGCTAGTTTGCTAGAGAAGGACTTATTCCATGGAGCAGCCATTTCAGCCATTGTGTTTCCTTCCTGATAAAGCCTGATGTTTAAAGAAGAGATAACGAGAAAAATAAATAACCTGTTCTGAAGATATGAATGAGCTACCTTTTAAAACAATTGTGAATATTGTTTCAATGTTATACTTCATATTTTCAGATATTTGCCAAATGTTGGCAAAGCCTTTGCATTGATATTCTAGATTAGCTGTACATCTCAGCTGGCATACAACAACAATTAACATTTAATAGTACGATGCATGCATCATTCTGCATTTGACTGTATCTAACATTTCACTCCCATATTTTATGTTACATTTATCATTTCATCTTACTAATCAAAGTCGCCTTGACAAAAGTAATTGTCAACATTCAAATGGCTGACCAGGAATCCATGTTTTGAGATCAATATCCAACTTTCAGCAATTGGAAAGCCATCAGATTTCAAGATTTTCTGCAATCACATCAGCAGCCTTCTAATAAAAATTCAATAAATAAGAACAGCAAAACAAACAATCAAGCATTCAATGCACGCATGAGATATGGGAGAACTTTGTCTTATCTCCAGGACCATTTTTCAAATAAACTATTATTTCAGTTCCTCGAGTGCTTATAAATATTTACCAAACAGCTCTAAGCTAAAATATGCACAGTTTACATTGGCCAAATTGGATTTCCTTTCACATTTATTTTGTGTACGGGTTGCCATATGCTTGGAAAGCGGTCAAGCACCCAGCCTGTCTGTGAAAGAATGGGCAGAAATAGAAGCAGCTCAGCCAAGAAAGTAGTAATTGGAGATACTGATCACTTTCTAACATTAAAAGGAGCCTTGTGCTGTAATGGGTACTTGAGACATAAGAAATATGTGTAATTAAGTTCCAGGAATAAGAACAGAAATGAGGAACATTTGCATGTTTGCCTTACAGTTTCCAGAATACTCCAGCCAGCAGGGCAACTGCTGGTAAATAATAATAATAATAATAATAATAATAATAATAATAATAATAATAATAATAATAATAATAATAATAATAATAATAATAATAATAATTATTATTATTATTATTATTATTATTATTATTATTATTATTATTATTATTATTATTATTATTATTATTATTATTATTATTATTATTATTATTATTATTATTATTATAGATGAGAGATTTAGTTATTCCCCTCCCTCCTGGTGCAAGTACCACTCAGGGCAGCTTACAACATAAAAAAAATAACAACACAATATTAAAAATTAACAATACAATGTGCAATAAATATAAAAATACAATATACAGTAAGCAAAAAATCAATCTACAAAGCAGCACATAATCACTTCCTTACGGTCCTGATGGAGCCAATGCTCAACGTCCTCGGCGGACCGAGGGAAGGAAACTCCGCGTCTCGACATCGGTGGTGGTGGTGGCTGCAACAGTTCTATTATTATTACTAGCAAGGGTTGCCCGGCGTTGCCGGGCTTTTTTGGGGGTTTTGTTTTTTTAAAAATATGAGAAATGGTGTTGGATGTTTTTTGTTGTATGTGTATTTAAATTAGTTATGTTATTTTTTAAATGTATTTTTTTATACGTAGGTAGTGTTTTAAACTGTTATTAAAAAAGACTGTTATTTTAAAAAGAGATAAGGTTGATATATTTTTTCCCCCAATAATTGCATTTTTTAAAATAACGTGTTCCTATGTGGTTTTTGGTGATAGGTGTACTTTGGATAAGATTTGTTTAAAAATGTGTAAGTGTATGTTTTTTGTAGATGGTTGGAGATCAATTTGAATTCATTGAGTGTAATATTTCCTGTGGCCACTTGGTGGTGCTGTTGCGTAATGTTTTAATGTTGATTTTGTCCTGGCCTGTGTATTCTTCCTATTCTTTTCTCATTTCAATTCTGATTCTTGGTGAGGCTGCACGTGTCTTGGTAAGTTGTGATCTCTGTTTTGTTAGGGGTGGCTTTGTTGTGATTTGTGGGGGGTGGGGTGTTGTGTTTGTCCTTGGTTTTTTTTGGATTGTTTGTGGAAGATTTTCCTTGTAATTTTTATGTTTAGTATTGGTTTTTTTTAAATGTTGTTGCTTGTGTTTTTGGTGTGGGTATTTCTGTGGGCCGGCCTCGGTGGCTGGGTGGCCCATTGAAATACCATGTGTTGTTAGGCTGGGGTTTTTTTCGCTGGCCGGACTCGTTGGATTATCTACGCCGGCGGCCCGTGGTGGGGATGGGGGCATGGTCATTGGGGGTTAGGAAGGGTGGGCTAGGTGGTGGGGAGGGGAGCTGTAGTGTGTTATGGTGCTTTGTTTTTGTGGAGTCGTGCTTTGTTTTTGTGGAATCGTGAAAGTAGATCGTTTTTCCCCTTTAATATCAGTGGGTGGGGGCTGCGTTCCCCCTCCCCGCTGGCTACCCTAGTGTTGGGTGGTTTTTTGGGATAAAAGGTGTATATTGGCCCTACACTTCTGGACACATAGGAACAGGCAGAGAGGATCGATCCCCCACCCCCCTCCTTAAAACAACTCCGGTTTTAAAGAGAAGAAAAGATGGCGTTTTTTTAAGGAGGGGTGGTGGGGGATCGATCCTCTCTGCCTCATCTTTTGTTTCCAGATGGGTTGGGGCAATATAGTCCTTTTATCCCCACAAACCTCCCAACAGTAGGGTAGGCAGTGGAGAGGGGGATCGCCACCCCCTCCCACTGATGTTAAAGGCGAAACTCCATTCAGGAGCTTCAGGCGCCGTGGGTGAGTAAAAGAAAGCCGGCTGCTGTTTGCTTGCCTGTGAGCTGTTTTTCTTTTTAATTTTCCGGGCGCCGTTTTCCTCAGCGTTCTGCGTGGGCGCGCAGGACGCTGGGGCTTGTAGTTGGTGCTTTGTGTTTTTGCTGGGTTTTTTTAAAATGCGTTTCTTTCGATTGGCTGCGGCGCGTGTCCGAACGCTGCGCCATGCGAGAGCCTCTCAGCGTGATTGGCTCTGGCGCGGCACAGCACAAGGAATGTTGGGAAGTGAAGTTCTTTCCCTTTCTTGCCGTTTGTGGGGCTGAGGCCTCCGTGCCGGATTTTTAAATCCTTCGTTGACCTGCGTAGGCAATTCGGCCGTGCGCACGAAGGGTGGGTGCGGGTCAGTAGGGCGACGCATAGCAACCTATAGCCAGTTCCAACTGTGAACACTTGGTTTTATAGGTTAAGATTATTCCATGTCAGAAATTATTCTGGGTTGAAAGGAATTTTGCAGAACATACTCCACTCAAGTAATGCCCAAATGAGGCTCCTTTCATGGGACACAGATGGGCACTCAAACCATCATGCAATACCTGTGTCTCGAACTGCCAACTTGCCGGCTTTCCAGCTAACAAGGTGAGCTTCTTAACCACTAGGCCACCACAGCCCCATCTGCTGGTTGAAATATTCTTGGAAGAAGTATTTCTAGAAAGTAACTTTCCTCTTTTTCTGATTAAGTATATCAAGGCAGCAATTATTAAGAAAGGTAACACTAATAAGAACACAATCAGTCAAGAGACCTGGATTCAGATCTCGATTGGCCCAAAGAGAATGCTGAATGGCTTTGGGCCTCTCTTTCCCTGATATGCTTAAAATGAGCATAAAGCGGGAAGACAAAGATGATGATGATGGTGATGGTGATGGTGATGGTGATGATGATGGTGGTGATGATGTTGGTGGTGATGATGATGATGATATGGACTAATGTTTAACAAGTGCCATTAGCACATGATTTCCCCCTCAGAACATCAGCACGCATCACTCATTCCTCCCAGACGGTGCAGCTCCAGGTGCCAACCCCGAGATTAGCAAGAAAGGCCGTGACTCTGAGAAGAGCCTTTGTGGAACTCTCTTCGAGTTCAGCTGTGCCTATACAGTATTTTTCTTTAAAAGAAAAAACAACTTAAATCATTCCTTTTTAAAGAGGCTTTTAAGAATCTATTGCCAATGGCTGAACATTAGGTATTTTATTTATTTCCATCGCCAATAGTCTTTTTGGTTCCTGGCATTTTTTGTAATGTGTGGGTATTTTTAATGTGTAAGTATTGTGTTGTAAGCTGACCAGAGTGGGCGGGGTATAAATGTAATAAATAAATAAAACAAATAAAATATTATTGATCTAAGAAGCAATTGTCCTGGGGATACATAGAAGGAGCCTCCTCAAAGAGTAGGTGCCGATGCAAGTACACCTGGGCATCCCTTGGACAAATGCTATGCTGCCAGCCAATCCTTCTTATCTAGAAGCATTTCACTGTGTTTGCTAATGAGCAAAAGACCCAGTGGTTTCTTTTTAAGGGCCACAAACAGTAACAATTTCTATGCATATTGACATCTCTTTATCTAAAGATGATCTCTTAACTTCATTTTCCTGCGAATGGAAAAGTTATGTTTTTTGTGCCCAGGAAACTCACAGAGGAACTGATCAGCATTGATCAAAAGTTCCTAGGATGTGTCTAGTTGCTGAGAAGCCCCACAAACAATATGGAAGTGCCATTCTTGTAAGACCAAGTCTTATAGTCCTTTTAACAGACTATACTGAAGAGGGTATCACATAAATTTTGAGGGTTGAACTGGCTGCATGTATAGCACCACTGATTTACAAAACACCTAATATGCTATTCTGCTTTAAGAAGCTATCTAATATAGAAAAATAAAATAATAACTTTCTAGTTGGAGATTTCAACAGCAATAGCAATATTTGGCATGATGAACTTGATGGTGAAAATGAAAGGGCTGTTATAAAGTGAGTTGAATTCCACTCAATGTACACAATCCTAAATTACCCTGTTCATTCAACAGTGGCAGATAGCAGAGAGACTACAATCATATCTAATTGTTGTTAGCAAGCCTATAGCTCAACAGTGCAGTAAGAATGTAAGTGTTCCAATCCCAATCATTCAATGCAGATCCATTCTATGCCAGATCTACTAAAGCATCCAACCACAATCTATATTATTTTGTAGCACATATAATTTTAAAAACTGGGAAAAGTTTGCAACAATGTGTTGTGTTCCAATACAGGATTTTTATCTTGGGGGCAATGCAGTTCAGAACTGGGAGTACAGAACTGGGAGTACAATTCTTGAGAGATTCTAAGACCAAGCCTCAAACACCCATGGCTGGACAAATATCACCCAGTGACCTCCTGCCCTGGTGTGATGTCCTCATCAAGCAAGTTGATGATGAGTCACCATCATCACTACTCTCTGTTATGGGTCCCTATCAGCCTCTAGCCTTCCCATTTTGACAGTCACTGCTTTGATACCCTGTGGTAATATCAAAATGGTAGCTGCTAAGGAGCTGAGGTAGATAAAAAGACCTATCTGAAGTGAAATGGGAAATCCTGTCAAAGCTTGGAAATTTTTCTTTTTATATTACAACTTGTCAGATAGACTGGCAAGAAGCCATTCTGGGAGTTACACCCAACAAATTACTTTTTACAAGCTCTGAGTCTTGATGCTGGTTCCGTTTGGACTTGAAAACATGGATTCACTCAACCTCTTGGACTAAATCCAAGGAAAAAATTAGGTAGGTGGTGACTAACCATTATTAAGCAATAGATCCATTGGGTCTATTCTGTAGGATTAATCAGACAACTGCTTGGTAAAAATTGTTTTAAACATCCTGTTGGGTAGAAATGCTTTCAGCTCCCCGGTGGGAGTGGGAGCAGCTGTGCCACAGCCCTGTGGCTATAATATCACCGCCGACGCCAACGCTGACATGCCGGACTCCTTCCCTTAGTCTGGCCGGCTGGGGGGAGTGGGATCAGATGTGCCATGGCCCTGCGGTTATGGTACCACCACCGCTGCTGCTGCTGACATGCCGGACTCCTTCCCTCGGTCCGGCCAGCTGGGGGGGGGGAGTGGGAGTAGCTGTGCCATGTCCCTGTGGCTATAAGATCGCCACCACCGCTGACACGCCGGACTCCTTCCCTCGGTCCAGCCAGCTGGGGGGAGTGGGAGCAGCTGTGCCGCAGCCCCGTGGCTATAAGACCGATGCTGACAATGACATGCTGGATTCCTTCTCTTGGCCAGCCCCAGCCTAGAGAGAAGAAAGAACAATTGTTGGACTTTTTATCCCTTGGCTGTTTAGCCTGGAGGGAAGTGGATAAGTCTGAGTTTCCATAAAGTATTTATTGTGTATTTTTTGTGCGTGGTTTGTTTTGAAATGTGTATTTTGTATTGCTTTGAAATGTGCATCACTTTTGATTTTGAAACAAGTACATTGGAACCTCATACAACAATCACCCCATATAGCATCAAAAATCGCATAACAATTAGGTTTTTGGGGGAAATGGTGTCTCGCGTAACAATTTTCCCTATGGAAAAAATTGTACAATAATTTTTCAATGGGAAAAACCACTTAACAAAAAAAAATACATTGTACGATGCATCCCATAGGGAAAATAGCTATACGATGCATGTATCGTACAGCAATTGTTTTGTACAACAACGAGCCCCATGGAACAGATTAAAATTGTTGTATGAGGTACCACTGTATTGTATATTGCTTTGAATTTGTATTGCTTTTTGACTTTGTAACTGTTATTTGTAATGCTTTACTTCTTTGTCAGCCACCCAGAGTTGCACTGCGAGTGGGGCGGCATACAAGTCGAAATAAATAAATAAATACTCTAGTCAAGTCTATTAATTGGATTTAGGCCCTTATTGGCTGCAGATGATATATGGGACTTTTTACATGGTCAACATATTCACTGGAATATGACAACTTGGAAGTGAAATATACTGGGTTTTCAAATACTGTACTCCTACTGGTCAGAAAATGATGAAGTTCTTTAAGCAGAGTAATTGATCCAACTTAAACATTTGATGAAAGGGGGGAAATCCAGCTTCCAACCACAATTTTCATTTTAATAATGTTCCTCAATATTGTTGAGAACACTTTAAAATTCAAGATGCATTTCTCCTGTTTAAATTGCTGAGGGCAAAAATGACTCTTCATATTATAGGTTGAAGAAGTTTGACTCTCCCCTGCCAGACAAAAGAAGAGAAAAGGAGGGGGAAGCTGTATTCCTGGCCTAAAATGGAAAGCTAGAAGAAAAGCTTAACTGTCTGCATTTTCCTTAAGCACTGACCTTTTAGGAGTGTACTTCTCAAAACTACACATGGTTTTTCTAGCAAGCAGATCCAGGCATTCCTCCTAGTCTAACATTTCCAATGTCAGTGGCAACAAGATAGAATAAGACACATTTTACTTTATTATCCCATGATGTTAAAAAAAACCATCCCAAAGCATCCATCTTAAAATTTATTTAGGGCCTGGGAGAACTATTGGAAAATGAAGTGCTTGTACAAGGTCTGGAATTGCCAATCAGAGGTGTGCATATTTGTTAATTTGCTTCCCACAATTATATACCTTGGATATCTGCATTCCATTCCAACCCTTGCCTGCCATGTCTCCGTGATATCATTAACCACCCTATGACACCACAAATTCCTTTCCATTTCACATTTAGAGGGCCTGACTCCTTGTCCCCAGTTTTAGCTCTAAAAATCTCAGGTAATGTGAGGCTGCTGACCTGGCAACCCTAGTGTGAGAAGAATATGATCCATTTTATGAAATAGCTCTGCTTAGTGGCTAAACACTGAACTGGAGACTGGAAGGTCAGGTTTTGATACCTGAGAGCTGCACTTGGGGACACATAAGGAGCCTCATTCGGGCGTCCCCTAAAGATCCTTTCAACCCAGAGTAATCTCTGACACAAAATTATTATTATTTTATGAAATCTATAAATTAAAGCAGAAATCTGTCCTCTTGACCCCTGCAACAGCAAGCGGGTAATCTAAAAAATCTTTACCACATTCCTAACCAGTCAACTAGTGAGCCATTTGAGCAATGGGCAATAGCTATTTTTCCCATAGGAATGCATTGAGAAGAGGCTTTGTTGCTCACCCAGAAAAAATATTCCCCCACCCACATCTAGAATCCTGGCTATGGCCCTGTTTCGAGCAAGGGAAACCTTTACCTTTACTAGGATACGTATGGGACCTGACCAGTAACCAGCTAGCTTTGCGAGTAAGGATGTATGTATCTGGATGTACTTTGAAATGTATATCTATACCTATAAGAAGTACCTTGGGCCATTGGTGTCTAACATGCACGAACACACCCATCCCTACTATCCTGAACCAGGCTGCCTACACTTACCTGAACACCCTTGGAGCATTGCCGCAAGGGTCTGCCAGCCACGAGTGGAGCAACTGCCCCACGAATGTGGCCAGAAAAAAACTACAAGGCCCAGCGTCCTCCACGCCACCCCTCAGCCAATGACGTTGAAGGGTGCGAGTGCGGAGGAGGCGGGGCAGCCTGCGCACAGGCTTAAAAACACAAACCACCAATGCACCAACAACTAGCTTTTGCTGCCTTCCGCCCCACTGGCAAAAGGCCAGCGCCGGCCTCTCCATAGCTTGGGGGGGAGAGGAGCCCCTCCTCTCCTCCCCCACGGCTTCAGCGAGGTAGCGGGCATAAACGATCATCTCCCCACAGCCCTGGAGGCTGGCGCTGGCCTCACCGTAGCTTCGGGGGGGAGAGGAGACCTCATCTCCCACCTGCGGCTTCAGCGAGGTAGCGGAGAGAAAACGGTCTCCCCGCAGCCCCAGAGGCGGCCTTGCCATAGCTTCGGGGGGAAGAGGAGGAGATCATCCTCTCCCCCCCCTGCAGCTTCAGCGAGGTAGCGGGGAGAGAAAATCATCTCCCTGCAGCCCCAGAGGCGGCCTCACCATAGCTTGGCGTGGGGGGGGGGGGAGAGGAGGATCTCCTTTGGCAAGGGAGCAGGGAGAGGGCAGGCCGGTGAGTGTCCCTGCTCAGAAGGCCGCACCAAGCCACTCTTTTTAAGGGAATGTTTTTAAGAGTGGCACTAGCAGAAAAAGTTTCTCTACTTGTACCATATGGGTATAAAAAGATGTAGCTGGACTTGTTGTTTAATCCAGAAACCATTGTTGTAGCATTGTTATGAACTGGTCAACATGAACTGGACAGTCTGTCTGTATGGGTACATA
Organism: Bradypodion ventrale; assembly: GCA_035047345.1. Taxonomy (NCBI): domain Eukaryota; kingdom Metazoa; phylum Chordata; class Lepidosauria; order Squamata; family Chamaeleonidae; genus Bradypodion; species Bradypodion ventrale. The sequence continues at coordinate 2,532,246 of JAWDJE010000007.1, forward strand.
GGTGAAAACTGTCTATGGCAGTAGCAACTAGTGCCCATTGCAGTTGGTGGGGCAGAATGTATAATTTAAGTGGGCAGGATGATGCTGAGAAGCAGAGCCTAGAGGAAAAAGTAGGCACAGAGAAATAGAGTAGGTGGAAGGGAAGCATGCACTCATACACACAACAGAAGAGGAATATATACTCATCCCTGGTCATCTGGACAGATAGCCTCAGTTTGAAGTGGGACTGCAACATATTTGCCGTAATGCACCATTCAGCACTTTGTTGTTACAGGCAAGGCCTTGAGATCCAATCCTAAACCCAATTCTCTCTCCCTTTTCCAGACAACTAATCACCATTCTTGGCAATTTCCTTTCTGGCTTATGAGTATGCAGGCTTGGTACATGGACAGAGGAAGAAGTTACACATACAGCACTGTTTAGATATACCAGTCCTTATGCAACTGTAATCACGTATGCAGAAGAAAAGCCACTTCTCTGTTTGTCTAGCAGTACTGAATTATTGGTCATGTATATCTTGTGGGAAACACGTGCAGCAGGTATCTTGTGATGCACCCACTCACGTCCTTTCCCCCTTCCTTGTTGTATTTGCTTTCGTGTGCATGCATATTTCAGTGCACATTGTGTCTCTAGGATCTGCTGTACAATGAGATCAGTGCAGTGGTGGAAGTAGCAGTCATGGGCAAGGCCAGCTGTCTAAAAAAGAGCCAGCAGGCAGGAGCACCTGAAAATGGAAGAGGTAGCAACATGAAGTGGGAGGAGATGGTTGGTGGGGACATACTCCAGTGCTGCTCATGGCAGGAGGTGGAGAAGGAGGAGGAGAAGGGATACCCCTGGCGTTTAGTATTAAGAGAATAGTGCAGAAACATTGGCACGTACTGGATAACATCCCAGGGTGTCAAACAGGACCACTGATCAGCTTTAGAAGAACTCATAGTGTAAGTAATATAATTTCTCGAGCCGACCTTGTCACAGAAAATCCAGTGAGGACAAAGGGGTATGGTCCTTTTAAGTGCCATGGATGCAGCGTGTGCAAGCTAGCATGGGAAACTTAGATCATGATGTTACCCAATTTCAAAAGACCTTTGACTCTGAAACAACTAACAAATTGTAACAGCTCCTCTGCATTTTCCCATGTCAATTATGTTACGTAGGAAAAATGGGGCAAAAAATAAAGACCTGCATAAATGAACATAAATCTAGGATTAAAAACGGCAACTTGCAATCCCTGCTAGTTGGGCATTTTATGGAGAAAGGGCACTCAGTTGATGATCTTAGATTTGTAGTCCTGGAGATGGTTAAAATGAAACCTTATGAGAGGACTGATATTAATACTGTACTTCTTAAAAGGGAAGCTTATTATATTCATGTTTTAGACACCATGCACCCTAATGGCTTGAATTCAGAGCAAGATATTTCGTGTTTCCTTTAAAATCTCTAATGGATCCAGTAGTACATGCAGGTGCTGAGATTGATAAAGGATTTTGAGTTCCTTAAGGTTTTGTCAGTTGTGCCACCAAGCTGCAATTAAGAGGAGCTTAAATTTAGGATAGTAAGTGATGGTTGTTTAAAGTCATAGCCCATAAAGAATAAGCGTATGGCGGCAGACAGACGCGAGTAAAAAATCTTTAATTGGCAAGAGGGAAATAGTAAGTAGAGCAATTATTGTATTGTGACTTTACGGGATAAATGTTGAAGGGGTTTAGCTGTTTGTAGAAATGAATTGTATTGTTTTATTATTTACAGAAGTAGCTCTTAGGAGCCAAGAAAGTTCTTCCTTTCCTGATGATATTTATTGAAAAGAGAATTATCGGATTTTCTTTGGAAGGAAGATAGATAGATAGATAAATCTTTATTGTCATTGTCCTGCACAGAACAACGAGATTGGGGGGGAAAACACTTAACAACCCAGCAAAACCTAAACAAAATACAACTATACAAAATTATCAACATACTCCCATCCCACATATACACATTTAACCCCTAAAAGCTCTAAAACTCTAAAAGCTCTAAAAGCTCTAAAAACTATATACAGAAGCTCCCTCATAGACTGCATTGCACTGTATTCAAAGCCAGAACCGCTTTTGGGTAGAAACTATTTCTCAAGCAGCTGGTCCTAGTCTTTATGACCCTATACCTTCTTCTAGAAGGCAGAAGCTGAAAGAGATCATTTCCAGGGTGTGTACTATCTTGCGCAATCTCTACAGCTTTCTTATAACACCTGGTGGCATAGATTTGATCTAGAGTGGAAAGAGTACGCCCGATTATCCCCTCTGCAGTCTTTATGACCCTGGACAGCATTGTTTTTCCCCTAGCTGTACAACTCCCAAACCATACACACAGACCATAGGTTAACACACTCTCTATGGTACAGTGGTAGAATGCCAACAGCAGGTCCTTTGAAAGATTATTGTTCTTCCTGAGGATTCTCAAGAAGTATAACCTCTGCTGTGCTCTCTTGATCAGATCTTTGGTGTTTGCTCCCCATGTTAGATCATCCCTCAGCTCCATTCCCAGAAATTGAAACACTGAGACCTGTTCCACACAATTCCCTTCAATAATAAGTGGCTGGATGTTCAATGTGCATTTTCTAAAGTCCACAATGATCTCTTTTGTCTTTTTTACATTGAGGAATAAATTGTTTTCCCTACACCACTCCGTCAGCATCTCAACCTCCTTCCTATAAGCCGACTTTCCCTCCCCAGCAGTAATCAGACCCACCACCATTGTGTTGTCTGCAAACTTGATGATCTTATTGCTGGGGTAACTGGGAACACAATCATATGTGTAAAGCGTGTACAGAAGCAGGCTCAGCACACACCCCTGCGGCGTCCCCATACTTATACTGAGATCCGCAGAGATATGAGAGCCCATCGTGACCCGTTGGGAACGATCTGATAGAAAATCTAGTATCCACCTGCATAAGCATGGCAGAAACCCCAGATCTAATAATTTGGGCACCAGTCTATGCGGAAAAATAGTATTAAAAGCAGAACTAAAATCTACAAATAGCAGTCTCGCATAAGTTCCTTGTTTCTCCAAATGGGTCAGAACAGCATGTACTGCCGTAGCCACAGCATCCTCCGTGGATCTCTTTCTCTTATATGCAAATTGACAAGGGTCAAGTCCAACTGGTAAACAAGCTATAATACGGTTCTGCACCAAGAGGATTTTATGTTATACTTTACAAGATGAATGAAAATATGAATCATTAAATGAGTTTGATTTCAACACTAATTAAGAAGTTTGGTTTATTTTTTGAAGAATTAGCACAGTAAAGACTTTGTGAATTAACAATTTTTATTTGTGATAAACTTGTTTTTCAAAGAAAATTTTCCTGCTCAGAGGATGGTTATTGCACATGTGTTTTGTTCACCATTCAACCCAGATTTTGCACATTTGTCACTGTATGCACATGCGCACACACTGATTCAACAGCACATGGGGCTTTATAATTCTAATTTCAGCACAGCATTTTTGACCAATGAAAACATGTCCTGAGTTGGGTGAGTTTGGAGAAGAGATCCCTCAAATTCAGGTGGAAATACCCTCTAAGGTGAGAATCCTCCCACTTAGGGAAGGCAGATCTTGGATCCAACTAATTAAACATTCTTTCTGTTTCTTAAAAATATGCTTCAGTATCTAAATCCCTAGGTTTTTATAAGATATTTACAAATCAAAGCTATTTCTTGGTTGTTAAGGTGTTTTGTACCCCTCCAATCTCAATTGGCTTTCAATTCCACATCACAGCTAATCCACATGGCTTTGATTCATAAGCTAATTAGAATGTTTTCTCCCTTACAAATATCTCTGCGCATATTTCTACATTTATGCTGAAACACCTGTTTCTAGCAGATAAATGGCAATTTCTCTGGGTATTGAAGTGAGGATGAATAGAGTGCATCAGGTAACTGTTTTAATATGTAAAGATGGAGCAGATCTGCACATTCATTGACAATTATTCATTTCCTATCTTGTGTGTAATTCAAAAACTAAAACAAAGGGGGAGTTTTGTTTGGGGCTTTGAATCATGCATTCTGCTTACTCTCATGACTTCTTGGGTTATTTGCAAAATATATAGATAGGGAATAGAACAAAAAACTGCAATTCCAAGCAGTTTACAAATGCCTGAAGCAACAGACTGAGGATTTGACCTAGTTGGACATAGTTAATTATGTGCTGTCAAGTAGGAACCAAGTTATAGTAACTCTAATAGGGCTTCTGAGATGAGTGAGATGTTTAAGGAATGGTCTTTACCAATTCCACTCTTGTAATGGATGTCCATGGCTGAGTGGGGATCTGAACCCTAGTTTCCAGAGTCATAGATTATCCCTCTATCTACTATACCACACTGGATACCAATTAAACAGAAGTGCTATAATTTACGAGGATTTGTAGCTGAGTTTGTTTGGTAAGAAAATGACATCCCAGCTTTACTGTAACATCATTCAGCAGATCACAAGACAATTACTTTTTTAAATTAAAGGTCCCAAACTTCCCCATATGGCCAGCAGTTATAATACTCCCCCCAGAAAATACATTTTCCCAGACTGTTATTCAGCATCATTCAAGATCATTAGGTCACACCAGCAGTAATGTAGCTTTAAGTTTTGAAATGAAACTGTTCTTCGAATCAAACTCCATGGCCTTTCTCCCCAAAAGGAGAATATAAAAATGCATGAGAAGACTGAAAAAGGAGCTGATTCACACATGCAGTTGTACAGTTCATGATTCTTAAGGATACAGCTTCAATTGTATGTACAAATATTGCTATCTATGTAAATCCACACTACAAACACCTCTCAGTGATCAAGTAAGTTTGAACTCACCCTACATGCAGAACTGGGAGTAGTAATTGTAAATACCTTCTTGTCACAGTCATCAAATATGTTGGCTGTTAGAAGAAACAGGTATGTATGGGTCTGTAAGGCTACCTGAACATTTGGGGAAAGGGAGCAGGCAGGCTCGTCCTTCTTTGCCAATCATTCTCTTCATGAGAATAGTGGTATGCTGAAAGAAGAGTCGTCACTGTGTGTGGGAGCCTCTGTGTATGATCATCATACCCGTCAAGCACTGCTCCGCAAAATACAGGAAATTACTGCACATGCATGGATGCGAATGTGCAGTAGCCTGTTTGCGCATGCACACCATGGGCACGCATGCTCAGTAAGCCCTTTCCCCGCCATTCAAATATGAGATGGTGGTGGGAAAGGGGAGGAATGAGCACTGAAAAACAGGAAATCCCGGCCAATATGGGATACTTGACAGGTATGATGACCATTGAACATTGAAAACTCGGGGGTGGGGGTGGGGGTTGGCTATGTAGAAAATCTGTGTAGACAGCACAATCTTTTTCAGATCTTCCTTATGATAAAAAATGTTAGGAGTGAGCAAAGAGAAGTTAGTCAATTTCATTTCTTCATGTGTAAACCTGCCTACACTGTATTTCCTGAGCAAACCAGATGACCTCCAGTGCTGTCAAGGATACTGTCTTGTTCCCAGTGTTGAAGTCTCATTTTGAAATGCCAGTGGTCAAGTGCTGTGAAGGGTGGGTAAAAGGGGCAAAGGAGGAATTGAAAATGTTGCTGAGTATATTCCCTGCTAGCAGCTTGGAACTCTAGAATATGGTCTCTTGTCTCTTGTGGTAAAGCAAATCATTCTAAGCAATGGTAATAATTATGTTTATGAAGCCTGAACCAAGTCCAGCTCCTGCCTCAAAACTGCAATATGGAGAAATAAAACACTAGCCAGAAAACATAATACTGTATGTGTCTTTGACCATCACACTGCTATATGGTGCTCTGCAATGAACTATTTTCAGAAACTGTAACTGGGCTCTGCATAGCTTGTTGGGGTATGGGGGAGACGCTTGATACAATTTCACATAGTCTGTTGTCTTTACTAGTAAAAAGGACGTGCTTTGCTAACATCTAGAATATCAAGCTATACATTTTTACCTGTACAAAATGTTTCTTTTTTCCTGCTGAATTTTAGACTCTGCTGGCTAGCTCTGGTGGTGCAGTGGTTAAACTTCTGTACTGCAACCAAAAAGTTGCGAGTTCAATCCTGACCAGGGATCAAGGTTGACACAGCCTTTCATCCTTCCGAGCTCAGTAAAATGAGTACTCAGCATGTTGGGGGCAAAATGCTAATTAACTGGTGAATCACCCAGAGAGTGATACTATGGGGTGGTATATGTGTGACTACTATTTTTGCTTTGTTTTCTCTGCTGCTTCTGTTGAGAAAATATGCAAAATTGCCAACAATGGACAAATTGGAAGGGGTGCTTCACTTGTTTGGGTAATTTTGGTGACTGACAGATAAGGGACTGAGTAAATAAAATTAGATCATGATGAGCCTGTCCATACTGAGCATTTGTTCAGTTTTCCTTGATAATTCCCACTCTAACAAAGTTGTGCCTTAGTGTCTTCGATTAGCATTGCATCTTGATGTTCGCACAAGGCAGGGCTGAAACTGATGAGAGCAAAGCCAAATCAGGTAAGGAACTAGTGCTTTCTGATTTTTTGGTTTTTGTGGTTTTTTTTATCGCACCAAAGGTACGTGTTGTTGTTTTGTTCTCCTTTCTTCTGATTTGCTCCAGTTCAAGATCTGCCGATGTGGTCCCTGAAAGTGTTTTTCTGTGCTTTGGGTGTGGCATGAGGGTATTGTTGTTGATCCTTCCTTTTTCGCATTTGTCTACTTGCCAGTCTCCAACCTTATGCAATCCATGGATGGGTAAAACAAAGATGGAAAGGAAGAGAGAGTAAAGTCAGCGTGGAGAAGTTGAAGAGGATAGAGAAATGGGAATGGTGATCTGTGCTGAGCATGAGACATCAGAGCACAGTTCGGGTTTTTGAGAATAGGCAGGGCTGAGATGCTTTAATGCCTCACAGTACAACCAGTAACAATGATCTATTGGCAGCTGCAGCAACAACAGCAAAAAAGGCAACCACAGCAATTGGAGCCAATACCATTGTGTGGAATTATCCTTTGAGTCTCAATCTTCTCTGCTAGGTCAACACTCTTAAAAGTCCAGCTGTATGTCTGCAATGTGCTTTTACAATGTGCTTTGTAGATGTTAGATGGTAAGAGCTAGCTCTCACTGGATACTTAGTTCTTTGCCAAAAAATTGGAAAGCCTCCTTTTATCAGTAAAGCCAACTGCACTGCATGGAACAATTCAGAAAAAAATGAAAAATTAAACTGACAATTTCACACTGTTCTTATATAAAACTAGTATAGTTTGCCCGGCCTTGCTGGGCATTTTTAATGTGTGTGTTGGTGGTTTGGGGTGGTTTTGGTTTTGCACAACCACCACTCCTAGGAAAAAAACCACTCCAACCACCAACTCACACATTATTATTTTTTATTATGGCAGGTGTGGTGTGTGTGTGTGTGTGTGTGTGTGTGTGTGTGTGTGTGTGTGTGTGTGTGTGTGTGTGTGTGAATGTAGTCCACCAGACTACATTTTTAACTAAAATAGCACCCTCTGGTGGACTACATTCACTAACGTTCAGTGTGGAGGAGGCGTTCGTCTTTTTCGGTTGTTCCCTGCAGGTGACTTTTTTTGTTGTTTTTGGGTGTGTGTTAGTGTGAGTGTGAGTGTGTGTGTGTGTGGGGGGGGTGGGGTTGGGAGGGTTTAACGTGGCCTTGCCTTGCTGGCCAGGCCACGTTAAATCCTTGTGTTGGGGTGGGATTCTTTTATTTATTTATTTATTTTACAGGGGGTGGTGGCCGATGCCTTGCCATAGCCTGGGTTGAGGGGGAGAGGGAGGTATCCCCTCCCCCCAAGCTACGGGCTGGCTTGGGCAGGCCTTCGAGGCTGCAGGGGAAAACATAGTTTTTTCCTGTTGCCTCGCCAAAGCATGGGTTGGGGGAAGAGAGGGGTATCCTCTTCCCCCCATGCTACGGTGGCAGCTTGTCCTGGCCTCTGAGGCTGTAGGGGAATTTTTTTCCCCTGCTGTCTTTCCGAAGCTTGGGGGGAGAGGGGGGTATCCTCCCCCCCAAGCTATGGGGCAGTTGTGGGAGACAGAGGCCGAGAACAGTGCTCCATGCTTGGCCTTTGTCTCCCATTTTTAAGGTGTTCATCTTCCTTGGAAGATGGAGGCCGAATCTTTTGGCCTCCGTCCTCCTAGGAAGATGAATCGTTTCCCTCTGGGAAACACTTTCCCTCCCGTCGTGGCCTTCTGCGTAGGGAGAAGCACCGGACTGTCCTTTGCTATGCAGAAGGCCGCGATGGGAGGGAAAGACTTTCAAAGACCCAGCCGGAGCCAGCAAAGGGTAAGTGCAGTCGGCGGAGGTTAGGGAGGGGTGGCTAGGTGGTGGGGCAGGGGAGGCGGTGTGGTTACCGGGGCCGTCTCCCCCCCCCCAACCCTCATCGACTGCACTTATCTTTTCCTGGCTCCAGCTGGGTCTTTGAAAGTCTTTCTCTTGGGCCGGCATGGTTTGTCTTTTAAAACTGCCACACCGTGCTTTCCCAGCCTCCTCTGCACTCGTGTCCCTCAGCCTGATTGGCTGAGGGGTTGCAAGTGCAGAGGACTCTGGGAACCGTAGTTCTTTTTTTTGGTCACGTTCATGGGGCAGCTGCCCCACTGGTGACCACCAGAACCCTGTGGCGTTGGGAAGGCAGGGGTTATGGTGAGTGCGGAGGGCTAGGTCGGGGATGGTTGGGCCTGGTGCAGGAACCTTTGAACGAACCCAACAGTTAAGGGCACTTTTTATAGGTATAGATCTCTGATGCAGCAACAGTTGACATACTCAATACAGTTCTAGTCACCACACATCTCCAAAAAGCAGGGGAGGGAGATCTTAAAGGAAAGATTACAACTTTTTAAAAAAGGGAATTAGGAAGGGATATGGCAGAGATGTGGAAGATACTTCTATTCTAGAGTTCTGATTTTATGGGGAAATCCTTGCTAGCTGCTCAGTAGAGGTTCAGAGTTCCAGAAGAAAACTACAAGTCTCCCAAAGTACACCCCTTTCTCATTAACTGGTGCACAAGGTCTCAATAAAACACTCTGCAACATCTATAAGAGAAAGAATTTTTAAAAGTTTCTTTATTTATAATTACTTGGATATATAGAAGTGTGCATGCTGCTTTCTTCATTGCACACATGCTAGCAACCAACCAATCAGATCAACAAATAATTGACACTAATTGTTAAAAAGGAAGGAAGAACACAGAGCAGAGAGAGGCAGGCTCTCTTTCAATTCAGAGGAGGGAAGGAAAGATTGTTTAGTACTGGGTAGATGGTCACTCCAACCCAAAAGAATCCCTTTCAGGCACAGGCAGCATGCAAATTTATAAGAAAAACTAGGGGAAATTGCAGATTGCTTTTTTATGATGTTAATCTCCTTTCCAGAAAAATTAGATTATACATCTGTGGAGTCCCCCTTTGATAACTTCTGCAGCACTGGTGTTCAAGCCTGCCAATATCAATTTGATACACATGGTCACAGATATTTTATGCACGTGATAGAATGATGTTAGTCAGAATCTAAGGCAAACCTTTCAATATCACTGTAATCCAAGTCTATACACCAACCACTAGTGCAGATGAAGCCACAGTTGACCAGTTCTATGAGGACCTACAACACTTTATAGAACAGACACCAAGAAATGACCTGAATACAGAATTTCAAAGAAAAGCAAGGAGAGATAAGGAAAACTACCTGAACGAACAGTGCAAAGAAATGGAGGAAAACAACAAAAGAGGCAGGACTAGAGATCTTTTCAAAAAAATTGGGGAAATCAAGGGAACATTTAAAGCAAAAATGACCATGATAAGGGACAAAGATGGAAAGGAGTTAGCTGAAGCAGAAGAGATCAAAAAAACATGGCTAGAGTACACAGAGGAACTCTACAAAAAGGACCTCAACATTCCTGATAATAACCATAATGAGAAATTTGAACTTTAATGAGACATTATGGAGAGTGAAGTCAGAAAGGCCCTAAAAAGCACTGCAAACAACAAAGCTAGTGGAGATGATGGTATCCCAGTTGAATTTTTCAAAGCCCTAAAAGATGATGGAATCAAACTACTGCATTCATTATGCCAGCAAATTTGGAAAACAAAACAGTGGCCACAGGATTGGAAAAGATCAGTGTACGTTCCAATCCCCAAAAAAGGCAATCCCAAAGAATGCTCAAATTACCGAACAATTGCACTCATCCCACATGCCAGCAAGGTGATGCTCAAGATAATACAGGATAGGCTGCAGCAACATTTGGAGAGAGAATTACCAGAGGTGCAGGCCGGTTTCAGAAGAGGCAGGGGGACTAGAGACCACATTGCCAACATACGTTGGATCATGGACAAGTCTACTTTTGTTTTATTGACTACACCAAGGCTTTTGACTGTGTGGACCACAACAAAATGTGGCAAGTAATTAAAGAGATGGGAATACTAGAGCACTTCAACTTTGCCGCCACTCACCTGACTCCTGGCACATCTGGTACTTTGGTAATTTTGTTATATTACGTGATGTTTTCATCCTTTGTGATTCTATTGTAATTATTGATATATTATTTTGATGTGGTGCTGATATTTGTATTACTTGTATTATAGTTGACTGTCTTGCCTTATACTATATTTACTTATAACACTGTATTTATTATTATAATTTGAATATTGTATCTTTATGTAAACCCTGTGCGGTGTCCCAGGGTCATTTATATGTTGTTAGCCGCCCTGAGTTGGCCATGTGTTGAGTAGGACGGGATATAAAATTGAATAAACATAAACAAACATAAACATAAACCTATGCCTCATGAGAAATCTGTACATGAACCAAGAAGCAACAGCTAGGACAGAACACGGAATGACAGAGTGGTTTGGAATAGGGAAAGGAGTAAGACAAGGCTGCATTTTATCACCCTGCTTATTCAATCTATACACAGAGCACATAATGCGCAATGCAGGGATGGAGGAATCACAATATGGGATCAAAATTGCTGGGAGAAACATCAACAATTTGAGATATGCAGACGATACCACCCTAATGGCAGAAAGTGAGGAAGACCTAAAGAACCTCTTGATTGGATTGAAGGAGGAGAGTGCAAAAGCTGGCTTGAGACTTAATATGAAGAAAACAAAGATAATGGCAAGAGGTCTAATCAGTCCCTGGAAAATAGATGGGGAAGAAGTAGAAGCAGTGACAGATTTTACTTTCCTGGGATCTAAGATCACTGCAGATGGAGACTGTAGCCATGAAATAAAAAGGCGACTGATTATGGGGAGACAAGCTATGAGAAACCTGGGGAATATAGTGAAAAGTAGAGACTTCACCTTGAAAACCAAAATTCGCATAGTCAAAGCAATGGTGTTCCCAGTGGTAATGTATGGGTGTGAGAGCTGGACCATTAGGAAGGCTGAGCGCAGAAGAATAGATGCATTTGAGATGTGGTGTTGGAGGAGAGTCCTGAGAGTCCCTTGGACAGCAAAGAGAACAAATAGGTCAATACTGGAGGAAATCAATCCTGACTGTTCATTGGAGGGACAAATAGTGAAGATGAAGCTAAAGTACTTTGGACCTCAAATGAAAAGGGAGGACTCACTTGAGAAAGCCTTGATGTTGGAAAAGGTGGAGGGCAAGAGAAGAAGGGGGCGTCCAAAGATGAGATGGATAGATGGTATTGTGAACACAATGGGCACAGAGCTTGGCGGGCTGAGGAGAATGGTGGAGGACAGAGGTGCCTGGAGGAAAATGGTCCATAGGGTCGCAAAGGGTCGGAATAGACTGTGCGACTGAACAACAACAACAACAATCAGCAGTGCATGTCTATAAGAAACACTAATGGTATTGGAATAAAGAAAACTTGGGAAAATAGGTATAGTGGAACCTCAAACAACAATCGCCCCGTATAGCAACGAAATCATATAACAATTAGGTTTAAGGGGGGGGGGATGGCATCCCGCATAAAAATTTTCCCTATGGAAAAAAATTATACAATTTTTTTTCAATGGGAAAAACCACTTAGCAATAATAATAATAATTGTTGTACGATGCATCCCATAGGAAAAATCGCTATATTGTGCATGTATCGTATAGCAATTGTTTCGTACAACAACGAGTCCCATGGAACGGATTAAAATTGTTGCATGAGGTGCCACTGTAGTCAAAAGGCAATCCTTGAATTATTTATTTACATATTTACATTTATACCCTATCCTTTTGATGCAAGCACCACTTTATTATATTTTTATACTGCCCATCTGGGATATTTCCAAATCAGTAGATCTGGGGTTTGCTTTTATCAGTACACTGAGAACCTATTAAAGTTGGCAAGTGTCATCTGTAAACGCCCTCTTTATGTTTCCCCCAGGAGCTCTGAAACTATCACAAATAATTTTATTTGCTGTTAGTCAGTGCTCTGAATGTGCTGAACATTACAATGTTTCATTACCAATTTTATGGCACTGGCATAACTCCTAGAGCATTCCTTAACAACCACAGGGGGAGCACTATGGGAGCTCTCCTCCATATGCCCTCTAGCCTCCCTACTTCTATGGAGCAGGATTAGCTCTGAGCTGGATTTGGCATTTGGGTGTGATACATCAGCAGGTTCACACCAGTTCACCAGAACCAGTAGCAGAAATTCTGGCTGGCTCCACCCATCCAAGTTTTGAAATAAAGTGCGGTAGTCCTAATTTGGGTGGAATGCAGGGCTTTCCCCCTGGTCACGCCCACCATACCACGCCCACAGAGTAGATAGTAAAAAAAAATGAATCCCACCACTGGGCAGGCATGACTAGATCACCCTCCCAGTCACTTGGACATGCCCATAGAGTAGGCCACGCCCACAGAGTAGGCTACACCCACAATGTGGTAGTAAATTTTTTGGAGCCCGCCACTAGTGTGATAGTGTCAATTGCCCTAGTGCAATGTACCATTTATCCACCAGGGAGATGACAGTATCACCATCCTGTTTAGTCAAATACCCTCACAAGACCTTTTGAAAACCATTGGGATCCATAAGTCTGCAAGGACAGGCCATCTTAATCAGTCCAAGCTCCCCATGGGGAAAGTTTTGGATAAATCACCCTCTCCACAACCAATTGCATCAGGACGTGATCTGGACATGACAGATGGGTGGTATTGATCTCTCTCACCCTCAGACCACCTCCCTGTTCCACTGAGAATACCAAGTCCAGAGTGTGCCCAGCCCTATGAGTGGGTGTGGTGACATGGTGAGATAGTTCCATGGCTGTCATGGCCCCAGAAAGCACCCCTTCTGTGTGAATGATGATGATGATGATGATGATGATGATGATGATGATGATGATGATGATGATGATGATCATCATCATCATCATCATCATCATCATCATCATCATCATCATCATCATCATCATCATCATCAAACACACAGCCAACAAGATAACAATGCTGGATTTTGTATCAAAATCACTAGTCGAACACTTCCCAACAACCCATGATTCATGGTGAAACGCAAACAAAAGAAGCGTATACCAGATCGGTTGTCGCCCGGGTTAACAAGGACCACGATGGGTGTTGATGAACCTGGACATTCGTCGACAAATGGGCTACAGGTCACGGAGCCTACTGCTGAGCAACCAGAGCAAGGGCCTGCAGGGTTACTGGAAGCGGAACAACTTCAGAAGCGGCAGAAATATACTTTGTCAGAGAATCAGAGAATTTATTATTATTATTATTATTATTATTATTATTATTATTATTATTATTATTATTATTATTATTATTATTATTATTATTATTATTATTATTATTATTATTATTAGGTTTATTTCTATGCCCCCAAGGACTAATGCCCTAGAGCAGTGATGGCGAACCTTGGCACTCCAGGTGTTCTTGGAGTTTAATTACCAGAAGCCCAAGTTAGCACTCCTGCTGACCAGGGCTTCTGGAAGTTGAAGTTAAAGAACATCTGGAGTGCCTAGATGACATCACAGCCACCAAGGAGATGTGTTGGGATGTGGGGAATATGATGAACAAACATAATTCCAAGCCTATCCTGGTCCCCTCACCTCATCTCAGCTGAGTGACATCTTCCAGTTCGAAGCTGTTGACGATCTCCCACATTCTTCTTCTGCATTTTTATTTTACTGACATCTGGCAATGAGCAAAACAGGAAGCATGTGCTCTTATATCTAAATGTCCATGGAAGTCTGCAGCTGAGCACTCTTCCCTAAGGCCCAAATGAACTTATTCTTTCATGTATTTTGCCTGGGAGGCATAGAATGGGCAGCATTTCTCTCACATATTAGTCCTTTGCTATGGCTAACATCCATATTTTCTGAGAGCAGATTCTTGGGAGAAAAGGAACAAATTCTCACTAACAAGGAACTGAATCCATTGGTACAGACTGGAAAGAATTGATTGAATGAGTGCGGCTCATTGGGAATGACTGAGCAAAAATAATGACTGAAATGTGCACTTGCCTTGTCATTTCATGATTAAATGGTGATTGCATTTGTGGATGTGGCATCTAATTTCCTAACAGTAGCATCTCCACAATACAGCTTTCACACCTAACTGGTCATATGTAACTGATAATGCATTTCTAATAAGGAATTGTGTTTTCATTAGGAATGTGTACTAGCAACAACATTCAGATTTGAAATATGGAATTACAACACTTTAGATTTGGAATTTTACAAATTTAGATTTTCCACATATCCAGACCCTTTTTAATTTAATTTAATTTAATTTAATAGTCATATTTATATATGCCGCCCACTCAGGTAGAACCTGACTCAGGGCGGCATTACAACAAGTTCTAAAAACACATAAAAAACACTTTACAATGAATATGAATACTATATAGTCATTGTTTCCCCCCCCCCTTAAAAACCACAAAGAGGCAAAACATTTTTAAAAGATCTCCCCTCTGACACCTTGCTGAACAAAAGGAGTAAACACCAACAGTGCCTAGGTTTTAGAAAATGACTGTAAGAAGACATACTTACTGAACCCAGAAAAATCAGAATGCCAGCAGCTTTGGGGGAAGAGGTCACGCTGGGGAGTGGACAGGCAGATTGAAGCAGCAAATAGCATGTGGTGGGTGGGAACTATGTCAACAGCAGGGGATCCTCTTAGAGTAGCAGTTGGATGAATGAAAAATGCAGAAGAACTGAAGCAGACTGACGCATGGCATATCTAACAATGTGAACAGATTGTGCTGTTATCTGTTACTTAAGGGGACTTCAGAGAAGCACAGCTATGGTAGGTTGACCTAAAGAGAACAGGTTTTCTGCAGATCCAAGTTTTAGGCACGAGTGGTGTAGAGTGAGAAAGTCCCCTACCAGAGAGAATGTTCTCCCACTGGGCACACTAGGTGGTGGGCAAAACAGCTGTCCCATTGCCATCTTGGCAGACTTGGCAGACTTTCCCTCTCAGACCAGTAAGACAATGTATAAATATCTTTTAGCTTATTGGGCTCCTGCATATATGCTTGTCAAGGCAGTACCTCAGAAATCTTGTTCTTCAGGAATTAAGGACTTGAACTTTAAAATACAACTAGTTCTCAAACAAATAAAAGAAAGTACTTTTTCACCCAGAGGATCACTGGTCTATGGAACTCCCTGCCAGAAGAAGTGGTGACAGCTGTCAGTCTTGACAGCTTTAAGAAAGGATTAGACAAGTTCATGGAGGACAAGGGTATCAATGGCTATAATTATGGATACCTAAGGTCAACCTCCGGGTTGGAGAGACAGGCAGGATATCTCTCAATGCCATTTCCAGGGAATCCTAAGCAGGTGAAGGCATCTGCTTGGGAATCCCCTGAAGCAAATGGTGAGCCACTGTGTGAGACAGAATGCTGGACTGGATGGGCTGTGGCCTGTTCCAGCAAGGCTGTTCTTATGTTCTAACTGCTGATAGCAATAGCATTAGCAATTATACTTATACACCACCCCAAAGGGCTTAGTGCTCTCTCTCACAAGTTCATTAGCTTTTTGCCTCCAAAATGCTGGGTACTCATTTTGCCAACCATGGAAGGATGAGTCAACCTTGATCCCTGTCATAAGAGTTTGGCTGCAGTGCAGCAATTTAGCTATTGCACCACCAGGGCTGGCTTACTTGATGCTGCTGTTTGGAGTGCAATGATCATTGCTAGTTTCTTCCTGCTCTATATGACTCCTCAATTCTAGCTAGACCTTATTCACTAGCTACTGCTACATGTGATGGAAAGTTGGCTTGTGACCCCTCTTGATTCTGCTTAATATCCACTGTCTACTGTTTAATTCTGGGGTCCAAGAGGGTTGCTAGAATGTACTCCTTTTACAAGGAGGCAAACCTGTAGTGTTTATATTTTTTGAAAGAGGAAAGTAATGACTATATAGTATTTGTGTTACTTCAGGCCAGAAAAAAATGCTGTTCTCTCTCTATGGAGTCTTTCATCCACCTATACTGTCCCCTCATTATGCTTTCCATCATACCAACAAAACCCTGGGAGATTTGGATCATCTGGCTAAGGATGGCTGTATCTCCACCAAGGACTTGAGAAGACATAGACCTCTTGACTCATAATGTCCCACTCTTCTCTGCTCAGAGGAGCAATCACACCGATGGAAGTTTCTGGTGCCAAATCATGGTGTGCCTTTTGCTGCTCAAGCACTCTCTCAAGTAGGTAGAAAGTGGAGTTCCATCGAGTTGCCATATCCTGGATTAGGTGGTACAGTAGCAATTCCAGTTTTTCTTGCCTCTGCTGTAAAAACACATTGCTCTGGATACTGTGGGGAAAATGGCTCACTCAGTTATATTAGCTATTAATCTGTCTTCCATGCCATTCAAGGCACTCAACTAGGTTGAGAACATGAGCCATACAATACATCCCTTTCATCTTCCCAGCCTGTGGTGCTGTCAGCATGTTGAGTCTTCAGGTGGCTGAACATGCTACTTCTGGAGGTAGGGGTTTGCAGGAATCCCCTGGCTCTGGGCCCAGGAACCTGCACTACAATAGGTGCCACTGCAGAAAAGGGGGGCTTCAGTTAACAGATGATAAAGTTGTTACCCTAATGAAGTCCTCCAGTTATGTTTGAAGTGGTAGCCGTGTTAGTCTGTGCAAGCATATAAGAGAGAAAACAAAACAGAAAAAAATGTTGTGCCAGCTTAAAGACTATGTATGTCTCTTGTTTCTGGGCTGGGCGGGGCAATGTTGCTTTGCACAGGAGAGATTTGCTGAGAATGAGGGGTAAAGCCTTCCTTCCTTGAATGGATATGGAGAGCAAATATCAGGTGCTCTTCATAAATCACTTTCCCAAGCACAAATGTAGAAGCACTTTTGCTGCTCAAACCCACAGTGTCAATGTGAGTGATGTGCCATTTTTGTTGTTCTCTGGCACATTGGCTTAGCATCAGCATCTTTTTGGCCCCTTGCCATGGCTGCTTTGGCTGGATTGCACAAACAACAACAATGCAGTTGGATGACAGATTTTGTTTCGGGGCTCATTATAGTAGTTATAGGTTGTCTTTTTTCCTCTCTCACTCCTGCTTCTTCTGCCACATTCATGTTTACTACTACCTCCAGATTAAATCTACCCAAAGAAGAACAGTATCTGATTCAGCTATAGGAGAACACAAAACCTTCCAATATGTGCTTTTAAGGATTTTTTAAAATCAAATTTTAAATGTTCATATTATGCAAATCCCCAAAGCTAGTTTACTGGGTTTTGATGAATTTAGCTTACATGTTGTCTTTATGTTTCATATCTATCTGCAAATTTTTTTTAAAAAAAATTCTGTAGCTGTTTTTTGGTTTTTCAATACAACTTAGTGGGAGGCTGGCAATCCAAATTTATAAATTTATTCAGATCCTAAGCACAAATCCAATTGCATATGGTCTGAGTATTTATTTAATTTAATTTTTAAATTTATATGCCGCCCAATCAGGAGAACATGACTCAGGGCGGTGTACAACAGTTAAAAATTTATAAAATCAGATTTTTAAATCCCAAATCGCCCACTCACTTCCCCACCCTACTACCCCTCACCCCAATTAAAAGAATAAAAAGAAATAAAAGGGAATGGGGGGATACAACAACACAAAGGGAGGGATATTAACTAAGCACTAACTGGGGATGAGCCAACAGGCAAGAGCCGTATTCCCATTAAGGCCCCATACCTGCCTTGCCAGCCAGGTTTTCAGACTTTTCCTAAAGGGCAGCAGTTCTGTCTGCAGCATCAAGTCTGTTGGAAGGAGGTTCCAGAGGGCTGGTGCAGACACGGAGAAGGCTCTTCTTTGTCTGCCAGAGAGGCAGGCCCCTCTAGCTGAAGGCACAACTAGGGAGCCCCTCCGGTCCACTCTGGTTGGATGGGCAGACACTCTCAGGACGATGTGGTCTCTCAGGTATCCTGGCCTACTGCCATATAGGGCTTTAAAGGTCAAAACCAGCACCTTGAATTGCACCCAGAGGCAAACTGGTAGCCAGTGCAGCTCCCGGAGTAGTGGGGAGGTGCGGGCATAACATCCACATCCCATCACTACTCATGCAGCTACATTCTGAACCAGCTGTAGCCTCCGAATGGTTGTCAAGGGCAGCCCCATGTAGAGTGCATTACAGTAAACTAGTCTGGAGGTGACCAGAGCATGAGTCCAGGAGCAGGTGCAACTGGTTAATTTATCTACCCTGAAATGCCAGTTTGGCCTCTGAAGAGGATTGAAGGATCCAAACACAGTCTTAACAAATATGAAATCTAGTTATGCACAGATGATCTATTGGGCATTTGTATGCATTTGAAGTGTTCCCCAGTGTTCTTACCTAAGCTGTACAAAACTTTACGCAAAGGAAAAAGAATGAAAATGAAATCAAAATCAAAGACATCTACAGTACATTTAACTTGTCATGCAATACCCTGAACCCTTTCTCCGTTAGATCACTCAACATCTGAAAATCCTTCTCAAATTTAATGAGAGCATTTCACCTCAAACTTTTACTTGACAATTAGGACTCATGGTTGTTTGGTTCTGGAGTGAAATGAAATTTGTCCCTATTATCTGGTAGTATTTAGGCGCAATCATAAGAGAAAGCCTTATTCAGACATAAGTGTTATGGGATACTCTCACTTGGTAGGAGCACTATAGGAAATTGGCAAGCAGATAGAAAACCACCAGCTGGTCCAAATACATAGAAACATTATAGAGAGAGCAGCCAAAAATCAATTGTTGTGCCTGGCTAGGCTATTTGTGCCAACATTCAACTCTCCAAGAAATAAAAAAGGACAACATTTCTGACATAATAATCTTCACTAAACTGAGCAATTTCTTTTCTAAGATACTCTCCAGCTACAACACATTTGTTTGAAGGACAGTCTCTAAGTCATATGCTAACAGTATTGTTTTAAATCATGTATGATTCTTTTGCTGTTAAAAATGTAAATGCTTTTAAAAGTGTTATGGATTTTACTATTAGATGCCAACTTTTAAATATGAAATCAAAAACCCTCTCTCTTTAAGAAAATTGTTTATATAAATAGACTTTTGTAGCTTTATGTGTTATTTTGAGAATGTCCTTAAATCAAGTACTTGATTCATTACAGAGATGAAAAATGACATTTGAAATGAATGAATGTAATGCAAGCATGGCGCCAAAATGGCCGTGCTCTTTGCAGGCCCCCCCACCCGGACGCAGACATCCAGGATAGTTAGGGGGCATGGCCACCCCTCCATAAAAGGGGTGGACATGAGGCAGCCCGGCTGCCATTTTGCGAAGCGACGGAGTGGAGAAGTTTGCTCCGTCGCTTTCCTCTTTGCCCTCGCCTCTTTTTGAAGAGGCTCGCTTGGATTGATCTTGAATCAGAAGTTTTCTATTCCTCCGAACAGCACCGCTTGAGCCATGGCGCCCAAGCGCAAGGCGCAGGCGGCCACTCGGTCCCGCCAAAGGGGGGGCTCGGCCCACCCGTCCACTTCTTCGGGGGTGCCACCTGGCCGGAGGGCTCGGACGGCACCCCCACAGGGGGTGGGGTGGGGTTTTCGTACCCACTGCCACCAACGAACCCAGTCTGAGGACTCGGGTGGGGGCGGCTCAGGCCTGCTCCCCGGGGGTTCTTACTCTCGCTGCTTCTTTGCCCGGCTCGGGGCATAGTGGCCCATCCGGGCACGGTGCGGGTTTCCACCCCACCATCCTTCCGGCCCCTCATGGGCTGGATTACTGGGCATGGCCATATTCTGGCCAGGGATTACCACATGGGTTTATCCCTCAGCAATTGCCCTGTGGGCCATCTGGCCCATCCTGCCCACCTTATTCTGGTGGGTCGGAGACTGTGGATGCTCTCCTTGGCTGCATTTCGGTGCTGGAGGCTTCAATGGGCATTGCTCCACCACCTTCGGCTGGTGGCCTTGCCAACTCTCCGGTCCTGGCCCACACGCCAGCCACGGCTGCGCAGCGGGCCGCCAACAGGGTTGAGCTGCTAGAGGCCATCAGGCCAGCCCATCGGGCTGGCACAACAAGGCTTTCCATCGGCCACCAGTCCTACCTGGCAGGGGCGCATTGGGAGGCAGAGCTTGATACCTGTCACGAGCTCCGATGCCCACCGCAGGCCGGAACCCCCAGTGGGGGTGGCCCAGGGGGGTGCGCCGAGTGAGTATCCTGGTCAAGTCAGTACACCAGTGACACTAGCCAATACTGCTGGGGGTGTACAGTGGCAATGACCACAAGTGACAGTGGGAGGACAGTTTAACCTGCACTGTCCGGTTAATTCCTGGTTGCCCAATTATTCCCCGATTATTACAGGGGTGACCGCCCCTACGGGTACGCCTACTTTTCCCGGGGTCCTACAGGGCCCACTGCGGGCGGCCCCAATTCAATCCGTGCCGACGGCGGCCCTGCCGACGGCCGGTTACACCTTACCCCTGGGTGACCATTTGTCCCAGGCTACGAGGGAAAAGATTTGGCGTGGGGAATACATGGACATTTATACCCTCCTGAACCGTGAACCTATGAAGGAGGAGAGGGAGGGGCAGGATGACAGGGACAAGGAGTTGGCCCGTCGTCGTAAGCCACCTCACACTTGGGCTAATTGGTTACCGGCCTATCAGATTTATATGGCAGTATACCTTAGGGCTCGTCCTGATCTGGCTATTCCAATGGTCCAGTACCTGGACAATATTTACCGGGCTGTGGTTGATTTCCCTGGACCGTCATGGTTGGCCTATGGCAAAGAATTTAGGATGAGGGTGGCCCTTCATCCTGAGATGAGGTGGCACGAGCCCTGCCAGCAGTTGTGGCTGCTGTACATGACCCCCACGCGACTGGCGCCTGGTGACCGGTACCATTGTGGCCATGCCATACAGCGGGCTGCTACGACATAGACTCCCCACCAGACGGCGGGGCAGGGGGTTCCAGCCCGCCTGCTGTGTTGGAGTTTCTCTGCCAACGGAGTGTGCAGCAAGCGCCAGTATCGATATAGGCACGAGTGCCGTTCTTGTTCCGGCCCTCATACAGCCTCTGCGTACCCACGGGCCGGTGGGTCTAGGGGCAGAGGAAGGGGTGGACAGGTGGCTGCCAGAGTTCCCTCTGACATTGCTACCCATTCAAAAGGCCCCCTCCCCAATTAATGTCCCGGTGCTTGAACGATGGCTGCGCGCTTATCCTAGACAGGATGATGCGAGATACCTACTTGAGGGCTTTCAGTTTGGCTTCCGCATATCCTTTAAAGGGGTTCATGGGCCTCAGGATGTCCCGAACCTACTGTCTCTCAGGGGTAATGAGGACATCGCTGTGGAGCAGATAGCCAAGGAGATTAAGGCACAGAGGGTGTCGGGGCCATTTAACGACCCCCCATACCCTAACCTGAAGGTATCCCCTCTAGGTTTAGTCCCAAAGAAGTCCCCGGGTGAATTCCGTCTAATTCACCACCTTTCTTACCCTGCGGGCTCCTCGGTCAATGACGCTATACCGGATGACCTTTGCTCTGTCAGGTACACGTCCTTTGACCAGGCCTTACAGATGGTACGCTTGTGTGGTCCTGGGGCGCAATTTTCAAAGTGTGATATCAAATCGGCATTCCGATTATTGCCAGTGCATCCCGATGTCTTTGGGCTGTTAGGTTTTTGTTTTCGGGGCAAGTTTTATGTGGACAAGGCCATGCCTTTCGGCTGTTCCATATCATGTTCGGCCTTTGAACGATTTAGCACCTTCCTCCACTGAGCTTTTGTTTGTAGGTCAGCATCCAGATTGGTAGCCCACTATCTCGATGATTTTTTGTTCGGGGGTGGACACGCTACGGGCACGTGTGCCCATCTGCTCACCACATTTCAGGCCCTTATGCGTGAACTGGGCATCCCCCTAGCACCTGAAAAGACTGAGCGCCCAGCCACCACTCTTACCTTTTTAGGTATTGAAATCGACACCGTAGCTCAGACATCCAGATTGCCTATGGAAAAGGTGACCTGGATCTCTGCTGCGATTTTGGCAATGTTTGCCAAGCGTAAGGTGTCCCTCCGAGAGTTACAGGTGCTTCATGGCCACCTCAACTGTGCAAGTAGGGTAGTGACGCCAGGCAGAGCATTTGCCAGGCGTCTGTGCGACACAATGGTGGGCCTTTCAAAACGACGCCATAGGGTACAGCTGACCAAGGGTTTACGTGCAGACCTGGCGGTTTGGCTCACATTCCTGCAGGACTTTAATGGCATCTCCTTTTGGAGATCGGAGCTTATGGTCAGCCCTCATTTTCAAGTACAGTCGGATGCCTCCGGCTCCCTGGGTTATGGAATTTACTTTGAGGGACGGTGGACCTATGGTCAATGGCCCCAGGAATGGCAGGGCACGGATCGCTTACGCGATCTTACGTTTCTGGAGTTCTTTCCCATTTTAGGGGCCCTAATGGTGGGCTAATTCGGTAGTTCACTTTTGGTGTGACAATGCTGCAGTGGTGCACATTGTCAACGCCCAAACATCTAAACCCCCCAGAGTCATGGCCTTAGTTCGCCAATTTGTTTTGAGGTCCTTACGCCTTAATGTGCTCTTCAGGGCCAGACATGTGCCAGGCATTAATAATGATATTGCTGACACTTTATCCCGCCTGTAGATCTCCCGGTTCCGTGCCTTGGCTCCAGACACAGAGGAACTTCCCTCTCCACTCCCGGCCGAGATTTGGACATTTGGCGAGGAGAGGTGAACCGGGCGATCGGCATGTCTTTGGCACCTCGCACGCGTAAGGCGTATCTGCATGCACTCCTCCAATTTAGGGCCTTTTGTGTGCAAAGGCACTTGCCCGAAATGTGGCCGATACCGGTCGACCAGATTTTGCAGTATATGGTGTACCTTCATAATCAGGGGTTAGCCCCATGCACCATAGCCGCCAGGCTTTCTGCCTTGGCATTCATGGCCAAGGCACGGGGCTTCACTGACTGCATGAATGACTTCCGCATACGCCACGTATTGGAAGGGTGGACACGTGAGCGTGGCCGCTGCCCGGACACACATCACCCTGTTTCCCCAGGTGTTCTTACCCACCTTGCCCAAGGTTGGCATAGACTGTGTTACGATAGGTATGAGGAGGCTCTTTTTCATGCAGCTACCACCGTAGCTTTCTTTGGAGCTCCGAATCAGCAATCTGGTCCCATTGTCAAAGGGGGACGTCTCTTGTAGGGCACTGGAACTCGACGATGTCATTATCAACCAGGAGTGGGCCCAGTTAAGGATTCGCTCCTCAAAGGCCGATCAACACGGAGTAGGCAGTGGTGTTAGACTGCTACGTTGCATGTTTGCTGACATCTGTCCGGTTGGTGCCCTACATGTATTTTTGGTAGTGCGTGGCACGCACCCTGGCTCATTTTTCTGCCACCAGGATGGGTCTCCCCTTACCAAATTTCAGTTTTGGAGGGTGACTGGTATGGCACTTCACAGTGTCGGCCTCCCAGGGGCTCGTTACGGCACCCATTCATTCAGGATAGGTGCCGCTTCAACTGCGGCTGCATTTGGGTACTCTGAGGCTGATATATGTCAGATGGGTAGGTGGGGGTCCACGCGTTTTTCATTATATGTACGTCCCCTCACTGTATGAGTACCATTTATGTCCTTAATTCCCTTTTCTTCTTTTACAGACCCTGTGTGTCTACGCACACCGGTGGCAGTATGGCTGGTGGGCCACAGTTACGTGCACTGGGCAGCAAAATACGCTGCGGCGACAGAGTGGGGACCCCATCTCGGGCTGCGTGCAGCTGCACATATGCGTTGGTATGGTATGCGCGACATGAGATGGCAGGAACTGTTGCCATTCCTGATGTCCATCAGGGATGCTGGACTGCCTGATGTCCTGATTCTGCACCTCGGCGGCAATGATCTGGCACAGATCACTGGCCTTTCCTTAAAAATGTCAGTGTGCAGCGACCTGGCGTTTTTACATCATTTATGGCCGTAAACACGGTTGCTATGGTCTGACATTGTGCCGAGATAGTGTTATAGAGGAAGCATGGAATTCTGTGGTTTGGACCGAGCCCGGCTGTCAGTGAACAGGGCTGTTGCCCGGTTCCTTGTTGACAATGGCTTGGGGACAGCCATTCGACATCCGGGGATTGGCTTACAAAATTTTGACCTATATGCAGGAGATGGGGTCCACCTGTCGGCCAGAGGTATGGACCTTTTTCTGGAGGATGTGCAAGCAGGCCTGGTGACCGAGATGACGGTCGGGGGGGGGGGGGTGAGTCATCATGGACACCTCCCCGTGTGGCGGGTAGCACTGGGTAAGGTAAAGATTTATGACCCATAGGTATCCGGCAGGTTCGCAATTGACTGGCCAACGCGTAGATAGGTACAGGGGAAACAGGATTGGCTGGTCTAGGGCGAACCATGAAAGGGGTGATGTCAGGAGCTTCACAGCCTGAATCACCTTGATATTTGAACGGATACACGTCATAGGGTGGGGTCAATAGATAGTATATTGACTCCGGTCAACAATTTGTTTGTGTAAACAAACAAATTGATACAAATTGATACATGTAGCCAATTTCCATTGGCATTTAGGGTGGAACCTTACCAGTGCTACTGCGGCCTGCTTGCCTTAAAGAATTACAATTGGATGATATACCAATTGAAAGTGATAATTCGGACTAGGGCATTATTCAATAAAAGTGGCCCGATGCCTTTAATCCAAGTCTTTATTTGGGGTGGGTGCACCTGCAAAGACATGCACAAGACATCCCTAAAAGTACCACAGTGGGATATTACCATTGCTCTATTATTAATGTTTCTCACTAATGATTTAGTGAAGTTTATTCCTTACTATTTTTCTTTTTTGTGTAGAGACTTCACTTGTATGCTGATCTGAATAATTTCTTCCTTTCCTCTTGACTCTCTATACTAAATCATTCCTGGTGCAAAAGTTTTTAATTGCATCAGCATTTTTTTTAATTTATGGTTTCATTGGCATGTTTTTGCTGGGTAGTTTAAAAATCTATTAGAACAAGATACTGATATAGATATAAATATACATAGATATGGCTTAGGGAGAACTAGCAACTTTATTAGAGGACTTATTTCTTATGCCATGGGGTCTCGAAGGGTCAGAATCGACTGTGACTGAACAACAACAATTTCTTATGCAAGCCCAACTAAACACACTAAGATTAATTTTTATCAGATTTGCAGCATTTCAAAAAATTACCAATATCTTGATTTTTTAAAAAAAATAATTCAGATTTCCAGAGAGTCACATGAGTGTTCTGCAGAAAATGACCAGTGAGCTTTCTCATTTGATGCAACACAAACATTTGTAGACAGCAGCTGAACTGATTAGTTGCACTTATTTATCGCTGCACTTGTTTATTGATGCATTCATTTCTTGAAGAAAACAAAATGCAGTGGCCTTTCATCTGCCTTCCGCATCATAGTGTGACTCCCACTGATCCAGCTCCACAAGTCACATTAAAATCTAAATTAGAAAAGATGTAATTTTAGTTTAATGTGTGAATTCATAGTACATTTTAGTATCTATATTTAAAGAATAATTATGAAGGGTAATTAAAAATCTGAGTATGAAAAATAATTGTTCTTCAGTGGTCTGACAGGGAGCTGGTAAATTCATTTACACACATACAAAGAAAAAGAGGCAATAAACTGTACTTGTTGACTTACTAGCACATATTAATCTATGTCAGGAGGTGGCAACCTATGGCCCATGGGCCAGATCTGGCCCACTGTACCAAATAATCTGGTCCGCCATACCCTCACTCCCACCACTCCCACCATCATTGCCAAAAGCAATGGAAACAGCCATAGAAGCATCTACGGCAGTTGTAAATGCATTCACAATAGTCACAGACATGTTTTACAGTAGAGTTTACAGCAGGGGGAACACCAGTCTGGCCCCTTAAACTGTCTGACCCAGCCCTGACTTTAAAAGGTTGCTGACTCCTGATCTATGTCAATAATTGTATCATAATACAGTAGTTGAATTCCTATGGCAAATATCAAACCTTTTTAGCTGAAGTGTAGTGTAGAAGAGAGAGGTTAAACTACTGTGAATAGAATGCAAGCGCGGCGCCAAAATGGCCGCCGCGCTCTTTGCGGCCCCCCCATCGGACGAAGGCATCCGGGTAGCTAGGGGGCGTGGCCAGCTCCCTTATAAAAGGGGTGGCCACGAGGCAGCCGCGCTGCCATTTTACGAAGCGACGGAGCGGAGAAGTTTTTCCCTCTTACCTCCGTCGCCTTTCCTTTACCGGGAAGCCTTTTGGCTGCTGAATTTTCTCGTTTTCGGCTTCCCATCGATTGGCTGAGATGCCCTCGAAGAAGAAGGCGGCTGCGAGCGCGGCTCGTGCGGTTCGGAGGCGCAATCCGGGTCTGAGGACCGCGGCTGCGCCTCCCCAGCAGCCGCCTTTGCCTGCACCTACCAGGACCGGTGGAATGTGGTCTATTCCCCCTTGGCCGGATAATGGGGGCCCACGCACGGGTCCAGTAGGGGCTGCGGCCCTCGGCCCGCAAGCGGTGGACACCGCTCCTGGTGTTGCCCATTCCGCTGGGCCTTCCTCCATAGGGGCGCAGCTCGCTCCGGGGCCTTCCAGCCTCGGGGGGGGGGGGGTGGTCTGGTCCCCTTCCTTGGCAGGTTGCTACATCGGCCCTACCAGGCCCGGGTGTGGGGTCGTGGCCCTATTTGGGCCCCGAGGTACAGGGACCTGTACCCATGCCTGTAGTAGGCGGGCCGGCTGGCCCTTTGCCCCATGTCAGCGTGGAAGCCTTACTGGCCCGCGTTGCGGCCCTCGAGGCGTCCCTGGCCCGGGCTAACCACGCTGGGGATCCCTTTGGGGTTCATTTCGACGCGTCGTCTGCTGGGCAGCGGCAGGCGACGGGACGGGTCGAGCTGCTTGAGGCACGTGGCATGACCTCAGCCACTGCCTCGCAGCTCCCCAACCAACAGACCGGTGCGGGTCAGGCCCCATCGACGAGCTCCACGGTGGTCGTGAGCTCCGACGCCCCCAGTGGGCCGGAACCCCCGGTGGGGGCGGCCTATGGGGGTGCAGCATGTGAGTATGTGGTTCAAACTAGTGCACCTACATACGTGGCCACGTTGGGGGGGACTTTTCAATGGCCTTGGCCTCGCGCGGGTGGTGCGGCGGTCCAGCCGCTGACGCCCCACCTGGCGACGACAACTACCACTCAGGGCCCCGTGGTGGGGGGTGTTTCCTACCCTGTGGGGAATGTTTTGGGGGTGGCTGGGTTACTACAGGCCCCTTTTCAGACGCCCGCAGTTCCTGCTGTGCCTGTGTCGGCCTTGCCGACGGCGGGGTATTCCTTACCACTGGGTGACCATTTGGCACAGACCACCAAAGAGAAGATCTGGCGGGGGGAGTACGTGGATATCTTCTCACTCCTCAACAGAGAGACCACCAAGGAGGAGAGGGAGGGGCAGGATGAGAAGGATAAGGAGCAGGCACGTCGTCGCAAGCCACCACATACGTGGGCCAACTGGTTGCCGGCCTACCTCATATACATGGCGGTGTACCTTAGGGCCAGGCCGGATTTGGCAATTCCGATGGTCCAGTATTTGGACAACATCTATAGGGCGATGGTTGACTTTCCGGGCCCATCGTGGTTGGCTTATGACGAGGAATTTCGTATGCGGATTCCCCTGCACCCCGAGATGAGGTGGGATGAGCCATGTCAGAGGCTGTGGCTTTTGTACATGACGCCCACGCGCCCCGCGCCCGGGGAGAGATACCATTGTGGACATGCGGTCCAGCGAGCGGCCCCAGCACAGGTTCCCCGCCAGGTGGCGGGGCGGGGGGTTCCAGCCTGCCTGCTGTGCTGGACTTTCTCGTCCAATGGTTCCTGCAATAGGAAGAATTGCAAATACAGACATGAGTGTCCCGCCTGTGCTGGCCACCATGCGGCCTCTGCCTGTCCCAGGCCTGGAGGGACGTGGGGCAGAGGGAGGGGCGGACAGGGGGCTGGGAAGACTGCCGCAGATGGAGCTTGTTCACTGAAAGGCTCCCTCCCCAATTAATGTGTACATGTTGGAGCGTTGGCTCACATTGTACCCGAAGGGAGAGGATGCGGATTATCTCCTTCAGGGTTTTAGTCAGGGGTTCCGTATCCCTTTCATGGGTGATAGGTCCCCCCAGGATGCCCCCAACCTTTTATCCCTTAGGGGGAGGGAGGAGGTGGCTGCTGCCAGCATTAATAAGGAGGTCGTTGCGGGCAGGGTCGCTGGCCCTTTCCCTTCACCCCCGTTTCCCAATCTTAAGGTATCGCCCTTGGGCTTAGTGCCTAAAAAGTCACCGGGCGAGTTTCGCCTCATTCATCACTTGTCCTACCCAGCCGGTCGATCGGTCAATGATGCTATCCCTGATGACCTTTGCTCAGTCAGGTATACATCTTTTGACCACGCGCTGCGCATGGTGCGCTCATGTGGCCCGGGTGCGCTGCTGGCTAAGTGCGACATTAAGTCGGCTTTTCGCCTCTTGCCGGTGCACCCGGCCGACTTTGAGTTGCTGGGTTTTAAGTTTAGGGGTCAATATTACTTTGATAAGGCCATGCCTTTTGGCTGTTCCATATCATGCTCGGCCTTCGAGCGCTTCAGTACCTTCCTAGAGTGGGCTTTCGTCCGCAGGTCAGGGTCCCGGTCTGTAGCCCATTACCTGGATGACTTTTTATTCGGGGGTGAACGGGGCTGGGACACGTGCACATGTCTCCTCAACACATTTCAGACGCTAATGGAGGAACTCGGTGTCCCTTTAGCGCCCGAAAAGACCGAGGGCCCATCTACCCAGCTAGTCTCCCTGGGGGTGGAGATTGACACGGTAGCGCAGGCGTCTAGGTTACCGCGGGATAAGGTGTCCAGAATAGTGGCCCTTATCTCGGACTTGCAGGCCAAGCGCAAGGCATCATTAAGGGAACTGCAGGTGCTACATGGTCACCTCAATTTCGCTTGCAGGGTGGTCGCACCGGGCAGGGCGTTCGCTCGGCGCTTGTGCGACGCCATGGCAGGATTATCCAGGCCCCACCATAGGGTTCGGCTCACCCGGGGTATCAGGGCAGACATGCTGGTCTGGCTACAGTTCCTGAGGGAGTTCAATGGGGTCTCATTTTGGAGGTCTGACCTCCTGGCTTCCCCTCATTTTCAGATTCAGTCCGATGCCTCGGGATCCCTGGGTTATGGGATGTACTTCAATGGGAAGTGGGCCTATGGTGGGTGGCCACCAGCCTGGGCAGGCACGGGTCGCCTGCGTGATCTCACTTATCTGGAATTTTTCCCTATCCTGGGTGCTTTGATGCTATGGGGTGAGGAGTGGGCCAACTCGGTGGTGCATTTCTGGTGTGACAATGCGGCTGTTGTCCACATTGTCAATGCGCAGACTTCTAAATTGCCCAGGGTTATGGACCTAGTGCACCAGTTTATGTTGCGCAGCCTGCGCCTCAACGTTCTTTTCAGGGCCAGGCATGTCCCAGGGGTTAATAATGATATTGCTGACGCTTTGTCCCGCCTACAGATCTCCCGGTTCCGTGCCTTGGCCCCGGATGCGGAGGAATTTCCCTCGCCACTCCCGGACGAGATATGGAGCATTGGCAAGGAGAGGTGAACCGGGCGATTGGCCTGTCACTAGCGCCACGCACGCGTAAGGCGTATCACCATGCATTTAATTCTTTCAGAGCATTCTGTACACAATTTCAACTGCCAGGAACCTGGCCGATCCCGGTAACCCATGTTCTGCGGTTCATTGTTTACCTGCATGCCCAGGGCCTTGCACCTCGCACCATAGCAACTAAGCTGTCAGCGTTGGCTTTTATGGCCAAAGTGGGAGGTCATGTGGATAGCACCACTGACTTCCGTGTGAGACATGTTTTGGAGGGGTGGGTGCGCGAGCGCGGGCGTAGCCCGGACGACCGCCACCCGATTACCCCTGGGGTTCTTACCCAGTTGGCCCGGGGCTGGCCTGGCCTCTCTTTTGATAGATATGAGGCAGCCCTATTTCATGCAGCCACAACGGTGGCATTTTTGGAGCGCTCCGCATCAGCGAGCTTGTGATGCTGTCTAAGGCGGATGCAAGTCGTAGGGCACTGGAACTCGAGGATGTCTATGTTGCCAAAGACTGGGCTCAGTTGAGGATTCGCTCCTCTAAGACGGATCAGCATGGCGTAGGCAGTAGTGTAAGACTGCTACGGTGTTCTTTGGCAGACATCTGTCCGGTTGGTGCCCTACAGGAGTTTCTTGCACTGCGTGGCACGCACCATGGCCTGTTTTTCTGTCACCATGATGGGTCTCCCCTTACTAAATTTCAGTTTTGGAAGGTGACAGGCAAAGCGCTGGCCAGTGTGGGCCTCCCGGGCGCCCATTATGGCACCCATTCATTCCGAATAGGGGCGGCCTCCACTGCAGCTGCTTTTGGGTACTCCGGGGCTGACATACGCAGCATGGGAAGGTGGGGTTCGCAATGTTTTCAGTTTTATGTGCGCCCACTTCCGCCGTGAGTACCAGTTTAGTCACCTTACCTTCTTTTCCTCGTTTTTCTTTACAGACCCTGGGTGTCATATTACACCGGTGACAGTATGGCTGGTGGGCCATAGCTACGTGCACAGGGCAGCGCGTTACGCTGCGGCGACAGAGTGGGGACCCCGACTGGGACTGGGTGCATACGCAAGTCTCACGTGGCATGGTAAGCCCGGAATGTTATGGCGGGAGCTGCTGCCTTTCCTTTTTTCAGGCCAGAATGCTGACCCGCCTGACATTCTCATCATACACCTGGGGGGCAATGATTTGGGCCAGGTCACCGGCTTATCGCTGAAGCATGCGATTTGCGAGGACCTCGCCTACCTGCATTACGTCTGGCCCGCCACAACCCTTGTGTGGTCGGACATGGTTCCGCGCCATGCGTACAGAGGAGGTTTCGACCTCCTGGCCCTTGACCGCGCTAGACGCATGGTGAATAGGGCAGTGGCGCGGTTCCTTGTCGACAGGGCTTGGGGGAGGGTCAGTCGTCACCCCGCTATTAGTCTACAAAATTATGACCTGTATGCAGGGGATGGGGTCCATCTGTAGCGAGGGGGTATGGACCTCCTGTTGGGTGATTGGCGAGCAGGCCTGTTGACCGAGCTGACGGTCTGGGGGGGGGCGTCAGGCCTTCTTTGAAGCCCCTCCGTGTGGCGGGTAGCACTGGTAAGGTAAACATTTATGACCCACAGGTATCCGGCAGGTTCGCAATTGACTGGACAACACTAGACAGGCATAAGTTGGTTAAATGTTTTCCGGTCAATGACGAACTAGGCGACGGGGTGATGGCTATAGCTAGACAGCATGCATCACCCCGTGATTTCACGGATACGCGTCAGAGGGTGGGGTCATTAGTTAGATATTGACTACGGTCAACAATTTGTTTGTTGTCAACAAACAAATTGATACAAATAGATACATTGTAACCAATTGCCGTTGGCAATTTTGGGTGGTACCTTACCAGTGTTACTTCGGCCTGCTTGCCTTAAGAATTATGATTGGTCGTTTAACAATATAAATTTATAATTCGGACTAGGGCATGAATCAATAAATGTGGCCCAATGCCGTTATCCACTTTCATTAGTGTCTGAGTCCTTTATTGGGGGGTGCGCCTGTAATGCAAGCGTGGCGCCAAAATGGCTGCCGCGCTCTTTGTGGGGCCCCCCCATCGGATGAAGGCATCCGGGTAGCTAGGGGGCGTGGCCAGCTCCCTTATAAAAGGGGTGGCCACGAGGCAGCCGCGCTGCCATTTTACGAAGCGACGGAGCGGAGAAGTTTTTCCCCTCCACCGCCTCCCTAGTTAACAGTGTGATATTTTGGTCGCTTCGGGGCCGGGTGGGAATTTTTGGCTGGGACCCACATTGGCTCTCGGGTCCTGGCTTTTTTGCCCATCCCACACTGTTGCTATGGTTTGATATAGGGGTTTTCTGTTGCTGCTGTTGACTTTGGTCACATGGGCGGGTAGCCCTGGTAAGGTAAACATTTATGACCCACAGGTATCCGGCAGGTTCGCAAGTGACTGGACAACACTAGACAGGCATCAGTTGGTTAAACGTTGTCCGGTCAACGACGAACTAGGCGACGGGGTGATGGCCATAGCTAGACAGCATGCATCACCCCGTGATTTCACGGATACGCGTCAGAGGGTGGGGTCATTAGTTAGATATTGACTACGGTCAACAATTTGTTTGTTGTCAACAAACAAGTTGATACAAATAGATACATTGTAACCAATTGCCGTTGGCAATTTTGGGTGGTACCTTACCAGTGTTACTTCGGCCTGCTTGCCTTAAGAATTATGATTGGTCGTTTTACCAATAGAAATTTATAATTCGGACTAGGGCATGAATCAATAAATGTGGCCCAATGCCGTTATCCACTTTCATTAGTGTCTGAGTCCTTTATTGGGGGGTGCGCCTGCAAAGGAAAATTTGGTGCTGTGGATAATCATTTTGTTATGTGCTATGAAAACAGAACTGACTTATTTTTTTATTTTAAGTATTTATTACTTCAATTCTTTGCTGCCAGTCTAAGAAACAGCCATTCTGAGCTATTCACGATAATCATGAAGTACAAAAAAGTACATAAAATACAAAATCAAAGCTATCTATAAAACTTTATAGGATTTTCATTTGTTGGCTGGTACTTGTGTCACAATTCCCCCCCCCCCCCTGAAAATCATATTCACAATTGATGGATGAAAAAACAGGAAAATGCCATTGGCATGAATTTGTTTAAGGTGGATCCCAGCTTGCCATGAAGTGACCCACACATTACGATCACTGAGCCATCTCCTGCAGCACATGAAATGAGACATGCAGGATTTAACACCAGGACTCCAATGGACTGCCGCAGCCTTGAGGATATTGACAAGGTACAACTTCACAGCCAGTCCATCTGTCATGCCCTCTTCCGCCTCCAAGACAATTGGGAATCCAAATGGTTCCTCCTCTGCTCATTTTGTAGTTGGGCCCAGTATTATGGTTTCCAGTGGCATTTCCTCCACTGAAGGGACCATCACCCCACCTAAAGGGCTTCATCCACCCATAGCTTTTGGCCCCTTTAGGGCATCAGGTTATTTACCACTGCCCAACACTTGAATTTGAGTTGCTGACTATACAATCTACTCCATTACCGTAGTGGGATGTCCAGTCAGACACATGGTGAGTAAGTAAGTAATATATTTAAAGAATGGTTTTACTATCCCACACCCCTGTTGCACTTAAATGACCGAGCAGGGACTTCAACCCAGGTGTCCTGAGTTCAAGTCCATCATACTATCCACTGTACCACATTAACTTTCTTGATATTAGCTCATTGGTTTTTTTAAAAAAATAAGGTACTAAATGGCATTATCCAAGCCCATCCATGTTAATGGTGTCTTCTTATTGCTTAAATCAAGCATGTCAGATATTAAATTTCTTGACAGTGGCAGTTGTTGATACTTCCTTCCTGACTTCCACTTCCACAGCTCCTCAAAATTACACAGGAGCCTTGGGGCAAACGTTGGAAATGTTTAATTTCCAAAAAAGTATCACTCCTGCTGAATGAATCATCAGTCTCACACAGAGTAAAGTATCTCAACAGGATTTCAACCAATGTATTCTCAAATACTGCATCAATTCACAAATTGTTTATAATGTCCCTCAAGTCACAGAAGGTATTGGAACTTATGATGTTTCTACTGTTTGTTGTTCTTGTTCTCCTCCTCCTCTTCTTGTTCTCCTCCTCTGCCTCTTTCTCTTCCTTTCCTGCAGGAGGATGAGTGTCATCATTGCTGTTGTGATATTGGATGCAGCAGTTCTAAATGATAAGGTTTAGATTCCTATCAATGCTAAATGTTAAATTCCAAGGGATTCCTCTTATGATGCGCAGGTTTCTAAATCTGCTTGAAAGCTAAAGAACTAAGCATGTGCGTAGAATATGCATACATGTATTAAACTGTACTCCCATACCACTGTGTCCCCATTAGCATTCAGACTGAATGTATGGTGGTGACAGTAGGAAACTGTCAATTGAGACAAAAGTGAAATAATATTGTGGGAAGAAGGAGTCACTCTGCCTGACAGACCATCATGAAGAGAGGGAAAGTAACTTAAAGTCTCACTCCAATGTGTTTGTGAACATAAAAGGATACTTCTATTCTTCTGTGTGCATTTACAAGTTAGTGATTTGTCTGTATTTGAGTATGGCTTTCTGTTTGTCTCCACATTTTTTACAAAGCAATGTAGTGAAGAATTTCCTTTTACGAAACTATAGAAATTTCCTCACAAGAGGATATCATAAATAATTAGTTACCATCTTTGGTTCTGGATGGGGCATCCTTGCCTCAGACAGACCTGGTTTGTAACTTGTGGGTCCTCCTGGACTCACAACTACTGCTCAATGAGCAGGTGGCAGGCATGGCCAGGAGGGCTTTTGCGCAACTTTGCGTAATTCGCCAGTTACATCCACTCTTGAACATGGGCTCCCTGCTCATGGTCACACACATCCTGGTCACCTCCAGACTAGACTATTGTAATGCACTCTACATGGGGCACCCCTTGATGACAATTCAGAGGCTGCAACTGGTGCAGAATGCAGCTGCCCATGTGGTGATGTTATGCTACTGCAGGAGCTGCATTGGCTGCCAGTGCACCTCCGGGTGCAATTCAAGGTGCTGGTAATGACCTTTAAAGACCTACATGGTACTTAAGAGACCACATCACCCAAGGACATTGGCCAGTCCCACCAGAGCAGATCAGATGGCCTCCCTAAGGGTTCCATCTGCCAGAGAGGCTTGTCTCTCTGGCACTAGAAGGAGAGCATTCTCCGTATCTGCTGCAGCCCTGTGAAACCTCTTACTGATCAAGTTGTGCCTCCAGACTGAGCTATTGCCTTTTAGAAAAGGACTAAAAACATGGCTAGCTTACCAGGTGTGGGGTGCTGCCGGTGTGGTTAAGAGCCGTCCGGGGTGTTTTTTTTTTTAAAGCTTCCTTACCCTAGTTCTAGCTAGCTTTAATGGGGAACTGGAGGTAGATGATTTTTAAAGGACTTTTTAAGGTTTTAGTAATTTAACTTGAGACTGTTTATGATTATTTATATTGGGTTGTTTTTATGTTGGGTTTGTAATATGTGTTGTGGGGCAGAGATACAAATTTAATAAATAAATAAATAAATACTCAGTAGTATAGTAAAACAGTGATGATTCCTAAATCAGTACAGGATCATGACAAAGTACGCCATCTTTGCTGATTCTATGTGTTCCATCCTTTCAGTCTATGTTTCAGGCTGGACACCAAGGCAAAGTATGGCTACACAGAGAGTAAGCTGAAAGCATGCACTTTGTGATACTACATATCACCATTCCTGACCATGGTGCATGTGTTAAGACATTATCCCGAGGTTCCAATTTCTTGATTTTTTTGGAGCAAGAATTAGCATGAAATAGGATTTATCCTAGTCTTACATTGCAGGATTTTTATTCAGAATTAAATTGTATATTTTTGTATGTCAGTAAAAAATACCATCAGTATAGTCACAAAATGGTTGCTTTAAAAAAACATTAATACTTTTATATCCTGCCTTTCCTCTGAAGAGCTCAAGGAAGCATAGATTATTGTGCTTCCCATTTTATCTGTATAAAAATCTTAGATCTGGCAGGCTGAGGGATAACCATTGCCCACAGTCATCCAGTGAACATTATTGCTAAATTTCTTGCTAATTCCTCTGAATCCTAGGGAAACACTCTATACGCCATACTGCATCAGTTATTTTAATAATAAGACCATTGAAGTTTTATTGCTCAGTCTTCAAACATGTATTTTGATCTTTTTTCACCAGATGTATTTTACAGAAGGTTTGTTGGGGAGGGGAGGGGGGAATCTTTTTTGACCTGGGAATTGACGGAAAGTACTACTAGAAGACGTAAATACTCCAAGTAGTTTTACCACATAAACTGTGTATAGCAAGAGTGCTGTAACACCAATGGCAAAATGAAATGACATTCAGCTAAGTGTTTTCCCTCATAAAATAAGCATCCTTTCACCTGGAGACTTCTTTCATAAAATTAGATTCTTAAATAGTGCACTGATAAAAACGTCTGACATATTTCATTGGGAAACTTCACCTTTATGTGCCTTCTTTCACTAAAGGTGTAGATGGCTTAGAAGGAAAAAATAAAACAAAGTCAGATCTCACAATGTTCCTCATGGGTT
Organism: Bradypodion ventrale; assembly: GCA_035047345.1. Lineage (NCBI taxonomy): Eukaryota > Metazoa > Chordata > Lepidosauria > Squamata > Chamaeleonidae > Bradypodion > Bradypodion ventrale. Next base: position 2,568,847 of record JAWDJE010000007.1, read on the forward strand.
ACCATTAATTAGAATGTCTGCATATCATGTCACATGGCAAAGGATATAGCTTCTCTATACTCTACAGTGTGTGCAGAATCTCACAATGATGCAGGAAGGAACGCCATGTTACAGTCAATGGAAAATGTTTCCACTCAAACTTTTCCTTTAACTGGTGTTTCTGTTCTACAGTCTCTTTACTTTGATGAATTTTTCTTGACCAGTAGTAACAGTTATACTGCAAGGATACAAAATCTAGGCCAGAAAAAGGATTATCATAGCAAATATTAAGGTCAGGATCCTTTGGGGCACCAGTGAAACACAACATGGTGTTGGTATGTAAGTGGAGATTACTGAAGTCTTGGATATCTTCTTACTCAAGAGACATAGAAGTCAAACTGCTTATTCTACATCTGTTGCATGACAATTTCACCCAATAAGATGGTGGCATTGGAATTTAAACTACAGGTGAAACTCGGAAAATTAGAATATCGTGCAAATGTAATGCAACTTAAAAGGTGAAACATATATATGAGATAGACTCATTACATGCAAAGTGAGATAGTTCAAGCCTTTCTTTGTTATAATATTGATGCTTATGGATTACATTTTATGAAAACCCCAACCCCCCAATCTCATGTACCCCATCACATAATCTCATGTATGCTGTACACCATGATCATCACAATTATAACAAATTAAGGAATGACATCTCTTGCTTTGCATGTAGTTAGTCTATCTCATATATTTGTTTCACCTTTTAAGTGAAATGAATGAACATTTGCACGATGTGCTAATTTTCCGAGTTTTACCTGTATGTGTCTTCATCCAAGAGTAATGTGCCTTCTCTTGACAACCATCCCTGCCATGGATCCTCGATCTCTGATTTTTGTGATATAGTAGTAGTAATTTTGCACACCCAGTAGGCTTATTTGGATGTCAATTGTTAATGTATGTTCATTATGCATGAAAGTCAGTACTCCATCCCAAACTGACTGCATTTTGTCAATGTCCTGCAGGTAGAAAGAAATGAGTTTGAAGAGAGACAGCTCCACTATTCATAGGAATTCTCCACATGATTTTCCAGGGTCTCTGCTCTTTTGGTCAGCCTCACAGATACTGGGACTCTTCTTCAGACTTATCGTGCTACAGATAATAATAATAATAATAATAATAATAATAATAATAATAATAATAATAATAATAATAATAATAATAATAATAATAATAATTTCATGTCAGAAATTATTCTGGATTGAAAGGATTTTTGCTGGAGAAATTCTACTCAGAGGATGCCTGAATGAGGCTACTTTCATTTCCCCAAGATCTTTTTCTCACTGAAGTAGTCCCGATTTATCTACTTGCAATTTCTCACTTTCAAACTGCTAGGTTGGCAGGAGCTGGGGCAGAGACGGGTGCTCAATCCGTCATGCAGTACCTGGGTCTCGAACGTCTGACTTGCCGGCCTTCCAGCTAACAAGGCAAACTTCTTAACCACTGAGCCACCATAGCCCCCAGATGCTTCAGATGTAAGGAAGGTGCTGGTCCTGGAAACGCAGAGAGTCAGGATAGCATGTTCCCCTCTGTGCATGGTAAGTATACATGAGATAGATATTACTTAGACCTAGTGTTTCTCCAAAATCCTTTTCCCTCCTGCCCACCAACTTTTAGTGTAAATAATAAATGAATAAATAGATGATAAAAGTAGTAACAAAATACTAATGGATATATAAATCACCTTAGAAAACTGGGCTCTTTTGCCTCCAACAAGATGTACTTGATGATCCAAGCTCATTTCCTTGTACATTATATTTATCTAAAAGATCTCAAGGGGTAGCAAGCCATAGCCCAATGAAGGCTGCCATTGTTCTGTTGCCAAAAGTGAGGAAATGGAGCTTGAAAATCACAAAAAAGGAAGACATTCTTCACAAGAATGGAGGGCAAATTTGCATTAAATTTGCATATGCTAATTTTAACTAATATGGACAAATATTGCACTGCTGATCTTGCTGTTTGAAGGGAAGTCTGTAATTCGTTAATGTATGACTTTCGCAAATGGACTACTTGCCCCTCAGTAATTGTGTTGTTGTTCAGTCACACAGTCAATTCTGACCCTTTGCAACCCCTGGACTGTTGCCCACCAGGCACCTCTGTCCTCCACCATCTTCCTCAACCTGCCCAACTCTGTGCCCATTGCATCTACAATACTTTCGTGTTGCCCATTTATCTGGACCCGCTGGGTCAAATGGGCTGATGTTGCTGCCGTGTGGGGACGCATTTCCACCTTCGTCGCCAGTTTCATGTTCAGGGAATGAAGAAGCAGACGAGTGAAGTAGTGAAATTCAGCTCTTTAATAGTGGGGTTTGAACACAGTTTGGATGGGGCAAAACCCGGACTTATATACACTATAAACAGTAACAGTAACAATAATACAACAAGCCCATTGGCTAACACAGTGTGCACATTTTCGATCCACTTATTTGCATAAGAATAGATTCATGAGAAAAGATACATTCTGCTCCTGTCAGAAAGCACAGTTAACATACATAACATTCTTCCCCCCTAGGTAAAAACAAAATCCTTTAACCAGGATGGCGGTCTAGTTTCCCTTCTGGGTTGGACACTTGACTGAGCTGGCTCAGGAGCTTGTAGGATGGGCGACCCGACTGGAGTGAGGGATTGACTAGGGGGGGGGAGGATTGTAAACCCGAATTAAAGCCCCGTTTGTCAGATGGAGGAGCAGGGGATCGCTCAAAACCAAAATCTAATTCTGTGGATGAATAAGACAACTCAGGGTCCCTCCTGTGTGTACTAAGAGTAGAGGGTGACTCTGAACAAAATTGGTCATCATCAATAAAGGAATCCAGAGTGCTAGGCTGGGACAGTGTAGGGGTACACCTGGCCGGAATAGGGGAGCATTCCACAAATTCCGCTTGAAATCAGTTCCTAGAAGACACTTCTGGGTCAATGTTGGCTGGCTGCTGACTATTACCTCTGCCCCCTGGGTTTAAACAGGTGGGGGCCAACCCTAGCGTTGAGTAACTGTATTCGTCTTGTGGGTCCAGTACTCTGGGTCTCAATTGATCCACATGCCTCCTCCAGATCCTGCTTCAATTCTGTAAGAAACAGGACCAGTCTGATCGATCACAAACCCAGGCACCCACAAAGGGCCACCAGCTGCATAATTGCGGAAATGTACAGGAAATGTACAGGACCTTCTGGTGTTGGATTGCTATATTTGTGCCTTTGTCCTCTACCCTAAAGGGATCCAATCTGTCCAGCAAGGATGACAGTTCCCTTCGCTGGAGCAATTCAGCAGGGGACAGCTCTGAGGCAAGGGGGGGTGAGACTATATGTGAAAAGAAACTGGCATAACTGGAGCTCCAAATCCCCTTCACCCATACGCCGAAGCGCATCTTTAGTTGTGTGCACCTGCCGCTCTACCTGGCCATTGGTAGCTGGGTGGAATGGGGCAGCAGTGATGTGCTTAATTGCATTCCGTTCCATGAAGGATTGGAATTCTGCAGATGTGAACATGGATGTGTTGTTGGACACAAGGACATCTGGAAGTCCAAATGCTGCAAACAGCCTTCTTAGGTGCATTATCGTGGTGGCTGAAGTGGTATTAGGCACCCTAATCACTTCCAGCCACTTAGAGAATGAATCCACAACCAACAAAAATAGGACACCCCTAAATGGATCTGCAAAATCTATGTGCAACCTGGACCCCAAGAGGGAAGGTGGGATTGCTGTGGGTTAGAGGATTGACAACTGGCACAAGTGCCGACTATTTGTTCTATGTCTTGGTCCAGTTCAGGCCACCAAAAGTAGCTACGGGCAAGGGATTTGGAACGGACAATTCCTGGGTGACTTGTGTGAAGTAGATGTAAAACCTTTTTCCTGAGAGTGACAGGAATGACCACCCGCTGGCCCCACTGACAGTTCCAAACGCTTGTTCTGAACGCTTGTTCTGAATTCCTCGGCTAGAGGAGAGACAGGCCAGCCTTTTTGTACCCAAGACATTAATTTAGTCAATGTTACATCCTTGGCCGTAGCCTTGGCTATATCTGAGGGGATGACTGGGGGCGAGTCAAAAGCCTCAATCATAAGGACCTGGTGGTGCTTTCGATCTCACAATCGGCTTCCCCGACCCCTGGCAGGGGAGAAAGTGACAGGGCATCAGTGTGGCTGGTGTTCTTGCCGGGCCTGTGCCCCAAAGTAAAAACGTATGCATTTAGGAAAATTGCCCAACGCAACATCCCTGGGGACAGAATTTGAGGCATGGGCTTCCCATTCACAAAGATTCCAAGGAGGGGCTTGTGGTCAGTTACGATGGTAAAAGGTCTTCCATAATCATGGAATTTCTTAGTGACAGCCACAATTGCCAACGCCTCCCTGTCTGTCTAAGCGTAATTTTTCTCAGGCTTTGAGAGTGAACGGGAATAGAATGCTACAGGGGCTTCCCTCCTATCATTTAGTACATGGCATAACACAGCTCCCACTCCCACAGGGGATGCATCACACACAAGTACAACTTCCTTGTTAGGATCAAAATGAGTTAATACAGCATCCGAAGATAACAGCCTTTTAAGTTCTAGGAATGCTTTCTCCTGGCAATGGCCCCAGTGCCAAACAGAATCTTTCTTAAGAAGCCGATGTAATGGTTCGGCAACTGAGGCTTTGCGATGGAGAAAAGCATGATAGAAGTTTAACAATTCTAGAAATGATTGCAATTTGGCTTTACATTTTGGCCGGGGTGCATTTCGCACGGCCGCCACCTTGGAGTCAGAGGGCATGATACCTTGGGGTGTAATTCAGTACCCCAGAAACTCCACTTCCTGTGCCAAAAACACACATTTCTCTCTTCTGAGATGTAGACCGGCCCTCTCGAAAAGTGAGAGGACTCGATCGAGCCTGGCTGCTAGTTTGATGGTGTCCTTAGCGGTGATCAGGACATTGTCAAAATATGGCAGGACACCGGGCAAACCTTTTAAAATACATTCTACAAGAGATTGAAATATTCCGGGGGCTGCATTCACCCTGAATTGTAGTCGAGTTACCTTAAATGCCCCCCTATGCATTACTATGGTCTGGGCTAGGGCAGCCACAGGAGACACAATCAATTGTTGGTAAGCCTGGGCAAGGTCAAGTTTTGAGAAGCAATTTCCTCCATGCAAGGAGGCAAGAAGGTGGCTTACCATGGGCACAGGATATCGTTTGGGCGAATAGCTTTATTGATAGTACACTTGTAGTCAGCGCATATCCTGACCTCCCTGTTACTTTTCAAAGCAGTCACTATTGGTGTCTCCCACTCTGCGGAGTCCACTGGCACTAGGATGCCCTGCCCCACCAGTTTGTCCAGCTCGGCTTCTATCTTCTCCTTTAAAGCAAAGGGTGCTCGGAGTGGCTTCATCCGGTTGGGCCGGATGGTTGAGTCAAGCTCAAAGTCCACAGGGGGTCCTTTGTATACCCCTAAACCCTTTTTGAACACCTCAGGATGTGCAGCACAAACATCCCAGATTGGGTCAGCGTCTATTGCATGAATGCCGGATTCCCAGGGGCCTAAACCATTGGGTCCCAATAAGACAGTTAGTGCCCTGCTTAACTACAACCAATGGCAAGGAGGTGCAAATGTTTTTGAATTTGACCAAGAAATTTCCCACCCCCAGGACCAGAATCTGGAAACCTTGCACATCCCGGAGGGAAGTTTTAAAAGATTTGAGCTTGGGCTGAGAGACAGTCGGAATTCTCAAAAACTCCCACTGTGGGATTATGAAAAAGGTAGTACCTGAATCCACCTCCATCTTGAAGGGGACATCCTGCAGGCTTAGGTCTGCGAAGAAATGCTTGCAGACAATGCCCACTTGGCACGGCTCAGGCTCTGGTGACACTTTGGCGCTGGACGTTTTGTGGTGATGACTCTTCTTGGACTTTGCTTCTTTGCTTTCATTGTCGGCATAAATTAGCAATGTGCCCTCGTCGGCCACAGTTGTGACATTCTGTGGTGCGAAAGGGGCAGTTCCTGCGGTCATGCCGAGCACCGCAGCCATCACACTTGCAAAGAAATTTCTTCTCCCAATCGTCACGGTGCTCTCGGTGTCCGGACCGCTCGGACATCTCCCTCTGAATTGCTGGATTCCAATGAAGAGGTGGAACCAGGCGAAGCTAAGGAGGATGAAGATGAATTTTGCTGAGCTTGCACAGCTGCGTCGGTGGCACTGGTGGTGGAGTGGCGATGCCAGAAAAGCTTGATGCCAGTCCATGCAGCCTCAGACACTACCGCCTCTTCTAGGTCAGCCTTGAAAGTTAGTGTCTTCCTGATCATGAGGTGACATTGAGCATCTTCGTCCCCCATGCCAGCCAGCAGACAGTCCCGGAGTGCTTCTTCAATGTTGTCCCACTTGCATGGGGCGGCAGCAATGTGCAGAGCGGCAGCGTAGTCTGCAATGGATTCCCCAGGTCGCTGCTCCCTTCTGTGGAAGGCCACCCTGGCCAGGAAGATCGAGACATCTGGCTGCAGGTGTTTCCCCAGTGCAGACATGATTTCTGTGAGTGGCACCACATCCACATCCCTTGGGAGAATGAGGTGGGTTGCCAGCTCAAGCATCTCAGAACCGCACTGAGCGAGGAAACAGGAGTGCTTCTGGTTTCCATCGGTGATCTTCTGCGATGCCATTGCATGGTGGAATTGGCGTTTTTATGTTGCCCATTTCTCTGGACCCGCTGGGTCAAATGGGCTGATGTTGCTGCCATGTGGGGATACATTCCCACCTTTGTCGCCAGTTTCATGTTCAGGGAATGAAGAAGCAGATGAGTGAAGTAGTGAAATTCAGCTCTTTAATAGTGGGGTTTGAACACAGTTTGGATGGGGTAAAACTCGGACTTATTTACACTATAAACAGCAACAGTAACAATAATACAACAAGCCCATTGGCTAACAGAGTGTGCACATTTTTGATCCACTTATTTGTATAAGAATATATACATGAGAAAAGATACATTCCGCTCCTACAACAAGCCCATTGGCTAACAGAGTGTGCACATTTTCAGTCCACTTATTTGCATAAGAATAGATACATGAGAAAAGATACATCCCGCTCCTGTCAGAAAACACAGTTAACATACATAACAAATATCATCTAGCCATCTCATTTTTGGCCGCCCCTTTTTCTTTTTCCCTCCAACTTTCCCAGCATCAAGGCTTTACTGGGACCGTGGAATAACTTTCACAGCTCTTCTGCTTATGGCGAGTGAGCAAGAAAAAACCATTAAGTTTTCTCTCAGTAGCAAAATAAGTGCTGCACAAACACATGGGCTATTAATAATTGCATGCCATTAAGTCAATTCTCAAACTCTGGCTCCACAGCCAGATACTGAAACCACTGAGCTATCCAGCCTGCTACATTAGCCCCACAATAAACCAGATGACTAACCTCTAATAGGAAAGTTACATTCACTAAAGAAAAGCCGAATCCTAATTATAACTAGACAGACATGCGCTCTTGAGGGAACATGAGAAAAATGCAGCTGCATGTTTGTTCCTTGAAGAGTCAGCAAAGAAAGGAAGTTATTTTGATAAGCAGACTCTGAGAATGTCAATCTCACAATAGACTGTCAACAGAGTCAAAAGGACAGACAAACTTCTGATTTTTCTACCCTCCAATTCCCATTGTGGGCATCTGGGCTGGACATGTTTTAACAGGTGGTATTTGTAGAGTTAGAAGGATTAACCTCCTTCCCTCCTTATTCCCCCTTGGCTGCGCAAAACTCCATACTGAATCAAATGGCATTCCCATCGACTTTGTAATGACAGCTTGTGCAATCGTTAGAATATTGCCTTGTATCTTTCTGTGTTCCTAAAAATTTACATTAGAGTTTTCCAACACGGCTTCAAGCACAAGGTAGATATAGTCAGTCTGATCTATTTTACAGCACTGGGAATTGAAAACGAGAGAAGGTCAAATGACAGGCAGAATAATTATTTTAAAAAGAAATAACTGTTCTTTGTTCAATGTTAAAGATTACCTTAAATTTGCCTTTATGTTATGGACTTAATTCCATTTGTCTGTTGTAAATTATCTGCACATATTACTTACTGAATTCTATAGACCCTCCAAAGGGTCGGATTCGACTATGCAACTGAACAGCAACAACATAGATCCTTGGTTTATAATCTGACCTGCTGAGACAATCATCCTCATGTTTTTTGTCCTCCAATGTGGACGCTCTCTCGAAGCAAAGAATTTAAAATAGAATTAAGTACCTTGTGGAAGCCTTCCATTTTATCCCTACTTTCTGCTCCCTTGGTGAAATATATTTGTGTATAAATCTGAAGACAGCCTCCATGCATAATATCTGCCTGTGGTTGATAACCATTTAATATTTAAACTACTCATCAAGAAGCAATACATTCAAATGGTAGGTTTTCTAATTATCAGAAATACAAGGCGCAAGGCCAAGATTTATTATTGGCTGCCACCTCCCTTCCCCATGGTTAATTCACATCCAGTTCTTTATTTAATGACCAGCACATAAGAATTCAAAGAGATTAAAGAAGGGGACTCCCAGGAATTTTCACGCATGTCCCCTTGAGAGTTCAGAGCTAACATACCTATTATCTTAATTGCACATTCACATTATTAAGCTTTATATCCATCAATTTCTAATTTAGTGACTTCTCCAATGAAACAGCCATAATGATCTTGAGAATTTTTCCCTTTAAAAGTAAATGATCTTTCGACGTAAAAAGAAAGAAGATCTTGCTTGTGCCAAACAGGGTCTCTTGAGGTAAAGTGTGGTTTTCTGACCTGAAACTACCTAATCCTTCCACATTGATGGAAGAATCATACTTCTGTCCAACCTTAAGCATCCTGTCTGCTCCAATTTGGCCATTTGGCCAAGCCCTAAGTCTACCTAAATCCCATTGAAGCTACTGGATTTCTTCTTCTTGCATATAGTTGATAATGCTCCTGATCCTGATCATCATCAATGAAATGCATTGGCAGGCAATTATTTAATATCCATCCTAACAGTTGGGTTGGGGAAAAGAGAATGGAGGGATTAATTGTTCCTTAAATCAGATAACAGAATTATGTGATCACAGTAGCTGTTCATCAGGAGAAACAAGATTTAAGAAGTGATCAGGCAATCACAGGTGATTGATGCAGGGATGGATGCATTGGAGTATGTGAGCTTACTTGACTTGGTTAAGGTGGGCTAAAATGAGTGGCTAGCTTTAAGGAAAGAGCTGCTGGATTTGGGAACTATAAGAGATTACGAGGGTGCAGATGAGGGTGGAGCTGCAGGAGGAGGGCAATCAGGAGGGGCAGAGGAAGACTTATCATTGATAGTGATGGAGGAAGAGCTGAGCAAAGGATAGAAGGTTAAAGGAATGTTAGGAGAGGATGGTTTTTTTAATTGGTTTTTTATAATGTGGAGGGAGCGCAAGAGCGTTAACTATCATGCACATCTTACATGTTCCCCCCCCTCTCCTCTTTGGATGACGAAGGCGACTTTTTTGAAGAAGAAAATGGGGAGGTTAGTAATGAGTGTTTTTTTGTTTTAGGTTTTGTTTTAATTGTTGTGGGTTGGTAGCACACCTAACGGAGAACTTGGAAATGGTGGATGAGAGCGATAAATTCAAGTATGAGAACTATTAAAGTGTTATTATGGAATGTAAAAGGTACAGGATCTGTGGTTAAGAGGAGGAGGATAGAATCGGCATTGAGGAAAAGCAGACCGGACATAGTCTTTCTACAGGAAACTCACCAAAAGTCTGAAGATACAAACAAATTTTTTTTAGGAGGGATGCAATACTATGAAAAATCATATGGTACATCAAAAGCAAGGGGGGTCGCAATCTTGATTTTGACTAGATTGAGGTTTGAGCTAATAAATACTACTTTGGATTCAGAGGGCAGATATCTGATAGTAAAAGGGAAAATAGAGGAGGATGAAGTAACCTTGGTGAATACATATGCCCCAAACGATCATCAAGCTGAATTTCTAGAAAAAATGCGCAACATTTTGATAAAAGAAAAAACAACAAAAATTAATTTAATTTAATATAATAGTCATATTTATATATGCCGCCCACTCAGGCAGAACCCGACTCAGGGCAGCATTACAACAAGTTCTAAAAACACATAAAAACACTTTAAAAGGCTCACATCCCACCCACTTTAAAAGACCATATCCCACCCACCCATCCCACCCACTATAAAAAGAAGAAGAAGAGAGAGTTCTTAATTGTTTACATAAGCCAGCAGGCAGGGACCGTGTTCCCATTCGGGCCCCATACCTGCCCTGCCAGCCAGGTCTTCAATCCTTTCCTGAAGGGCAGCAATTCTCTTTCAAGTCTTAGATCTGTTGGCAGGAGGTTCCAGAGAGTTGGTGCGGACACGGAGAAGGCCCTCCTTCGGGTGCTGGATAGATGTGCACCCCTAGCTGATGGCACTATTAGAGAGCCCCTCTGGTCCGCTCTGGTTGGACGGGCAGACACTCTTGGGACGATGCAGTCTCTAAGGTATCCTGATTGTGGAAAATGATTGTGGCTGGTGACTTTAATTTGGTAAGGTCACATTTGGACTGTACAAATATATCAAGATGTGGAAAAGGTATTAGAGGACGGATCTTGGATAACTGGATGGCTTCCTTAGGTTTGAGAGATTCCTGGAGAGAGATTAAGGGGTCTGAAAGGGCATACTCCTATTTTTCACAAGTTCACAATTCATACGCCAGAATAGATTATATATTCGTAACTGAAAATATGGTTAAAAATATGGAGGATACTGAGATTGGAATTTTTAAAGAATCAGATCATGCTAAAGTGGTTTTAGAAATGAGAATACAGAATGAAAGCAGATCAAGAAGGAGTTGGAGATATGATGTTAATCTATTTAAAGATCCAAAGTGCAAAGAACAAATTATGGAGAGTTGGAAGGAAATTTGGCAATGGAATGAAAACGATGAGGTAAATTTTAATATGGTCTGGGATGCCATGAAGTCAGTTTTCAGAGGGGAATGTATTAAGTTGGCAAGCAACAGATATAAAAAGAATAAGTTAGCTCAGGATAAAATTGAAAACGAGATAAAGCAGTTACAGGAGGAACATTCAAAGACGAAGGATAAGAAAGTTTTCACTAATCTACAAAGATTGAAGGCTGAATTGGTAGGTAAAGATATAGAAAAGGTGGAAAGTGATTTGACTTATTTTAAAAGAGAATACTTTGAATATAGTAATAAAAATTCAAAATTATTGGCAAAAGCAGCAAAAGACAAAAGGGAAAAAAGGGAAATTGGAGTTTTGATAAATAAACAAGGAGTAAGATGTAGCAAGACTAAAGATAAATGCAAAATTGTGAAAGACTTTTATCAGGCCTTATATGCAAAAAAAGTTATAGATGTGGAAAAGCTTAAAAAGCAATTAGAGAAGCAAATAGTTAGTGGAATAAAACAGGAGCATAAAGATAAAATGGAAGAACAAGTGTCAGAAAAAGAAGTAAAAGAGGTAATTGCAGGTTTGAAATTGGGGAAAGCTCCTGGGGAGGACGGATTACCTGCAGATTTTTATAAGGAATTTAAAGACATTGTGGTTTCAAAGTTGGTAAAATTATATAATTATATTTTGTATGGGGAGCAAATTCCGACTTCATGGTATAGGACCATGATTGTACTGTTGCCAAAACCAGGAAAGGATCTAGAAAAGGTTGAATCTTATAGACCAATATTGTTAATAAACCAAGATGCCAAGATCTTCACAGTGACACTGGCCAATCGGTTAAATAAGTTCATGGGTAATTATATAAATGTAGATCAAGTGGGTTTTTTGAAAGGGAGACACATGGCAGATTTGACAAGAAGAGTGTTAGATTTAATAGATATTGTAGGTCAAACAAAAGAAAAAGTGGGATTAATATCTTTGGATATTTTCAAGGCGTTTGATTCTTTACAATGAGTCTCAATCAAGGAAATAATTAAAAGATACGGATTCAGCAATAAATTTAGAAGAGTAATAGATCAATTGTATCAGCAAGGAATAGCTACTGTAAGAGTAAATGATGAGGTTACTGATGAGGTAAGAGGCAGGCATGAGACAGGGTTGCCCATTATCCCCGAAATTGTTTATTATGGCAATGGAAATATTAGCAAAAGCTATAAGAGAAGATGGAAAAATAGAGGGGATTATGGAAAATAAGATAAGTATGTATGCTGACGATACATTGATAATTGTAAAACATCCAGAGAAGGTAATGGATAGAATTAGAGCACAATTAAGGGACTTCGAGGACATTACTGGGTTGAAGATAAATTGGGATAAATCAGAAATGATGCTTTGCGATATGGGAGAAGAAGATCAGAAGAAGTTAAAGGGAACAGGAAATATCCAAATTAAAGATAAATTGAAATACCTAGGAATAATTATATCAAATAGATTGGAAGAGTTGAAAAAATTAAATTATGACAGTTTGAAAATTGAAATTAAAAACAGAATAAATAGTTTTCAAATGTTGAAACTGTCATGGTTTGGGAGGATTGCTCTTACTAAAACGATGTTGTTATCTAGAATTAATTTTTTATTTGATGCACTAACAATTCAATTGAAAGATAAGGAAATTAAGGAGTTTCAAAAATTGATTAATGAATTTTGTAGCTGAGGAAAGAAATCTAGCTTGCCAAAAAATTATGGTATTTACCTCAGGAGGAAGGTGGATTGGGAATGCCGAATCTAGTGGCATATTATCGAGCATTTCAAATCAAGAATGTTGTAAAGATCTTGGCAAAGGAAAAAGCGATTTGGGAGGAAATTGAGATGAAGGACTATAGACATATTGGTAAAATGGGTTTTTTGGGCTATAATTTGGGAAAGGTAGTGACTAAAAACTCTGTGATGAAAGGTTTAATGAGTGTATGGAAGAAAGTAAAGAAGGATCTGGTCCCAAGTATCTCTCCAATATTGGAACTCTCAGACATGGCAAGCTTTCCGATTAAGATAGATAATGAAGTCAAAAAAGTATTGGATAAAAATGAAATTTTCCTGTTGAAAGATTGGTTACGGATCTGTAGGGATGAGGTTAGTAGGATTAAATTGTTTGAGCAATTAAAAATGAATTGGTTCCAGATAATGAAGATTTGCAAATGGAATAGTAAATGTATGAGTGAGTATGATTTGGAAAGAGAAAAGACGGAATTTGAGGAATTGATCTTAAAAATTAGAAAAGAAGATAAAAATATTAAGGGATCAGTTAGCAATATATATATTATTAAATAGGGAGGGTGATCCACACGAGAACCTGAAATTAAAGTGGGAACAAAAGTTGAATATAAAGATAGATAATGAAGCATGGAGAAACAAATGGAAAAAGAGGATAATGAAAACTATGTTGGTCAGAATAAAAGAGCATAATTACAAAATGTTATGGAGGTGGTATCTGAGCCCAGTGAGGGTTCAAATTGACAATAAAAAGGATAAAATGTGTTGGAGATGTAGGGATACAATTGGAACTTATGAACATATGTGGTGGAGTTGTATTGTGGTAAAAGATTTTTGGAAAAGAATTGAAAAAGAGATTGGTGAAATATTGGGAAAGATAATTAAGCTGGGGCTGGGTACCACTATGTTAACAGATGTGGAATGTGTCAATTTGATTAAAGAGGAAAAAGAGTTATTAGAAATAATGATTACATCGGGGAGTCAGTGTATTGCTAGAAATTGGAAAAACGATGTAACTATACAAACTGAGGAATGGTATAAAGAAATGTGGAACTTAGCTTTGAATGATAAATTGACCTGGGAGATAAAGGTAAAAAGGGGTAGTTTGAAAGAAAATAGATTTTGGAACATTTGGAAGCCCTTTGTGGATCGCTCCCTTATGGGTGAGGAAAGAAATAGACCTGTACCAATCAACGTGGTTTTTGGAAGTAAAACAACGAGATACTCTGAGTTCTCCAAGGCAATGTAAAAAAACACTGGGTGTATTATATTGTGTAATTTTATTTCTGTTGTTGTTCCCTATCCTAAATAGTAATTAATGGTATTTTGGGAAAATTTTAGTTATTGTTAAAGATTGATTACAAAGTTATAATTAAGTGAAATTATTTTTAAAAGGTGGTTTATGTACATTTGAAATATAAAAAGAGACATGAAATGATATCAGAATAGGGGACGTTTATTTTTTAAAAAATTGTGTGTTTATTTTGTATTCTAATTATGTTATGTAATATGTATTGTGTTGTAATGTTTTTTGAAAAATTTAATAAAAAATATTTTTTTAAAAAGAAGTAATCAGAAAAAACCACTACTATATTTCCTTCTGTATAAATCCCAAGCTGTACTATGAATATTAAGCAGCAATGCAATAGTTAATTTTTGAGTGCTGGACCTGTGGATGTCAATGAAAGGGGGAAAGTGGGTACTTAGCACCCCAAAATCTTAAGGTGTAGAAAATCTGTGTTGCAGTGGTTTGCACCGTGTTTACAAATGATGCTACCATACCAATATGCAATTTGTTTGTTTGTGTGCCATTAAGTCACTTCTGACTTACAGCGACCCTTTCCAAAGTTTTCCAAATCCAAAGAAGGCTGTATCTTCTCCTAGGAGGCACAGTAAGGAAACGAACTCCCAATCTGTGGCACCCAGCTTGATATCAAACTCACTGCACTATGCAGCCAGCATGCAACTCTAGTTTCCCTAGAGAAGCTCTTGTAGATCCACTTGCCTCAGAACATACACTGTGGTCCCTTTGGAGCGTGCTCTCCCCATTACATTTCACATTGTAAATCTCCCACACTAATTGCATTCTTCCAATAAACATCACTTTTATTTTGACCCTGAATTGTGTTCACCTTTGGGTCAGTGCTACCTGACATCAGTGCAAAATACTGTGCATTTTAACTTGTAAAATGCATGCAGTTTGGAAAAAACAAACATACCCAGGTGTATTGCAACTTTTATCTTTTGATAAAACATCCAAAGAGCCTGACAAAGACTTATCTCCATATCAGCTACTGGCTGAAAGAACAAACACAATGAAATCAACAACAGCAGCTGCCTTGTTGTCCTCATCAATCTTTCTTAACCTCTTTGTTAACCTCTCATAAAGAAAAGTAAAACTTGAAAGCCTTGTTATAATCTCATCCATCATTTACCCTCATCTCCTACAAATGATGCTGTAATACCTGTACTGGGAAACACTCCAGAACTGTCCACCCCCCATCACAAATCTCTTAAATATTAATTGTTCATCACCTTTGAAAACTTTATAGCTGGATCTCAATGACTCTCTTGTCCACCCTTCTTGCATTATTTCACTCACAAGTTGTAACTGTTTTGAAGCTAACACTGTTGAGGAGGAGCTGGAATAATTCAAGAATGCAATTCACTGTATAAATGTTAAAGGCAAAAAATGTATTGTTAGTAAGAATAGAACAATGTCTGGCCAGGTTATCCTGCTATGGTAATCGAACAAACCATACTGCCAGCGATTCAATGCTGATATCCAGGCAGTGGTTAATTGACTTGACAACACTGAAGACTAACAGCCTTGTGTACTGAAGTCCACAGGGAAGGGTGATGGTACCCTAGTGGATTAAATCCCACTTGAATCCATCATGATGGAGGGCAGCAGCTTCATCAATACTGACCTGGGGCTGATCAGGACTTTGTGTACCAAAAGGGCTCAGGACCAGAAAGTGACTCATGGAACTGGATCAGTGGTATTGGTGTTACACTGCAATGCAGAAGGCAAATGGAAAGCCACTGCATTATATCACCATAATGGTAGCCAATATTTGGAATCAGATATGGCACTTGAAGAAAAAGATATGAATAGAAAGGAGATACATGCTGTAAATGTTCACATACTAAGCCATATTTATTCTGTGGGTCTACTGTAGTTGGGAGTGAAAGATTTAATTAAGATCTGTTGCACAGGATTTTGCATTGATGTCAGGCAGCACTGATCCAAAGACAAACACAGTTTAGGGTCAAAATAAAAGTGATGTTTATTGGAAGAATGCAATTAGTGTGGGTGATTTACAATGTGAAATGTAATGGGGAGGGTAAGCTCCAAAGGGACAACAGTGTGGTGCTTAGCTCCCAAAAGATGGATGAAGTTAATGTGCTTTCTTGCAGACACACAAAGTTAATAACAAAAAAGAGTTTCTTAAAATGAATCAGACTGAGAAAGTAAATCAAGCCACTAGCAATTACTAGGGATAATAGGAGCAGGGAAGAATACGTTTCACAAACTAAAGCCCACATTCACATGTTAGCAAATTAGTAAGAAAGCCAAACATTGAGGCTACTCCTCTAATTAAAAAGACAAAACCACTGGGATGTGTGGTGGCATAAATTAGAGGTTAACTCAAACAATCAAAAGCTATCATTACCAGCGCTTTCTGTGATTTGCTAACTATTACCAACAGCTCAATCTAACAACTAAGTATGTAAGCGCGGTGCCAAAATGGCTGCCGAGCTCATGGCGGGGCCCCCCCACCCGGACGCAGAATCCGGGCTAGTTAGGGGGCATGGCCACCCCTCTATAAAGGGGGTGGCCACGAGGTAGCCGTGCTGCCATTTTATGAAGCGACGGAGCAGAGAAGTTTGCTCCGTCACTTCTTTCCCCCGGCTTCGCCTTACCAAGGGACTGCAGTGACTCAAGGGGCTAAGACGCTGTCTGGAAGGTGGGAGGTCAGCAGTTTGATTCCCGAGTACTGCAGGACGGAATGAGCTCCCGTCTTTCTCCCAGCTCCTGCCATCCTAGCAGTTCGAAAGAAAGATATTGCAAGTATTTATTTATTGCTCACCCAAGCGCAAGGCCCAGGCGGCCCCCAGGCCGCGGCCTAGGGGGAGGGCTCGGTCCACCCCTTCGACCTCCTCGGGGCTGCCACCGGGCCAGAGGGCTTGGGCGGCACCCCCACAGGGGGATGGCGGGGTCATAATACCCACTGCCACTAATGAGGGTGACCAGGCCTCCGCCTACCCGCCCAGGCTGAGGACTCGGGTGGGGGCTGCACAGGCCTGCTCTCCTGGGGTTTCTACCCCTGTTGCGCATTTGCCCAGCTTGGGGCATAGCGGCCTACTCGGGCGCGGTGCGGGTTTCTGCCCCACCATTCTTCCGGCCCCCCATGGGCCGGATTATTGGGCATGGACCTATTCTGGCCAGGGATTGCCACACGGGTTTATCCCCATCAATTACCCGGTGGGCGGATCTCTGATGCGACTTTGGCAATGTTCGCCAAGTGTAAGGTGCCTTCCCAGGAGTTGTAGGTGATTCACGGCCACCTCTACTTCGCCTGCAGAGTGGTAACGCCAGGCAGAGCCTTTGCCAGGCGTCTGGGTGACACTATGGCGGGTCTTTATAAATGACACCGCAGGGTACAGCTTACTAGGGGTTTTACGAGCAGACCTGTAGGTTTGGCTCACATTCCTGCAGGACTTTAATGCCGTCTCCTTTTGGAGATCTGAGCTTATGATCAGCCCCAGTTCCAAGTACAGTCGGATGCCTCCGGCTCCCTGGGGTATGGGATTTATTTTGAAGGACAGTGTGCCTATGGCCAATGGCCCCAGGGATGACAGGGCATGGATCGCTTACGCGATCTTACATTCCTGGAGTTTTTTCAATTCTGGGTCCCCTTTATGCTCTGGTGGGACAGGTGGGCTAATTCTGTGGTTCACTTTTGGTGTGACTATGCTGTGGTGGTGCACATTGTCAATGCCCAAGAGTCTAAATCCCCCGGAGTCATGGCCTTAGTTCCCCAATTGTTCTTAGGTCCGTGCGCTTTAATGGGCTCCTTAGGATCAGACATGTGCCAGGCATTAATAACGATTATATTATATTAATAACTTTATCCCGCCTGCAGATCTCCCGGTTCTCTGCCTTGGCTCCAGACACAGAGGAACTTCCCTCTACACTCCCGGCCGAGATATGGACATTTAGCAAGGAGAGGTGAACTGGGCGATCGGCATGTCTTTGGCACCTCGCACGCGTAAGGTGTATTAGCATACACTCCTTCACTTTAGGACTTTTGTAGGAAAAGGCAGTTGCCTGAAATGTGGCCGATACCAGTCGACCAGGTTTTACAGTATATGGTGCACCTTCTTGATCTGGGGTTGGCCCCACGCACCATCGCCACTGGGCTTTACGCTGTGGCATTCATGGCCAAGGCACGGGGCTTTACTGACTGTGTGAGACTGTGCGAGTGACTTCCGCATATGCCATGTATTGGAAGGGTGGACACGTGGATGTGGCAGCCGCCCGGACACACGTCGCTCTGTCGCCCTGTTTTACCAGGTATTCTGACCCACCTTGCACGAGGCTGGTGTAGACTGTGTTACAGTAGGTAAGAGGAGTCTATTTTTCATGCAGCTACCACCGTAGCTTTCTCTGGAGCTCTGCGAATCAGCGAGCTGGTCCCATGATCAAAGAGGGACGTATCTCTTGGGCACTGGAACTCGATGATGTGTCTATCAACCAGGAGTGGGCACAGTTGAGGATTCGTTCCTCAAAGGCCGATCAGCATGGAGTAGGCAGTGGTGTTATACTGCTAGGATGTACATTTGCTGACATCTGTCTGGTTGGTGCCCTACATGCAATTCTGGCAGTGCCTGCTGCATGCCCTGGCCTGTTTTTCTGCCACCAAGATGGGTCTTCCCTTACCAAATTTCAGTTCTGGATGGTGACCGGTACCGCACTTCACAGTGTGGGGCTCCTTATGGCACCCATTCATTCTGGATAGGCGCCACATTGACTGAGGCTGCGTTTAGGTACTCTGAGGCTGATATATGTTGGATGAGCAGGAGGGGGTCCGCGTGTTTTTTCCTTATATATACGTCCCCTCACTTTATGAGTACCTAGTTATGTCCTTACTTCCTTTTCCTTCTTTTACAGACCCTGTGTCGACGCACACCGGTGGCAGTGGGGCTGGTGGGCCACAGCTATGTACACTGGGTGGCACAGTGTGCTGCGTAGTCGGAGTGGGGACCCCATCTCGGGCTGCGTGCATCCGCACGTATGCGGTGGTATGGTATGCGCGGCATGAGATGGCGGGAACTGTTGCCATTCCTGATGTCCATCAGGGATGCTGAACCGCCTGATGTTCTGATTCTGCACCTCGATGGCACTGATCTTGCACAGATCACTGGCCTTTCCTTAAAATGTTGAGGTGCAGTGACCTGGCGTTTCTACATCATTTATGGCCGTACACACGGTTGCTATGGTCTGACATCGTGCCGAGACAGTGTTATAGACGAGGCATGTACCTCCATGGTTTGGACCATGCTCGGCGGTCAGTGAACAGGGCTGTTGCCCAGTTCCTTGTTGAGAATGGCTTGGGGATGGCCATTCAACATCCGGGGATAGACTTGCAGGAGTTTGATCTATATGCAGGAGATGGGGTCCACCTGGCGACTGGAGGTATGAACCTCTTTCTGGAGGATGTGCAAGCGGGCCTGGTGACCGGTCTGATGGTCTGGGGTGGTGGTGAGTCATCATGGACAACTCCCCATGTGGCGGGTAGCACTGGTAAGGTAAAGATTTATGACCCATAGGTATCCGGCAGGTTCGCAATTGACTGGCCAACACGTAGATAGGTACAGGGGATACAGGATTGGCCGGTCAAGGGCGAACCATGAAAGGGGTGATATCAGGAGCTTCACAGCCTGCATCACCTTGATATTTGAATAGATACACGTCATAGGGTGGGGTCAGTAGAGAGTATATTGACTCCGGTCAACAATTTGTTTGTGTCAACAAACAAATTGATACAAATTGATACATGTAGCCAATTTCCATTGGCATTCTGGGAGGAACCTTACCAGTGTTACTGCGGCCTGCTTGCCTTAAAGAATTACAATTGGATGATACACCAATTGAAAGTGATAATTCGGACTAGGGTATTATTCAATAAAAGTGGCCCGATGCCTTTAATCCAATACCGGTGTCTGAGTCTTTATTTGTGTGAGTGCGCCTGCAAAGTGTAGAGTGAAATAATTGACTGTATAACTTGAGCTACCCACACAGAGATCTTCCTTATAAGCAAAGTTACTGTAAAATGTTAATGAGATTTTTGAACCAGACTGCATGTAAGAACTGAGAAAGAGCAAAACCCAGTTCCCTCTTATCATTACTCTATTGTGGTATTTTCCTTATATAGAGGTGTTAAAGGCACACTATTTCACCTGCATGTATTAGACATCAAGTTCTCTGGATCAGTTTCAAATTGCCTGGGATCTTCTGGAATCAACTAGGACAAAACCACAAATCAGTCTGAATCACACAGTGGTTAAGAATTTGGCCAAATGGTTGCATAGATATACGCAAAAGTGTTAAATCAACTACCAAGGAAACAAACAAAAAAAGAATATCTGGTCCTTGGAGATGCCCTTGCTCAGCAAGTGGTAGGCAGACCTTTAGGGCACTAGCTCAAAGCAGAGGACTTTTATAAATCATGTTTATTTGGTAGGTTATTCTTGGGGAAGTTAATTGATCTCCCCAAACCAAAGAAATCTGGATGGGCAATAAAGGCCTTTTGGGCTCACAGGCTGCTCTGTTTTATCCTGTCTATGGAAAGCTATGTAGAGAGAATGCAAGCGTGGCGCCAAAATGGCCGCCGCGCTCTTTGCGGCCCCCCCCACCGGACGAAGGCATCCGGGTAGTTAGGGGCGTGGCCAGCACCCTAATAAAAGGGCTGGCCACGAGGCAGCCGAGCTGCCATTTTGGCGAAGCGACGGAGCGGAGAAGTTTTTCCCTCTTACCTCCGTCGCTCTTGTCCTTTCAGGGAAGCCTTTTTCGTGCAGCTTTCCTTTTCTTGGCTTCCTCGCTAAACCAGCTATGCCCTCTAAGAAGAAGGCAGCTGCGAACATGGCTCGATCGGCGCGGAGGCGTCAGCCGGGTCGGAGGACCGCGACTGCGCCCGCCCAACAGCCACCTTTGGCGGACCCCACCGGGACCGGTGGGATGGGGTCGGTGGCCCCTTGGCCTGATGCGCGGTCCGCGCAAGCTGCCCCGGACGGGGCCTCGGCCCTTGGCCCGCAAGCGATGACCACTGCCCTTGGCATGGTCTGTGCGGCTGGGCCTTCTATCCGGGGTGCACAGTTCCCCACGGGAGGAGCGAGCCATGGGGGGTGGTTGGGTTCCCCACCCTGGCAGGGCGTGCCCACGGCCCCTCAAGGGCCGAGCATGGGCTCTTGGCCGTATCCGGCCCCTGGGGCCCAGGGACCTGGACAGGTGCCCGTGACTTGCGGGCTGGCTGGCCCTTTGCCCCTTGTAGGGGCCGGGGGCTATGTTAACGTGGAGGCCCTTCTGGCCCGCGTAGTGGCCCTCGAGGCATCCCTGGCAAGGGCTAATCAAGCGGGGGTGTCTTTTGGGTTTCAGGTTGACCTGAACGGGTCGGGTTGAGCTGCCTGAGGCGCGCGGGCCGGTGGCGGCCACTGCCTCGCAGCTCCCCACTCAGCAGGTGCAGCAGACTTGTGCTGATCGGGCCCCGTCGACGAGCTCAGCTTCGGTCGTGAGCTCCGACGCCCACAGCGGGCCGGAACCCCCAGTGGGGGCGGCCTGTGGGGGTGCATCAGGTGAGTATGCAGTTCAAGCTAGTGCACCCACACAACTGATTTCCCGGGGGGGGGGCTTTTCAGTGGCCATGGCCTCGCACGGGTGGACCGGCCGTACAACCGCCCCCGGCCCACCCGGCGACTTCATCCCTGACCCAGGGCCCGGGTTGTGGTGGCGCCCCCTATGTGGTAGGGAATGTGTTGGGGGTGCCCGGGTTAGTACAAGCCCCCTTTCCTTTGCCCGCAGTTCCCTCTGTGCCGGTGTCGGCATTGCCGACAGCAGGGTATTCCTTGCCCCTGGGGGATCTTCTGGCCCAGTAAACCAAGGGAAAGATCTGGAGGGGCGAGTATGTAGACATCTTCTCCCTTCTTAACAGGGAGCCCACCAAGGAAGAGAGGGAAGGGCAGGACGAGAAGGACAAGGAGCAGGCACGTCGTCGTAAGCCGCCACGTACGTGGGCAAATTGGTTGCCAGCGTACCTAATTTACATGGCTGTTTACCTCAGGGCTAGGCCGGATCTGGCCATCCCTATGGTCCAGTATTTGGACAACATTTACCGGGCTATGGTTGACTTCCCGGGTCCGTCGTGACTGGCTTACGACGAGGAATACCGCATGAGGATTCCACTGCACCCAGAGATGAGGTGGGATGAGCCCTGCCAGAAGCTGTGGCTTCTGTATATGACCCCCATGCGCCTGGCGCCTGGGGAGAGATACCATTGTGGACATGCGGTCCAACGAGCAGCCCCAGTACAGGTACCCCGCCAAGTGGCGGGGCAGGGGGTTCCAGCCCGCCTGCTGTGCTGGACCTTCTCGTCCAATGGTTCTTGCAGCAGAAAGAATTGCAAGTACAAGCATGAGTGTCCCTCTTGTTCTGGCCACCATGCTGCCTCCGCCTGTCCCAGGCCGGGAGGATTCAGGGGCAGGGGTAGGGGTGGACAAGGGGCAGGTAGGACTGCCGCTGAGGGCGCAGGTCCACCGAAAGGCCCCCTCCCCAATTAATGTGGACATGCTGGAGCGCTGGCTCGCATTGTACCCAAGGAGGGCAGACGCAGTGTACCTCCTTCATGGTTTTCAACTAGGGTTTCGTATTCCTTTCACGGGGGATAGGTCACCGCAAGATGCACCCAACCTTTTGTCACTTAGAGGAAGGGAGGAGGTGGCTGCTGCCAGCATTAATAAGGAGGTTGATGCGGGCAGGGTAGCTGGCCCTTTTTCCCGCTCCCCCATTCCCCGACCTTAAAGTATCCCCACTAGGACTAGTGCCCAAGAAGTCCCAGGGCGAGTTCCGCCTGATTCATCACTTGTCCTACCCAGCCGGTAGCTCGGTCAATGATGCTATCCCTGATGACCTTTGCTCGGTCAGGTATGCATCCTTCGACCAGGCATTGCGCATGGTGCGCTCATGTGGCCCGGGTGCATTGTTGGCTAAGTGTGATATTAAGTCGGCTTTTCGTCTCCTGCCGGTGTACCCGGGCGACTTTGAGTTGCTGGGTTTCAAATTCCGGGGGGGATTTTATTTTGATAAAGCCATGCCTTTCGGCTGTTCCATCTCCTGCTCGGCTTTCGAGCGTTTCAGTACATTCCTGCAGTGGGCATTTGTCCGTAGGTCAGGGTCTCGGTCTGTACCCCATTACCTGGATGACTTTTTATTCGGGGGTGAACGGGGCTGGGACACGTGCACACGTCTCCTCAACACATTTCAGACGCTAATGGAGGAACTCGGTGTCCCTTTAGCGCCCGAAAAGACCGAAGGCCCATCTACTAAGCTAGTATTCCTGGGGGTGGAGATTGACACGGTAGCGCAGGCGTCCAGGTTGCCGGGGGACAAGGTGGCAAGGATAGTGGCCCTCATATCGGACTTGCTGGCTAAGCGCAAGGCATCCCTTAGGGAACTGCAGGTGCTACATGGTCAACTTAATTTCGCTTGCAGGGTCATCGCACCTGGCAGGGCATTTGCTCGGCGCTTGTGTGACGCCATGACAGGCTTATCCAGGCCCCATCACAGGGCAAGATTGACACGGGGCATCAGGGCAGACATGCACATATGGCTCCAGTTCCTGAGCGAGTTCAATGGGGTCTCATTTTGGAGGTCTGACCTCCTGGCTTCACCTCACTTTCAGATACAGTCTGATGCCTCGGGATCCCTGGGTTATGGGATGTACTTCAATGGGAAGTGGGCCTATGGTGGATGGCCAACAGCCTGGTCAGGCACGGGTCGCCTGAGGGATCTCACATATTTGGAATTTTTCCCATACTGGGAGCTTTGATGCTATGTGGTGAGGAGTGGGCCAACTCTGTGGTGCATTTCTGGTGTGACAATGCGGCTGTTGTCCACATTGTCAACTCACAGACTTCTAAATCTCCCAGGGTCATGGACCTAGTGCGCCAGTTTGTATTGCGCAGCCTGCGCCTCAATGTACTGTTCAGGGCCAGGCATGTCCCGGGGGTCAATAATGATATTGCTGACGCTTTGTCCCGCCTGCAGATCTCCCGGTTCCGCGCCTTGGCCCCGGATGCGGAGGAATTTCCCTCGCCACTCCCGGAGGAGATGTGGACCTTTGGCAAGGAGAGGTGAACCGGGCGATTGGCATGTCGCTGGCGCCACGCACGCGTAAGGCGTATCACCATGCGTTGGTTTCCTTTCGGACATTTTGTACCCAATCTCGATTGCCAGATACCTGGCCGATCCCAGTGGCCCACGTCCTTCGTTTCATGGTTTACCTGCATGCACAGGGCCTTGCCCCCCGCACCATAGCATCTAGGCTGTCAGCGCTGGCTTTCATGGCCAAGGTGGGAGGTCATGCGGATTGTACCGCTGATTTCCATGTGAGACACGTTTTGGAGGGGTGGGTGCGGGAACGTGGGCGTAGCCTGGACGACCGCCACCCAATTTCCCCTGGGGTCCTTACCCGACTGGCACGGGGCTGGCATGACCTATGTTTGGATAGGTATGAGGCAGCCCTGTTTCGTGCGGCTACAACGGTGGCCCTTTTTGGAGCGCTCCGCATCAGCGAGCTTGTGATGCTGTCTAAGGCGGATGCAAGTTGTAGGGCACTGGAACTCGAAGATGTCTCTGTTTGCAATGATTGGGCTCAGTTGAGGATACGCTCCTCTAAAACATATCAGCATGGCGTAGGCAGTCGAGTAAAGCTGCTACGATGTTCCTTGGCAGACATCTGTCCGGTTGGTGCCCTACAGGAGTTTCTTGCACTGTGTGGCACGCACCATGGCCCGTTTTTCTGTCACCAGGATGGGTCTCCCCTCACTAAATTTCAATTTGGGAAGGTGAATGGGAAAGCCCTAGCCACTGGGGGCCTCCCTGGGGCTTGTTTCGGCGTCCATTCCTTCAGGATAGGGGCGGTTTCTACTGCAGCTGCTCTTGGGTACTCTGGGGCGGAAATGCGCCGCATGGGAAGGTGGGGATCACATTGTTTTTCAGTTTTGTGTTCGCCCTCTTCAACCGTGAGTACCAGTTTAGTCACTGCAGTGTCTCTCCCCCCCTTTTTTTCCTTGACAGACCCTGGGTGTCGTTTTACACCGGTGACAGTATGCCTGGTGGGCCGTGCCACGTGCACAGGGCAGCGCGTTACGCTGCACAGGGCAGCGCGTTACGCTGCGCAGGGCAGCGCGTTACGCTGCGGCGACAGAGTGGGAACCCCGACTGGGACTGGGTGCACCCGCACGTCTCAGGTGGTGTGGTAAGCGCGGCATGTTATGGCGGGAACTGTTGCCATTCCTTTTCTACATCAGGGATGCTGACTCGCCTGATGTCCTGGTTATTCACCTTGGGGGCAATGGTTTCGGACAGGTCACTGGCCTATCGCGGAAGCTTGCGATTTGCAGTCACCTGTCCCTACTCACATTATGTGTGGCTTGCCACACCCCTCATTTGGTCGGACATGATACCGCAGTACGCTTACAGGGGAGCGTTCGGCCTCCAGGCTCTTGACCGAGCTCGACGCTCCAGGGCTATTGCCCGGTTCCTTTTTGACAAGGGTTGGGGACGCGTCATTCGCCTCCCCACCATCAGTCTGCAAAGTTATGAGCTTTATTCAGGGGATGGGGCCCATCTGTCGCGAGGAGGTATGGACCTCTTGTTAGTAGGCTGGCGAGCAGGCCTGTTGACCGAGCTGACGGTCTGGGGGGGGGGCAGTGAGCCTTTTGGGAAGCCTCCCCGTGTGGCGGGTAGCACTGGTAAGGTAAACATTTATGACCCACAGGTATCCGGCAGGTTCGCAATTGACTGGACAACACTAGATAGGCATAAGTTGTTTAAACGTTGTCCGGTCAACGACGAACCAGGCGAGGGGGTGATGGCTACAGCTAGACAGCATGCATCACCCCCTGATTTTACGGATACACGTCAGAGGGTGGGGTCATTAGTTAGATATTGACTACGGTCAACAATTTGTTTGTTGTCAACAAACAAATTGATACAAATAGATACATTGTAACAATTGCCGTTGGCAATTTTGGGTGGTACCTTACCAGTGTTACTTCGGCCTGCTTGCCTTAAGAATTATGATTGGTCAATTACCAATAGAAATTTATAATTCGGACTAGGGCATGAATCAATAAATGTGGCCCAATGCCGTTATCCACTTTCATTTGTGTCTGAGTCCTTTATTGGGGGGTGCGCCTGCAAGAAATCAGCTTACTCATCAGTACAACTGGCTATAGGTATGTTCTCTGGCTCATTCATGGCACAGGATCCAAGCTGTCTGTTTTTCAAGTGAATGGTTTGTTGGGTGTGGTGGTGGTGGTGGTGGTGGTGGGGGTCTGTTTTGTTTTGATCATATGCTATTTCACATTGAAATTACAAGATAGCTCATGCACATTCAGCAGAAGAGTTAAAGAATCATTTAAGGCTTAGGAAGAATATTTTTGCAATTTTCAGAGTGCATTAACCTTTTGCTTGATAGCTTTTCCCAAAATGTCACCAAAGCACTCTGTAAGGGGGTATCAATCCAAACAGAATATTAACCATGCTGTGAATGGAAAATTTAATGCCCACATGCCCCCAAGGCCAAGTCGATTGATGTAGGTATATATGATATAAATGTTAACATATGCAATTGCAAAGTATGTATTGGGCCACAATTTGAGAGAAAACATCTCTTTGTATTATCTGCCTGTGTTTTAAAAGCTTTCTAGTTTTCACAAAACATCCTACTGACTTTCTGGAAAAAAAGAGGATAGACAGACTCTGAATCTGACACACTTTGTATAATACTGTATGTTGAATCTGATTAATCTTCATATATCATAAAAGCTCATATATCATAATAATCACAATGGCTGATGGATTTCTTTAAAAAGCAAAATGACTGTGCAGATTACCCAGCTATGTGGCCAGGGCTGGATAACTCAATAAAAGATTAGCAGAGCTCAGCATCTGTCTGAATTTTTACTTTAAAAAATAGCTTTTATGATTTTGTTAAGCACCATAACTAGAAAGTGGATGGGCTTATAATAATGGAAAATACATGGCATAATACAAAAAGATTCAAAATGGGATGTGGCATGAAAATTTATGTGAATAGGAATTAAACTATACATGTGTTCCAAGCATTACATTTGACAATTACTACTATGATTTTTATGTTTCATCTCCATATACTCTGTACAGATTCTTGCTTTGTGATTTGCCCTTTACTGTAAGTCTACCTATACCATTACATGCAAACACTATCAATTATATATTGCACTTAGTATTAAAATAAGAATTGCCTCCCAGGCAATTGGATGTAGGATTACAGTCAATACACTGTAATCCTATACAGATATATCTGAGATTAGGAGAAAAATCACACTGAATTTGGTGAGGCTTACCTCTGAATAAACATCTATGGAACAATGTTGATAATATGAGCTTGAAAATATGCATAACATATTGAAAGTAGAGAGGTTCTTAGTCTGGATATCAAAGCATATCACTTGGGCTTGGAAGAGAACATGTATGTGACCACAGA
Source organism: Bradypodion ventrale (assembly GCA_035047345.1). NCBI lineage: Eukaryota > Metazoa > Chordata > Lepidosauria > Squamata > Chamaeleonidae > Bradypodion > Bradypodion ventrale. The sequence goes on from JAWDJE010000007.1 coordinate 2,596,351, forward strand.
AGATCTCATGTACTTAAGGGAGTTTGGGAAGACTATATTTTCCTACAGACTAGCACTATACACATGGAGACACACAAACAGACTCCAGCAGCTTGTGGTAGGCACTGGGGCTAGAATTGTAACACAAGTATACTGCCTCCTATTCATTTCAGAGATATTTGTTTCAGCGAATCTACATCTCTTTTCACATGCCAAACTATCGAACTGAATGGAGAAAAACCTGCAGGCAGGCACAATCTCTGACAAGAGACTGGTGAATTTAGGTAAAGGTTTTCTTAAAAATACCGTAATGATTACAAGATTGTTATGGCAGAGCCAAACCTTTTCATACTTTCCCTTACAGATCCTGTTTTGTTGAAGACCAAAAACTGCTTATATGTTATGCTATGTTAGACTGTGTTCTTAAATTTTTAAGGCAGTGCCTGCAGTTCCATGTTTCCTCGAAAGGTGATCTTACCTTCTAGGGAAAATGCTACCTCAAGGGCTTTGGTACTTGGTGCACGCATCAAGAAAAGTTTGGCTCAAAAATGGAGGTGATGTGGTGTTTGCTTAGAAACCATGAGAGACTCCTGGTCTATTGGTAAAATTTGGGGCACCAAAATGCATTAATGAATATGGCTTGAGATCTCTATGATAACATTGCTGACTGGGTGAAACTCTATCCTGTTCCTATAAGCAATTCTGTAATCAAATTTGTTTCAGTTAATAAATGGAATGGTGTGCAATTTGTTCCCTTTATCACAAGGACTCTAAGCAATCTTGAAATGTGTGGACTCAATGTCATTTGGGAAAAGAGAAAGTCACTCTTCTAAGGATGAGAGTAGTCATAGGATTGGGGACAACCAAACAATGGCTGGAAAATAAGAGCACAAGATTCAATTTGTGCTAATCCTTCAATGGGTTATTTCTGGGATCTTTTGTTATATTATTAAAATGGGACATCTGTAATTGTTCATGTACAAGGGCATTGCAATAAAATTATCTGTTAAAAACATGATTACATGAAGAGTTTATCAGGAAGTACCAAGCCATTGTTTTGCTTTCTTCCCCTATTTATTTGAATTCCCAATTTAGGAATGGAGATCTGCTTGCTTTCAGGTGGTATATGGGTGGATCTGTGTCTTCTTTCATATAAAGGTGAAAATCTATCAGTCTTGCACTCTTAATTCTCATTGACACATTTATGGGCTACTATAGAAAATGTGATCCTCTTATTCACTGGGAGGCAGTGGTGTGGATAAGCAGGTTTGAACCAATTTGCCAGAACCGGTAGCAGAAATTCTGGCTGGCCCTGCCCATCCAAATTTTGAAATAAAGTAGTCCTAATTCGGGTGCAACGCAGGGCTTTCTCCCTGGCCATGCCCACCATACCACACCCACAGTGTGGTAGTAAAAAATTTGGAGCCCACCACTGCTGTGAGGGTAATATTTCAGAGAGATAGAATATGTTTTTTCTGGTTTAAGGTGAGAATCTACTCTTTGTATAAATAGAGTGAAGCACATTTTGACCTGAGTCAAAGCACACATTTCTGCACACATTTAATTGGTGAATTATATCCATCTGCTCTGGAAGGCACCTACTAAATGATATTGTGGCACACAGGTCAAAGTAATTAAATATTTCTGAACATTACATTTGGAACTCAACTCATTCAAAGTGAGAACTTAATTCATTTCAAAGGATTGTGACCTCACTGGCTTTATTTATTCATCACAATTTCTTGACTTGCAGCTAGAATTCCACCATGTTATGATGAAATTGCTCTCTTTGATCTAAAAGGTTCACTATGAATTTAATAAGAAGGATTCACTTACAGAAGCTAAGGCTCTTTCTTCCACATTTTCTATCCCTTTTCTATCTCTGGCAAGGAGACAGAAAAAGAAAGAGAGATACCAGAATATTGTCTTCATGCTATGATTGGTGGGGTAAGAGATGAAGTCATGCTGCTGAATAAGTGGTAGAAAGTGGTGGAATAGGAGGCAAGGAAGTTGTATAGGACTTTATAGTTTCATAACCAGAACATTGCATTGTACCCAGAAATAGGCTGGTATCACCCCCTCATATTTCACACTGTTTTTCTGTCACGCTCACCTCTTTCTTCTTTTGGACAGCTATCAATATTTTTATGGGGATGTATTAACAAAATACAAAGTGATAAAAGAAAAGAAGAACCTAAATGGAAGCAAAAGTAAATGGTGGCAGAAACAGGGTGAGAAACCTGAATGTAGCTTATCGGTGATCATCACATAGAGACAAAGAAAACTTAGTGGAGAAATATGCAGTGGCTCAAGTGGTTAAAACACTGGTGGAAGGTCAGCAGTTCAAAACCCAAGTACTACATGACGGAATGAGCGCCCATCTCTGCCCCAGCTCCTGCCAACCTAGCAGTCCGAAACTAAGAAATTGCAAGTAGATAAATAGGTACCTCCTCGGTGGGAAGGTAAACAGCGTTCTGTGCACTTCAGTGTCTAAGCATGCCTGCCAAATGTCCATGGAAATGTCTGCAAACACAGACAGCACTGGCTCTTTGGCTATGAACAAAGATGAGCACTGAACCCTAGAACTGGATATTGCTGGCTTTTGAGCAAGGGTGACTTCACCTTTACCTAGAGAACCACAAGAGGAAAAATGAGGGCTTTCTCAGGATAACCAAGAAATGAAAGAGAAATGTAAGCTTAGGATAAGAATACTGAATAACCAACAGAGAACCACGTTTTTTGACAAGCAGAAAACAGAGCATGACCAATATGAAAGAAATAAAAGGATGACACAATGCTTTGAAAAGTAATCCTATGGCAAAAATTCTGCAGTTCTAGAAAGCAAAGTGAAAACTTATCTCAGGATGTGAGTTCAGTCCTGATGGAGCTCAAGGATGATTCAGCCTTCCATCCTTCTGAGGTAGGTAAATTGAGCAGCCAGCATGTTGAGTGCTAATTATCTTGTGAACTGCCCAGAGAGAGCATAAGTGCTATGAGGTTGTATATAAGTGTCATTGCTATAGCTATGGGGAGAAATAAATTACCATGGGTAGATGGAATATTGATAGAACTATTTCAAGCCACAGAGACTGTATCAGTCAAAATCCTAACAAGTATATGGTAACAAATGTGGAAGTTAAATCAGTGGCCCACCAACTGGCAATGTTCAATATGCATTCCAATCCTTAAGAAAGGAGATGCCAAGGAGTGCAATAACAATAGGACCGGTGCTCTAATTTCCCATGCAAGCAAAGTGATACTCAAGGTGTTGCAACAAAGGAGCAAGAAATGCCTGATGTTTAAGTTGGATTCTGAAAAGGAAGAGACACTTGAGATCATATTGTAAATATCCACCGGCTGTGGGAATGTTCCAAATACTTTCAGAAGAGGGTCCCTTTGATTCTGTGAATCATAAGAAGCTGAGGGATGTTCTGGAAGAAATGTATGTGCCTCAGCACCTGAATGTTCTGATGCATAATCTTACAAAAAGTTACTGTTAGGACAGAATGTGAAGAAGCAGAGTTATTTCCTATAGGCAAAGATGTCAAACAAGAGTGTACTTTATCCTCTTATGTGTTCAATCTGTATGTAAAACATATGACGGAAAGCCAGTCTAGATTCAGCTGAAGGAGTGAAAATTGGTAGGTTAGGATACTTTGGAGATCACTCATTCATACGGATCTCATAAGCTGGAGATCATTTGATGGTATATAACCAAAACAACACTAGCATTCAAATTCTGACTTCTCAGTTAAATATTATGCAGAATTAAAATCAAGAGAAACACAGCTGAAAAATCACTACATATGAAATTGAGATTTACCCGCATCTTTTCATAGACTGTTCTTGATATTTCACTATTCATTATCCTATGAGAACTTCTTAGAACTTCACAAAATTCACTTGTTTTCACAGTAAGTGTTTTAAAAAATGAATAAGTGGAGGCAGGCAGAAAGTAATTTAGCAGTACTTTAAACTTGTTAATAATAATTGTAGGTATTCTGTAGATCCATTTCAAAATGAAGGGGATGCAACTGCAATTATAACTCTTTATGACCAGACTTTCAACCTCTCACTTGAAGTACTGAAGTCTGAGAGGCCTCAGTTAATCAGCCAGATGTGGTGGCAACTTGAAACACTCAGCTGTTTCCTTCACAGAAAAGACCAGGCATGCCCCTCCTCCCATTTTTATTGTTTTATGTTTGAATGAAGGGGAATATTGGATGCCAGTTTTGTGTGCAGCAATTCATTATAGAATAAGATCTTTCCATCTTTCAGCTACAATTATTCAGGGCTGCTTTGATTAGCCTGCTCATACTTAAATTACTATTTGATTAAATTTTGTCCAAATGTTTTCCTTAATTACGAGTGAGCTATCTTGAATGTTTGCTCTCTTTCATTAAATAAACTTTTCTAATGTTTTTGTGTTCTGATATGTTGGGCAGATTATTGTGGAAAAATATTGTAAATTGCACTGGTGGTGGTGATGATTGCGGGTTCCGCTAGCATGATTGGCATAATGTGGCCCCTTGCAGAGGCCACTTCAGTCGAGAAAGCTCCTGGTCCGTGGGCTCTGCGGGCACAGAAATTGGGGGGTGGATTAATAGTTATAGGATTGATTCACCCACATCTGACCTGACCGGCGATTCTGCTAAGGGAAGCAAATCGCTAACCTCTGTTACGTATTAGGCAATTACTGACTCACAGATCAGCCCAAGCTCTAGTGCAAATAGTGGCCATATTTACCCTGGTGTAAGCCCCGAACAATGGATTTCCCCTGTCAGTGTTTGCCCTAGTTAATTAACTTCCCCAAGAGAGATTCCCCATTAACCCGGGTAAATGGGTGATATGATTTTTCTGTCAGATGACGATTCTATCACATGTTGCCTTCTATTCCTATATATGCTGATGTTTTCCCCTCAATAAACCACTGGTCTTCGCTCCATCTTGTCTCGTGTCGTTCCTTGATCAGTCTCCTCCGGGACCTCACGGCCGCCCCGCGGCCCCAATCCAACATCTGGTGACCCCGAGACGTGATCTTACCCGAGAGTAAGCGATCAATGTGGTCCGGTTCTACGCTAGAACCGTGTCCGATCATCCCGGAGGACAGTGCTGCAGCCCGGTCGGAAAGCCAGCCGATCGGGAAGACAGCTCCGCGATGAGGCATTTCAGAGAGGCATCCTACAGCTTGCTCCGGCTTTCGCGGCGGCTTGCAGCACGGAAAAACGCGTTCTGCTCAGGGTCGGCTGTGAACCCCTGACAGCGCAGAGGCCACCGAGGGCCCGTGGTGGCAGTCCATGCTCCGAGCTCTACCCAGAGATTCGTCACGCAAAACCTATTGCCTGAACTACAGATGCGTCGAATCGTCCCGAGAAGGAGACTTCAAAGGACCCCCGCAGGTAATATGGGGACTTGTCCTCAGCGGCAACATCCGTCCGCTAGTCAAAGAATTCATGAGGATGAATTCAAAATCCTGGCCAGGGTATATCAGATAAACTTTCACAGTGGAGAACTAGCGCGGCTTTTGGTGTTCTTGAGGGAACACTGCCTGCTTTACCCAGAAGCAGGTACGTTATCCCTTCAGCTCTGGGATCAGATAGGAGTCTGCATTCAGCAACCCCCGAAAGCTCCAGAAGGCATAATTCGCACATGGAGCAAATGTAGGAAACTTTTAGCAGAGGTAGATCCAGTCCGGGTAGAGGCTAAGGAACCCCCAGCATCAGCCGAGCCATCGGCGCCCACGGTGCTCTATCCGTCATTTCAGTTTAAGCAGAGTAGTGTAGGGAGCTTTCCCTCGGTGACAGCTGCAGACGTCACCGGTGGAATGCATGGAATGGGGAGCGCTGGCGCTTCTCTGACAGCTACAGGTTCCTGAACTAAGAGTGCCCTTCAGCGCACAGTTGAGGAAGAGATCAGGAAGGGGGAATTGCCAGCAGAACTAGCTGAGCTTAGTCAGATTTGTCCAATTCGCTTGGAAATGGATGCCCTCACAGGGCAGCAGCAGGTAGGTCATTCACCAGTCCCGTATAAGCTCCTCATGGCTATACGGAAGGCCATTTCAGAGACAGGACTACAGAATCGGTTCACTAGGGGCATGCCTCAGCAAGTGTGCGAGAACACCATGTTCATCCCGCACGACTGGAAAGCCGTCATGCGGATGATGCTCAACCCCAGCCAGTATTTGTTATGGGACAGTGAGTATCACCTCGAGGCTCAGGCAAGGGCTGCCAGGATGGGGGGGGCAGTAATTCCTGACCAGTTATATGGCTCAGGTGCCTTTGAATCCATCGATGCGCAGACCGCCCTGCCGCTCGCCACTCTCCAGATGTCAGCTGAGGCGGCCTTCAGGGCTTTCCTCAAGGTCCCAGCAACTGGCAAAGCGGCCAAAAATTACACCACAGTCAAACAGGGCGCCCAGGAGTCCTACATGGACTTTATCAATTGCTTAGAGGAAGCGATTAGTAGGCAGATCAATAATGAGCAAGCCCAACAAGAGCTCATGATGAAATTGGCTAAGGACAACGGCAATCTCGACTGCCGTAAGATCTTGCAGTCACTGGGCAACCGTCCCGACTTGACTCTCACGGACATGATTAAATCTTGCGCCGATGTTGGCACGGACTCCTACAAAATGGGTCTGCTGGCAGCGGCGGTGCAAGGGGGTAGGAGACCCAAGAATAAGAACAAAGGGGCATGTCACAATTGTGGCAAGGTCGGTCACTTCGCTAGGGAGTGCCGATCCAAGAGCGGCGGACAACATTCCGGCCGTTCCAAGGCTCCAACTACCCCATGTCCGAAGTGTAATAAAGGCTTCCATTGGTCCAGATTCTGTCCGAATTGGGGAAACCGGAACGCGGGCACGTCTCTGGCCCCGGTCCAAACAGAGGCTTCCCTCGCTCTGGGCGAGCCAGAGCTGGATTAGATTCCATTCACATTCCAGGCATTGCGAAGGCGCAGGCCAGCCCCAAGGGTAGTACAGGGCTAGAATTGACTTGCCAGGCGGACGTCACATGCGACTTGCCAGGCACAGTCTATCTGGTGGATTCCCAGTACATGGGACCCCTGCCCAAGGGCTTCATAGGCTTAGTTTTGCCTCGCAGTGTAGCAGGAGCACGCAGAATTCTTGTAATTCCGGGAGTCATTGACTCCAATTTTTCGGGTGTTCTCCAAGTTCAACTCTGGACGCACCTACCCCAGACCATTCACAAGGGAGACACACTAGCGCAACTGATTATGGTTCCTTGTAACTCGCCAGCAGATAGCCAGGGAAGGCTCAGGGACAGCGCAGGGTCCGGGTCAGAAGACTGCTCGAGCGCAAGTGAGGCAGTGCAAGGATACCAGGTCTTAGCGACAGTGGAGACCAACATAGAGTGGAAACAGCGACCAGTTATCGAGGTATTTTTGAATAAAAAATCATTCTCAGGGTTGCTGGATACCGAAGCTGACGTCAGCGTGGTCAGCCAAAGCCAGTGGCCACGAGAGTGGGCCATTGAGCCGGTCTCCGATGTGTGGGGGGTAGGTGGCATCCAAGAAGCGTTTAAGAGCTGGGAGTGGGTGGAAGTCACGATCCCCAGGGCTGACGGCACCGCGGTCATTAGGCCGCACATTCTGGACGTGCACATCAACCTTTGGGGGCGAGACATTTTGCAGCAATACGGTGCCACTCTTACCTTCGTGTAATGGCTTTGCCACTTAAATGGCTTACCAACACACCAGTCTGGGTGGAACAATGGCCGGTAGTGGGGGAGAAATTAGTCGCCCTAAAGCAACTGGTTAAAGAACAGCTAGACGCAGGACATATAGAGCAGTCCACTAGTCCTTGGAATTCGCCCATTTTTGTCATCAAGAAAAAGTCGGGGAAGTGGCGACTCCTCCACGATCTCAGAGAGATCAATAAATGTATACAGCCAATGGGTCCACTTCAATGCGACATCCCAAATCCGAATATGATTCCCGAGGGTTGGGAGATCCTGGTCGTAGACCTAAAGGATTGTTTTTACACCATTCCCTTAGACCCCAGGGACAGGGAAAGGTTCGCCTTTACGGTGCCGGTTGTGAACCACAGTGAGCCCACGCAGCGTTACGCGTGGAAATTTTTGCCACAGGGGATGCTCTATTCGCCCACCCTGTGCCAAATTTATGTTCACAACGCACTGGCAAAGTTTCGAAACCTTCATCCCACAGCCTTAGTATGCCATTTCATGGATGATATCTTGGTCGCAGCGCCGCAACTCGGCAGCGAAATGTTTACAGACCTCCAGGCCAGCCTGGGGGAGAAAGGGTTACACATTGCCCCAGAGAAAGTGCAGAGAACCGAGCCCTTCTCATACTTGGGTCATCGGCTTCTCCGCTCTTTCGCAGCGCCCGTTTTGCCCATGATCAACTTAAAAGACTCAGTCACCTTGGTAGAATTGCAGAAAGTTTTAGGTAACATTAATTGGGCCAGACCGTATTTCAGATTGGATATGGATCTTTTGAAACCGCTCTTCTCACTGCTAACGCTAGGTAAGCAGCCGGCAGACCGGATACGAATTCCTCGAGAGGCACGCTTGGCTCTCGAGAAAGTCAACCAAATTCTCAGCCAAAGGTGGGTGGACAGGATTGCTCAGGGGCCATATGCCCCGATCCTGAACTTGTACATCGTTCGGGCCGGATCCATGTTCACCAGAGCCCTAGGAGTGGACTCCGAGAAAGGAGCGAGTATCGTGGAATGGGTGTATTTACCGAACACCTCTTCCCAAAACATCGTTCCTCCCCAAGAGCTGGTCTCCGCAGTGGTCTACCGCGGAAGGCTGAGAGCTAGGGACATTTCAGGGCACAACTTAGCAAAGATCGTGGTCCCATTCACCAAGGAGCAAGTTCAGCAGCTGATGCAGCTCGGTGACTCGCTTCCAATTGCCTTGGAGGGATTCACCGGATGCTTGGCATACCACTTGCCAAAAGACCCCAGACTTGTCTCGCTTCAAACGCAGACAATCACCTTGTACGAATTGCTCTCGCTGGTTCCACTTCAGGGGGCCAGGACAGTTTTTACTGATGGGGGTCGCACATATGGTGTCTTAACTTGGCAGGAGGGCCAGGCTTGACGCACGCTTCTAACTCTTCCACAGAAGTCCGCGCAGCGGGCAGAGTTGGCAGCGGTGAACCTTGCTTTGCGCACCTTCGCCAAAGAGCGCCTCAACATTATTACTGACAGTCAGTATGTTAGGAATTTGCTTCACAGTCTACCGGGAGCATACATCACTCCCGCGATAGACAAAAATTTGCTGTGTTTGTTCCTCACAGCTCAATTTCACTTGCGAAACCGCACAGAAGCGCTCTATATTGCCCACATCCGAAGTCACCAGGACCTACCGGGTCCGATTTCCACGGGCAATAGCAGAGCGGATGCGGCCGCAAAAGAAATTCAGCAACGGTCAGTTTTGGGTGTTTTCACTACTCCAATTCAGAGTCATGCATTCTTTCATCAGAATGCCAAAGCGCTCGCCAGACAGTTTAACCTGCCACTTTCTCAAGCCCAAGGCATAGTTTGCTCTTGCCAGCATTGTGCAGGGGCACCGGGGGGGGCCCTTGTGGGGGGTCAACCCACGAGAGACAGAGGCTAACCGGGTGTGGCAAATGGACGTCACACATGTCCCGCAGTTTGGCAGATGGCAGTACATGCACGTTTGCATTGATACTTTCTCGCAATTTGTTTGGGCGACAGCGCAAAAAGGGGAGACTCCTTCCCACGTGGAGCAGCACCTCCTTGTCTGCTTCGCGGCAATGAGCAAACCTCGGCACGTGAAAACCGATAACGCCCCGTCCTACAGCTCTAGGCAGTTGGCTAGCTTCATGGCCACCTGGACATTAAGCATACTTTTGGCGTTCCTTACAATCCGCAGGGGCAAGCGATTGTGGAACGAGTCAATCGGACGCTCAAGTCCTACATTGACAAACAAACAGAAAGGGGGGAGCCACCAGCCCTCCCCAAGTCACAGGGTCAGGCACAGCATTGTCTGAACAAGGTGTTGTTCACTTACAATCACCTTAATGTTTTTTCCGATTGCACGCCACAGGAGAAACACTTCCGCCACTCGGAAGCTCTCCCGCGTCCACTGGTTCGTTACCGGGTGCCACCGGACCCTTCCTGGAGGGGCCCGGCGCCACTCGTAACCTGGGGAAGAGGGTATGCTGCAGTTATGTCTCCTACAGGTATCGTCTGGATTCCAGCTCGGTGCGTTAAGCCTCATTTGGAGCCACATGGCGTGGACCCAGGCCGACCTGAGTCCGATCCCAGAGATGGAGGACCTCACCCTGACCGAGAGGACCCGACGGAAGAAGCAGCCACAGATGACAGCGCCGAAGATCACCTGGGGGATGGTCAAGGCCCTTTGCCATGAGGCCCAGGACGCCATCCGACACGAGGACAGGGAACCGACACCGGAGAACTTTGTGGCTGCAGTCCTTGCCCTGATCACTGCCAACACCGTGGCAGTCACCATCATCCTGACCCTCTCCCTACTTGCGGGGGGAGGCGTTCAGGCAGCATCACTAAAGGCCAGCGATCTGATGGCAGGCGGAGATCTCTCTGCCCGGATGCACTACAACCTATGGGAAAGGTTGGCGGGTCTCGTCAACCAGTCCAATTTTTGCCTGAAGCAGGACATTGGTTCTGCCTCAGTTCTGAGCACCTGTCTCATCCCAGTGTGCCACACTCCAGACGTGCACACCAGGGATGGCGACTGGCTGGTGAGGCGGATTTTCGGTCCGTTTCTTCCAACAAGTTTCACAGCGTACGCTCGCTGGGGAATGCAGCTGACTATGACTTTGCCAGCTGATGCAGCCACTCTCCACACCCCTCGAGTGGCGGTCAGCCCGAACTCTACTTGTGCTCGAATGACCAGCTGCTCCGCAGTCGGCCGGACTCGGCGCTGCTGCCTTGACGCTGGCAGCAGCAACTGGACTTGTAATAACCCAGAGACACTTGGTTCAATGTATGCTCATGTTACCCTACCTTCAGGTTGGTTCTTTACATGCAATCAGTACACTTGGAACTACATTCCCGCAAATGCATCAGATTCCATATGTTGTATCAGTCGCTTGACATTGTTACTCCCCACTAGGGATATGATTGTTCCAAGCACAAATGTTTCCGCACCCATACGGCGCACTCGTGCCACCCAGTTAGACAGCTCATGTGATAGCAACATTAGGGTTCTGAGTCCAGCTGAGTACGTCTCATTGGCAGTCAGCATACTTGGCGTGCCAGGCTTAGCCGTCGGCAACGCTCGGAGAATTGGTCAATTGGCTTGCGGATTAGCAAAGGCCATTAACCATACCTCCTCAGCGATAGCGCTGCTCAACCAGGAGCAGGCAGAGCTTCGCCGTGCCATCCTAGACAATCGAGCTGCTATCGACTACCTTCTGTTGTTACATCATTTGGGTTGCGAATCTGTCCACAGCATATGTTGCTTTAATCTCACAGACAATACCCGTAAAGTACAGAGCCAGCTCACGGACCTCCACATCCTAGTCAAGAACATCAAGGAGGATTCTTCATGGGGGTGGTGGGATTCCTTGTGGTCGTGGCTCCCATGGGGGTGGCTCCAGACAACGCTCAAAGTGATTGTGGGAGTGGTTATACTGAGCATAGCAGGATGTTGTTTCGTGCAATGTATCCCCTCGCTGCTATCGAGATGTCCCCCATGGAGGGAACCCCGACACGTCATTCCCACACACCAGCTGATGCCCCTCCTACGCAGGGCCGTCTGTCAGGTCCATAAATAACAGAGAAAGGGGGATGCGGGTTCCGCTAGCATGATTGGCATAATACGGCCCCTTGCAGAGGCCACTTCAGTCGAGAAAGCTCCTGGTCCGTGGGCTCTGCGGGCACAGAAATTGGGGGGTGGATTAATAGTTATAGGATTGATTCACCCACATCTGACCTGACCGGCGATTCTGCTGAGGGAAGCAAATCGCTAACCTCCGTTATGTATTAGGCAATTACTGACTCACAGATCAGCCCAAGCTCTAGTGCAAGTAGTGGCCATATTTACCCTGGTGTAAGCCCCGAACAATGGATTTCCCCTGTCAGTGTTTGCCCTAGTTAATTAACTTCCCCAAGAGAGATTCCCCATTAACCCGGGTAAATGGGTGATATGATTTTTCTGTCAGATGACGATTCTATCACACGTTGCCTTCTATTCCTATATATGCTGATGTTTTTCCCTCAATAAACCACTGGTCTTCACTCCATCTTGTCTCGTGTCGTTCCTTGACCAGTCTCCTCCGGGACCTCACGGCCGCCCCGCGGCCCCAATCCAACAGATGATGATGATGATTTATTTATTTATTTATCTGATTTATATTGCCACCCAACTCCAAAGACTCTGGGTGGCTCACAGAAAATAAAACCAATCACATTTTAAAAACCAATAAAAACCCCATTAAAACTGCCACCAAAATTACTCCGACCCCTACAGATTAAAATAGATTAAAAGAGGGAGAGAGTGTTCTTACTAAATCAGCCAGCAGGAAGGGATCACCACATTGCTGGTGCCCCACACCTGCTTTGCCAGCCAGGTTTTTAGCCCTTTCCTGAAGGACAGCAACTCCATTTGGAGATGCAGCTCAATTGGCAGGAGGTGGTGATGATAATGATGATGACAATGACGATGATGATGATGATGATGACAACAACAATAACGACAACAATGATACATTCACTTTAACCCCATCTTGTGCCCTGCAACAACAAAGTCCAAGTTTGGCCCAATGAGGATAAGCTAAAGTGAAATATGGATTGTTTTTGGAACCAACAAAAGAGAAGGAAAAATAAATACAGTGATTGTAGTAGGAAGTCACAAAGCAAGGACTGGAGGTAAAGTTGAGCATTTATGAATTCATCCAAATCTAATGCTTTGACCCAAAGGTGAGCTTTTCTCCTATACTTTGGCCCAAGTGTAGGATAGCATACTGTGGCGGCAAAGAATTTGTCTTCATTTAAACTCCTGTATTTATTATTTATTTATTTATTTATATTCAAATTTATATGCTGCCCAATCAGGTAAACCCGACTCTGGGCGGCTCACAACAAGTTAAAACACACATAAAACAATACAACCAATTAAAACCCAACATACCCACCCACCTACCCCATTCCTCTTAAAAACCCACATTAAAAAACTGCCTTCATTGACAATTCAAAGAAATGGGGGCTTAATTTATAAGCCAACAGGCAGGGGCCACTCTTCCATCTGGGCCCCACACCTACCCCGCCAACCAGGTTTTTAGGTCTTTTCTGAAAGGTAGCAGCTCCATCTGCTCCCACAACTCTACAGGCAGGAGGTTCCACAAGGCCGGTGCGGACACAGAAAAGGCCCTTCTTCGTGTACCAGAGAGACGGGCCCCTCTGGCAGATGGAACAATTAAGGGAGCCCCTCCGATCCACTCTGGTTGGATGGGCGGACACTCTTGGGACGATGCGGTCTCTAAGGTATCCTGGCCCACTACCATGAAGGGCTTTAAAGGTCAAAACCAGCACCTTGAACTGCACCTAGAGGAAAACTGGTAGCCAGTGCAGCTCCCGAAGTAATGGTGAGGCACGAGCATAACACCCGCGCCCCATCACCACCCGGGCTGCCGCATTCTGGACCAACTGCAGCCTCCGAATGGTTGACAAGGGCAGCCCCATGTAGAGCGCATTGCAATAATCTAGCCTGGAGGTGACCAGAGCATGTGTGACCCTGAGCAAGGAGTCCCAGTCCAGGAGCAAACGCAACTGACAGAAGACGCGAAGCTGTGAGAATGCAAGCGTGGTGCCAAAATGGCCACCGCACTCTTTGCGGGGGCCCCCACCCGGACGCAGACATCCAGGCTAGTAAGGGGGCGTGGCCACCCCTCGATAAAAGGGGTGGCCATGAGGCAGCCTCGCTGCCATTTTACGAGAAGCGACGGAGCGGAGAAGTTCGCTCTGACGCTGCTCCCTGGATTGCACCTTTTCTAAAACTTTGATTGGAGGATATCTCTCCTCCGATCAGCGCCTGCTTGGGTGGCTATGGCACCCAAGTGCAAGGCCCAGGCGGCCCCTAGGCCGCGACTTAGGGGGAGGGCTCGGCACACCCCCTTGACCTCCTTGGGGCCACCACCGGGCCGGAGGGCTCGGGCGGCCGCCCCACAGGGTGGTGGCGGGGTTGTAATACCCACTGCCACCAATGAGGGTGATTTGGCTTCGGCGTATCTGCCCAGTCAGAGGACTTGGGCGGGGGCCGCACAAGCCACCTCCCCGGGGGTTTCTACCCCTGTTGCGCCTTTGCCCGGCTTGGGGCATAGCGGCCCACTTGGGCACGGTGCGGGATTGTGCCCCACCATTCTACTGGCTCCTCATGGGCCGGATTATTGGGCATGGCCCTATTCTAGCCAGGGATTGCCACACGGGTTTATCCCTCTGCCCACTCATCAAGTACCCGGTGGGCTGTCAGGCCCATCCGGCCCACCTTATTCTGGTGGGTCAGACGCTGCAGATGCTCTCCTTGCCCACATAGCAGCACTCGAGGCATCAATGGGCATTGCCCCACCACCTTCGGCTGGTGGGCTTGCCAGCTCTTTAGTCCCGTCCCACCTGCCGGCCATGGCTGTGCAGCGGGCCACCAACAGGGTTGAGCTGCTGGAGGCCATCAGGCCAGCGCAGGCTGGCGCCTCGCAGCTCCCCATCAGACCATTACAGCAAGGCTTTCCACCGGGGATCGGTCCTGCTTGGCAGGGACGCACCGGGACACAGAGCTCGATAGCCATCGCGAGCTCCGATGCCCACCACGGGCCGGAACCCCCAGTGGGGGCGGCCCACGGGGGTGCACTGAGTGAGTATCCTGGTCAAGTCAGTACACCAGTGACACTAGCTAATAATCCGGGGTGGGGTGGTGGGGTGGTACAGTGGCCATGGCCGCAACAAGTTACTGCGGGAGGGCAGTTTAATCCTCACTACCCTGTTACTTCCTGGGTACCCAATTATCCCCCGGTTATTGCAGGGGTGACCACCCCTATGAGTATGCCTAACTTCTCTGGGGTCCCACAGGGCCCATTACGGGTGCCCCCACTTCGTTCCGTGCCAACGGCGGCCCTGCCGACGACCGGTTACTCTCTACCCCTGAGTGACCATTTATCCCAGGCTACTAGGGAGAAGATATGGTGGGGTGAATACGTGGACATTTTCACCCTCCTGAACCCACTAAGGAGGAGAGGGAGGGGCAGGACGACAGGGACAAGGAGTTGTCCCGTCGTCGTAAGCCACCCCGCACTTGGGTCAATTAGTTACCGGCCTATCTGATTTATATGGCAGTATGCCTAAGGGCTCATCCTGATTTGGCCATCCCAATGGTCCAGTACCTGGACAATATTTTCCGGGCTGTGATTGATTTCCCTGGACCGTCATGGTTGGCCTATGATGAAGAATTCAGGATGAGGTTGGCCCTTCACCCTGAAATGAGGTGGGATGAGCCCTGCCAGCAGTTGTGGCTGCTATATATGACCCCCACACGGCCAGCACCTGGTGACCGGTACCACTGTGGCCATGCCGTACAGCGGGCTGCTACTACACAGACTCCCTGTCAGCTGGCGGGGCAGGGGGTTCCAGCCCGCCTGCTGTGTTGGAGTTTCTCTGCCAATGGAGTGTGCAACAAGCACCAGTGTAGATTCAGGCACGAGTGCCCTTCTTGTTCCGGCCCTCATGCCGCATCCGCATGCCCGCGTGCCAGTGGGTCACGAGGCAGAGGAAGGGGTTTTCAGGGGGTGGCCAGAGCTACCTCTGACAGTGCTACCCATTCAAAAGGCGCCCTCCCCAATTAATGTCCCGGTGCTCAAACGATGGCTGCGCGCTTATCCTAGACAGCATGATGCGATATACCTGCTTGAGGGCTTCCAGCTTGGCTTCCGCATACCCTTTGAAGGTGTTCGTGGGCCCCAAGATGCCCCGAACCTACTGTCTCTCAGGGGTAATGAGGACATTGCTGTGGAGCAGATAGCCAAGGAGGTTGAGGCACATAGGGTGGCGGGGCCATTTGACGACCCCCCATATCCTAACTTGAAGGTATCCCCTCTAGGTTTAGTCCCTAAGAAGTCCCCGGGTGAATTCCGTCTAATCCACCACCTTTCTTACCCTGCGGGTTCAATGACGCTATACCGGATGACATTTGCTTTGTTAGGTATACATCCTTTGACCAGGCCTTACAGATGGTACGCTTGTATAGTCCCGGGGCGCTATTGGCAAAGTGTGATATCAAATCGGCATTCTGATTGTTGCCAGTGCACCCGGATGACTTTGAGCTGCTAGGTTTTTGTTTTCGGGGCAAGTTTTATGTGGACAAGGCCATGCCTTATGGCTGTTCAATTTCCTGTTCGGCCTTCAAACGATTTAGCACCTTCCTCCACTGGGCTTTTGTTTGTACGTCGGGGTCCCAGTCTGTAGCCCACTACCTTGACGATTTTTTGTTTGGGGGTGGGCATGACACAGGCACATGTGCATGCCTGCTCACCACGTTTCAGGTGCTTATGCGGGAACTGGGTGTACCCCTAGCACCTGAAAAGACAGAGGGCCCAGCCACCACCCTTACCTTTTTAGGTATTGAAATCGACACCGTCGCTCAGACATCCAGGTTGCCTATGGAAAAGTTGACTTGGATCTCTGCTGCGATTTTGGCAATGCTTGCCAAGCGTAAGGTGTCTCTCCGTGAGTTGCAGGTCCTGCACGGCCACCTCAACTTCGCCTGTAGGGTAGTGACACCAGGCAGAGCCTTTGCCAGGCGTCTGTGTGACGCTATGGTGGGCCTTTCTAAACGACACCACAGGGTACGGCTGACTAAGGGTTTACGAGCAGACCTTGCGGTTTGGCTCACATTCCTACAGGACTTTAATGGTGTCTCCTTTTGGAGATCTGAGCTTCTGGTCAGCCCCCAATTCCAAGTACAGTCGGATGCCTCTGGCTCCCTAGGTTATGGGATTTATTTTGAAGGACAGTGGCCTATGGTCAATGGCCTCAGACATGGCAGGGCACGGATCGCTTATGCAATCTTACGTTCCTGGAGTTTTTTCCAATTTTGGGGACCTTCATGCTCTGGGGGGACAGGTGGGCTAATTCGGTGGTTCACTTTTGGTGTGACAATGCTGCTGTGGTGTACATTGTCAACACAGAAACATCTAAATCCCCCAGAGTCATGGCCTTAGTTCACCAATTAGTTCTTAGGTCCTTGCGCCTTAATGTGCTCTTCAGGGCCAGACATGTGTCAGGCATCAATAACGATATTGCTGATGCTTTATCCCGCCTGCAGATCTCTCGGTTCCGTGCATTGGCTCCAGATGCAGAGGAACTTCCCTCTCCACTCCCGGCTGAGATTTGGACATTTGGCGAGGAGAGGTGAATCGGGCGATCGGCATGTCTTTGGCACCTCGCACGCGTAAGGCGTATCAACATACACTCCTCCAATTTAGGATCTTTTGTAGGCAAAGGCAGTGGCCTGAAGTGTGGCTGATACCAGTTGACCAGATTTTACAGTATATGGTACACCTTCATGATCAGGGGTTGGCCCCACGCACTATCACCACTAGGCTTTCCGCCTTGGCATTTATGTCCAAGGCACTGGGTTTTTCTGACTGCGTGAATGACTTCCGCATACGCCACGTATTGGATGGGTGGACACGTGAACGTGGCCGCTGCCTGGACACACGTCACCCTGTTTCACCAGCTGTTCTGACCCACCTTGTACGAGGCTGGCATAGACTGTGTTACGATAGGTATGAGGAAGCTCTTTTTCATGCAGCTACCACCGTAGCTTTCTTTGGAGCTCTGAGAATCAGCGAGCTGGTCCCATTGTCAAAGGGGGACGTATCTCGTAGGGCACTGGAACTCGACGATGTGTCTCTCAACCAGGAGTGGGCTAGGTTGAGGATCCATTCCTCAAAGGCTGATCAGCATGGAGTAGGCAGTGGTGTTAGACTGCTACGATGTACGTTGGCTGACATCTGTTCAGTTGGTGCCCTACATGCATTTTTGGCAGTGCGTGGTACATGCCCTAGCCCGTTGTTCTCCCACCAGAATGGGTCTCCTCTTACCAAATTTCAGTTCTGGAGGGTGACCAGTATGGCACTTCACAGTGTTGGCCTCCCTGGGGCTCGTTATGGCATCCATTCATTCAGGATAGGTGCTGCCTCAACTGCGGCTGCGTTTGGGTACTCTGAGGCTGATATATGTCGGATGGGCAGGTGGGGGTCCTTGCGTTTTTCCTTATATGTACGTCCCCTCACTGTATGAGTACCAGTTATGCCCTTAATTCCTTCTCCTTCTTTTACAGACCCTGTGTGTCTACGCACACCGGTGGCAGTGTGGCTGATGGGCCACAGTTACGTGCACTGGGCGGCACAGTATGCTGCATTGACGGAGTGGGGACCCCATCTTGGGCTGCATGCATCTGCACGTATGCGGTGGTATGGTGTGTGCGGCATGAGATGGCAGGAACTGTTGCCATTCCTGATGTCCATCAGGGATGCTGGACCGCATGATGTTCTGATTCTGCACCTTGGCAGCAATGATCTAGAACAGATCACTGGCATTTCCTTAAAAATGTCGGTGTGCAGTGACCTGCCGTTTTTATATCATTTATGGCCGTACACACGGTTGCTATGGTCTGACATCGTGCCGAGACAGTGTTATAGAAGAGGCAAGGATCTCTGTGGTTTGGACCGTGCCCGGCGGTCAGTGAACAGGGCTGTTGCCCGGTTTCTTGTAGAGAATGGCTTGGGAACAGCCATTCGACATGCAGGGATAGGGCTGCATGATTTTGACCTGTATGCAGGAGATGGGGTCCACCTGTCGGCTAGAGGTATAAACCTCTTCCTGGAGGATGTGCAAGCGGGCCCGGTGACCGAGCTGACGGTCTGGAGGGGGGGTGCGGTGAGTCATCATGGACGCCTCCCCATGTGGCGGGTAGCACTGGTAAGGTAAAGATTTATGACCCATAGGTATCCGGCAGGTTTGCAATTGACTGGCCAACACACTGATAGGTACAGGGGAAACAGGATTGGCCGGTCAAGGGCGAACCATGAAAGGGGTGGTGTCAGGAGCTTCACAGCCTGCATCACCTTGAAATTTGAACGGATACACGTCATAGGGTGGGGTCAATAGATAGTATATTGACTTCGGTCAACAATTTGTTTGTGTCAACAAACAAATTGATACAAATTGATACATGTTGCCAATTTCCATTGGCATTTTGGGTGGAACCTTACCAGTGCTACTGCGGCCTGCTTGCCTTAAAGAATTACAATTGGATGATACACCAATTGAAAGTTATAATTCAGACTAGGGCATTATTCAATAAAAGTGGCCCAATTCCTTTAATCCAATACCGGTGTCAGAGTCTTTATTTGGGTGGGTGCGCCTGCAATGCAAGTGCGGGGCCAAAATGGCCACCGAGCTCTTTGCGGGGTCCCCCCACCCGGACGCAGACATCTGGGCTAGTAAGGGGGCGTGGCCACCCCTCTATAAAAGGGGTGGCCACGAGGCAGCCTTGCTGCCATTTTACGAGAAGCGATGGAGCGGATAAGTATTTCCCTCCACCCCCTCCCTAGTGGACAGTGTGATTTTCTGGTCGCTTCGGGGCCGGGTGGCAATTTTTGCTTGAACCTACAATTGGCTCTTTGGTTCTTGGCTTTTTCGCCCATCCCACTCTGTCGCTAGTGTTTGAGATACGGGTAAGTTGACTTTGGTCACTTTTGGTGGGTAGCACTGGTAAGGTAAAGATTTATGACCCATAGGTATCCGGCAGGTTCGCAATTTACTGGCCAACACATAGATAGGTACAGGGGAACCAGGATTGGCCGGTCAAGGGCGAATCATGAAAGGGGTGATGTCAGGAGCTTCACAGCCTGCATCACCTTGATATTTGAATGGATACACGTCATCGGGTGGGGTCAGTAGATAGTATATTGACTTCAGTCAACAATTTGTTTGTGTCGACAAACAAATTGATACAAATTGATTCATGTTGCCAATTTCCATTGGCATTTTGGATGGAACCTTACCAGTACTACTGCGGCCTGCTTGCCTTAAAGAATTACAATTGGATGATACACCAATTGAAAATTATAATTCGGACTAGGGCATTATTCAATAAAAGTGGCCCAATGCCTTTAATCCAATACAGGTGTCTGAGTCTTTATTTGGGTGGGTGCGCCTGCAAAGCCCTCCTGGCCACAGCCACCACCTGACTTGCTATTAGCAGCCCCGAATCCAGGAGGACCCCTAAGTTGCATACTGGGTCTGTCTGGGGCAAAGCAGCCCCATCCAAGACCAAAGTTGGCAGCTCCCTGGATAATGTGGGACCTCCTATCCAAAGCCACTCAGTCTTGGAGGTATTCAATTGTAGCCCGTTGTCCCCCATCCAGACCCCAACCGCTTCCAGACATCTGGATAGGACATTGACTGCATCACTGGGGTCCCCATGGGCCGAGATATATAACTGGGTATCATCAGCATAGTGATGATACCTTACCCCATGGGAATGGATAACCTCACCCAATGGCTTCATGTATATGTTAAAGAGGAGAGGAGAGGAGAGAGCACCGAGCCCTGAGGCACCCCTTACTGTAGGGGCCTAGCGCTGGACCTCTCACTCTCCAGCCACACCGACTGGGTACGACCCTCCAGAAATGAGGAAAACCAGGACAGCACAGTATCATAGTCTATACCATACCATAAAGTTATACCATAAAGTAATAACAATAAAGGGCTTAATCAGCAAGATCTACAAATTATTAACGGAGACTGAGGAGGCACAAAAAGCATTAATAATAGCCTGGGAAACAGATTTAAGGGTTAAGATTAGAGAAGGAGAATGGGATGAAATATGGAAATTTAAGAATATGAAGAATATGACTGTTAGAATCAAAGAAAATTGCTACAAATTGCTCTGGAGGTGGTATATGACACCAATACGACTAAGTCACTGTAACTCCACATACAAGAAGGAATGTTGGAGATGTAAAAAAGAGTATGGGACATACCTACATACCTATGTGAATCTGTCAAAAAAATGGAAGAAGGTTTTTAATGAAATTAATCAAATACTGTCTATAGAACTAGAAGTATGTCCCAGAATAGCTTTATTAATGGACTTTGGGAACATGACCATAACATGAAATAAGAAGGAATTGATTATAACAATGGTAACAGCCGTGTTAAAAGTTGGAAAGTATATTGTGAAATTGAGCTGGATGATTAGTACAAAGAACTATGGAACATTGCGATGAATGACAGACTGACATGTGAATTAAAGTTTAAGAAAGGATTACCAAAAATAAATGACTTCAAAGAGATTTGGGGAGAATTTATAGAACATTGTCTTAATTAAAGCATGGTGGGGAACACAGATGTTTGTTTTGTTAATATAATTTGTTGTAATAACTATCAATGCGATATTGTAATGTTTTTCATTTATGTTGTCTTTTTAAAAATAAATAAATCTCATTATTTTTGATGGTATAGTATATATCAGTGTACTTTATTATCAAATCATCTTTCTCGCATCTGATGTTGCTCCATCAGCACATTTAATGAACATATTTGATTAAAGGTTATTCAATCTTAAAATGACATTCTCTGACTCCAGAACCTGCCAAACCTTTAGAGCTGCAGCAATTAGATGGTAGTGTTCTTATATTTAGGGATATCAATGTCACATTTGTTGTCTAGTCCCTAGATTTACTTTCTAAAATTATAATATTTTAATATCACTCTTCAGTGACAAACCTTCAAAATAGTACAACATGCTGACTACACTTTTTAAAATTGTTTTGCAAAACAGAATTGATAAGCATGGCCCTAGGTCACAATCCTATTGCACTAAACTGTACCTCACATTCACTACAGTTTGCTTTTTCTTTTTCTTCAAAACGTTCTGCCATTGTATTTGTTCAGTATCCACAGCCATGCCTTTCCTCTTATACACTACAGTATGTTTACATTGAATCAATTATCTCTAAACCATGTTACAAAATACAAATTCTTCATACAGTAAAACCCCAACTTACAAATGCCTCAAGTTACATAAAATTCTACATAATGATTTTGTGCTAAAACCATGTCCTGATTTACACAATTTCATATGGGTTTGCTTCAAGTTATTAAATGATTCTTTTTCCTATGGGTTTGCTTCGAGTTACATAAAATTCATTTCCCTATGGGTTTGCTTCGAATTACATAAAAAAACGATTTAAGCAAAAGCCTATGGGATGGACTTTTCCCATAAGTAGGGGTTTTACTGTAGTTTGGCCTGTCTCCAAACAGCCATCTTAAGTTACTTCCATTCCATGAAGTGTAATGGCTAATTAGGCCCCTTTGTATTTTTTGTTTCAGTTCACTCTTGTGTAATGAAGCACTAGTTTGCAGGATTGCACTCTCACCCGGAGGGTTGCCCTTTTTCTTTGCTGAAACACATTCTGCTACTGTTCAAAATTATGAATGGATTTAGATTCTTTCTCATTCAATAGCTTCTCCACTTTTAGTTTCTGAATCATTGTCAAGGGAAGCGCCAAATAAAGCATAGCTATACACATAGATTCATGACTTGAATGCATACAGTTGATCATAGGGATAAACTGGTTCCTGAGGCTCCTCCCATATGTTTCTGGATAAATGGACTACACTGAAATGAAAATGGTGTCAATTTCTCTTCTATTGCCTATCATAGCTGTACCAAATCCTAGTAGCAGTCACAAAAGATGTTGGAAAGGAAACAGGCTTTATGTGAAGGCACTGGAAATTCTAGTGGGAAACCTTTCTGATCACTGCCATTATCCATGGATTCCATCCCAAACCTCTATTCAAGCATGTTACTGGATGTGAAAGCTAACTGGACTAAGATTGCCAAACTGCCCTGAGGGTGCAGTGGTTAAAGTGCTGTACTGCAACCAAAAGGTTGTGAGTTCAATCCTGACCAAGGGATCAATGTTGACTCAGCCCTCCAATTTTCTGAGGTCAGTAAAATGAGTACCCAGCATGTTGGGGTCAAAAGGCTAATTAACTTGTGAACCACCCAGAGAGCCCACTAAGCGCTATGGAGCGGCATATAAGTACAATTGCTTTGCTTTGTCCTCTCAACTCAACAATCAAGTGTCAATAAAATGACATTGCCTTGACCTGAATTTATTGTCCATTACACATCATTATTATATGACAAGTAAATAATATGATAATAGGATATAGGATAACAACAGTATGATATGTCATCACCATATGACCAGCACCACTTATCATCAAAACAGTTAATGTGTGTGGAAGTGATGAACAGAATTCCCTCTCCCAATACTCCAAAGGCAAAACTAAGAGGGTCAAAGTACTGTATTCTTGAAACCACTGAGCATTTCACAAAGATGAATGTTTAAGAATGGATAATAAAGAAGTGATAATTAAGCATCAAGACATGAACTTTTTCAAAGAATGTCTGAACTAGAAAGGGACTCATCTTCCATAGGTACATCTGCCAAATTCACCCCATTCAGGTTCTAATTTTTCCACTTGTTCTGCATCAAGCTGCAAGCATAATTTCCACTCCACCCTCTTGATTTCCCCCACATTCTTCCAAATGTGTGGATTTTAAGTACTAGTTTTCAGAGGAACACATTTTCATTGACTAATATATTTCTATGCATTTTTAAAAAATACAAATATTTTGTGTATTTCTCAAACATCATATTTTAACACTTTGTTTTCTCTTGTGAAATGCTTCACAGCCCTGCAAATACAAGGACTACTGCTCATAAATTGCATCCCATTCAGTATTCAGTTTGAATTAGGTCATCTCACAAGAAAATGCAAGCCACACAAATGTCTCACATATCCCTCATCTGAGCAACCAAGCCTTGAAAGCTGTCTAGCATCCCAACCTTCTCAGAGTACATACTGATAACTTCAGTGACTTTCGTAAAAGATGCATGTAAAATTTAACTTTTTAATATCCTTTTAGGAATTTATTTCATTCACCACACAAATGTCTCACATATCCCTCATCTGAGCAACCAAGCCTTGAAAGCTGTCCAGCATCCCAACCTTCTCAGAGTACATACTGATAGCTTCAGTGACTTTCGAAAAAGATGCATGTAAAATTTAACTTTTTAATATCCTTTTAGGAATTTATTTCATTCACCAAATTTGTCAACAGGGAACAAAAGTTGTAGTTTCAGAGGGTTAGCCTATGCAAGCATATCACTGAGAAACAAGACAAAGTGAAATCAAATACAAAAAAAATTAAAGAAGAATATGCTGAGCATATTATACATGATAGAGGTATATGTCAGGAGGCCTGTCTTTGAGTAACTTTTGAAGTTGTAATATAAGAAGTTGGATCCACCTCCAAAGGTGAAGGCCACATAGGGTCAAAACAGTCATAGGTAGAGTAGATTTTTGTTAGGAATGTATAATAGAGACTGAGACCTTGGAGCCACCTCCACATGGGGTCAAAACTGTCATAACATGAATAGATTTCTTGATAGGAATGTATAACATATATTTTCTCTAAGAACCAAACTAAAACATATTCTAACTGTGTGGAAATATTTTATGTGCCTGGTTTGCTGGCTAGCTTGCCACAGGCCCCACACAACGTTGTGACTATGGCATAGGATTCCCACTTGTTAGTATTAATAAAATTCCCCTCCAAAGCTTATATTTGAAATATAAGTAGGAAAGTTCACATTTACACTAATAGTGGCTTTCCTTTGGGGTGAATAGTAGTTTTCAGAGGCAGCTTCATTGGGAGCATAATGCACAAGAATAGTGTTCAAAAACAACAACAACCTTGCTCACCATGGTCCTGACTCTGATTATTGCTACTTGGGGGGAAAGATCCACAGACACTATTTATGCACATGTACATTTAACATCCAACCTAGTTTGGCCCATATATTCTCTGAATTTTACTAAGGACAATGTATGAATATATGCAGAGGAAAGAAAACAACAATAACACCAGCATCTTTGATTACCTTAAATTCTGTCTCAATATTTGCTAGTCTTGCCAGTTCGTTGCTTAGCTCTAAAGCAGTAAGAACAGGGTCTTCACTAGAAAGTGATAAATAAGCAGCACTTGCTAATCCTTTATAGGCATTCATTCTTGACCGAGAGTGACTGAAAGAATCTTTCCTTTGCTTCTCAATGCATTCATTGCACTTGCAGAAGTAGTCATGGGGCCTTTCTATCCGTGCCCCTTTCAGTAGCAGTATATGAACTATTTCATATTCCTGGCAGTGAGCAGCAAGTATGATGGGTGTAATGTCATGAGAAAATCGTGTTCCATCCTCATCGTATGCGTAAAAATCATCATCTCGTAGTTCTTGCTCAAGCGGGCTGAGCGTGAGACGCTGTCCTTGTGCAAAGGCTGGGTGGTTCAGTATTGCTTCCACAATCCGCACATACCCTTTGCTGATAGCTAACAAGAGGGCATCCCCAACTCGAGCCAGGTTCTCCTTCTTCAGAAGGAGTTCAGTTACTTCCAGATGTTCATTACCCACTGCCAGTTGCAAGGCATTTTGTCCCATGTAATCAACACAGTTGAAGTTCAACGTCTTAGATTCCTCCAGCATTTTTCGGACGACTGGGATGTTGCCATATTCTGCTGAATCCAAGAAACGCTCTTCCTCAGCTGTCAAGCTCGTGCCTTTCTCATTAAACATGTAGGCTGGGCCTCGGGTTGCCTGCCTCCTCCCTTTTTCCCGAAGGGTGGTGTGCCGCCGATGCATGGTTGAAAGCTATGGTTCTCAAGCCTGAAATACAAGAATGTGGATTTCTAAAACAAATATTGCTTACTTTGAGATTGCTCTCATTGCAATTTTTTAAATTGAATTAAATGAAATAGCTACAGTGTGTCTGCACTACAAAGTTATAGCACTGGAAACTATTTTAGTTGTGACGGCTAAATCCCATAGCATCTTTGGAGTTGCAGTTTGATGAGATACTCAGAATTCTGTCCAGGGATATGCTTTCTAGCAAAATATTCAAAGTATCTAGCAACACTACAAATTTTAAAATTCCAAAACATAGAGCCATAAAACTTAGTCATAAAACTACTAAACCATGTATTGCAAAGACACTCAAATATTAGCCAAGAAAGTTAAGATGGAATGCCTAATTTGTTGATTAAAATAATAGGACTTAAATATGTATGGCTTTGGGTGGATGGCTTCAATTCCCACCACCACCACCCAATTATAAAACCCTTTTTTAAAAGCAGAACCATCATTAGTATATGTTTATTTGTATAGAGCTTTTCTATCAATCACTCCAAAAGGTTCTCACAACATAGCAAATTACAACAGGAAATATAGCAATTTAAAAAACAGTAGAAAGAATGTGAAGAAGCAAGCAAACAAATCTCCACTGCATCAAAAAGCAAGCTAATAAATAAAACACCAAACAATGAAAAGATAATACAATACAACTGAATTAAATTAATCCATACACCTAAACTAAAACAGAAAACAGCACAAAAATAAACAAAGAACAAAAACTAAAGAACTTTCATTTGCAAGAAATAAAAATTTACCAGATTCAAGAGCCTGAATACTATCTCCATAATTAACAGAGAAACTTTAATTGGCAAATGCAGCCTTTCTTTTAATAGTTTCCCTACAATCTTTTGGCTGAATATCCTTTAAGTGTTTCCCATCCCTCACAAATATTACAAGATCTTCAAACCCCATAGAATTATAGAATCATACAGTTGAAAAGACCATCATCTCTGACTCCCTGCCCAGTACAGGAATCCAAGTTAGAATATATTTGGCAGATATACTCTGGTAGATCATGTCTAGTTTTTTTTCTTAAATGCCTCCATTGTATTGCTCTAATAATTAGAAAGTTTTTCCTGATGTTCAACCAAAACTGGACCCCGCTATTCATGTTCTGAACTCTAGAATGGCTGAGTATAGATCATGCCTCTTCTCTATAAGATAACTTTTCAATTACATATGAAGAGTATTACCACATCTCCTCTCAACCTTCTTTCCTCATAGGTCCTAGTTTCCAGTCTTTCAATTATTTTTGCTGCCCTTATATGAATCTGTTTCAGTCTGGCTGTATCTTTCTTACTCAAGATGAGGACTAACCAGTATTTTATGTAAATTACCTCTGTTAATGCAACCTAAAATAATGTGTGTTGGCTGATATTCAGCTTGTGCTTTAAATTAATTCCAAGTTCTATCTTGCATGTAATATTGGGGAGCCAGATATACTCCATCTAATAACTATGCACTTGGTTTCTTTTTCCTAAGCGTAGAACTTTGCACTTAGCCCTGTTAATTTTCCTTCTGTTGTTTTCAGCCCAGTACTCAAGCCTACCAAGATCTCTGTTTTTTTACTTATAGAATATCAGCTATTCCACCCAATGTTGTGTCATCCACAAACATTCTCTCCACCTCTTCATCCAAGTCATTTATAGAAATGTTGGACAGTTCCAAGTCCAGGACAAAGCCTTGAGGTTTACCTCCACTTGTTATCTCCTCCCAGTTTGAGAAGGAATCATTGATAAGCACTCTCTGAGAACAATTCTCTAGTCAACTGTGGATTCCCCTGATGGTTGTTCTATCCAGCCCACGTTTAGTTACAAATCAGGATATTATGGGGCATTTTGTTAAAAGCTTTGCTGAGTTAAGATTTATTATGTCTATGGTGTTCTTATAGTCTGCCAGGGATCCAGTCAAAAATGAGAAAAGATTAGCCTGGCAGGACTAAAACTGGGGAAAGGGGTCATCCAGTGAAGCCTTGTGGTGGACTATTCTGTACACATTACACATTTTAACTATTTGTTGCTTTCCACAGGTATTGTGTTGCAGAGAATACTGAACTATCAGAAGCAGAGCCACAATTGGTTATTTTGTCATTGAGACAAGTTACACAATTTTTCTCTATTATGCAATGAGAAATAAGCACATGTTCCCAATGAGAAAGGAGAAGAGCAAGTTTATAACATGAAAACAAGGAAAGTGGATAGGGTCAGGAGGTGTTGGTATTCCTTTTTGCAGGCGCACCCCCCCAATGATGGACTCAGACACAAATGAAAGTGGATAACGGCATGGGCCACATTTATTGATTCAAGCCCTAGTCCGAATTATAAATTTCTATTGGTAAAACGACCAATCATAATTCTTAAGGCAAGCAGGCCGAAGTAACACTGGTAAGGTACCACCCAAAATTGCCAACGGCAATTGTTACAATGTATCTATTTGTATCAATTTGTTTGTTGACAACAAACAAATTGTTGACCGTAGTCAATATCTAACTAATGACCCCACCCTCTGACGTGTATCCGTAAAATCAGGGGGTGATTCCAGTGATGGTAACCATCACCCCCTTGCCTGCCGGATACCTGTGGGTCATCAATGTTTACCTTACCAGTGCTACCCGCCAATGTGACCAAAGTCAACAGCAACACAGAACAACCCCTATATCAAACCATAGCAACAGTGTGGGATGGGCGAAAAAGCCAGGACTCAAGGGCCAATGCGAGTCCCAGCCAAAAATTCCCACCCGGCCCCGAAGCGACCAAGAAATCACACTGTTAACTAGGGAGGGGGTGGATGGGAAAAACTTCTCCGCTCCGTCGGTTCGCCAAAATGGCAGCACGGCTGCCTCATGGCCAGCCCTTTTATTAGGGTGCTGGCCACGCCCCTAACTACCCGGATGGTTTCGTCCGGTGGGGGGGGCCGCCAAGAGCGCGGCGGCCATTTTGGCGCCGCGCTTCCATTCTAACAATCGCTAGTAGGTTCACTCACACATTTTGCTGCCCTCAAAATGGTAATGATCTGGCATAATGCCCCAGTTGCTCTGCCCTTGTTATAGCATTACCCAAAAGGATTTTTTTTTTTACGTTCTTAAGTGATGTTACTCCAAATTAAGCTATGAAGTGGCTAATAGAGTCCTGTTGTATCTGTGGCATTAGATACACTGACATTCAGCTTTTAAAGATTTTTTTTAATGTGTAGTACCATGGCACATTTAATTACAATCTGGAACCCAATATAGTGGACGATGCCTTTGAAGCTTGACAAAGTGGAATTCACTACAATAAGTTGTGTTGGTCAATAATTCAATTCTGCTTGGAAGGATTCCAGCAGCAATTAAATACAGATGAAAGAAGGGCACTGATCAATAATTTATGACCACATTCTTTTGCAGGTTCTTAACAGCTTTACAATATATTGTTTGAAAGCTGAAAATATGAGAGTAATTTATAAGCTAGGCAGCCTTTCTGAAATCATTAATCTTCACAATAGATCCCTAAATTTGAAGATATATTCTCAGCAGAGATCTCAGAACCAAAGATGGCAAAAGGTCACCTCCAATAAAAACATTCCTTGTTAGAAAGTCCCTAAGGACTTTCTCACAATGGAGATGGCTGTTCACTAAGTCAATAATTTAAATGATGGATGATCAGGTTGTGCTCTTGTACAATCCTGAGGTGGTAACTGTTGGATGTATTCTGTTGCTAATCAGTCATAATAGCTGTTAGGTTATTATGAAAGCATGCTACTGGGGATACTGAAGGTTGTAATCCAACACAACTGGAGAGCAACACATTGTGGGAGAATGAGTTAGGTTGTTTTAGCAATCACTTGTCATCTGTATATTTATACTCTGTCACACATTCTCTCTCTCTCTCAGTCTCTTAATTTTGATGTCCAGGAACAAGACTTCTAAACTTCTTACGCTTAATATCCAGAGCACTCTGACCATTTGAAACTGGGAGATCTAATTAAAAGAATCCAAGGAATCCAAAGCTATGCTGTGGTCATATTGACAGGGTAGAAAAAGAGCAGTATTATTTAAATTTCCTACTCCAAGTTTTAATTAACTAGCTGATTGATGAATTATTCTTGTATAGCTAGAGCACCTGGCTTTGGAGCTAGAGGTAGATAGTTCAAATTCCATTGTGCAACTGAGGACAGAGGGTAGCTGATGGGTTACATAGTCTGCACAGTCCTGGAGTGCCACTAGAAACAGGGACTGGTAAATCACTTCTGAGCACATGATACTTAGAAGACCCTGGGATGGTTACCTTGATTAGGAATTGATCTAGTAGCATGTAAATATTGTTACTCTATGTTTGTTTATGTGCATATACAATGCACTTCCTCAGAAGTTTCCTTTCTGTTGATGTCCATTACAGAGAAAGGAACCAGGCTAGTTCAGGGCTGTCATAGCTCTACCTTTCTCTCTAAGAGGTTTGTCAGAAGAATGGCAGGTAGTTAGATGTTGTGACCTCTCCTTATATGTTTATGCAATACTTCCCAGTCCTTCTGGATTTTGGCCAGTCCTGATGTGGGAGTTTTGATAGTAGGCAGATGAAAGATATGTGGAGCCAGAAAAAGTGCATCTGAGAAGAGATTTCTTTTCCTTCCTTTGCAGGAGAGTTCTAAAAATCCAGTGGTTTCCTTCTCAGAAACCACAGCTTCATAAACTTTATTTTGTTTTTGCTTTCTTATTCCCACACCATTTTAAAACCACAGATTTGAAGGCAAGCCTAAAATACCATTAAAACGGTGGTATAAAAATGTCTCGTATATAAAAAGTGATAAAATTGAACATTATCAATATAGACATCAAAACTATTATTATTGCTCCAAGAATGTGCCTTAGAAATGGCATTCCCAACCAATTACTTCCTTGACAAGAGTCTCCCTTCATATCTGAGATGTTTGAACCTTCATTTTTCCATTAACAATATGGTGATACATTACTGGATGCTCTCATTTTCAAAAGGGAAGAAGGGGAACATGGATGAGATAAACATGAGTAGATCAATGTACCAGGAGCTACAGTACTGTTAATATTTGCCATATAGGAAAATCAAAAGAATTACGTTGCACAATCTGATCTAATCAAATTAGAAAATGGAGGAAGGAGCTCACTGAACAAGGAATAACATTAAAGGAGGATATGGCTGAGGAACTCAACCTCCCCTACATCATTTGGAGTACCCTGAACAGGCTGAAGGTTGGAGTGCCTAAATGTAAAGGTAAAGGTAAAGGTTTCCCTTGCTCGAAATCCAGTCATATC
Organism: Bradypodion ventrale; assembly: GCA_035047345.1. NCBI lineage: Eukaryota > Metazoa > Chordata > Lepidosauria > Squamata > Chamaeleonidae > Bradypodion > Bradypodion ventrale. Next base: position 2,627,408 of record JAWDJE010000007.1, read on the forward strand.
CAACTCTAGGGTTCAGTGCTCATCTCTGTTTCAAAGTCGAAGAGCCAGCACTGTCTGCTTCTGCAGATGTTTACGTGGTCATGTGGCAGGCATGACTAGACACCGGAGTGCACAGAATGCTGTTTACCTTCCCACCGAAGTGGTCCCTATTTATCTAATTGCTATGTCTTGCTTTCGAACTAAGTTGGCAGGAGCTGGGACAAAGACGGGAGCTCATTCCATCCTGCAGTACTTGGGAATTGAACTGCAGACCTCCCAACTTCCAGTCAGCATCTTAGCCACTTAAGTGGAGGATGCTGGCAGACAACAACACATGCTGTGAATGTGTAGAGATACAGAATCTGTCTCATTTACTGGTCTGCCAATTACTACCAGAAATGTGTACAGATTAAGATTTAATTTTGGCCAATGGCAAAGCCAAGAAAGTGGCTTCATTTTGGTAGTCCAAAGTTTGATCCAGAAAGAAGTTGTTCTGGAGTCATGCCCAGCTACATGCTTTGATTTAGTTTCCTTCCTTGCTCAAAGCTAGGCATGTTGAGGTCTGGTGGATTCATGCTAAGAGAAGGATAAGCAGAAGGGTAATCACCAAATGAGCAGCCACAACAAAGTGTCCTGTTTATAGATGGGCTTATTGTATTTTAAATAAAGTCTCTCTCTCTTCCCCTCCCACCCACAAAAAACCATACTATGGAAGAAGCTCTCTTCTTTTCGTTCTTATGTTCTTTCTTTAATTCTCCAAAAGAAAGTCTCTAAAACCTCTATGATTTGTGTTAACAAACAAGTGGTACTTAAATATTTTTTTATGTTTCCCTTTGCCATTTACCCTTTCTTTTGCTTTTTGTCTGTCAAATTACCTGGGACAATTTTTACCCAACCACATTGCAAGGGCTGTTGGCAGTAACCAATCAGGATGTCTGGGGATTTTAAATCAGTAAAGGTCAATAAAGGTCCTGGTTTTGTTTTGTTGCCAGGCAGCATTTTAAAAAGAGACACAACGTTGTGGCACCTTAAAAACTAGCTGCTATATTTTAATGTGAGCTTTCATGGATCAAGTTCATTTCCTTAGTCATAAGAGTGTGAATACAACATTATTTTTTTCTATGCCACTCCTCGTGGGTGTGTAAGGAAGATTACTAATAAAAACATGAGATATGTTCTCACTCGATTGCAATTTGCATATTGGAGAGATACGGAAGGATGGACATAAATGGACATGTCTCAATTTTTTGTCAGAATTCTGTCACTTTCTCACCTTTCTTAGTGTTGGTTTTAGGTTCATTTAGTCACATATGGCCTTTTCTGGCAGGAAGACAGGGATTATGTCAAGGAATGGAGTTGGTAGGGCCCTTTACAAGGAATTTATTTTAGTCCTGCCACTCAGGGCTCTGGAATCTGGAGGTGGAATAGGGATCTCTTTTCTGACCCACTTCTATCACTTATTCAGAGTAAGGAGGCACTGTGTGCGAGTGGCTGGGAAGACTCCCTTACATCAATAATAATGACAGGTAAATGTGTAAAGATTTAAGGCCAACACTCCATCAGGACAGAGAGGTTTTATTCATGATATTTTATGCAGGGAGATAGACTGGTTTAGATAGGAGATTATCATAGAATTTCCCTCTGCAGTTCTGATTTAATGGATGTGGTTAAATCCATTTCTTCAGTCTCACCTCTTTATTGACTCTCCTATCTGTACAGTGGTTTGTTTGTGTGTCTTTAATCAAATGTTTGGGAACTATTGTCCTAAAATGGCAAGTTTCAAAACATGTTACACTGAAGACAGCAAGGAAAAAATAAAATGAGGTGGGGAAAATAGAGGTGTAAAGGGATTTTATATATTTTTTAAAAAACTTCTTTAGGACTGTGTATCAACATTCTGTTTTTTTTGCTTATTATCAAAGCATTTGTCATATGAAAAGATGGAGTTAACAACTGTATTTTCATTTAAGTCTGTGGCTTTTCATGTCCTTTTGTATATGAATTATTTTTTTAGATTTACTGGTACTTTCCATTCTCTTTGGAACAAATCTGTGCTAGTTTATTTCCTGTGAATAAAAACAGATTGTTAATCCCCTGAAGGCTTTCCTCTTTGGCTGTCCTGCACTGTATAGTGGCAAAGCAAATGTTGGCACCCTAGAGTTGAAGAGCAGGTAGAAGGCTATAGTTGCCCATTCCTGCAGTAAAGGGATATTCTTGGAATGAATGGGATTTACATGACAAAGATACTTCCACAGCTCTAAGAGATGGAAATGTTCCATACTTTAAACTTGTAAATTCCTTCTTTTAGTACCATTTAAATATAAACAACGTGTTTGCACTGATGTAATAAAATAACATAAATGGAAGATGTTTCGAGTAAAGTTATGTAGGCTGATGTCAGTGTACCATCTTGGGTGTCCTTCATTAACATAACAGATCAGATCTGCATAAGCATAAGCATAGGTCTAACCGAAGTCATAGAGGCAGAACTCCTTGTTGGTTGACCTACATATATGGAATGGGGAGGAGATGGAGATTTATCATTGCCCAGGCTGATGTCTTCTCACACGGGTTGATAAGGATTGTGCTGCTGATGTAAGATCAGCTGGTACATGTGCTGCCAAAGAGAGCACTTCCATGACTTGGGTTATACAGATCCGATCTGGCATGTTAGTGAAGAACACCCAAGATGGTACACTGACATCAGCCTACATAAACCAAGAAGGAGTCCTGCCACCTGTAAAAGAATGCAACCAACACTTTCAAGTAAAATTGTCACTGAACTCAAACTTTAATTTATGAGGAATTAAAGTTCACTGTCTTTATGGAAATCCCTTTTAAAAAACTTTAGTTAAGCATACATAGGGTTCAAGGATTATGCTACTGAAATTTCATACTTTTTTTCATAGTGGTGAGGAAGTTATTTTCATATTGCAGAAACATTTATTTGTGGAACAGAATGGGGAGGACGGAAATTGATTTTTCATGCCCCTCAAAACCTTACAAAATGATTCCTTATGGATCAGGAGATCCTGCTCAATGGAGTGGTTGAAGGGGAAAGGGAGATTATTAAAATGTGGGCCAAATGCAATGTCTGTGAGATTTTTTGATTTCTTCTTCCTTAGCCACAACCCGCTTTACTCAGCAAGGTTCATCACACTTTGAGTAAGCATTTTAAGGGACAGAGGTACTGCAAGGAAAAGAATAGTTGGAAAGATCAGTTTCTGCCAAACCTCTTATAACTGTAGATTTCCTCATAGTGCATGCATCAAAATAAAATACACTTCTTAACTTTGTTGGGTTGAGTGGCCATGTTGTTCTATTACCTGAAAAAACAACACAGCATGCAGTGGTACCTCAAAGACTATCTCTACCTTAAAGACTAACACAATTATTATGACATATGTTCTCATGTTGTATCAGTCCGTGTCATCAGATTCAGGAAGTGTTAGCCATAATTTGAGCTGTATATACAATAAACAATGAAGACACAGTACTACTTGTGTCCTTAGTGCTAGTGCATTTCTTATAAGAAATTTACAATTTTTAAAAAAATTGTAATTAGCCAGGGTTAATAAGGTCATCGTCACTGTCAATATTTCATCATGCAATTTCCTCCTGAACTCACTATTTGCAGTTCCCTATATGTAACCTTGAAATCCAGGGGAACATTTAATATCTCTATAAAGCAAGTCACCATCTATGTCAGATGAATGTGCTAGTCTTTCAAGATTTTATGTAAGATTCTTGATTGTTTTATATTTGAACACATCCAGGCACAATATTTAGCACCAATTCACATTCATCAGTCCTTATCAAGACATGTATGATTTGCCTTTGATTTGCAATCAGAGAGTAAAAGAGCAGTCAAGTAAGTCAGTAACTAGCAATATCTGTGTTACCATGTTGTAGGGCTTTTTGTTTCATTTTTAAATTCTTGTGCTGCTCTGAGTTGGGGAATTAATCATATATGTATCATCATGCATGAATAAAGATCTAATTGTGACTTGATTGCACCTAACTAACCATTTTTGTTTAATGGTGTTTTGCATTTAAATTATACTGTATTTGCATATTTTATGAAGGCAGATAGTAATCAATGTCATTAGAGCTGGCAATTAAGACAGGCTGCTTTTTAAGGAATGTGTATTGACATTTGATAGCATTGTAGAACAATATTTTGATAAGGAATCGGTTCCTTACTCACTTACTCACTTGTGGTTGCTAGAGTAACCAGATGGAGATAATCAATATACATCAGGTGTATTTATTTCATTTAAAGGGGACTGGAATACCTTCCTTACCATCTGAGGCTGCAACAGTAGGGCCTCTTCACTCTTGAACGACGGCGTCTAAGAGGTGATCTGACTGAAGTTTATAAAATCATGCACAGTGTGGACAAAGTAGATAAGGAAAAACTGTTTTCCTTATCGCACAGCACTAGAACTAGGGGGCACTCCCTGAAACGTTTGGGTACTAGTTCTCAAACAAATAAGAGAAAGTACTTTTTCACCCAGAGCATCACTGGTCTATGAAACTCCATGCCAGAAGAAGTGGTGACAGCTGCCAGACTTGACAGCTTTAAGAAAGGATTAGACAAGTTCATGGAGGACAAGGGAATCAATGGCTATAATTATGGATACCTCTGGGTTCGAGTGATAGGCAGGATATCTCTCAATGCCATTTCCAGGAAATCCTAAGCAGGTGAAGGCATCTGCTTGGGAATCCCCTGAAGCAAATGGTGAGCCAATGTGTGAGACAGAATGCTGGACTGGATGGGCTGTGGCCTGTTCCAGCAAGGCTGTTCTTATGTTCATAAAAACAGGATGTATGTTTATGAAAAGTCACATTTGTGTTTAAGATAAGATTTGCTTAAATCAAATTGAGAAAAAAACCCCAGAAGTTCTCGGACTAGAGTTCCCATTGCCACTGAACCTATGCTATCAATCACTTCAAAGGAGAACACCGCAGATATGAAGAGGCTAAGCAACAAGCATGGAAGCTTTGTCAAACTCAACTGCTCCCTCTAGCATCTATTCAGTATAATGTGTGTGGTCGCGTGTATCATGTCAGGATTGGTTTATTAAGTAACCAGTGATACATCCATCAACTGTGAAAAAGACTTCCAGGAAAAATGTATACTCGGATACAAGTAGCAGCCAACAATGACAAACAACATCTGGAGAGCCACAAGTGCAGCACTCCAGAGGGATGCAGACATTCAGAGCAAAGCATTACCCTGTAAAAAAGATCAGAGTATGTACCTGTAATAATAATAATCCTGTGCCATCAAGTCAACTCTGACTTATGGTGACCCATTTCTGGGTTTTCCAGGTAGAGACTCTTCAGAAGTGGTTTACCGTTCGCTTCTTCTGGGGGCACCATAAGACTGGGAAGCTTGCCACATAGTCTTCTACTAAATCATCCATGACCTTATGCTCTTGATTTCAATGGTGCTTGTATCTGCCTACTTCCCCCAGTTATACTTTTAATCTTATACACCTAAGTGAACTAATCCCTTTTATCTATTTACAGATGTAATTTTTTAAAAATCAGCTAAGTTAAATAAGTTCAGAATAATATTATGGTTGGGATACCCTTTACTACTTCTCCCAAACTTGCAGTGCAAATGTAGCTGTGATGGAAATGAAGAAGAGAGGCTAGAACAGAAAGGGGGACTACGTCAAAAAAGTGTTTCCTTTTAAATTGCATAACTTATACACAGAGTACATAATGCGCAATGCAGGTTGGACAAATCACAAGTTGGGATCAAAATTGCTGGGAGAAACATCAACAACTTGAGATACACAGATGGTACTACCATAATGGCAGAAAATGAGGAAAACGTAAAGAAAATCCTGCTTAGGTTGAAAGAGGAGAGGGCAAAAGCTGGCTTGAGACTCAACATCAAGAAAACCAAGATAATGGCAACAGGCCCTATTTGTCCCTGGAAAATAGATGGGGAGGAAGTAGAAGCAGTGACAGACTTTACATTCTAAGGATCCAAGATCACTGCAGATGGGGATTGCAGCCATGAAATAAAAAGGCGACTGATTCTTGAAAGACAAGCTATGAGAAACTTGGGGAACATAGTGAAAAGTAGAGACATCACCTTACAAACAAAAGTTCACATAGTCAGGGCAATGGTATCCCCGGTATGGTTGTGAGAGCTGGACCATAAGGAAAGCTGAGCACAGAAGAATAGATGCCTTTGAAATGTGTTTGAGGAGAGTTTTGAGAGTAGCCTGGACAGCAAGGAGAACAAACAGGTTGGTCTTAGAAGAAATCAACCCTGACCGCTCCTTGGAAGGTCAAATAGTGAAGATGAAGCTGATGTACTTTGGACATCAAATGAGAAGAGAGGATTTACTTGAGAAAGCCTTGATGCTGGGAAAGGTGGAGGGCAAAAGAAGAAGAGGGCAGCCAAGGATGAGATGGCTGGATGGTATTGTAGATGCAATGGGGACATAGCTGGGCAGGCTAAGGAAGAAGATGGAGGACAGAGGTGTATGGAGGACAATGGTCCATAGGGTTGCAAAGGGTCGGAATTGGCTGTGCGATTGAACAACAAAAACAACACAATTGCCTGGAATTAAGACCAATGGTGCTCATGCTAAGTAAAAGGGTTTTTTTCCTAGATAGTAGGAACAGCATTCTTTTTTTTTTTTAAGAAACCCTTCTATGAATGTCCAGAGTACCTTATCAAGGTGCATTTTAATTTTCCCATTTTGGCATCTGTTTTCAGTCCAATGTTTATTACAGCTTAATGTGTTTTAAAAATAAAACCCTCTCAGCTTCTTTGGACTACATAGTCTGTTTCCACTGAAATATGATTTAGATTTATTTTTGATTAAAAACTTCTCTAAGTCCATAGGAGCAATTTTATCCTAATTTTTGGGACCCTTAGCAACTTCTGCACTCCCAATTTTTATTTTAAAAAATGTATTTGGCCACCAGAAAGAGGTTTCCCCATAATAAAATAAAATAAAATAAAATAAAAGTATTCATATTTGGGGGAAAAGCTAGAAAGTTTTGGTTCTTTATTCTTTATTTACTACTGACAAAAATAGTCTTTTAGAAATCTGACTTTCTGCTCATTAACAGAATGGCATAATTTAGAAACAAAGTTAAAATGATACATATCTGGTTGACCTGTGGTACCTTCAGTTTATCAATGGCCTTTATTATTATTATTATTATTATTATTATTATTATTATTATTATTATTATTATTATTATTATTATTATTATTATTATTAATAATAATAATAATAATAATAATAATAATAATAATAATAATAATAATAATAATAATAATAATAATAATAATAATAATAATAATAATAATAATAATGCAATGTGTACTTCTGCTTTGACCTCCATTCTCTCCCCCATCTTCCCCTTTCACACTATTACCTCACAGGGAATACCTTGTTTTAAAAGATAAGAAAAAACCAAAAGGGATGTTTGTGTTGTTATTATTGTTGTTAATATTATCCAGTAATAACAGAAAAGTAGTCAAATGTATTAAACAAAGACTCAAGGTGTCCTACAGAAGTTATAATACACAAAAAGCTAAAACAAACCAATGAAACCAATATATATATATGTTTAATATAAAATTGCACCTCAATCAACAAAAAGAAGAAATGGTTCTGCTCATTAGAATGTCTTCTCTTGATGGAAGGATTTGCAAGGTGTGATATGTACATTCATGGATATCTTAATAGACACAATGTCAAGATTCATTCAGGGTCTTGTGAATGCTCCACTCGGGGAAGCTCTAGAGCTCCCATGGGATACAACTGTGTGGAGACAGGCTCTGATGCAGAATTGCAAGAATGGTAGAGAGGAAGAGATGCTTGTGAATATTATGGCTGTGAAAAGGTATAAAGAGAGGAAGAAAAAGCTACTTCACAGAGCACATATTTATGCAATGTATTTAAGCAATGGAAGTCAATGGTCTTCTTTGCACCTGTCATTTCTTATGAAGATTATGGAAATGGATGTTAATTCCAGGCAGTCTAGTTTGATGGCCTTGTGGAGGATAGGTGGGAATGTGAGCATCACCAAGCTGAGAATCCTCACGGCACACAGCTCCATTGGAAGAAGGCCAATAGAAAAATAGGTGGTTGCTTGTCATACACATTGACTTAGCAGCCCTTGGGTGAATTCTACTGAAAGATTGCCATGAAATGCACTTACTGATAAAAACTTCAGTTGCCTTAAGCTTCAGACCTAGGTGATTCTAGAGGAAAGGCATCTGTGAGCTGCCAACTTCCTATTGTACCTTACTGGAGGCTAACATTCATCACAATAAACCTTTCCCAAACTTCACTATATATTTCTGGTGTAGACAATCTCCCCCCCCCCCCCATCAGCCCTCAAAAAACAAATACGTGATACAGATTTAAATTTCCTCTAGAATCCGCTGGTAATCCTGCCACTTGTTTATTATTTTCAGTGTTTCCTCATCCATCTGGCTTATTTGAGGGATATAATTGAATCTTTCAGACATTTGATCTACCAGCCAGAAATGGGCACAATCCTGGAAGTAACTACGCTCCCCTTTAGGCTTTTGTAAATTTCCCATGATTGGCCTTATAAGCACAGGAGGACACACCCACTCTTGTTACTGCACAGATTTAGATAATAGGAAGATTACATGAACATGCTACATAACCCCCAATGAAATGATCATGAGTCTATTCAAGAGTGCTGGGCTGAGACTTGTACCCAGCAGTTTCCCATTGAGCCATGGAACTTACTGATTTACCTTTAGCATTGACTGACCTATCTCAAGCTGTATAGGGTCCACTGAATCCATTAGAAGAAAGCAAGTATATACATTTAACTAACTAGCTTGCTAACAAATGAATGATTTCCTCCCCCCGCCAGATATAAACTTTAATATACAGAAAAACATTGTGTGGGCTTGAATAATTGTTTTAAAACCTTTCCCCTTAATGTTGCAAATCTGCCAAGGATTTTATCTGTTTTTTGTAAGATGACTAGAACCAATTCTTGAAAGGTAATTGGCATCGTTAATAGTGAGTTTTACCCACTTTATCTCCACCTCTTGTTTTATTGTCCTTTTAAAAGTTTCGTTTGAAAAACATAGATCAATGGATCAAATGACAGGGATCTTATTTGAGAATAAACGTTTGCAAAGGAAAGCAAAGATGTATTCTCCTGCTTGCACAGTCTATTTTTAATTTCTTGTCTTTATAAACATGGTCATTTCTTGAAAAGATTTCATTGATCTGCTTTAAAACAGAGAACTTAGAATCCAAATATGAAATTTACATACAATTATATTCCTATGATGGTGGCAATATATATTTCTTTTCTTGCTATAAATTTAAAGTTTTGTTTTCTGTATCATGGAAGCTCATGTAAAATAGAATTTTTCCTTCTACAAGTAACCAGTTAGTCAAATTGCTTTATGACAATGTGAGATCTAGCTAAAACTGCCTTTCGGGATGGTGGAGGTGGGAGAATCCTTTCCTAAATGACATCTTCTGTGTTTGTTAATCATTAGAATAATTAATATCTCATAAATAATGGTTAGATTCTGGATCATAGCCACTCAGATTACTCTTTTTCCAGTAGATGGCAGCATAATTTTGACTTTATGGCAGGTTCTATAAAATAGTCTGAAAATTCAGGATAAAGGTTTCAGTAAATTATATTCTGATATTCAGTAGATACCATCTCTATAAATAAGATATTTACCTTCTCCAAGGCTGGTAAAAACAAAAAAGTAAGTTTTACAGAACTGGACTTTAAAAGGGCTCTGAGAATGATTACAGATATAGTGACAGCTTTTCCTTTTGCCCAGTTACAGATTGTGATTTTATTTTAAAAAGTAATAGGCTGCATTGAGGACATTCCAGAGATTGCTGGGGAGTGTCAAATGACTTTGTGCTGCATGTTGCCACAATCTCCCTCACGAAGCAGCACAAAGTCAGCCTGGCACCTTTCAGACAAAGAGAGCACCAGATTATTTTATGAGACATGAGAAGGCATGGAAGCAGAATTTCCCAAGAGCTGAACTGGCAGAAACCGTGCAAGCATTGTTTAAAGTAGTTTTCAAATGCGAGGATGAATATCACATTGGGGGAAAAATATACACCATCATAATGCAGCCCCAACTCTTGTACAAAAAGCAACCCCCTCCCCCCAAAACCACCCCCACCCCCACATACCTATGCTCTAATTCTTAGCTTACGTTTCTGGTAAAAGGCATGAAGATCCTTCCCCCTCTAGATGTCTAAAGTCCAAGGTTGAACGGCAGGGTCCAGGAGCCCCATGCTTGCTCTCACATGCTGGGTGCTGAATTGCTGTCCCTGGTGCTGAAACCTGATTTCATCTGGGCAGCACTTTCTGTCTTCTCACAGCCACAAACAGGGGAGCTGAGCGACTCGGTCCCTGGCGCTGCAATAGCATGCTGAGCTATGGATCAGACGCAACATGCTTATCACCTCTGCTTGACAGTGGGAAATTTCCCAGGGAACCTAAGGGATCTGATCGTGTGCGGCTGATGCATGCTCTCCTTCTCTCCTGGCTCTTTGACTTACTGCTTTGGTAATGAAGTAGCTCATCCTCCCGCCCATCTTACTCGCATGACATATTACACCCCCCCCCCCTTGTGAGTAGGGGAGCTGCAATCTATAGCCATCAACTCCCCCCTCTGTTTTCACATATTATATAATGCAATGTTTAAAAGCCCCCCTCATCCTGTCCCAAATGACCCCCTGCAGTGTTTTCCAACTAAGCTGGGAAATAAATGGGCATACAAGGAACCATTTAAACACATAAGAGTTGCAGACACATTGAAAGAAAGCACCTACCAGAAAACATTTCTGACTTTGCGGCACACATGCCACCATTGAACTTTCTTATTATCTTCCCTATCCAAACCTTGCAAAGCAATTTTCTTGCTGTCCCTTTACTTCACACTGTGGGATAGTTTAGATTGCAAAAACTGTACTTGTCATGAGATACGGTCATCTCTAGCAATCCAACTCTATGGCTTAGAAGCAAAGTAATCTTAAGAGAGGTCATTTTTCGCTGGTGCGCAACAAGAAGCATTTCATTTACTGTACAGTCTTGACTCATCTGGCTGTTGGAGTTTGAGAGTTGGAAACAGAAATAACCTTGCAATCTGTCTAGAAGATCATATATATTCAAATGATAGACAAAGTTTGGCTTCATTTAATCCCCTCTTCTTTTTCCTAACAAAATTACCTGGGTTAGTTATTCCTAGTTCCTAACTTGCTAACTTGTACAATAATTTTGCAAGCCAAGTCTTTATTACTGGTAAATTGATTTAGTGAAGGAGCAACCAATATCTTTTTCAAGCTGTGTTTGAATTCATCTTTGCTTCATTAACCCTGGTGATGCAGTGGTTAGACTGCTGTACTGCAGCCAAATCATTGTGAGTTTGATCCTGATGGGGATGACAGCTGAATCAGACTTCCACCCTTCCAAATTCCATAAATGAGTCCCCTGCATATTGGGGGCAAAATGCTAATAAATTTGTGAACCACCCAGAGAGTGCACTAAGCTCTATGGGGTGGTGTATAAGTGTAATTGCTTTTAGACAAAACTGAAACAATACTGTTCCAGGAAGGGGAGACCTTTCTAAGCATGGCTAAGTATTTCCGATGGTAGAAGCAGTAAAAATGGAATACCTAGAAATATGAAGGACCGTCCTGCTGAGGAGTAGAAAGGGAAAATATTAAGTGATAATTATTTTTCTACCCACTTGTTAAATTTACGTAGATAGATTTCTTTAATCAAAACAACAGTGTTTACTCTGGCAAGAAGCAACTCTTGACCCACTTTTTATATTTGAAGCAGGAGTAATTTGCAAATGGCAAATCCTCCAACATCAGCATGTGGTTGCATGCAAGGAGTGTTTAATTTCTCTAGCACTTTGTATGATTAGCAGCAGCAAGAATGTTTTTGCCCTCCCTCTTACCCATGAAGGTTTGCAATCATCACAGCTGCATCCCTGTTCTTTCTTCAGTGAGTTTGTAACAGAGCTGTCTTAATGTCACTTTGTCACAGCAAAACAAATCCAGAAAGCCTTTGAAACAGCATTTGCTCACACCTTCACCCAAACCCAGAGAAGAACAACAGGATCTGTCATGTTGAATTTAGACTATGTAGGCATCTCTATCATTTCAGCAGCCAATGTTTCCAATAAATGGTGTTTACACATGTTCTGAAAGTCAGCTGCCATCCAAAAAAAGTTTCAAAGTGAAGTTTCCATTTGTGAGAAAGCCTCTAAATTCTTAAATCTGTTCTACTTCATATTTTTGACCCCTCTTTATTGTGTGGCTTGCTCAGCAGAACCATATGCCACCATATCATATAAAATAATCCTATTGTTTCAGAAGTGAAGGAGACTTTGGAGGCCTTTCCACCACTAGAAGTGCCTAAGCAGAATGTGGACAACCATGTGATGTTGTGGCTACATTGTTTTGTACATCTTCCATAACCCCTTATTCCAGTGGTGGGCTCCAAAATATTTTACTACCACACTGTGGGCATTGTATGGTGGGCGTGGCCAGGGGAAAAGCCATGTGTTGCACCTGAATTAGGACTACAGTATTTTATTTCAAAACTTGGATGGGCGGGGCCAGCCAGAATTTCTGCTACCAGTTCTGGTGAACTGGTGCAAACCTGCTGGTGCCCACCACTGCCTTACTCAGTGTAATATGTACAATATAGGAGCAAAACATCTAAAATAGTCCCCTGAAACTGACTATAACATAAGACACATGTTGTATATGGAAAAATTCCAAGATTTACAGCACCATGCTCTTCAAGGGAGCCACAACATCTGTGAAGTATATCAGAAAATATTACAAGATCTTCGTCCTTATCTGATTATTACTGATTCTGAAAGAAGTACTGGAGCAAACTAGTTTGACAGGGCTTGTAAATATCAGAAAAAGGAAATGAGGAAAGTGACTAGGCAGATGAGGCATACTGGCACAAAGGAAGCCAATGCCTGCCTCCAAAACTATCAGAGGGAATATGAAGCTTTCCTTAGAAATAAAAAGAAAACTTTCTTCCTTAATAGCTGGAAAACTCTAGGACAGTGATGGTGAACCTTGGCACCCCAGGTGTTCTTGAACTTCAATTCCCAGAAGCCCTGATCAGCAGGAATACTGACTTGGGCTTCTGGAAATTGAAGTCCAAGAACACCTGGAGTGTCAAGTTTGGCCATCATGGCTCTAAGACATGCTCTTATTGAGAGGAATAATCAAAGTTCTGGAAGCTTATAGAGGGAGGCTTCCTACAGAAGGGTCATAAAATTGCTGACCCAATTTACAGCAAAAACCTGAGTTACACATTTTGGTCATATATTTGGGGGCCATAGCCTTTTGCAGAACACACATGAAATTCCATTCAACCTTCCCAAATGACCGCTAGTCTTTCCAGCTGAAGTTGGGGAATTAATTTCAACCCTAAAAAATGGCAAGGCCCCAGATGAAGACATGATTCCTGATTAGATGATTACAGGGTATAAATAGACTAGTGGTTCCCAATGTGAGGCATACGCTCCATAGGGAGCCTTCAAAAAGTCCAAAAAACCAAAGGTTGTGAAATGCTGGAATAGACCATCCTTGGTAGATGGACCTTGTTTGAAAATTCTCCATCATCAAAAAGTTCCATTGTCACCTCCTGAAGCATTCTGTTCAGTGGTGGGATTCAATTTTTTTTACTACCTACTCTGTGCGTGTGGTATGGTGGGTGTGGCCGGGGGAAAGCCCTGCGTTGCACCTGAGTTAGGACTACTTTATTTCAAAACTTGGATGTGCGGGACTAGCCAGAATTTCTGCTAGCGGTTCTGGCAAACTGGTGCAAACCTGCTGAATCCCACCACTGATTCTGTTATACCTGTGGCTGTCAATAATCTTCTCATGCTCAACAAAATGTGATTCATTATGATTTTCATAGTAAACTGTAGTCTTACCTTCTGGAATAAGAAAGATCTCAGCTGCAATGAAAGACCTGCAAGAATTCTATGTCAAGTTTTGTAATAGTTACCAAAGGTTGAAGTATGGGACATACTATAAGTGTCAAAAGGTGCTATGGTACTTTACAGATAAAGTTTCATATGAAACAGGGTTCTTCACAAAATATGATATCCATTTCAAATTGTTAAATTATAGTTCAGTTTCCAATCTGGTCGTCTTTTATCCATGAAACTGAATGCAGGAGAATGGATCAGATGCTATCTAGGTTTTTTCTCTTCAGCTAGGAAAATTTTGGGCCAGTGATGGATAGCGCAACCATTTTTAACCATAATGATAATTGTGTGCTCTTAAGTAAATTCTGACTTATGGTAGGGATTTCCAAATAAATAGTGGTTTACCATTCCCTTCTTCTGGGGCCATTCTGGGACTGTGTATCTTGTCTATGGCTACACAGGCTGTCTTTTCTGGGATGCACAGTAGGGAATTGAAATCCTAACCTCTGGCTCTGCGGCTAGAAACCTAACTCAATGAGCTATCCAAGCAGCTCATGTTGACCTTACATTAGGGTACAAAACACAAAGTATCAATATTGTCATTATATGACTAGTCTTACTCAGATAAATATAAAGAGGCAGTATTGGTTTATGGATAAGGAGAAACATTTCCATTAACCCTTTCCAAAAAAAACACCCCAATCTATTGTTAACTTTATAATGTATTATTGAAGCAGTACTGTGAAGATAAACCTGTACAAATATATGTGACAAAGACCTTGGGATGTCAATTACCTGTGATACAGGTGAGTTTATCTGCATCTCAGTCAACTGCCATTCTCTTTGCTCACAATTGAAGAAAAGCACTATTGGAAGCGCAGTGCCAAAATGGCCGCCGCGCTCTTTGCGGGCCCCCCCCCACCGGACGAAACCATCCGGGTAGTTAGGGGCGTGGCCAGCACCCTAATAAAAGGGGCTGGCCACGAGGCAGCCGTGCTGCCATTTTGGCGAACCGACGGAGCGGAGAAGTTTTTCCTCCTTACCTCCGTCGCTCGTGTCCTCTTGGGGGAAGCCTTTTCGGGCAGCTTTCTCTTGTTTTAGGCTTCCTAGCTACCTTAGCCATGTCCTCGAAGAAGAAGGCAGCCGCGAACGTGGCTCGATCGGCGCGGAGGCGTCAGCCTGGTCGGAGGACCGCGACTGCGCCCGTTCCGCAGCCACCTTAGCAGACCCCACCGGGAACGGTGGGATGGGATCGGTAGCTCCTTGGCCTGATGCGCGGAGCATACCTGCTGGCCCGGACGGGGCCTCGGCCCTTGGCCCGCAAACAACGACCACGGCCCCTGCCATGGTCTGTGCGGCGGGGCCCTCTTGCCCGGGTGCGCAATTCCCTATGGGGGGGTGCGAGCCACGGAGGGTGGTTGGGTTCCCTGCCTTTGCAGGGCGTTCCCACGGCTCCCCAGGGGCTGAGCATGGGCTCTTGGCCTTATCTGGCCCCTGGGGCTCAGGGACCTGGACAGGTACCCGTGAAGGTACTGTTGGGGCCGGGGCCTATGTCGATGTGGAGGCCCTCCTGGCCCGGGTGGCGGCCCTTGAAGCGTCCTTGGCAAGGGCCAACCAAACAGGGGTGTCTCTAGGTTTCCAGGTGCCCCCTTTGGCCACCGAACAGCGGCCGGCGATGGGTCGGGTTGAGCCGCCTGAGGCGCGCAGGCCGGTGGTGGCCACTGCCTCGCAGCTCCCCACCCCACAGGTGCAGCAGTCTGGTGCTGGTCTGGCCCCGTCGACGAGCTCAGCTTCGGTCGTGAGCTCCGACGCCCCCAGCGGGCCGGAACCCCCCGGTGGGGGCGGCCCGCGGGGGTGCAGCGGGTGAGTATGCAGTCCAAGCTAATGCACCCACACAACTGACTTCCTTGGGGGGGGGGCTGTTCAATGGCCTTGGCCTCGCTTGGGTGGCCCGGCGGCCCAATGGTCCCCGGCCCACCCAGTGACTTTGCCCGTGACACAGGGCCTGGGTCGGGGTGGTGCCCCCAATGTGCTGGAAATGTGTTGGGGATCCCCGGGCTGGCTCAGGCTCATTTTCCTTTGCCCATAGTTCCCTCAGTGCCGGTGTCGGCTTTGCCAACAGCAGAGTATTCCTTGCCCTTGGGGGACCATTTGGCCCAGTCTACCAAGGAAAAGATTTGGAGGGGCGAGTATGTAGATATCTTCTCCCTTCTAAATGGGAGCCGACCAAGGAAGAGAGGGAAGGGCTGGACGAGAGGGATAAGGAGCAGGCACGTCGTCGTAAGCCACCAAGCACGTGGGCAAATTGGTTGCCAGCGTACCTGATTTACATGGCCGTTTACCTCAGGGCTAGGCCGGATTTGGCTATCCCTGTGGTCCAGTATCTGGACAATATTTTCCGGGCTATGGTTGACTTCCCGGGTCCGTCATGGCTGGCTTACTACGAAGAATTCCGCATGAGGATTCCACTGCACCCAGAGATGAGGTGGGATGAGCCCTGCCAGAAGCTGTGGCTTCTGTATATGACCCCCACGCGCCCGGCGCCTGGGTAGAGATACCATTGTGGACATGCGGTCCAACGAGCGGCCCCAGTACAGGTACCCCGCCAAGTGGTGGGGCAGGGGGTTCCAGCCCGCCTGCTGTGATGGACCTTCTCGTCCAATGGTTCTTGCAACAGGAAAAATTGCAAGTACAAGCATGAGTGCCCCTCTTGTTCTGGCCCCCATGCTGCCTCCGCCTGTCCCAGGCCGGGAGGATACAGGGGCAGGGGTAGGGGCGGACAAGGGGCAGGTAAGACTGCCATGGAGGGAGCGGGCTCACCAAAAGGCCCCCTCCCCAATTAATGTCGACATGCTGGAGCGTTGGCTCGCATTGTGCCCGAGGAGAGCAGACGCTGTGTACCTCCTTCAGGGTTTTCAACTGGGTTTTCGTATTCCTTTCACGGGGGATAGGTCACCGCAAGATGCACCTAACCTTTTGTCACTTAGGGGAAGGGAGGAGGTGGCTGCCGCCAGCATTAATAAGGAGATTGCTGCGGGCAGGGTCGCTGGCCCTTTCCCCGCACCCCCGTTCCCAACCTTAAAGTGTCTCCACTAGGACTAGTGCCCAAGAAGTCCCCGGGTGAGTTCCGCCTGATTCACCATTTGTCCTACCCAGCCGGCCACTCGGTCAATGATGCTATCCCTGATGACCTTTGTTCTGTCAGGTATACATCCTTTGACCAGGCATTGCGCATGGTGCGCTCATGTGGCCCGGGTGCATTGTTGGCTAAGTGTGACATTAAGTCGGCGTTTCGCCTCTTGCCCGTGCACCCGGGTGACTTCGAGTTGCTGGGTTTCAAATTCCGGGGTGAATATTATTTTGACAAAGCCATGCCATTCGGCTGTTCCATATCCTGCTCGGCTTTCGAGCGTTTCAGTACCTTCCTGCAGTGGGCATTTGTCCGTAGGTCAGGGTCTCGGTCTGTAGCCCATTACCTGGATGACTTTTTATTCGGGGGTGAACGGGGCTGGGACACGTACACACGTCTCCTCAACACATTTCAGATGCTAATGGAGGAACTCGGTGTCCCTTTAGCGCCCGAAAAGACCGAAGGCCCGTCTAATAAGTTAATATTCTTGGGGGTGGAAATTGACACGGTAGCGCAGGCGTCTAGGTTGCCCGCAGACAAGGTGTCAAGGATAGTGGCCCTTATATCGGACTTACTGGCTAAGCGCAAGGCATCCCTTCGGGAACTGCAGGTGCTACATGGACACCTCAATTTCGCTTGCAGGGTGGTCGCACCTGGCAGGGCATTTGCTCGGCGCTTGTGCGACGCCATGGCAGGCTTATCCAGGCCCCATCATAGGGCGAGATTGACACGGGGCATCAGGGCAGATCTGCACATATGGCTCCAGTTCCTGAGGGAGTTCAATGGGGTCTCATTTTGGAGGTCTGACCTCCTGGCTTCGCCCCAATTTCAAATTCAGTCTGATGCCTCGGGATCCCTTGGTTATGGGATGTACTTCAATGGGAAGTGGGCATATGGTGGATGGCCACCAGCCTGGTCAGGCACGGGTCGCCTGAGGGATCTCACATATTTGGAATTTTTTCCCATACTGGGGGCCTTGATGCTATGGGGTGAGGAGTGGGCCAACTCTGTGGTGCATTTCTGGTGTGACAATGCGGCTGTTGTCCACATTGTCAACTCACAGACCTCTAAATCTCCCAGGGTCATGGATCTTGTGCGCCAGTTTGTATTGCGCAGCCTGCGCCTCAATGTACTGTTCAGAGCCAGGCATGTCCCGGGGGTGAATAATGATATTGCTGACGCTTTGTCCCGCCTGCAGATCTCCCGGTTCCGTGCCTTGGCTCCGGATGCGGAGGAATTTCCCTCGCCACTACCGCAGGAGGTATGGACCATTGGCAAGGAGAGGTGAACCGGGCGATAGGCATGTCACTGGCGCCACGCACGCGTAAGGCGTATCACCACGCGTTGGTTTCATTTCGGACCTTTTGTTCCCAATTTCGCCTGCCAGATACCTGGCCGATCCCAGTGGCCCACATCCTCCGTTTCATGGTTTACCTGCATGCCCAGGGCCTGGCACCCCGCACCATAGCATCTAGGCTATCAGCGCTGGCTTTTATGGCCAAGGTGGGAGGTCACGCGGACAGTACCGCTGATTTCCGTGTGAGACATGTTTTGGAGGGGTGGGTGCGGGAACGTGGGCGTTGCCTGGACGACCGTCACCCAATTTCCCCTGGGGTACTTACCCAACTGGCACGAGGCTGGCATGACCTATGTTTCGATAGGTATGAGGCAGCCCTGTTTCGTGCGGCTACAACGGTGGCCTTTTTTGGAGCGCTCCGCATCAGCGAGCTTATGATGCTGTCTAAGGCGGATGCAAGTCGTAGGGCACTGGAACTCGAAGATGTCTATGTTGCTATGATTGGGCTCAGTTGAGGATACGCTCCTCTAAAACAGATCAGCACGGCGTAGGCAGTTGAGTAATACTGCTACGATGTTCCTTGGAAGACATCTGTCTGGTTGGTGCCCTACAGGAGTTTCTTGCACTGTGTGGCACGCACCATGCCCCGTTTTTCTGTCACCAGGGTGGGTCTCCCCTCACTCAGCCATTCCTGCAGGATGGGGGCGGTTTCTACTGCAGCTACTTTTGGGTACTCTGGGGCTGAAATACGCCGCATGGGAAGGTGGGGATCACATTGTTTTCAGTTTTGTGTTCACCCTCTTCAACCGTGAGTGCCAGTTTAGTCACTGCAATGTTTCTCACCCCCCCTTTTTTCGTTGACAGACCCTGGGTGTCGTTTTACACCGGTGACAGTAGGGCTGGTGGGCCGTTGCCACGTGCACAGGGCAGCGCATTACGCTGCACAGGGCAGCGCGTTACGCTGCACAGGGCAGCGCATTACGCTGCGGCGACAGAGTGGGACCCCGACTGGGACTGGGTGCATCCGCACATCTCAGGTGGTGTGGTAAGCGCGGCATGTTATGGCGGGAACTGTTCCCATTCCTCTTCTACATCAGGGATGCTGACTCGCCTGATGTCCTGGTTATTCACCTTGGGGGCAATGGTTTCGGACAGGTCACTGGCCTATCGCGGAAGCTTGCGATTTGCAGTCACCTGGCCTACTCACATTATGTGTGGCCTGCCACACCCCTCATTTGGTCGGACATGATACCGCAGTACGCTTACAGGGGAGCGTTTGGCCTCCAGGCACTTGACCGGGCTCGTCGCTCCAGGGCTATTGCCCGGTTCCTTTGATATGGTTTGGGGACGCGTCATTCGCCTCCCCATCATCAGTCTGCAAAATTATGAGCTTTATTCAGGGGAGGGGCCCATCTGTCGCGAGGAGGTATGGACCTCCTGCTGAGTGATTGGCGAGCAGGCCTGTCGACCGAGCTGACGGTCTTGGGGGGGGCGTCGAGCCTTTATTGAAGCCTCTCCGGGTGGCGGGTAGCACTGGTAAGGTAAACATTTATGACCCACAGGTATCCGGCAGGTTCACAATTGACTGGACAACACTAGATAGGCATAAGTTGTTTAAACGTTGTCCGGTCAACGACGAACCAGGCGAGGGGGTGATGGTTACCACTAGACAGCTGGAATCACCCCCTGATTTTACGGATACACGTCAGAGGGTGGGGTCATTAGTTAGATATTGACTACGGTCAACAACTTGTTTGTTGTCAACAAACAAATTGATACAAATAGATACATTGTAACAATTGCCGTTGGCAATTTTGGGTGGTACCTTACCAGTGTTACTTCGGCCTGCTTGCCTTAAGAATTATGATTGGTCGTTTTACCAATAGAAATTTATAATTCGGACTAGGGCTTGAATCAATAAATGTGGCCCATGCCGTTATCCACTTTCATTTGTGTCTGAGTCCATCATTGGGGGGGTGCGCCTGCAATGGAAGCGCGGCGCCAAAATGGCCGCCGCGCTCTTTGCGGCCCCCCCCACCGGACGAAACCACCCAGGTAGTTAGGGGCGTGGCCAGCACCCTAATAAAAGGGGCTGGCCACGAGGCAGCCGTGCTGCCATTTTGGCGAACCGACGGAGCGGAGAAGTTTTTCCCCTCCACCCCCTCCCTAGTTAACAGTGTGATTTTTTGGTCGCTTTGGGGCCAGGTGGGAATTTTTGGCTGGGACTCGCATTGGCCCTTGAGTCCTGGCTTTTTTGCCCATCCCACACTGTTGCTATGGTTTGATATAGGGGTCGTTCTGTGCTGTTGTTGACTTTGGTCACATTGGCGGGTAGCACTGGTAAGGTAAACATTTATGACCCACAGGTATCCGGCAGGTTCGCAATTGACTGGACAACACTAGATAGGCATAAGTTGTTTAAACGTTGTCCGGTCAACGACGAACCAGGCGAGGGGGTGATGGTTACCACTAGACAGCTGGAATCACCCCCTGATTTTACGGATACACGTCAGAGGGTGGGGTCATTAGTTAGATATTGACTACGGTCAACAACTTGTTTGTTGTCAACAAACAAATTGATACAAATAGATACATTGTAACAATTGCCGTTGGCAATTTTGGGTGGTACCTTACCAGTGTTACTTCGGCCTGCTTGCCTTAAGCATTATGATTGGTCGTTTTACCAATAGAAATTTATAATTCGGACTAGGGCTTGAATCAATAAATGTGGCCCATGCCGTTATCCACTTTCATTTGTGTCTGAGTCCATCATTGGGGGGGTGCGCCTGCAAAAAATTTGGTGCCTTGGTGCACTATAATACTTAGTGCCATGAAACTGGCATAATTTTATATTTATTTATTTATCACGCTTATATACCACCCACTCGGGTACAACCCAACTCAGGGTGGTTTACATAGCGGACAGTAAATACATAAAAAGACACATGATAATACAAAGTTAAAAGTTAAAAACCCACCCCTAAAAGGTGTGCAAGTACCGAAGGGACCTTGGGGGAAGGCACACTTCTCTATACCAAACACCCAATGGTACCCCCATCCCCACCCGCACCCCAAACTTGGCCCGCCAGCCAGGTCTTTAGTTCCTTCCTAAAGGGCAACAACTCCATCTGGAGATGCAGTTCCACATGCAGGAGGTTCCAAAGGGCCGGTGCAGACATGGAGAAGGCCCTCCTCCTTGTGCCAGAGAGGCAAGCCCCCCTGGCTGATGGAACAATTAGAGAGCCCCTCCGGTCCGCTCTGGTTGGACGGACAGACGTCCTTAGGGCGATGCGGTCTCTGAGATACCCTGGCCCACTACCATGTACGGCTTTAAAGGTCAAAACCAGCACCTTGAATTGCACCCGGAGACAAACTGGTAACCAGTACAGCCCCCGAAGCAGTGGTGAGGCATGGGCATAACGTCCACACCCCATCACTACTCGGGCCGTGGCATTCTGGACCAGCTGCAGCCTCTGAATGGTCATCAAGGGCAGCCCCGTGTAGAGTGCATTACAGTAGTCTAGACTGGAGGTCACCAGAGTGTGAGTGACCATGAGCAAAGAGTCCCGGTCCAGGAGCGGGTGCAACTGGTGAATCACCCGAAGTTGGGTGAAGGCCCTCCTGGCCACAGCCGCCACTTGTTCTTCTAGAAGCAGCCGTGAATCCAGGAGGACCCCCAAGTTGCGCACCAGGTTGGTCTGGGGCAAAACAGCCCCATCCAAAACCAAAGATGGTAGCTCCCGGGATAACGCAGGACCCCCTCTCCATAGCCACTCAGTCTTGCTAGGATTCAGCTGTAGCCCATTTCCCCCATCCAGACCCCAACAGCCTCCAGACAGCGGGAAAGGACTTTGACTGCATCACTGGGGTCCCCACGGACCGAGATGTACAACTGTGTGTCATCCGCGTACTGGTGGTACCGCACCCCGTGGGAACGGATGATCTCACCCAGCGGCTTCATGTAGATGTTAAATAGAAGAGGAGAGAGTACCGAGCCCTGAGGCACCCCATATTTTAGGGGCCTAGGATTCGACCTCTCACTCTCCAACCACACCGATTGGGTCCGGCCCCTCAGAAATGATGAAAACCAGGACCACACCATGCCCTGGATCCCCAATCCTCGGAGCCGTTCCAGAAGGATACCGTGGTCAACAGTATCAAAGGACGCTGAGAGGTCAAGAAGAGCAAGGACGGACGGATGACCGCCATCCCGCTCTCGCCAGAGATCATCCATTAGCGCGACCAATGCAGTCTCAGTACCATATCCAGGTCTGAATCCTGACTGGAATGGGTCCAGATATTCCGCTTCATCCAGTACCCCCTGCAGCTGACGTGCCACTGCCTTCTCCAGAACCTTCCCCAAAAAAGGAAAAGGAAAGTTGGAGACAGGTCTGTAGTTGGTTAGGATTGCTGGATCGAGGGATGGCTTCTTCAGGAGGGGGCGCACCAGAGCATGTTTCAGCAGTGCAGGAAACATCCCCTCTTGAAAAGAGGCGTTAATTATAGCCCTGACCCAGGCACCTGTCACCGTCTTAGAGGCTTTTACCAGCCAGGCGGGACAGGGATCCAATGGACAATTAGTGGTGTGGACCGCCGCAAGGAGCCTGTCCACTTCATCCAGGGCAACTGGATCAAAATGATCCAGGTAACACCACAAGACTGCACACTGGCTTCCCCCAGACCCTCCCCATCCATGCCAAGTTTGAACCCCGAGTGAATCCGATCGATTTTCTCCACCAGATGGTCAGCAAAGTCCTCAGCCAATCTCTGCCAACCAGGCACAGGCCCTGCCCTACCCAGGAGGGACCTGGTCACCTGAAACAGGGTGGCTGGGTGATTATCAGTAGAAGCAATAAGGGTGGTGAAGTATTGCCTCCTCACCACCCCCATCGCCACTAGGTAGGCCCTAATAGTGGCTCTAGCTAGTATCCAATCGGAATCGCTCTGGGTCTTCCCCCAGCGTAGCTCAAGGCGTCTGTTTGCCCGTTTGAGCTCCTGTAGTTCTTCAGTGAACCACGGGGATGACCTAGCTCCACGGGCTCTGAGAGGCCATAGTGGAGCGATTACATCCAAGGCAGATGTCGTCAACCCATACCACAGGTCAACAAGTGCCTCAGGTGAATTGTGTCACCGATCCAGAGGAAATTCCCCCAGTTCCCTCTGGAATCCATCCGGATCCATCAGTTGATGGGGGCGGGCCACTTTAACTGACCCTGCCTCCTTACAATGAAGTGTCACCCCCAGAAAGTCTAGAGCCACCAGATAGTGATCTGACCATGGCACAGGTGTTATGTCTAGCTTCTGTAAACTCATATCACTCTGCCACCACCCCGACAAAAAGACTAAATCTGGCATGTGGCCACTGCCCCTGGTCGGGCCCTGAATTACCTGAGCCCATACCTGTCAAGTTTTGGATTTGGAAATAAGGGAAATTCCTGGCAAGTATGGGATACTTGACAGCTATGCTTATCCTGTGCTGCCCTCCAATGGTGGCAATAGGGCATTGCAGTCTAATTAATAAGGGATGACGGCGGGAAAGAGGGTAAAATAAGGGGTTTTCCTGGCCAATAAAGGATACTTGACAGTTATGCCTGAGCCAGGTCCATAGCTGCCATGGAAGCCATTAACTCCTGAGCCACCCCGGAACCAGACCCCAGCGACGGCAAATTGAAGTCCCCCAAAACCATCAGTCTAGGGAACTCCAAAGCCAACGCC
The DNA here is from genome assembly GCA_035047345.1 of Bradypodion ventrale. Classification (NCBI taxonomy): domain Eukaryota; kingdom Metazoa; phylum Chordata; class Lepidosauria; order Squamata; family Chamaeleonidae; genus Bradypodion; species Bradypodion ventrale. The sequence goes on from JAWDJE010000007.1 coordinate 2,651,519, forward strand.
GAGACGGCCTCAAGGAGCCCAGGCAGGGAGTCCCTTACCCTGCAAGGAGGCAGGTACAGGAGTAGGACCCCCAACTGACCCTTAGGGCCCAACCGCAGGAGCAGGGCCTCACAACCCAGAATTTGTGGAGCAGTGGCCCTGGCGACTCCCAATGACTCCCTGGCTATAATGGCAACACCACCGCCCTTACCCACATCCCTAGGCTGGTGCCAAACACCGAACCCGGCGGACACATCTCTGATGGAGGCACCCCATCCTCAGGTCTCAGCCAGGTCTCAGTGATGCATGCTAGGTCGGCCCGCTCCTCCAAAATAGAGTCTTGTATTAGGGGAGCCTTATTACAGACCGACCTGGCATTCAGCAGCAGCAGCCTAAGGACGGGGTCACCCTGGATCAGCTGCTCGGGAACTAGAGGTGAAACCGGGGGGTCCAGAATGCGGGACAGAACTAAGCATCGGTCCTGCGTTCCCCAAGTGTGGCCTGCCCCACGGTTCCTGCTATAACGCCCCATGCCCGTCACAACCTCTAAATGAGCCCCTGGAACCTCCACCATTAACCCAGATGGAGTGTCACCCTCTCTTCCCAGCTGGCAAGACCATCTCTCCCTCCCTCCTTCCCTCTCTCCCTAACCCACTTAAAACATACCCTCTCACTCCCTCCACCCCCCTAACAGAACTCCAATGATGGGAGTCTCCTCCTCCCGGCCCTGGTCCAAGTGCTGTAAGGCCGCGGAGGTGACGGGGAGGGGGGGTGCCGCCTCTGAGGCTGCCAGGCAACCCCAGGTGTGGCCATAGTTCTTCTCCCCACCCTAGTCCACACGGCACGAGGCGCGATGCTGCAGGGATGGCGAGGGGTGCCACTTTTGAGTCCGCAAGTGACCCCAGGTATGGCCAATGTTCTACTCCCCGCCCCAGTCCTGGCAGCGCAAGGCTTGTGGCTGCCGGGATGGTGGGGGACACCACTTTTGTGGCCGCAAGCAACCCCAGGTACAATCGACGCTCTCCTCCCCACCCCAGTCCTGGCAGCGCGAGGCTCGTAGCTGCAGAGATGGCGGGGGGCACCATCTTTGGGGCCGCAAGCGACTCCAGGTGCAGCCGATGTTCTCCTCCCCGCCCCCGGTCCTGGCAGCGCAAGGCCCTCCTTGTAGCTGCTGCGCCGGACCCGCACAGCTAGGAAAAATATCCCCTCTCCAAACCCAGACAGAAGACAAACGTCTTATGTTCTCAACGGCCTCCACCCCAAAGATGAGACCAGCTAAGCGGTGGTGGAGGCGGTGACGGTGGCCTTGGAGCCCAACCAGGAGTCCAGAAGCTGCCCTGCCTCAGGTGTTCTCGCCAGTCTCCCTCCCGAATGCAACATTGTTTGCCATCATTCCAAAGATATTCCAGGAAATGCTCCTGTCATGAATTTTGTGAAATAGCTTCCCATTAAGCAGTGTGAGCCTTTAAAATGTTTTTAAAGCAAGAAAAAACAAAAAAGCCAACCACATCATAAGAATATGGTGCTCTATATTCTCCTCCACCAAACATTTCTCCCCCCTGTATTTTCTTCTGGGGGTTAATTTTACCTGATTTACTCAAGAAATTTTAGGAATCAAGAAACTATCATGGAAAACATCTTAAAAGAGATAAGAACATCATTCCATGCTTAGTGTGACATGTGATCCTTTGTTTTCATGGAATGATTGTGCCAAGGAAAGCTGAAAATTCCTGCTGCTACCTATTGTTGTTATTATTATTTGGTAGTACTATTATTACTGCTTAAGTTATTATTTAATGTTATATTTATGCTCTTGTTTTGGTGTTCATCTCCTGCTAATTATTTTGGTTGGTGCTATTGCATACTTTGATCTAAGCTTTATATATTTTTATGTTGTAAACTATCCAGAGTATTTTTATACTAGACAGGGAGAATATAAATTCAATTAATTAATAAACCAACTAATCAAATTCTGAGTCTCCAGCTATGTGTGGGAAAGAGTTCCCTCTATAATTCCAGAAAGCATTCAGACAATTGGTGTAAATCAGGGTTTCTCAACCATGGGCCCTCAGGTGTTCTTGGACTTCAATTACCAGAAGTCAAGTCAGCACACCGGCTGATCAGGGCTTCTGGGGATTGAAGTCCAAAATCACTTGGGGGGCTAATGTTGAGAAACCCTGGTGTAAACTATTCTGAAAAATAGAAGGTAATGGTAAGGTTTAGTATAAAGTAGAATACTATGTTCTGATCTGATGAAAAAAATACCAATATTTATGAGTAGACTGTGATTCAGGAGACCTGGCTTTCAATCCCCACTTAGCCATGGAAAGTTGGTGGAGAACACTGGCAAATTACTCCTTAAAAATCTCCTTAAAAGTGATATTAAGGTCACTTTTCAGTTCCAGTTGGATGGTAGAGTGAGCTGCAGGGGGAAATCCTTGAAAACCGACTCAAAGGTATTCTACCAAATGTAAACATTTTCTGATTCAAAAGCCTTCTGCAAACAGAGATAGACCTTCTTTTTGAAGTCTCAGTCCAAACATGTGTGCTTGTCAATAGATCTGTTTGTTTTGTGGATTGGAGTCAGTTTTCATCATAGTTAAGAGTAGAGCTACTGCATGCAGTATTTGGTATCCATTATGGAGAGCTGTTATGATTTCATTATTGCAGTAAGATTGATGTAAAAATTGCCCAGGTATGCAGCACACTTTCTAAGAATTAATCAGTGAGTGTTCTCAAGGCCTACATTACTGAGGGACTATGCCTCTAGAGATTTTAGAAGCATATTAGAAAATATAGGAAACATTGCATACATTCAGATGTGGATAAGCAATGGAAAGAAAGGGCACGGGGGAGAAATAGAGGACAGGGTAGGGTTTGGGAACATCATCAGAGTTTCATTAAGAAAAAGAAATGAGCTAGGGAGATTTTGAAGAAAGAGGAAAAAAAATTTCGGTAGAAAGTACCAGATCAATTCAGATCTGATCCAGATTAACTTTAAATCAACCTTGGTAATCCAGATTTTAAAACAACAACCAGACAATGTATTGCCAAGATATTATGAAATAGCATCATACCAGGAAAACACTAAGATGGAGAGGGAGTAAAGGGAAGCTGGCCTTTGATGGCTTCCACTGAAGTGTAGCAGCATTCACCATTTCCAGACCATAATGCTTAAGTGGGAGAGCAGCATTCACCATTTCCAGACCATAATGCTTAAGTGGGAGAGAGAAATTCATTTTCTTCCTTCCTAGCAGGAGGAAAGTTTCTGAATGAGAGTTTGGTTTGTTGGAGTCTGGCAAGGGCTTTCTGATTACTGTTGCTTGTGCTCTCCTCTTCTCTATTGCCAATAACACATTTCATTTCTTGTTTTCTTCCCAATCAAAATCTAACCTTCATCTTCTGTTTTACCGTACATTTGTGGTTAGGTGGGTGCAAAAGTTGTTCTTGGTCTTGTTTTGAGCTGTAGATTTTTGGGCAGTGTCATCCTATTTATTTGACTTGAGGGTAAATCATCACTGAAGAGTTATAATTCCAATTTGCATGGGCTTAAAAACTATCCATACATTCATTTCAGAAAGGCCACTTGGCATTTATCATTTAGCAAGCTTCTCATATGCATATAAATAGGGCATATTTTCCAAGTCTGTGCCTGGGTGAGCTAATTGGCATTGTGGTGGCTTCTATCTTCTGTCTTTTGGTAATCTTAAGGCTGTGTTAATGAATGGCCTTGTTGAGGTATCATGTTCACTATGAAGAACTTGTAGTCACACCAGGTGATAGATGTTGGAGCTACTTGATAGGTATCTGGCTAATTGGAACTGACTGGTCAGTCAGGCAATCTTGCTGTTTTTAAAAAAGTTCATTGTCCTTTGTGTTTTGTTCATCAGCTTTCTGTACTAATATGTTCAAGCTTTGCTCCATTCTCATGTCTTGGGTCTCAGACAAGAGAGGAATTATGTGCTTGCCTAGCTTTATGTTATTTTCTGCAGTCATCACTGACTGTGGAATGTTGGGGTGCAATCCTAACTAGCCATAATGGTTGAGAGCCAGTGGAGCTGCTGCTCACTATTGGGTAATATGACTGCAGGGGTACACAGAAAGAGCCTGTGGTATCTTTTTAGCCACAGTAGGGCGTACCCTGGTGATGGCACCCTTGTGTTGCTGGCCAATCTTTCTCACACTAGGTCAGGTGAAAGGAATTGCAGAATGAATTCACCAAATAATGCCTTCATTTTGGCAGTTTCACATGTGGCCTAGACATGGAAGAAGAAGAGTATGGCTGCAGAGTCAATCCAGGCATTAGCCAGCCTGTAGTGCAAGGGTGCCTGAACTTTTTGTGTTGTGGGCTGGTCATGTGGTTGAGCAGGCCAATCACGTGGTTCCTCCCACCAGAAGTAAAATGCACCCCACATGCACATAACACACCTGTGCATGCACATAACGCTGCCATAAATGCACCCACGCTATCATAACTGTGTTTACAACAGCTGCCATGCATTTATGGCAGCATTTTGTGCTGGGAAGTTTAACTTCCACTTCCGGAAGTGGTGAGGGCAGCGTGTGCTAGATTATTTGGTGCCTTGGGCCAGATCTGGCCCACAGGCCATAGTTTGGGCACCTCTGCTGTAGTGGTTGCTTCAGGCAGCAGAGGACTGGTGGAGTCACTCCTCAGCCAGCCTAATTTGTCACTCTCAGGTCATCCCAGAAATTCCCAGGAATAACTATTTAGGGGGGGGTGTGTGATTTGAGAATGAGTTGTTAACAGTTAATGGTCTTTTAGGCTTCCTCCACATTAAAAGGAGTTCACTTTTTGAATAATAAGAACTATATTTCATGGTGCGGAGGGGGGAAGATCAGGATTTTAGACATGTTTAGGTGGGGCATGGCCAAAAAAAGTCAGGAAACACTGATTTGGGGGAAGGGTTTTGGCCAACCCTCCCCATAATGCCCTGCTCTGAGGACTCTGTGGCTGAAGAGGGCACTTTGCACAGAGAAATCTTGCTACAAGGAGAAAAGTGAGCTTTTCAATCTCAGTTTTTGTTAAGAGCTAGAAGCAAGCTACCTCAACTTTGTACCAGTCCACCAGATCATCTATTCCCCTGTCTTCCTTTCCTTCTTCAACCATGTTTAACATTTTCTGACCTAGTTTTTTTCAGTATCATTTTAATCTTTTTAATGGTGTCAAATTTTTCATGTATTTTGTTATTTTCCTGAATATATTCATTCATGCAGGCAGCTTTGCCCAATGTCTGCATTTTGGCAAGCACGTTTCTGTTATTCTTTACTTTTGAGTGATTTTTCAAATTTCTTTTGTGCGCTCTGTTTTCTAATATAAATGTTTATGTATAAATTATCTTTAATTCTGAAGACAATTACTCTGCCAACAAGATGTATACTACGTCTTTTTGAAGTCTTTGACTTTTCTGTGTACTGCCACCTATTAGGCCACTTGATTATCTTTATCTTTCCTATATCCTCATTTTATTTTCCCAATTGTGCCTTCAGATCTTGCATTCTCCTCAAGATTAAATCAGAGTTTGAAACAATTATGACTTTATCTTCCTATCAACACCACCTGTATATATGCCCCAAAGCAGTAAAACAGTTGCATGTGAATATCACTGAAAACTAGTTTCAGTAAAGGTTTGGAGCTCACAACTATACTGAAAAAGTGTGAAATAAATTTACACTCATTTCCTATCTCAATCAATTCAATAAAGTTTCTCCTTTTAGCTTTTTGAGAGGCAAAGATAATATTTGAAGATAAGTTCAGCTGGGATATTCATGCACCCATTCTCTGATTTATGCCTTTGGTCATATCATTACTTTATGGTAAGATTTATCTGAGATTTGGCTGGAAAAATGATATAATCCGGATTTTCAGTGATACTTCAATTCTCTGAATGAGGCATAGGAAGCCTCAGAATTTGGGTGCGGGCAAGGGAGGACCCCTTATCTCCAATAAACATATGTAGACATTTCTGTCAATAGTAGATGATTCATTGAAAAGGTTTGCCCTTCAAAGAGATCAGGGAGGGTAGAAAGGTAGAATATATCAATATTTATTACAGGTAAATGAAAGATAAACTGATCTATGGTGTTGTAATCTATAAGATGCAATGTGGCTTTTCTTCCACTTTTTGTTTTCAAATTAGGAAGAATCATAATGTAACCTAGTGATTTAACCAGAAAAGTGGGAGAGTGCATGATTAGGTTGGATTTTTTGAAATGAAATTATAGCATCCATTTAATTCCCAAATAGACAGTAAACTGTACTGTCTACTATTGGAATGTCCAAATTCCATGGAAACATGTGAAGGAACCATAGAATTCCCACAGATAAATCTTCAGGATAGATTGGTTTCCTCTTACAAAGACTTCATGGCCAATATGTTGATTCTTAGGCATAAATGCATTATATTTTCAACTAATTATAATCAAGTTGAGCTAAGCATATGACAGATTTCTATTTATAACCAGTAGTCATTAATTCCTTTATGCTTCAAACAACTGAACAGACAAATGTATATGTGGATAGTACCAAATGGTCAATATAGAAATCAACTAGACTGCATAACCAGAAGCAGGAGATGAAGAGCCTATATTCCCTATGATGAGCAAGACCAGGAGAAGATGGTGGTACAGTACTTAATCATAAATTATTAATGTCCAACATTAGAGTAAAGGTGACAAAGAAAACTAAAATAATCATAGTGCCAAAAAAATAATTTAAGCAGCATTATTGATGAATGTATAGTCCACATAGGAAGCAGATTTGCATTACAAAATTCAACTGACCATGATGAAGAACTGTGGATTGAAACCAAGTATATTATTAGGGAAGAAAGCTATAAGACAATTCCTATACTATAAAGACAAAATGGATGACAGAAGAAATACTTAAAATTGTGAAGGACAGATGAGATATAATGAAAGCGCGGTGCCAAAATGGCCGCTGCGCTCTTTGCAGCCCCCACCCCACCCGGACTCAGACATCCGGGTGAGTTAGGGGGCATGGCCACTCCTCTATAAAAGGGGTGGCCACGAGGCAGCCGAGCTGCCATTTTAGATACGCGAAGGAGCGGAGAAGTTTTCTCTGTCGCGTTTCCACTTTGAGCTTTGCTTACCTTTAGCTTCGAGCGGAGTTCTTTCGCTCTTTGCTACCGCGGTACTCACAGGATCGGATCCCTGGCCAGGGATCAAATTGGAGGCAGTTTCTTTGGGAGACATGGCTCCCAAGCGCAAGGCTCCGGCGGTCAAGCCGCGGCCGAGGGGAAGGGCTTTCCCTACCCCTTTTTTGACTGGGGGGCAGCCATCGGGTCAGAGGACTCGGGCTGCACCCCCGCAGCTGGGCAGCGGGCTGGATTTGCCCACTGCTGCTGGTGGGTCTGACCAGGCTCTCGCCCGTCAGCCTGGCACAAGTTTACAGACCGGGCTGGCACAGGCCGGGCCCTCGGGGATTGCCCATGGAGGGCCTTTTCCTGGCTCGGGACAGGGTGGCCCAGTTAGACCTGGTGTGGGTTTCCACCCCACCATTCTTCCGGCCCCCCATGGGCTGGAGTTTTGGGCATGGTCCTACTTGGGCCCTGGATCCCCATTCGGGTTTCCACTACAGCAATTGACCAGTGGGCCATCCGGCCCACCCGGCCCACCTTATACTGGGGGCTCGGAGACTGTGGATGTGCTTATCGCACGCATTGCGGTGCTAGAGGCATCACTGGCCATTGCCCAACCACCTTCCGATGGGGGTTTAGCCGCCACTTCCATTCCGGCCCCTTCGTCGATCCCGGCAGACACGTCGGCCGTCACTCTCCAGCGGGCTGTCAATAGGGTTGAGCTGCTCGAGGCCATCAGGCCAGCCCAGGCTGGCGCCTTGCAGCTCCCCACATGCCCAGATTTGCCGGTGGGGAGCAGTCAGGTGTGGCCCCAGAGTTCGATGCCTGTCGCGAGCTCCGAAGCCCGCAGTGGGCCGGAACCCCCGGTGGGGGTGGCTCATGCGGGTGCGACTAGTGAGTATGCGGTTCAATTTAGTACAACACCAACACTGTCCAGTTACACTGGGGGGGGGTGCAGTGGCCATGGCCATGGCAGGTTACTGTGGGCGGGCAGTTGCTTCCTCACTGCCCCGTTAACTCCTGGTTGCCAAATGGCCCCTCAGTTAGGGCAGGGGTGTCTGCCCCTGGGGTATGCCCACTGTTGCAGGGGCTATTCAGGGCCTGCTGCGCATACCCTTCATCCAAAATGTGCCGATGGCCGCTCTGCCGACGGCTGGTTATTCCTTGCCCCTGGGTGATCATTTATCACAGGCCACGAGGGATAAGATTTGGCGGGGGGGGAGTACGTTGATATTTTCTCCCTCTTGAATCATGAGCCCACCAAGGAGGAGAGGGAGGGACAGGATGACAGGGACAAGGAGTTGTCCGGTCGTCGTAAGCCACCGCATACCTGGCCCAATTGGTTGCCAGCATACCTTATATATATGGCGGTATACCTCAGGGCCCGGCCTGATTTGGCCATTCCGATGGTGCAATACCTCGACAACATTTATAGGGCAATGGTTGATTTCCCTGGCCCATCGTGGTTGGCTTACGATGAGGAATTCAGGATGAGAGTGGCCCTACACCCTGAGATGAGGTGGGATGAGCCCTGCCAGCAATTGTGGCTCTTGTATATGACTCCCACGCGTCCGGCGCCTGGTGATAGGTACCACTGTGGCCATGCCGTGCAGTGGGTGGCTGCGACACAGGGTCCCCACCAGCCGGCGGGGCAGGGGGTTCCAGCCCACCTGCTGTGTTGGAGCTTCTCAGCTAACGGTGTGTGCAACAAGCGTCAGTGTCGTTTCCGACACGAGTGTCCCTCTTGCTCTAGCCCTCACACCGCCTCTGTGTGCCCGTGGGCCGGTGGGTCACGAGGCAGATGTAGGGGTGGGCAGGGGGCAGTCAGAGCTCCCTCTGACAGGGTTAGCCATGCAAAAGGCCTCCTCCCCAATTAATATCCCTATGCTGGAATGATGGCTTTCCGCTTATCCTAGACGGAATGATGCGAGGTACTTAATAGAAGGTTTCCAGTTTGGCTTTCGTATTCCATTTAGGGGTGTTCGGGAACCGCAGGATGCCCCGAACTTACTTTCTCTGAAGGGTAAGGAGGAGGTTGCTGCACAAAGCATAGCTAAGGAGTTGGAGGCTATGAGAGTTGTGGGGCCCTTTACTGACCCACCATTCCCTAACTTGAAGGTCTCCCCTCTGGGGCTAGTACCGAAAAAGAACCCAGGTGAATTTCGTTTAATTCACCATCTTTCTTACCCTGCGGGTTCCTCGGTCAATGATGCTATTCCTGATGACCTTTGCTCAGTCAGGTACACGTCGTTTGACCAGGCCCTACAGATGGTACGCTCCTGTGGTCCTGGGGCACTCCTGGCAAAGTGTGATATCAAATCAGCATTCCGATTACTGCCAGTGCACCCAGGGGACTTTGAGCTGTTGGGTTTTCATTTCCGAGGAAAGTTCTACGTAGATAAGGCGATGCCTTTTGGCTGCTCTATTTCATGTTCGGCATTCGAACGATTTAGCACTTTCCTCCAATGGGCCTTTGTTCACAGGTCAGGGTCCCGGTCTGTAGCCCATTACCTTGATGACTTTTTGTTTGGGGGTGAACGGGGCTCGGACACGTGTACGCGTCTCCTTACTACATTTCAGGTGCTCATGTGGGAACTGGGTGTCCCCTTAGTGCCTGAAAAGACCGAGGGCCCAGCTACCAAGCTCACCTTTTTAGGCATAGAAATTGACACTGTCGCACAGGCATCCAGGTTACCCATGGACAAGGTGACTCGGATCTCCGTGGCGATTCTGGCACTGATTGCCAAGCGTAAAGTGTCCCTTTGTGAGCTACAGGTCCTCCACTGCCACCTTAACTTTGCCTGCAGGGTGGTGACCCCGGGCAGAGCTTTTGCCTGGCGTCTGTGTGATGCCTATTAAAACGCCACCACAGGGTCCGGCTGACCAGGGGCATATGGGCAGACCTTTCGGTTTGGCTCACATTCCTCCAGGATTCTAACGGGGTCTCTTTCTGGAGTTCAGACCTTATGGTCTGCCCTAAATTTCAAGTACAGTCGGATGCCTCCGGCTCTCTGGGTTATGGGATTTATTTTGAGGGGCGGTGGGCATATGGCCGATGGCCCCACGCATGGCAGGGTACGGATCGCCTCCGCGATCTTACTTTCCTGGATTTTTTCCCCATTTTGGGAGCACTGATGCTATGGGGCGACAAGTGGGCCAACTCAGTGGTCCATTTTTGGTGTGACAATGCTGCAGTTGTGCACATTGTTAATGCCCAGATGTCCAAATCCCCTAGGGTCATGGCATTGGTTCGTCAATTTGTTTTGAGAAGCCTACGCCTCAATATGCTGTTCAGGGCCAGACATGTACCAGGTATTAATAACGATATTGCTGATGCTTTATCCCGCCTGCAGATCTCCCGGTTCTGTGCCTTGGCTCCGGAAGCAGAGGAATTCCCCTCGCCACTCCCGGCCGAGATTTGGACGTTTGGCGAGGAGAGGTGAACCGGGCGATCGGCATGTCATTGGCACCTTGCACGCGTAAGGCGTATCAACATGCTTTCATACAATTTAGAACCTTTTGCGAGCAACTACAGTTGCCTGAAGTGTGGCCAATACCAGTGGACCAGGTTTCACAATACATGGTTTATCTTCACGGTCAGGGATTGGCCCCCCGTACTATAGCTTCTAGGCTTTCGGCACTGGCATTTATGGCCAAAGTGAGGGGCTTCACTGACTGCGTGAATGACTTCCGCATACGTCATGTTTTGGAGGGGTGGACACGTGAACGTGGCCGCCGCCCGGACACACGTCACCCGATTTCACCAGAGGTTCTTACCTTGCATGAGGCTGGCATAACTTATGTTATGATAGGTATGAGGTGGCTCTTTTTCACGCAGCTACCATGGTAGCCTTCTTTGGAGCGCTCAGCATCAGTGAGTTGGTACCATTGTCTAAGGCGGATGTGACTCGTAGGTCACTGGAACTCGACGATGTCTATGTTACACATGAGTGGGCTCAGTTGAGGATACGTTCCTCAAAGGTTGATCAGCACGGCGTAGGCAGTGGAGTTAGACTGCTACGATGTTCCATTGAAGACATCTGTCCGGTTGGTGCCCTACATGAGTTTTTGGCAGTGTGTGGTACGCACCCTGGCCCGTTTTTCTGCCACCAGGATGGGTCTCCCTTTACTAAATTCCAGTTTTGGAAGATGACCGGTAGGGCACTTCACAGTGTGGGCCTCCCTGGGGCTCGTTACGGCACCCATTCGTTTAGGATAGGCACTGCATCCAGTGCGGCTGCGTTTGGGTACTCTGAGGCCAATATACGCCGGATGGGAAGATGGGGATCCATGCGCTTTGCATTGTACGGACGCCCCCTCCATGTATGAGAACCAGTTAGGTCATTATTCTTCTTTCTTCTTTTACAGACCCTGTGTGTCCCCGCACACTGGTGGCAGTATGGCTGGTGGGCCACAGTTACGCGCACTGGGCAGCGCAGTATGCTGTGGCGACAGAGTGGGGACCCCATCTCGGGCTATGTGCAGCCGCACGTATGCGATGGTACGGTAAGCGCAGTATGAAATGGCGGGAACTATTGCCATTCCTGTTTTCCATCAGGGATGCTGGACCGCCCGATGTCCTTATCCTGCACCTCGGTGGCAATGACCTCGCCCAGGTCACTGGCCTTTCTTTAAAATTCACGATCTGCAGTGACCTAGCCTATTTACATTATGTATGGCCATCCACGCAGCTGCTATGGTCGGACATTGTGCTGCGACATAATTACATGGGAGGCATTGACCTCCATGCCCTTGACCGCGCCCGCCGGTCGGTGAACAGGGCTGTTGCCCGGTTTCTGGTAGACAAGGGCTTGGGGACAACCATCCGGCATCCTAGGATAGCTTTGCAGGATTATGATCTCTATGCACGAGATGGGGTCCACTTGTCGGCCAGAGGTATGAACCTCTTTCTGGAAGATATGCAAGCAGGCCTGGTGACCGAGCTGATGGTCTGGGGGGTGGTGGTGGTGAGTCATCATGGACGCCTCCCCGTGTGGCGGGTAGCACTGGCAAGGTAAAGATTTATGACACATAGGTATCCAGCAGGTTCGCAATTGACTGGCCAACACGTAGACAGGTACAGGGGAAATAGGTTTGGCCGGTCAAGGGTGAACCACGCAAGGGGTGATGGCAGGAGCTTCACAGCCTGCATCACCTTGATATTTAACGGATACACATCATAGGGTAGGGTCAGTAGATAGTTTATTGACTCCGGTCAACAATTTGTTTGTGTCAACAAACAAATTGATACAAATAGTTACATGTAGCCAATTGCCATTGGCATTTTGGGAGGAACCTTACCAGTGTTACTGCGGCCTGCTTGCCTTAAAGAATTACAATTGGATGATTACACCAATTGAAAGTTATAATTCGGACTAGGGCATTATTCAATAAAAGTGGCCCGATGCCTTTATCCATATACCGGTGTCTGAGTCTTTCTTTGGGGGGTGCGCCTGCAAAGTAAAAGGTTACAACAATATGGTCAGAGTCCTGAATGCAGTTTTTCAACAACTGTTATGTAGAGTCAAAAATAGCCATCATAATAACTAGTACAAAGAACTGGAGGAGGACAAATCTCTAAAGAGTTTGGATCCAAGCTATCTCAAATATTGCATCTCCCTTTACGAGCCTGCCCAGATATTTTGATCATTAGGAGAGGTCTTGCTATTTCAGCACCCTCGCATTAACATTTGTTCAGGAAGTGGGGGTTTGTCGAAGAGGTTTTTTTTTTAAAAAGTGACTGGTATATTTTTCTTGCTTTTACTGTGTTTTAGTACTGTTTCACTCACAGGCACCTACCATTTTATAACAGTGAGTACATCTACACTAATCCATTAGGTTCTGAGCTTTTGGCTTGAACTTTTAACATGAAAGTTTTGTTAGATGGTTTTTTAGTATACTGATGGTGAACCTTGGCACTCCTGGTGTTCTTGGACTTCAATTACCAGAAGCCCAAGTCAGCACTCCTGCTGATCAGGGCTTCTGGAAGTTGAAGTTCCAGAGCACCTAGAGTGCCAGGGTTCGCCATCACTGTTAGTAGCAGGAAGTTGGGTTTGGGTGGTCATTGTTTGCAGATCAGTAAGGTTTCAGAAAGGCTGTCATGCTATCTAATACAAATATATATTTTCTTTAACATGTTTCAGTTCTGAAAAAGAATGACTTTGAAAGTTAGATGCAAAAGCTGAATGACACTGTCTGGCTGTTTCTGGCAATATTACCTTTTTAACAATCTTTTCACAAATTTTGCAATGTTAAAAAAATGACATATGTGTATGGTGCTTTCATTTCTCTTTTAAGAAGGCATAAAGTGCATATGAAATATGAGTAGAAGAGAAAAGCAAAGCCTGATGTCTAACTTGGGTTTCAAGATACATCCATGAGCTAAATAACAAAACTAGGATTATGCTGCTGCTGTTGCTGCTGCTGCTTGGAAAGTGTATGCTTTTGCACTTCAGCCCTGAGGGAAATTCTGGGAGTTGAAGTCCAAAATCATAACATGTCCAAGTTTTCTTCATGAATAATTGTATGTAATCTTTTTCATACAATTATATACATCACACAATATTGCCTAAAAAGGCCTGCAGTATCTTTCATGAATTATAGCCAGCACCACAGTCTTCCCCTGGTCTTGTTTTGGCAGAAAGAATAAAGCCCCTTCATCTTCTGTTTTTTTCAGGTGCTGGTTTTGACCTTTAAAGCCCTACATGGTAGTGGGCCAGGATACTTAAGAGACCGCATCGCCCCAAGAGTGTCTGTCCATCCAACCAGAGCGGACCGGAGAGGCTCTCTTATTGTACCATCAGCTAGAGGAGCTCACCTCTCTAGCACATGAAGGAGGGCCTTCTCCGTATCCGCTCCAGCCCTCTGGAACCTCCTGCCAACAGAATTGAGGTTACAGACAGAACTGCTGTCCTTTAGAAAAGGTCTGAAAACCTGGCTGGCAGGGCAGGTGTGGGGCCTTAATGGAAACACGGCCCCCGCCTGTTGGCTCATTTCAAGTTAAAAGCACCAATCTAGAGTCCCTTTCTCTGTATCTCTTTTTATGAAGGGGGTAGGGGTGGGTGGGTGATTTAAGGGTTTTTTACCTGTTTTATATTGTAGCAATGAGAAACACACACACGCAAGGTCAAGGCATGGCGTGAGGCGACGCTGAGAGATCGCGGACCACCCCTTTTATTACTGAGAAACCTCAACTCGTGCGTACCTAGCATAATCGCATGGTTGTGACAAAACTGACAGGAAGACAGGTTTGAGAATAGGGTGTTGCATACATCGGTATATCGGAGGATGCACATTGAATAACTGTCAAAGAGAGCAACCCAGATGGTCAGGGGCTGATAAGAGGTTGAGGAGTGGGGAAATGTGTGATGGTTCTGATAGTGAGTTAATTACGTCAGCTTCTACCAGGAAGCACCCAAATGGGTATTGCAGTCATGCCTGTGGACAGACCCCAAGTTGAACAAATAGCTCAGCCTCCCCCCTTTGGAAGCTGATGGGGGCCGGGAGCTATCTGTTTCTCCTAAGGGCAGGGGGCACTTTTGGGGGTGAGGATTGAGGGTCACCCTTTCATTATATGTTTTTAATTGTTGTAAGCCAGCCAGAGTCAGGTTCGCCTGAGTGGGTGGCATAGAAATTTAAAAATTAAATTAAATAAAAATTAAATTAAATTACATAGTCTATTATTTGATTTCTGCGTTGATCACCTGGTGATATCCACATGTACAGTCATCTGTTTGATTACTTGAAGCATGTGTTTTCAATAAACAGATGGTTGGATTTGCAAAAACTCTGAGTCATCTTCCTGACTCATTTCTGTCTCTTAGACCAAATTTTGTAACAACGTTTCCTACTTTTGCATTCCAGTCGTCTATGATTGTAAGCATGCCTTCTTGCTTGGAGGTATTTTGAGGTACCACACATAATATACATGCTAGAGAACATAAAGATGGAGGTGAAAAGTATGTTTTCTTTATCACTGTTGATACTGCAAAATACTTTGCTCTGCAGCAAGTCAGGTGATTTATAAATATGAGGGCAGATGGCTTGGTGCTTGTATGATTGCACCAATGAAAATTTTATGGGTTGTTTGTGACAAGATGAAAGTTACATAGGAGGAAATTAGGTTCTGTATGGCTAATAAATATTGTACTGTATTTACAATGGCATGAATGTCTTCTTGGATTTGCTTCACCTCTACTGTAGAGGAGAGGAGGAGTTATGCTGATCCACTGACACCTGTTTTAATAATGCTATTTGAGATTGTGGTAGCTGAATGGTTAAGATGCTGAATTTGACAACTGGAAGGTTGGCAGGTCAGCTGTTTGAGACCCAAGTGTTGCATGATGGACTGTGCCCCTGTCTCTATCGCAGATTCTGCCAACCAAGCAGTTGAAAAACAAGAAATTTCAAAGTAGATAAATAGGGACCACTTTGGTGGGGAGGCAAACAGTGTTCTGTGCACTCCACCATGCCTGCCACATGCCCATGGATCAATGTTCTCAGAAAAACGGCCAAACGGTATAACTGGGTACAGGTACAACAAACCGTTGGTACTGGCGCAATGAAAATAATGATGTACTTGACTTCAGTGAAATAAAAATTATATTGAATTCATGCACGTGCTATAACAAGCTTCTTATGATCTTTTCAGCAGTTTCACAATATAAGTCCAATGTCAACCAAAAACAGATAAATTCTCTTCAACTTAATTATCTTCTTGTATATTTTTAAATGAGATGAAACCTCTTCAACTAGTAATCCTTTCTTGTATGTCTTTAAATTATTGAACACTCCCGATGTCTAGCCGGTTAATTTTAGACATTTCAACTTTTCATCAGGGGAGTATTAATCACATCAGTTTTTTTCTATTGCGTCCTTCTGATTTCAACAGAAATTATTCCTGATTTCTTTTGCAGATTGCTCAAAGTCTTCATCATATGAAGAATTCCATTTGGCTCTAGCTAATATCCCAAATGGAATGCTGTTTTTCAAGTGCATGGGGTGATACATTCATATGGCAAATTAGGCATTCTTGTCAGTGCTTTTTTTATATAATCTTACACACAACTGATGATCCTTGGCAATGAAAACTGTCAGGTCCAAAAATGGAATAGCATTCCTATCAAAATTATAAATGAACTTTAAATTGGGGTTCTGTGTGTTCAACCAGTCAGCAAAATCTGGTATGATTGAAAAATCATCTATAACAGATGGAAACATCTGCAGACACAGACAGCGCTGGCTGTTTGGCTATAAATGGAGATGAGCACCAAACGCTAGAGTCGTATCCGACTGGATTTCACCTATATGGGATTACCCCTAAGAGGCATAAAAGTTTCAGGCAGGAAGTTTATCTTTATTTAAGACAGTTCGCCATAATTATTAAAACAATATTGTCTAATGTAACAATAAATACAGTTCTCACTATAATCTTAGCTCTTGTTCATACGAGTTTAGGAGTAGAATCTCCAGTACTTGCATACTGCACATTATCTTTGTGTGTAAGCCAGGTATTCCATGTGAATATCCTGCTTTCAAGCATCTGTATTCATTCTGTATAATCAGTAGGGGGTATTGTTTGAGCTTGCTCCTTCTTTATTGGGGTCTTTATGTGATGCACCTGCTACCAGATAGTTAGGAGATCTTCTAAAACACACAGAAGATACTGGCTGAACATTGCAACTATTGTAGACCCAGTTGAATCAAAAGAACCTCATTGGTTCAAATGGGCCTATGATGGTGGTGACTTTTTTACACTAATAGGATTTCATCCAACGTGTGTGCTGAGGCACAGATGGTTATTAAATAGTTTCTGAATTGTGGAATTATTCTACTGACATTCAACAGGATAACTTGTTGAATTATATGGCCAAGGACTCCTTCTTCTCACTTGGTGAATAAGCAACACAACTCTTTATGGGTTTGCTTCCCACAAGGGCCTTGCCTGCCCTGGTCCCACTGATCTGCTCAATAGGATGACTAAGTCTTTTAGGGCTGCATGAATTGAAGAAGAAAAAACACCATAGTACTAAACATATATATGTAGAAATAGATGAAGAGCATGGAATATCTCTAAAATAATTGATAAGATAAACTGGGCAAGCAATCATTTATTTAAAGATATAGAGTAATGGTTGCCCTTGCTCAAAAAACACATGTGTCTGACTCTAGGGTGCTCATCTCTCTATACCAGTGGTGGCAAACCTATGGCACATGTGTCAGAGGTGGCATGCAGAGGTCTTTCTGTCAACATGCACACCATCCTGGGCAAGCCCCGCCCCACCTGGGCAGCACCAATGGTAGCACAGCTTCCCTACCCTGCCCTCTCCCTCTGCCAATGGGGAGGCGGGAGGGGAGGCTGGAGTCCCAGAAGGCAGCAGTGGAGAAAAGGTTAGCCAACCAGATAACCACCTACCCTACCTTCTTAGGAGGTGGGGGGGCATGTGCATGCATGTGGGGGTACCTGTCAGGGGCATGAACATATGTGGAAGGGCAGGGAAACCAGCATGGGGGAACCCATGGGGAGAACCCATGGGGGCATGTGCACACCTGCAGGGGGCAGGAGAATTCACGGGGGAGTGTGCGCACTGTGGGGGAGGGAACCCAGGGGGCATGCACACATGCACTCGTGACATTGCTGACACACCTCAAGTAGCACGCATGTGCACGCACTCCCATGACATTGCCAGAGACACACCGGTGATATCAAATGGGTATGGGGGCACATGTGGTACCTGCCTGTGTGCCTCCTCCTCCTTGGGCACTGAAAGGTTCACCATCACTGCTCTAGATAGTCAAAGAGCCAGCACTGTCTGCATCTGCAGACATTTCCGTGGCCATGTGACAGGAATGACTAGACACTGGAGCGCATGGAATGCTGGAACACATGGAATGCCATTACGTTTCCCACTTAAACTTTATGCAAGAGGGCTAAATTATAAGCAACTGAAAATCTAGTGACAGGACCTCTTGCAGATTAAAAAAAACCTGTTTATGTCTGCCAGGAACACAAGAGGGCAGCAAACCAAGAGAACATTAAGTCTATCACTTCTTTATACATCATTTTCTCCATTATCATGAATATCCAATTCTCAGGCTGATTCTTGCCCCACAAGATACAGATATAATACGGATACAACTCAACAGCTGGTTGCTGAACTGCAACTCCCATCAACTCTAGCTTGCAAGATCAATGGTAAGAATAATGCATAATGTTGTCCAAAAATACCTGTGTGGTTACAGGTGACCCAGCCTTGTTCTTGAGTCTACTTTAGTTGATTGTATGGATAATATGTCACTTCATATTTTCCATAACACCAAGCCCCATATTTATATAAACACACACATAATATACATGTAATAAATTAATAAATGTGTTGTAAATTTATATATATGCACGTGTGTCACATCAAAGATTGTCCAAACTGGAGAATTGGAGAGTTTATTTGGAGGAAAGAAGCCAAAACTCCAAATACATTGCAGGCGCACCCCCCAATAAAGGACTCAGACACTGATGAAAGTGGATAACGGCATTGGGCCACATTTATTGATTCATGCCCTAGTCCGAATTATAAATTTCTATTGGTAATTGACCAATCATAATTCTTAAGGCAAGCAGGCCGAAGTAACACTGGTAAGGTACCACCCAAAATTGCCAACGGCAATTGTTACAATGTATCTATTTGTATCAATTTGTTTGTTGACAACAAACAAATTGTTGACCGTAGTCAATATCTAACTAATGACCCCACCCTCTGACGCGTATCCGTAAAATCACGGGGTGATGCATGCTGTCTAGATGTAGCCATCACCCCGTCGCCTAGTTCGTCGTTGACCGGACAACGTTTAACCAACTTATGCCTGTCTAGTGTTGTCCAGTCAATTGCGAACTTGCCGGATACCTGTGGGTCATAATGTTTACCTTACCAGTGCTACCCGCCCATGTGACCAAAGTCAACAGCAGCAACAGAAAAAACCCCTATGTCAAACCATAGCAACAGTGTGGGATGGGCAAAAAAGCCAGGACCCGAGAGCCAATTATGGGTCCCAGCCAAAAATTCCCACCCGGCCCCGAAGCGACCAAAATATCACACTGTTAACTAGGGAGGGGGTGGAGGGGAAAAACTTCTCCGCTCCGTCGCTTCGCAAAATGGCAGCGCGGCTGCCTCATGGCCACCCCTTTTATAAGGGAGCTGGCCACGCCCCCTAACTACCCAGATGCCTTCGCCCAGTGGGGGGGGCCCCGCAAAGAGCACGGCGGCCATTTTGGCACTGCGCTTGCATTGCAGGCGCACCCCCCAATAAAGGACTCAGACACTGATGAAAGTGGATAACGGCATTGGGCCACATTTATTGATTCATGCCCTAGTCCGAATTATAAATTTCTATTGGTAATTGACCAATCATAATTCTTAAGGCAAGCAGGCCGAAGTAACACTGGTAAGGTACCACCCAAAATTGCCAACGGCAATTGTTACAATGTATCTATTTGTATCAATTTGTTTGTTGACAACAAACAAATTGTTGACCGTAGTCAATATCTAACTAATGACCCCACCCTCTGACGCGTATCCGTAAAATCACGGGGTGATGCATGCTGTCTAGATGTAGCCATCACCCCGTCGCCTAGTTCGTCGTTGACCGGACAACGTTTAACCAACTTATGCCTGTCTAGTGTTGTCCAGTCAATTGCGAACTTGCCGGATACCTGTGGGTCATAAGGTTTACCTTACCAGTGCTACCTGCCACCGAGGGGCTTCAAAGAAGGCTCGACGCCCCCCCCCCCAGACCGTCAGCTCGGTCAACAGGCCTGCTCGCCAGTCACCCAACAGGAGGTCCATACCTCCTCGCGACAGATGGACCCCATCCCCTGCATAAAGGTCATAATTTTGCAGACTAATGGCGGGGTGAGGACTGACCCGCCCCCAACCCCTGCTGACAATGAACCGGGCCACAGCCCTGTTCACCATACGTCTAGCCTGGTCAAGGGCCGGGAGGTCGAACCCTCCCCTATACGTGTGCCGCGGCACCATGTCCGACCAAACAAGGGTAGTGGCGGGCCACACGTAATGCAGGTAGGCGAGGTCGCCGCAAATCGCATGCTTTAGCGATAAGCCGGTGACCTGGCCTAGATCATTGCCCCCAAGGTGTATGATCAGAATGTCAGGCGGGTCAGCATTCCGACCTGAAAAAAGGAATGGTAACAGCTCCCGCCATAACATCCCGGGCTTACCATACCATGTGAGACTTGCGTATGCACCCAGTCCCAGTCGGGGTCCCCACTCTGTCACCACAGCGTAATGCGCTGCCCTGTGCACGTAGCTATGGCCCACCAGCCATACTGTCACCGGTGTAATACGACACCCAGGGTCTGTCAAGGAAAAAACGGGGAGAGAAAAGATGTGGTGACTAGGCTGGTACTCACTGTGGAAGAGGGCGGACATAAAATTGAAAACAATGCGATCCCCACCTTCCCATACGGCGTATTTCAGCCCCGGAGTACCCAAAAGCAGCAGCAGTGGAGGCCGCCCCTATTCTGAATGAATGGATGCCATAACGGGCCCCCGGGAGGCCTACACTGGCAAGCGCTTTGCCTGTCACCTTCCAAAATTGAAATTTAGTAAGGGGAGACCCATCTTGGTGACAGAAAAACGGGCCATGGTGCGCGCCACGCAGTGCAATAAACTCCTGTAGGGCACCAACCGGACAGATGTCTGCCAAAGAACACCGTAGCAGTCTTACTCCACTGCCTACGCCATGCTGATCTGTCTTAGAGGAGCGTATCCCCATATAGGGCCAAGATCCCAGGCCCGGCCCCAGGGCCGGGGGAGCACCCTGCCAGGGGAGGGAACCCAACCACCCGTGGCTGAAGCCCCCCACAGGCAGCTGCGCACCAACGGAGGAAGGCCCCGCAGAATGGGCCACGCCAGAGGCAGTGGCCACTGCTCGCGGGCCGAGGGCCGCGGCCCCAACCGGGCCGGTACGTGGACCTCCAGCCTCTGGCCAAGGGGGAATCAACCCCATCCCACCGGTCCCGGTGGGCTCAGGCAAAGGAGGCTGCTGTGGAGGCGCGGCCGCGGTCCTCCGACCCGGCTGGCGCCTCCGCGCAGAACGAGCCGTGTTCGCAGTCGCCTTCTTCTTTGAGGGCATCGCAGCTAACCGATGGGAAGCCGAAAAAGAAAATCAGCAGCCAAGAGGCTTCCCGGTGAAAGGCACAAGCGACGGAGGTAAGAGGGAAAAACTTCTCCGCTCCGTCGCTTCGCAAAATGGCAGCTCGGCTGCCTCATGGCCACCCCTTTTATAAGGGAGCTGGCCACGCCCCCTAACTACCCGGATGCCTTCGTCCGGTTGGGGGGGGGCACAAAGAGCGCGGAGGCCATTTTGGCACCGCGCTTGCATTTGTTCTGTTCAGTAAATCCTAGTGGGTAGCTCAACAATGTAGGTATCTGGCTGTGGAGCCAGAGGCTGGGAGTTCAATTTCCTTCTGTGCCTTCTTCAATAAGAGCCAACACTGGGCAACCTATGCAGTCCCAGCATTCCTAAGAAAGGAATGGTAAGTGAATTAAACCACTTCTTTGTCTTTTCTAACTGGTATTGACTTTATGGTATGTTTTTGTTGCTCTTGCAGTTGCAGTTGTTATTAAAAAATCTACTGTTAGATTCACAGTCAAAGACTGGTATAAAATTAACAGTTCAAGACCTGTCTGGCCAGATTATCCTGCTATGGTAATATAGGTGAAACTCGGAAAATTAGAATATCGTGCAAATGTTCATTCATTTCACTTAAAAGGTGAAACAAATATATGAGATAGACTCACTACATGCAAAGCGAGAGATGTCATGCATTAATTTGTTATAATTGTGATGATCATGACATACAGTGTACATGAGATTATGTGATGATTATGGGGTACATGCAGTAATGCACTCCAATTATTTTATACTACCACCTCTATGGGTGGGGCCAAATCTGTGGGCATGACCAATGCAACGGCTATGGAGGTGGGCGTGGCCAGCCCGGTGGGTGTGGCCTGGGAAAATTTCCACTACCAGTTCTCCAGAACAGGGCAGAACCCCCTGCAGTGCATCACTGGTTACATGAGATTGCGGGGTTGGGGTTTTCATAAGCTGTAAACCATAAGCATCAATATTATAACAAAGTAAGGCTTGAACTATCTCGCTTTGCATGTAATGAGTCTATCTCATATATTTGTTTCACCTTTTAAGTTGCATTGCTGAACTGAATGAACATTTGCACGATACTGTATTCTAATTTTACAAGTTTTACCTGTAGATTAGACCATACTGTGATGCAGCTACTGCATTATCTCAGGACAGTGTTCATGGCTGATCGCCATGATGATCACCTATATTCAGATTCGGATACAGCAGAAGAAGAAGACCTAAACAAGGAACTAAAGCCTGTTAAGGTAATGTCTAAGTATAAAACCAATGCCTACTGATTTTTTTTGTAAAGTTAGGATATTCAAGTCCAATAAATCAAAAATTTCCAAATATCTAGGATGCCCCAACATATTTCTTTTTCCATAAACTCGCAACAGCAACAAAAGTAAGAACAACTACAACAGCAGCAGCAACAAATTACCTATTCATAAAATACTACCATAAGCAACTGGAACTTCAAAATCTAGATAATGGAACAGAATATACTGGTGAATGCTTGCTAGGTTGAGTGAGTGATTTATACATCTCATTTGGGCCTAAATAGCTTGATGTGGCATGCCTTCTAGTATTTGTATTGCAACAAAAGGAAAGAGCATTGCTTCATCTACTAATAAGCGATGGAATTGCTTTCTCTCTCTCTCTCTCTCTCTCTCCCCTCCCCATAAAATGATTGGGTTTCTTAATGTGATTTTTATTTCATTTATTTGTGTTTTGTTTTTAATCTTGTTTTGTGCACTGCCTAGAGTTGCATGCTAGTGGGTGATATATAAATATGATCAGTCAATCAATTCCAAACCTTGGTGCCATGAAAGTACACGATGCATGTTTCCAATGCTGTCAAACACACACACACCGTAAAGTTAGTGACAAGGCTCTCTTTGATTTTAGTAAGGCTGCATTGTATTCTCAGTGATCTGCCTCTGAACATATGCTTGCAGCAGTGCTGTCATGAGAGAGGGAAGGGATAAATTCCTTGCTATTCTGTCTAAATATGTCCACAATTCACTGCTGCCGTGAGTCAACTGTAGTGTTCAACAATGGGGGGGGGGGGATACTGGTGTGAGTTCAAAGCGTAAGAAATCTTGAAGACAAAAATAAAGTCTACAGCCTAAAATAGAGAAAGAAACGTCACCCAGGACAGAGCCTTGTTTTGATACATATTCTGAAATTTCAATTTTACACTGAAATGCAATAGCATTACTGCAATTCTGAAGGTCACATTGTCTGTTCAACTGTAAGAGGAGGAGATTCCATTTGAGTAAAGTTATGAGTAAAGTTACCCTCAGTTCTGGCTCTATAAACTTAAACCTTATTCTTTTTTTAAAAAAAGCAAAAATTGACTTCTCTGACTTCTTTTCTCTATCTTTATAAAGAAAAGGGAGAGCTCCAAAAGTACAAAAAGTATTTTACATCCTATATATGTCATCGGAAGGACTGCAGTGGCTCAAGTGGCTAAGACGCTGACTAGAAGGCGGGAGGTCAGGAGTTTGTTTCCCAAGTACTGCAGAACGGAATGAGCACCTGTCTTTGTCCCAGCTCCTTTCAACCTAGCAATTCGAAAGCAAGAAATTGCAAGTAGATTAATAGGGACCACTCTGGTGGGAAGGTAAGCAGTGTTCCGTGCGCTCCGGTGTCTAGTCATGCCTGCTTCATGACCACAGAAACATCTGCAGAAGCAGACAGCACTGGCTCTTCGGCTTTGAAAGAGAGATGAGCATTGAACCCTAGAGTCGGATACGACTGGCTTTCAAGTAAGGGAAACCTTTACCTTTTACCTTTATATGTCATCGGAAGTCCCTACATATATGTACTGAAGAAACAACAAAGTGATTTGGAGAAACAAATGTATGAGGAAGGGCTCATTTCACAAAAATGTTTCCCCTTAAAATATAGGGTCAATTTAATCATTTAAAAATATATATCAGTTCTAGCAATGGTCACACCTCATGAGAAAGATACACAGGGGTACACAGAAAGAGCCTCCTTGAAGATTGTCTAGGCAGTTTCACAACTGGCCTAGACACGGAAGGAGATGGGGGAAATGGTGCTGTGAGCATGAGCTGGGAAGACAATATTGACATAAGCTCTCAGTTTTGTCACCCTGTAACCCAAAAGAACTGTGGAAATTAGGAACCTATTTCCACATTACCCACAAGGCTGCAGGGAGAGGCATTACTTTTAATCAGCTACCCAATGCATACAATGTATGAGCCCATAGCACCATCTTTCCCATTGCATGCATTGGGTAGCTGATTAAAAGTAATGCCTCTCCCTGCAGCCTTGTGGGTAATGTGGACATAGGTTCCTAATTTCCACAGTTCTTTTGGGTTACAGGGTGGAAATAGGTTCCTATTTAATTTGCTTTTTAATAATTCAGCTATCTTTGAGGTACTGAAATGGGGCCAACATCTGTTTTCATTGTCAAGATATTTGTTTTTAATAGCCACATGGTAGATAGGTAAAACACAGTCTTCTTCATATAGGAAATCTATACTTTATTGAAGTGTTTTCCCCCAATAGTCCTAACTTCAATTGTGTTTTATTATTACTATTTGTTTAATTTTGCTTGAACACTATAATTTTAGGTATTTTTTGAACAATGTTTGAAGTAAATATTATTGTGTGATGCTTTAAGTCCTAGCTTTGGGATTCAAACCAATCAATTAATAAATAGTCATGCCAACAGAATTTGGCTAGTAAAGATGGCTGAGAATTTGGCTGGGTTTGTTTTTGCTAAGAGTTTGTCAATCTTTTTCTGCTGCCAGGCCCCTATTCCACTGTCTGATCTCCAATGCTCCAACAGAGCATCCGCCAGTTGAACTGCTCTGTTGGCTAAGGTCTACCAGAGCCCAAAAAGAGGTAGAGACGGGGAGGAAAACTAGGCTAGATAAAAACCCATCCAACTGATGGATGCCACCTCAATGCTAGCAGGGCAAGGAATGCCCTAATTAATTTTTAAAAATCCTTACCTGGGAGGGCTGTGAATTCAGCACAGTTTCAGGTACAGTATCACATTTGTTCACCAGGATATTAGCCTTCTTGGCTAGTTATAATTGCATTCTTAAATCAAAATCAGTATCGCCAACATTCTGAACTGTGGATTATTAGTCTTTCTCCAGTACAGGTACTTCTGAGTTACACTGGGAAGATATCTTACAGTAGAAAGGATTTTTAAAGCAACTTTCTGTGTTGGCTTTCTTAAAAATTGGCAGTTCCAGAGTTCCATGTCTATAGATGGCAGGAGAGAGGGAATGGTTGCAAGAAGGAAAAAAAGTGTGACAGCAATCATTGCCATTAAAGCTGGGAATAGATTATAGTGCTAGCAATGGAATTTACAGGCCCCCAAAATATGTCAATAAGTTGTGCATCTGTTATTTTATTTTTTTGCAGATACAAGGTTTTGACTCCAGTACTTTGTATGTTCTCTACTGGTATATTCAAGAAGGGTATGCTACAAAAACCTACTACATAGAATGCCTGAGCCAACTAAACTGTGCTGAAAATTTCAGGGAAGCCATTTGCCAGGATTCTCAATTTCATTTCTCTCTTTCATTCCATTCCCCACACCCAAAATCCATCATTCATAACAGCTACTTCCATCCAGGCCTTCCTCAAGCCACTAAGAAGCTTGTGGTCTAATTGATACCTATAGTGGTCTTCAAATATGTTCTATGAACCTCAATTATCCCTTCCAGTATCTCCATTACATTCCTTAGCAAAATTGTAGCTATGTAGTAGTGGGCAATCTTTCTTTCTTTCCTATCCCACCCATCTGGGCACCTTACAACACATTTAAAAAATCTTTATCAAAAATTTAACAGAATAAACAAATTGAGCAATTTTATAAAAACAACAACATAAAATGATGTCCCCCACCCAATTAAAAAAAACCATCAACAATAAAAAAACACATAATGGCAACAGAAAAAGTTAATCAAAATCTATTGCTTAGGCATTGGCAATCTGTCCTTAATACCTTGGGCCTAATACATTTGTTCATGAGACTACTTCCCAAAGCTCTTTGCAGGCGCACCCCCCAAAGAAAGACTCAGACACCGGTATATGGATAAAGGCATTGGGCCACTTTTATTGAATAATGCCCTAGTCCGAATTATAACTTTCAATTGGTGTATTCATTCAATTGTAATTCTTAAGGCAAGCAGGCCGCAGTAACACTGGTCAGGTTCCTCCCAAAATTGCCAATGGCAATTGGCTACAATGTATCCATTTGTATCAATTTGTTTGTTGATACAAACAAATTGTTGACCGGAGTCAATAAACTATCTACTGACCCCACCCTATGATGTGTATCCGTCAAATCACGGGGTGATGCATGCTGAAAAGCTCCTGCCATCACCCCTTGCCTGGTTCGTCGTTGACCGGTCAAAGCTATTACACCTGTACCTGTCTAAGTGTTGGCCAGTCAATTGCGAACCTGCCGGATACCTCTGGGTCATAAATCTTTACCTTACCAGTGCTACCCGCCACACGGGGAGGCATCCATGATGACTCACCGCCCCCCCCAGACCGTCAGCTCGGTCGCCAGGCCTGCTTGCACCACACCCAGAAAGAGGTACATACCTCCAGTCGACAGGTGGACCCCTTCTCCTGCCTACCAGCAAAAATTTTTGTAAGCCTATCCGCAGGTGTCCAATGGCTGTCTCCCAGCCATGCTCGGCAAGGGACCGAGCAACAGCCCTGTCCACTGACTGCCGGAACAGTCCGAACCACGGAGATCCACGTCTCCCCTAAATTGGTGTCTCGGCACGATGTTAGACCATAGCGACCGTGTGTAAGCCAAAGATGATATAAAACGCCAGGTCACTGCCCCTCAACAGTTTAGGAATAGCAGTGATCCGTATAAGATCATTGCCGCCGAGGTGCCTATTAAGAACATCGGGCGGTCCAGCATCCCTGACGGACATCAGGAATGGCCACAGTTCCCGCCCCCTTGTGCCGCGCATACCATACCATCGCATACATGCGGACGCACACAGCCCAAGTCGGGGTCCACTCTCTGTCGCCGCAGCATATACTGCTGCCCAGTGTACATAGCTGCGGCCCACCAGCCCCACTGCCACTGGTGTGCAGAGACACACAGGATCTGTAAAAGAGGAGAAGAGGTGAAGGACATAACTAGGTACTCATACAGTACAAGCGCGGCGCCAAAATGGCCACCGTGCTCTTTGCGCCTCCCCCCACCAGACTTGGACATCCGGGTAGTTAGGGGGGCGTGGCCAGCCCTCTTTAAAAGGGGTGGCCACGAGGCAGCCGAGCTGCCATTTTGCGAAAGCGACGGAGAGGAGAAGTTTTTGCTCCGTCGCTCTTCGCCTTTCGGGGAAGCCTCCTTTTCGGCGGCAGTCAGCTTGGCTCTTCGCCTTCTTCTTAGGCTTCCCACCATCTCGATTATGCCTTCCAAAAAGAAGGCTATGGCGAACTCGGTTCGCCCTTCAAGGAGGCGGCAGCCGGGTCGGAGGACCGCGACTGCGCCCCCTCAGCAGGCCCCCTTTGCCGGGGCACCCACCGGGACCGGTGGGATGGGGCAGATTAGTCCATGGACTGAGGCTGTACAGCCCCAGACCGGCCCCGCAGGGGCTGCGGCCCCCGGCCCGCAAGTGCCGGCCATGGGCTCGGGCCAGATGGGTGGGCATAGCACGGCTGGGCCACCGGCCCCTGGCCCGCATCCCCCGGCCATAGGTTTTAATCAGGGCATGCCCCTGGCCCCTCAAGGGCCAGAGCTTTGGGCATGGCCATACTCGGGCCCAGGTTCCTCGGCACCGGGCCCAGGCCCTGCAGCCAGTGGGCCGCCTGGCCCGCTTGGCCCCCTTTGCGTAGGGGGCACTGTGAATGTGGATGCCCTACTGGCCCGCGTAGCGGCCCTGGAGGCATCCCTGGGGATATCTAACCCACCTGGGGCACCTTTTGGTCTACAGGTCACCGCGGCGGCTGCCAATCTTCAGCAGGCGGCCGGCTGGGTTGAGCTGCTTGAGGCGTACAGGTTGGCGCCCGCCACAGCCTCGCAGCTCCCCACGCAGCAGACACCATCGGCAGGTAGTGGTCAGGTGTGTCCTCAGAGCTCGATGGCGGTCGCGAGCTCCGACGCCCACCGTGGGCCGGAACCCCCAGTGGGGGTGGCCCACGGGGGTGCACCTTGTGAGTATCCGGTTCAAGCTAATGCACCCACACCACCATCCACTGCGGGGGAGGGTCTCCAGTGGCCATGGCCTCGTCAAGTCGGGACCGGGGGTCAGCTACCCCCGGCACACCCAGGTGCGGCTTTGCCACTTGCAGGCCCCACATGGGGTGGGGGGCCTTACGCTGCAGGGATTGCAACGGGGGTTGCGGGGCAGGTTCAGGTCCCTTTCTTGATGTCCCGCACTGCCAATGTGCCGGTGTCGGCATTCCCGACGGCTGGGTACTCTTTGCCCCTCGGGGATCATTTGGCGCAGGCCACCAAGGAGAAAATATGGCGGGGGAGTACGTAGACATTTTCTCCCTATTGAACAGGGAACCCACCAAGGAGGAGAGGGAGGCGCAGGATGAAAAGGACAAGGAGCAGTCCCGACATCGTAAGCCACCACGCACGTGGGCCAACTGGTTGCCCGCATATCTCATATACATGGCGGTGTACCTCAGGGCCCGGCCTGATCTGGCCATTCCGATGGTTCAGTATTTGGACAACATTTACAGGGCAATGGTTGATTTCCCTGGCCCGTCGTGGTTGGCTTACGATGAGGAGTTTCGAATGAGAGTGCCCCTACACCCGGAGATGAGGTGGGACGAGCCCTGCCAGAAGCTGTGGCTTCTGTACATGACCCCCACGTGCCCTGTGCCTGGGGAGAGGTATCATTGTGGACATGCGGTCCAGCGAGCCGCTCCAGCTCAGGCACCCCGCCAGGTGGTGGGGCAGGGGGTTCCAGCCCGCCTGCTGTGTTGGAGCTTCTCGGCCAATGGTGCGTGCAATAGAAAACAGTGCCGATACAAGCACGAGTGTCCCTCTTGCGCTGGCCCCCACGCCGCCGCTGCGTGTCCGCGAGCAGGCGGGTTTTGGGGCAGGGGTAGAGGTGGACAGGGAGCGGACAGACCTGCCGCTGAGGGAGCTGGTCAATCAAAAGGCCCCCTCCCCGGTTAATGTGGTCATGTTGGAGCGCTGGCTCGCAACATACCCGAGGAGGGACGACGCGGATTACCTGCTTGAAGGTTTCCAGCGGGGGTTTCGCATCCCGTTCACAGGGGATAGGTGCCCCCAAGATGCGCCCAACTTATTTCCTCTTACGGGCAGGGAGGAGGTGGCCGCCCTGAGTATTGCTAAGGAGGTTAATGCAGGTAGGGTCGCTGGCCCCTTTCACGTCCCACCCTTTCCCAATCTCAAGGTTTCCCCTTTGGGGTTAGTGCCCAAAAAGACACCGGGGGAATTTCGTTTGATTCACCACCTGTCGTACCCGGCTGGCCATTCGGTCAATGATGCCATCCCTGATGACCTTTGTTCAGTCAGGTATACATCATTTGACCAGGCCCTGCGCATGGTCCGCTCTTGTGGCCCGGGTGCACTATTGGCAAAGTGTGACATTAAGTCTGCATTCCATCTCCTGCCTGTGCACCTGGGCGACTTTGAGTTGTTAGGTTTCAGATTCCGGGGCAAATTTTATTTTGACAAAGCCATGCCTTTTGGCTGCTCCATCTCATGCTCGGCATTTGAACGCTTTAGCACCTTCCTCCAGTGGGCCTTTGTTCGTAGGTCGGGATCTCGGTCTGTAGCCCACTACCTCGATGATTTCTTGTTCGGGGGTGAACGGGGCTGGGACACCTCAACACATTTCAGACGCTAATGCAGGAACTTGGTGTCCCTTTAGCGCCCGAAAAGACTGAGGCCCATCAACCAAGCTCACGTTCCTGGGTGTTGAAATTGGCACGGTTGTGCAGGCATCCAGGTTACCCATTGAAAAGGTTTCCTGGATCACTGCATTGATCTTGGCCTTGATGGCCAAATGCAAGGTGTCACTTCGTGAGCTCCAGGTACTACATGGTCACCTTAATTTCGCTTGCAGGGTAATCGCACCTGGCAGAGCCTTTGCTCGACGCTTGTGCGACGCCATGGCTGGCTTATCCAGGCCCTACTACAGGGTCCGACTGAACAAGGGCATGAGGGCTGATATGCTGATTTGGCTTCAGTTCCTTAAAGAGTTCAATGGGGTGTCATTTTGGAGATCTGACCTTCTGGTGTCCCCTCGCTTCCAGGTTCAGTCGGATGCATCAGGGTCCCTGGGTTATGGGATTTACTTTGAAGGGAAGTGGGCCTATGGCCGATGGCCGCCAGCTTGGAGGGGCACGGATCGTTTACGCGATCTTACGTTCCTCGAGTTCTTTCCCATTCTGGGAGCTTTGATGCTATGGGGTGCGGAGTGGGCCAATTCGGTCGTTCATTTCTGGTGTGACAATGCTGCGGTCGTGCACATTGTCAACGCACAGACGTCCAAATCACCCAGGGTTATGGAGCTAGTGCGCCAGTTTGTCTTGCGCAGCCTACGCCTCAATGTGCTATTTAGGGCTAGGCATGTACCAGGTATTAATAACGACATCGCTGATGCTTTGTCCTGCCTGCAGATCTCCTGGTTCCGTGCCTTGGCTCCGGACGCAGAGGACTTTCCCTCGCCGCTCCCGGATGAGATATGGATGCTTGGCAAGGAGAGGTGAACCGGGCGATCGGCATGTCGCTGGCGCCCCGCACGCGTAAGGCGTATCACCATGCATTCAGTAAATGCCAGGCCTTTTGTGCCCAGTATCGATTGCCCGAGATTTGGCCTATTCCAGTGACACATGTTCTTCAATTCATGGTTTACCTACACAGTCAGGGCCTAGCTCCCCGCACCATAGCATCCAGGCTGTCAGCACTGGCATTCATGGCCAAGGTAGGGGGCTATGCTGACAGCACGAATGATTTCCGTATACGACATGTTTTGGAAGGGTGGACACGGGAGCGTGGACGCTGCCCGGTCAACCGCCACCCAATTTCTCCAGGGGTACTTACCCACCTTGCACGGGGCTGGCATGACCTGTGTTTTGACAGGTATGAGGCAGCCCTGTTTCATGCGGCTACCACGGTGGCCTTTTTTGGAGCGCTCCGCATCACTGAGCTGGTGCTACTGTCTAAGGCGGATGCGATGCGTAGGGCACTGGAACTCGAAGATGTCTATGTTTCCGATGAGTGGGCTCAGTTGAGGATACGCTCCTCAAAGGTTGATCAGCACGGTGTAGGCAGTGGTGTAAGACTGCTACGATGTTCCATGGCAGACATCTGTCCGGTTGGTGCCCTACAAGAGTTCCTTGCACTGCGTGGTATGCACCCTGGCCCGTTTTTCTGCCACCGAGATGGGTCTCCTCTTACTAAATTTCAATTTTGGAAGGTGACCGGTAAGGCGCTGTCCAGTGTTGGCCTCCCCAGGGCTCGTTACAGCACCCATTCTTTTAGAATAGGAGCTGCTTCTACTGCAGCTGCCTTTGGGTACTCTGGGGCTGAGATACGCCATATGGGAAGATGGGGATCACAGTGTTTCCAGTTATATGTTTGCCCTCTTCTATTGTGAGTACCAGTTAAGTCACTGTCCTGTTTCCCCCTTTTTTCCTGACAGACCCTGCGTGTCGACTTACGCCAGTGGTAGTATGGCTGGTGGGCCACAGCTATGTGCACAGGGCAGCGCAGTATGCTGCGGCGACAGAGTGGGGACCCCAGCTGGGACTACGTGCGTCCACATGTCTCAGATGGTACGGTAAGCGCGTGATGTTATGGCGGGAACTGTTGCCATTCCTTTTTTCCATCAGGGATGCTGACCCGCCTGATGTTCTGGTTATACACCTTGGGGGCAATGATTTAGGCCAGGTCACGGGCCTGTCGTTGAAACATGCGATCGGCGGTGACCTGGCTTACTTGCATTATGTGTGGCCTGCCACAACCCTGATTTGGTCGGACATCATACCGCGTCACGCTTACAGGGGGGGCATTAACCTCCAGGCCCTTGACCGCACTCGCCGCTCTGTGAACAGGGCGGTAGCCCGGTTCGTTGTAGACAAGGGTTGGGGGCGCGTCATACGACACCCCGACATTAGTCTTCAAAATTGTGATCTTTATGCAGGGGATGGGGTCCATCTGTCGCCAGGAGGTATGAACCTCTTTTTGGAAGATTTGCAAGCAGGCCTGTTGACTGAGCTGACGGTCTGGGGGGGGCGGTGAGCCTTGATTGAAGCCTCCCCGTGTGGCGGGTAGCACTGGTAAGGTAAATATTTATGACCCACAGGTATCCGGCAGGTTCGCAATTGACTGGCCAACACTAGATAGGCACAAGTTGGTTAATGTTGTCCGGTCAACGACGAACCAGGCAATGGGGTGATGGCACGAGCTAGGCAGCATGCATCACCCCGTTATTTTACGGATACGCGTCAGAGGGTGGGGTCAGTAGTTAGTTTATTGACTACGGTCAACAATTTGTTTGTTGTCAACAAACAAATTGATACAAATGGATACATTGTAACCAATTGCCGTTGGCAATTTTGGGAGGAACCTTACCAGTGTTACTGCGGCCTGCTTGCCTTAAGAATTATAATTGGTTGAATACCAATCGAAATTTATAATTCGGACTAGGGCATGAATCAATAAATGTGGCCCAATGCCGTTATCCACTTTTACCAGTGTCTGAGTCCTTCTTTTGGGGGGTGCGCCTGCAATGCAAGTGCGGCGCCAAAATGGCCGCCGCGCTCTTTGTGCCCCCCCACCGGACTTGGACATCCGGGTAGTTAGGGGGGCGTGGCCAGCCCTCTTTAAAAGGGGTGGCCACGAGGCAGCCGAGCTGCCATTTTGCGAAAGCGACGGAGAGGAGAAGTTTTTCCCTCCACCCCCTCCCTAGTTAACAGTGTGATATTTTGGTCGCTTTGGGGCCAGGTGGGAATTTTTGGCTGGAACCTACAATTGGCTCTTGGGTTCTGGCTTTTTTGCCCATCCCACACTGTTGCTATGGTTTGATACAGGGGTCTATTGCTGTTGACTTTGGTCACATGGGCGGGTAGCACTGGTAAGGTAAATATTTATGACCCACAGGTATCCGGCAGGTTCGCAATTGACTGGCCAACACTAGATAGGCACAAGTTGGTTAACGTTGTCCGGTCAACGACGAACCAGGCAATGGGGTGATGGCACGAGCTAGGCAGCATGCATCACCCCGTTATTTTATGGATACGCGTCAGAGGGTGGGGTCAGTAGTTAGTTTATTGACTACGGTCAACAATTTGTTTGTTGTCAACAAACAAATTGATACAAATGGATACATTGTAACCAATTGCCATTGGCAATTTTGGGAGGAACCTTACCAGTGTTACTGCGGCCTGCTTGCCTTAAGAATTATAATTGGTTGAATACCAATCGAAATTTATAATTCGGACTAGGGCATGAATCAATAAATGTGGCCCAATGCCGTTATCCACTTTTACCAGTGTCTGAGTCCTTCTTTTGGGGGGTGCGCCTGCAATGAGGGGACGTACATATAAGAAATTACGCATACACACATATCCGCCTCCGAGTACCCCAAACGTAGCCGCGATCAACGCGAAGCCTATCCTAATAAATGGGTGCCAAAACGGGCCCCACACCACGAAGCGCGGCACTGGTCACCCTCAGTAACTTTACTTTGGTAAGGGTAGACCCATCCTGGTGGCAGAAAAGCAGGCTGGGGCACGCAGCAGGCACTGCCGAAAATTCATGTAGGGCACCAACCAGACAGATGTCTCCAATTAATCTTCGTAACAGTCTGACTCCACTGCCTACGCTGTGCTGAACAACCTTTGAGGACCGTATCCCCAATTGAGCCCACTCATGTGTTACATAGACATCGTCGAGTTCCAGTGCCCTACGAGACACATCCGCCTTACACAAATGGTACCAACTCTGGCACCCACTCACTGATGCGGAGCGCTCCAAAAAGGCTACCGTGGTAGCTGCGTGACCAAGAGCCACTTCACACCTATCCGAACATAAGTCATGCCAGCCTCATGCAAGGTGGGTCAGAAACTCTGGCGAACTGGGGTGATGCGTGTCCGGGCGGCGGACACGTTCACGTGTCCACCCCTCCAAAACACGACGCATGCGGAAGTAACTCACGCAGTCATTGAACCCCCCCCCCCACGTTGGCCATAAATGCCAGTGCCGAAAGCCTGAAGGCTATAGTACGGGGGGGCAAACCCTGACTGCAAAGATAAACATGCATTGAAAAACCTGGTCCACAGATATTGACCACACTTGAGGTAACTGTAGTTACTCGCAAAAAGTTCTAAATCGCATGAAAGCATGTTGATACGCCTTACGCATGCGAGGTGCCAATGACATGCCCGGTTCCCCTCTCCTCGCCAAACGTCCAAATATCGGCCAGTAGTGGTGAGTGGAATTCCTCTGCTTCCGGAGCAAGGCACGGAACCGGGGGATCTGCAGGTGGGATAAAGCATCAGCGATATCGTTATTAATACTTGGAACATGTCTGGCCCTGAACAGCACATTTAGGCGTAGGCTTCTCAAAGACTTGACAAACCAATGCCATGACCCTGGGGGATTTGCACGTCTGGGTGTTGACAATGTGCACCACTGCCACATTGTCACACCAAAAATGGACCACTGAGTTGGCCCACTCGTCGCCCCATAGCATCAGTGCTCCCCAATTTGGGAAGAAACTCAAGAAAGGTAAGATCGCGGAGGCGATCCGTGTACAGCCATGCATGAAACCCTCGGTCGTAAGTCCCCCTACCCTCAGAGTAAACCCCCATAATCCAGGGAGTCGGAGGCATCCGACCGTACTTGAAATCTAGGGCAGACCATAAGGTCTGATCTCCAGGAAGAGACCCCGTTAAATCCCTGGAGGAATTTGAGCCAGACCGCAAGGTCCGCCCGTATGCTCCTGATCAGCCGGACTCTGTGGTGACGTTTAACAGGCCAGCCATGGCGTCACACAGGCGCCTGGCCAATGCTCTGCCGGGTGTAACCACCCTGCAGGCAAAGTTAAGGTGGCCATGAAGTAGCTGCAGCTCACAAGGGGACACTTTATGTTTGGCAATCAATGCCAAAATCGCTGCAGAGATCCGAACCACCTTATCCATGGGTAACCCGGATGCCTGTGCGACAGAGTCAATTCCAATGCCTATAAATGTGAGCTTAATAGCTGGGCCCTCGGTCTTTTCAGGCGCTAAGGGGACTCCCAGTTCCCACATGAGTGTCTGAAATGTAGTGTCCAAGCCCCGTTCACCCCCGAACCACAAGTCATCAAGGTAATGGGCTAGAGACCGGGACCCCGACCTGCGAGCAAAGGCCCACTGAATGAAAGTTCCGAATCATTTGAATGCCGAACATGGAATTGAGCAATCAAAAGGCATGGCCTTATCTAAGTAGAATTCCCATTGGAACCTGAAACCCAATAGCTCAAAATCCCCTGGGTGCACAGGCAATGAACGTAAAGCCGAGTGCATGTCAGACTGTGCCAGGAAAGCACCGGGACCGCATGAGCGTACGACCCTTAGGGGCTGAACAAACGACGTTCACCTGACTGAAAAAGGTCATCGGGAATGGCATCCCTGACCGAAGAACCCACAGGGTAAGCTAAATTGAGGATTAAACGACATTCACCCTGGTTCTACGTCGGTACTAGCCCCATAGGGGAGACCTTCAAATTAGGAAAGGTGGTTCCCAGAAGGGGCCCGCTACTCTCATAGCCTCAACTCCCTTAGCTGTGCTCAGTGGAGCAACCTCTTCGTTACCTTTCAAGGGAACTAGATTAGTAGCATCTTGGGGCCCCTAACACCCCCGAATGGAATACAAAAGCCCCATTGGAAACCCTCCAGCAGGTACCCCGCATCATCCCTTCTTGGATAAGCTGAGTGCCACCTCTCCAGCATGAGTACACTAATTGGGGAGGGGGGCTTTGACTTGGCTAGTTCCGTCAGACGGAGCTCTGATTGCCCCCTGTGCACCCCTACCTCTGCCCCATAACCCACCAACCCGCGGGCACGCGGAGGCGGCGTAGGGGCCAGCACAAAAGGGGACACCCAAGTCAGTAACGACACTGGCGCTTATTACACACGTCACTAGCTGAGCAGGTCCAACACAGCAGGCGGGCTGGAACCCCCTGCCCCACCAGTTAGCGTGGAGCCTGTGTCTGAGCAGCCCGCTGCACAGCATGACCACAATGGTACCTATCACCAGGCGCCAGTCACGTGGGAGTCATGTACAAGAGCAACAATTGCTGGCAGGGCTCATCCCACCTCATCTCAGGATATAGGGCCACCCTCATCCAAATTCCTCATCATAAGCCAACTGCGATGGGCCCATGAAATCAACCATCGCCCTGTAAGTATTATCAAGGGATTGAACCATCGGGATGGCCCAATCAGGCCGGGCCCTGAGGCATACCACCATATATATAAGGTATGCCGGCAACCAGTTGGCCCAGGTGCGCGGTGGCTTACGACGATGGGACAGCTCTTTGTCTCTGTCGTCCTGTCCCTCTCTCTCTGCCTCAGTGGGCTCACAGTTCAATAGGGAGAATATCCACGTACTCCCCTCCAGATCTTATCCCTCGTGACCTGTGACAAATGATCACCCAGGGGCAAGGAATAACCAGCCGTCGGCAAAGCCATCGACGGCACATTCTGTATAAATGGCATACGCAGCAGGACCTGGACAGCCCCTGCGATGCTCGGCACTGCCCCAGGGGTGGACACCCCGCCCTTAACGAGGGACCAGTTAGAAACCATGGGATACTGGGATAAGATGGTAACTGATGCCGGCTCGCATCAACTTGTCGAGGCCAGGGCCACTGAACCCCACCACTGTAAGTGGGCTGTGGTGTTTGTGCACTTAAATTGAACCTGATACTCACTAGGTGCACCCCCGTGAGCCGCCCCCACCGGGGGTTCCGGCCCACGGCGGGCGTCGGAACTCGCGACCGGAATCGAGCTCTGGGATCACCCCCGACTGCTCCCAGCCTGGACATCAGGTAGAACGGGGAGCTGCGAGACACCAGCTGGGCCGGCCGGACCGTCTCACGCAGCTCGACCCAGTTGGCCGCCCGCTGAACCATAGCGGCCGGCAAGGTAGCCGGGGTCAACGAAGGGGCCCCTGTTGAAGAAAGAGAAGCGCCCCCCCTCCACAGGAGGCTGTGCAATGCCCAAGGATGCTTCCAGCACTGCTAAACATGCTAACAGAGCATCCACTGCCACAGAGCCCCCAGCATAAGGCGGGCCGGGTGGGCCGGATGGCCCACTAGGCAGTTGGAAAGGTAACCCGAAAGGTGAGCCAGGGCCAGAATAGGGCCATGCCCAAAACTCCGGCCCATGAGGGGTCGGAGGGGGAACGGGTTGTATGCCCACACCAGGCCCTCCCACACTGCCCTGACCCATGGCCGGTAACGGCGGGCCGGGGGCCGAAGCCCCTGAGGGGCCGGCCTGTAGCTGGCCAGCCACCGAGCTGGAGCCCGGCTGCCAAGTGCCAGCCTGAGTAGCCCTACCGGTATCAGTGGGCAAGGCTGGCACAGTGCCCTGCCGCGGCGGCGCAGCCCTGGTCCTCCGACCCAATGGCTGTCCCCCGTCCGGTGCAGGGCCGGTGAAAGTTCGGAAGAAAAAGCAGGATCCCTAGCCAGGGATCGAAAACCTAGCACCGAAGCATGCGGTAGCCAAGCAAACCAAGGCTCTGCGTGCGCTGATCCTCCTTTCCCAGCCGGGAAAGAACCACAAGGGCTAAACAGCCGAAGACTAAAGGACAAACAGCGACAGAGAAAACTTCTCCTCTCCGTCGCTATTTCTAAAATGGCAGCTCGTCTGCATCGTGGCCACCCCTTTTATAGAGGGGTGGCCATGCCCCCTAACTCACCCGGATGTCTGAGTCCGGGTGGGGGGGGGCCCGCAAAGAGTGTGGCAGCCATTTTGGTGCCGCGCTTTCAATGTCTTGGTATACTGAAATATTCTGAGAGATTTTGAACCTTAATTATGAAAATGTTGCAATTTAATTATGAAATCAACTTTGTAAATTAATATGCTGCTGCAGTTCATTTCTCTGATTCATAAAAACAAGAACTATGTAGGGCTCATTTCTTCCATAGTTTAAATACTATTTTAATAGCCTTACTTACATTGTTATTTCAAATTAGCCATAACATATTATTGGAATTACCAAATAAAATTTTGAGGATGGAGGAGGGGAGACATGTATGATAGATTTCTAAACTGATTTTTTAAATTAGTAATCCACTTCAGGTATGATCCATCCCTTTTCCCCCTCCTCTCAAAAAGTAGCATTTGTTAAAGTTACTTTTTAAAAAACATCTCCAGCTCTGGATGGGAGTTTCACAGAATGGCAGAATCAGGACTGCTGCTCCCAATTTTATGCAGGGATATTGATTGATGATGATGATGATGATGATGATGATGATGATGATTGTTGTTGTTGTTACTACTACCAGCAGTTGCCCTGCTGGCTGGAGTATTCTGGAAACTGTACAGCAAACATGCAAATGTTCCTCATTTCTGTTCTTATTCCTGGAACATAATTACAAATATTTCTTATGTCTCAAATACCCCTTACAGCACAAGGCTCCTTTTAATGTTAGAAAGTTATCAGTATCTCCAATTACTACTTTCTTGGCTGAGCTGCTTTCTATTTCTGCCTATTCTCTCACAGGCAGGCTGGCTGGGTGCTTGACCGCGTTTCAAGCATATGGCACAAAATAAATGTGAAAGGAAATCCAATTTGGTCAATGCAAACTGTGCATATTTTAGATTATTATTATTATTATTATTATTATTATTATTATTATTATTATTATTATTATTATTATTATTATTATTATTATTATTATTATTATTATGTCTGTGGTGTCATGGTTGAGGTTCGAGCTGGTACTGTTGGGACTGTTGTTCTTGCTGCTACGGGTCTTTTAAATGAATGATTTTTTTCTTTGTTGTAATATTTTATGATGTTTTATGATGTTGTGATTTATATTGTGATTTATTTGCTGTTCTGCTTTGTTGTTTTTTGTCAGCTGCCCAGAGTTGCATTGTTCGAGGGGATGGCATATAAATGTGATGATGATGTCACCTTCGCCGTTGTCATCATCATCATCACATTTATATGCCGCCCCCTTGCACAATGCAGCTCTGGGCAGCTCACAAAAAACAACAAAGCAGAACAGCAAATAAATCACAATATAAATCACAACATCATAAAACATCATAAAATATTACAACAAAGAAAAAAAATCATTCATTTAAAAGTCCCATAGCAGCAAGAATAACAGTCCCAACAGTACCAGCACGATCCTCAACCATGGCACCACAGACAAAAATGTTGACGGGGCCACGGAGGCTCTTATCCCCAGCCAGTGGTGGGGGGTGGGTCAGAGGCAGCGTCTTTGGCCTCCAGCAGTGGAGAATAGGCTGCACTTTTATTGTTGTTTTTATGCTTCATGGAGATAACCAGATATATTAGTGCTCTTGGCTTTCTCTGAATGTGCCTGTCTATACACTGAGATGAAAGAACTGCCCCCTGCCATCCAAAATAAAATAGGCAATTATCACTAGTCCTTAAATTTTGGAATTCTACACCACCACCACCCAGAGTCTTGTCAGTCTGGTGCCTGCTTTGATGTTGTTTTGGTGTTAAACTTTTTGTTCAAATGTTTGTCTCACTGCTCTGATTTATTTGATTTTTAAAAGATACACTGCTTTTTGCTTTGATAAATGTTTAATTATGTTCTCATTGTTTTATTGTAAGCCACCTGTGCCATTTTAACTGAAGAGTACAGTACTCGTGTTAATGATAAACAAAGAAGTCATAGAAGCCACAATCCAACACAGAACTAGTATACTTAAGCTCATGGACTTTAGTATATTAGAGAGTGCTTTATATGTACTAGTAGCTGGGACATCAAGAATAACCACAAACAAGACAAAATAATTTTAAAAAGAGAAGGCTACAATCTTTCTTAGTTAGAGGTACATGTAGCTCTGGCACTAGCATGAAGGATGGATCCAACTCCTGACCAATGATTTTCCATGATGACATCAGTATGGGGTAATGTTACAGATATATGCCACCGTGTAGCTCCACTCAACATCTGGGAGTGAAGAGTGCACAAAAGCTACCAAACTGGGCCTCAATATCATACACAAGAGGACAGAGCTGTAACCAGACTGTCTGTTGAAGCACCGCACAGCCCTTACTTTCCCAGGTAAAAAAGCTGAGCGTGCCCCACACGAGAGCCCTTCTTATTAGACAGGTGCAGTCAAGCACAAGACCCATCCTTTGCCTCTGATATCTCTGGCTATGCCTCCACAGCAACAGAATATGATGACCACTCCCTGCTCCAGTGTCTCCTACCACCAACCACCAAGCAGGTGAGTTGAGGACTATCACATTGGTTGCATCAGATTCCAACCCATGATGGTTTCTATCCTTAAAAAGTCTGTCCAACACCATAAGGCTTTCTGTAAAGGACTGTAGTTTGAGAACATTTTGACTTCCTTTGTTGGGCCTGGACTTGGATAAGCTTTCAGATGGAATGAGAGGATAATTCTTTCCTTCCCACACCAGGCTGAGACAATGCAGTCCATTATGATGTAATTATCTTTCTCCTTCATGTTGTTTGTGAATGCACACTTATGGGTTCTGCTCACACTTGAAGAATGTCAGTTACTGGTAAGTACAACCCGTCTTTCTAATATCCTTTACCAACACAGTGTTGCTGGCTTGCAGGTCTCAACTTGTCTAGCAAGGATTTAAAAAAAGAACTTGTTATAGTACATAAAATCAACCGGCTTTAGACTTACATAAATGATCCTATCATTCTTTGACAGATATGCTAAAAGAAATGGCAATTGTTAATCTGGATTCTTTGTAAAATGATGGTAATTAAATTAGAACGTGTGCAGTTCATTAAATGTTGTTACATTATAGAAGCTTGATGTTGGCCTCCTAGGCTCAGGTGATCCTCAAGGCAGAATACTGCAGTGTTTCTCCATTTTTACACCCAATCATTTCTCCTTAATAAGTCCTTCAATACACCTTAGCAGGTAGGTTTCTCCCTCCAAAGTTTTGCAGGTTCAGATAATTTTTTCTGCATGAATAATCTGGAGGATCTCCATGAGCTGAAGTTTTGTTCTCCCCATACAAAGGAAATGGGAGGAAACGGTTGCTTGATTTTGGCTGTTTTACGCATCTGCTAAGCTGTTTTTAGGGACTGAAGTGGCTTAGTGGTTAAGATGCTGAACTTGAAGACTAAACGGTCAGAGTTCAAGACCTGATTACTCCAGATGGAGTGAGCTTCTGTCTCTGTCCCAACCTAGCAGTTTGAAAGCAAGAAATTGCAAGTAGATAAATAGGGATCACTTCAGTGGGAAGGTAAACAGCATTCTGTTCACTCCAGTGTTTAGTCATGCCTGCCACATATCCACAGAAACATCTGCAGACACAGACAGCGCTGACTCTTTGGCTGTAAATGGAGATGAGCACCGAACTCTAGAGTTGAATACAACAGGCTGCAAAGGCAACCTTTATCTTTTACCTAGGCTGTGTTTGATGCATTTGTCTTAATTTTCATTAATCTTTCGAACAGTCCATCTGCCACAATTCCTCTTTGGTTAAAAGGAAAGCATGCTTTCTTTCATTTTGTTCTAGTGTTTAGGAACTGAGACAAAAAGGAAATCACACCTGAGTAGAAACTCACTATCTTATTTTATTTTTGTTTGTGGGAATGCAGCAAAACACTTTGAATAATTGTGGAGTTGGAAGGATTTGCTTTTTGTGTGTGAAAAAAGCTCTCTCTTTTTGTATTATGAAGGCAAAGGTGTGTCATATCTTTATTAAAGCACTACAATAATTATGAACATGAGCTAGCTTTTGACCTCTCACAGTTCTTCACTGGGAATATCAGATTTATGGGTGGTCCCAAAAAGGACCTTTGTGTTTTAATACAGAGTGGGGTACTTAGGGGCTGGTGACAAGATGGAAGGAGACATATTCCAGCCTATATCACAAGAAGCTGAATCTGAAACCTATACCTGTGACTTAAATGTACAGCCCCTATTCTGAATCTTATATTTAACAAAGGAAAACACATTGCTATGCATATCTGGCTCTGAGTTTTGGAACATGAATGCTGTTTGTCTGCACTATCTACATTTCTGTGGCTTCCAGACAGTTAAACACCTGCAAAGGGCTTAAAGCCTAGCTTATGTCTATACTTTTTAAGTCTAATAAAAGTGTCATCCATCCTTGCCTTTGGATTGTGCATAAGGGCATGTGTGTGTGTGTGTGTGTGTGTGAGAGAGAGAGAGAGTGGGGTGAGTGAGAGGAGAGGGATAGATAGATAGCTAAGGACATTATTGCTTAGTGCAGGGATTCTCAACCTGTTGCCTGTGGGCCGGGTGCCATTTCATGTGGGCCCACCCACTGCCTCCACCATATCCAGCCATGTTGTGGAGGAAGGGCAAAATGGCCATCTGGCCCCCAAAGCTGTCTGAGGGAGCATGTCCAGCCCCTGGCTAAAAAAGGTTGAAAACTCCTGGCTTTGTGGAAGTTTGTCAGCAGAGAAGCACCTAGAAAAATATCTGAGGCAATTGCTAACAGAAGAATGGTTACATGTTCTAAGGCCAAGGATCCATCTCCCAGACATCTTCTGGCAGAGAAACCATGTGGGTTCCGCGCACACAATTGGCATACTGTTCCTGATAGAGCCACGGCTTGGGGAAACACTCCTTGGAGCCTGGTTCCGAAGGGACAGACATTGGGGAGCGGATTAATAGTCATAGTTTAATTCACCGATCGCTGACCTGGCAGGCAGATGATACAGTGGAGGGCAAAAGATCACCGGGTGATGAACCCGATAAGCATCCAATGGGTAATCTTGTATCCGCAGAGACTCTGAGTCCAAGAGTCAACTTAGGAACATGTTTACTCCCGATAGCAGTAGACAATGCATGTCCCCCTGGTAGTAAATTAGATAGTTAAGGAACTTTCCCTGGTGATGTCATCCCTGATCAGTAATTTGTGTAATCTCAAAGTGCAGACTTGCAGTTTTCCTGTAACGGCCATGCGCAACCTATGCACGTGGTCGAGCTAGGCAGGGTATAAAGATTAGAGCCTTCTGATCAATAAATGGCTGGTCTTCGCTCCATCTTGCCTCGTAGGTCTTTACTTGACCAGTCTCCTCCAGGACCTTCCAGCCCGTATTGGGCCCCG
Organism: Bradypodion ventrale; assembly: GCA_035047345.1. Lineage (NCBI taxonomy): Eukaryota > Metazoa > Chordata > Lepidosauria > Squamata > Chamaeleonidae > Bradypodion > Bradypodion ventrale. Next base: position 2,695,058 of record JAWDJE010000007.1, read on the forward strand.
ATCCAACATATGGTGACCCCGACGTGATCCTACTCGTGAGTAAGTGACATCCTTGGTCTGGTTCTACGCCAGAACCATGTCCAAGTCTTCCCGGAGGTTGCGAAGCGGTTCCGGTCGGAAAGCCATCCGATCTGAATTCAGCTACGATAAGAGGCAAGGCATTCCAGAGGCAGAGCATGCTCCAAAGCTCTGAGGCATCTTGCACATCAGAAACGCGTTCCGCTCAGAGCCAGCTGTGAACCCTGACACCGTCGCAGAGGCCACCAAGGGCCTGGGGTGGCAGTCCACATTCCGATTCCTTCCCAGAGGTTTGTCGCATGAATCTAATTACCTACACCTAGATGCATCAACTCGTCCAGCGGAGGCAGCTACAACGGACCGGCAGGTAATATGGGGACTTGTTCACAGAGGTCAAGTCCGACCGCTAACCAGAGAGCTCACTTAATGGAGCTCAAGGCCCTGGCCAGGGTAAACTGTACTCGCATTCACAGCGCCCAGTTAGCAGATCTTTTGGTGTATTTGAGGGAGCACTGTCTGTTTTATCCAGAAACGGGCATGTTAAGCTTCCAACTTTGGGACAGGATAGGGACCTGCATTAAGCAAGAACCAAGAGCTCCAGCTAAAGTAATCAGCACATGGAGTAAGTGTAGGAAGCTCATCGCAGAGGTAGACCCAGTCCGGATAGAGACCAAGAACCCCCCAGCGCAGTCAGAGCCATCAGCCCTGATGGGTCTCTATCCGACAATTCAGCTTAAACCGGGAAGCTTAGGGAGCTTTCCTTCAGCGGCAGCGGCAGACGCCACTGAAGGAATTCAAGGTTTGGGAAACGCTGGCGGTTCCCAGACAGTTAAAAGTTCCCAGACAGTTAAAAGTTCCATTTAGCACATGGTAGAAGAGGAAACCATCAAAGGGGAGTTATCAGCAGAAGAACTAGCTGAACTTAGGCAGTTGTGCCCAGTCCGCATAGAGCTGGACACCCTCACGGGTCAACAGCAAACGATCCACTCAGCGGTTCCGTACAAACTGCTCATGGCAATACGGAAAGCAATTACAGAAACGGGACTTCAGAGTCATTTCACTAGAGGTACACTTCAGCAGATTTGTGAGACAATGATGCTCATTCCATACGACTGGAAGGTCATCATGAGAATGATGCTCAATCCAAGCCAGTATTTGCTTTGGGACAGCGAGTATCGACTCAAAGCACAGGCAAGGGCTGCCAGGATGGGAGGAGCAATAATTCCTGACCAGCTATATGGGTCAGGTCAGTTCAAAACCATCGATGTGCAGACCGCCTTGCCAAACGTCACGCTCCAACTTGCAGCTGAGACAGCCTTTAGGGCTTATCTCAAGGTCCCGGCAGCTGGCAAAGCAGCCAAAAATTACACAGCGGTTAAACAGGGCAGCCAGGAGTCCTACATGGACTTTATTAACAGATTGGAGGAAGCGATCAGTAGGCAGATAGACAACGAACAAGCCCAGCAGGAGCTTATGATGAAGCTGGCGAAAGACAACGCCAACCTTGACTGCCATAAAATCTTGCAGTCACTGGGCAATCGTCCCGATTTGATGCTTACTGACATGATCAGAGCTTGTGCCAACGTTGGTACAGATTCCTATAAAATGGGTCTGTTAGCAGCGGCTGTGCAAGGCAGTAGGAGACCAAAAGGCAAAAACTAAGGGAGCATGTCATACTAGAGAATGCCGATCCAAGAAGGGTAATGGCCAAAACACAGGTCGTCCCCGATGTCACAATGGCTTTCACTGGGCCAGGAACTGTCCGACTTCGGGAAACCAGAGCGTGGGCTTGTCTCTGGCCCTGGTTCAAACAGAGACCACAGTCGCTCTGGAAGAGTTAGAGCTGGATTAGATTCATGGAACATTCCACCCTGAGTTCTGGAGGCACAGGCCAGACCTAAGGGCAGTACGGGACTAGACTTGACTTGCCAATCAGTCTATCTGGTTGATTCCCAATACACGGGACCCCTGCCTAAGGGCTATATAGGTTTAGTTTTGCCCCACAGTATTGCAGGAACACGAGGAATCCTTGTGATTCCAGGAGTTGTTGATTCCAATTTTTCGGGTGTACTCCAGGTTCAGCTTTGGACACACCTACCACAAACCATTCACAAAGAAGACACGTTAGCGCAACTGATCATGGTTCCTTGTCACCCACCAGCAGCTAGCCAGGAAAGGCTCAGAGACAGCTCAGAGCCCAGGTCGGTAAACCGCTCGAGTGCAGAAGGGACAGTACAAGGATACCAGGTCTTAGCGACAGTGGAAACAACATAGAGTGGAAGCAGAGGCCAGTCATAAAGGTATTTTTGAATAAAAAAACCTTTTGATGGATTGCTAGATACAGGAGCTGATGTCAGTGTGGTCAGCCAGAGTCAGTGGCCATGAGAGTGGGCTCTCAAACCAGTCTCCGACGTGTGGGGGTAGGTGGTGTTTAGGAAGCATTTAGAGGCCGAGATTGGGTAGAAGTCACGATTCCTGGAGCTGACGGCACGGCAGTCATTCGGCCGCATATCTTGAATGTTCACATCAATCTCTGGGGATGGGACATCTTGCAACAGTATCGCGCCACTCTTACCTTCGGGTAATGGCTTTACCGCTCAAATGGCTTACCAACACACCAGTTTGGGTAGAGCAATGGCCGATCGTAGGGGAAAAAATAGTCGCCCTAAAGCAGCTGGTTAAAGAACAATTAGACGCAGGACACATAGAGCAGTCCACCAGTCCCTGGAATTTGCCCATATTCGTCATTAAAAAGAAGTCAGGGAAGTATATTCAGCAAATGGGTCCGCTTCAATGCAGCATTCTAAATCTGAACATGATCCCCGAGGGTTGGGAGATCCTGGTCGTAGACCTGAAAGACTGTTTTTACACCATTCCTTTAGATGTAAGGGATCGGGAAAGGTTCGCTTTTACAGTGCCAGTCGTGAACCACAGAGAGCCTATGCAACATTTTGAATGGAAATATTTGCCACAGGGGATGCTCAATTCACCCACCCTGTGCCAAATTTACATTCACGACGCACTGGAAAAGTTTTGAAACCTTCACCCCACAGTCTTGGTATGTCATTTTATGGATGATATTTTGATCGCAGCGCTGCAACTCGGCAGCGAAATGTTGAAAGACCTCCAGACCACTCTGGGGGAGAAGGGGTTGCTCATTGCCCCAGAGAAAGTTCAGAGAACTGAGCCCTTTTCATACTTGGGCCACCGGCTTCTCCGTTATTTCGCAGCACCAGTTTTGCCACAAATTAACCTCAAAGATTCAGTCACTCTTGTAGAATTGCAACAGATTCTGGGAAATATCAATTGGGCTAGACCGTATTTTAGGCTAGATACAGAACTCTTGAAGCCACTCTTCTCGCTGCTAACACTAGGTAAGCAGCCAGCAGATCGGATACACATTCTGTGAGAGGCTCGCTTGACTCTCAAAAAAGTCAACCAAATTCTAAGCCAGAGATGGGTGGACAGGATTAGTCAGGGGCCATATACTCCTATTCTGAACCTGTACATAGTCCGAACTGGAGCCATGTTCTCTGGAGCTCTAGGCTTAGACTCTGAGAGAGGGCCGAAAATCGTGGAATGGGTATATTTACCACACACCGCTTCCCGAAACATCGTCCCTCCACAGGAACTGTTTTCCGCAGTGATTTACCGAGGAAGGTTGAGAGCAAGGGATATCTCAGGAGACGATTTAGCGAAAATCGTTGTTCCATTCACCAAGGATCAGGTCCAGCAGCTAGTGCAGCTCGGTGACTCACTTCTGATTGCATTAGAAGGATTTACAGGATCTTTGGCATACCATTTGCTGAAAGACCCCAGACTTGTCTTGCTTCAGACACAGACAGTCAGCTTGTGTGAGTTATTGTCCCTGGTTCCACTTCAGGGAGCCAGGACAGTGTTCACTGATGGGGGTCAAACATATGGAGTTCTTCCTTGGCAAGAGGGACAGGCTTGGCGCACGCTTCTGACTCTTCTGCAGAAATCCGCGCAGCGGGCAGAATTGGCAGCAGTGAACCTTGCCTTGCGCACTTTTGCCAAGGAATGCTTGAATATAATTACAGACAGTCAGTATGTCTGGAATTTGCTCCACAGTCTACCAGGAGCCTACATCACTCCCGCGGGTGTTAGGTCTTTTCCTCACAACTCAATTTCATTTGCGTAACCGCACCAAAGCACTCCTTGTCGCCCACATTAGAAGTCACCAGGATTTACCTGGCCTGATTTCCACGGGCAATAGCAGAGCGGATGCTGGTGCAAAGGAAATTCAGCAGAAGTCAGTTCTGGGAGTCTTCACGACCCCGATTCAAAGTCATGCATTCTTTCATCAAAATGCTAAAGCACTTGCACAGCAGTTCAACCTGCCACTTTCCCAAGCTCAGGGCATAGTCCGTTCATACCCACAATATGCAGGGGCAGCAGGGGGGGGCTCGTGGGGTGTCAACCCATGAGGGACAGAAGCCAACCAGGTGTGGCAGATGGATGTCACACATGTTCCGCAGTTTGGGAGATGGCAGTTCATGCACGTTTGCATAGACACATTTTCACAGTTTGTCTGGGCTACGGCTCAGAAAGGAGAAATGGCTTCCCACGTGGAGCAGCATCTCCTCTCCTGTTTCACAGCCATGGGTAAACCACAATGCTACAGCTTATAGCTCCAGGCAGCTGGCCATGTTTATGGCCACCTGGGACATTAAGCACACTTTTGGTGTTCCGTACAATCTGCAAAGGCAAGCGATTGTCGAGCGGGTGAACTGGACGCTCAAGTCCTACATTGGCAAACAAACAGAAAGGGGGGAACTAGCCCTCCCCAAAAATCAGGGTCAGACACAGCATTGTCTGAACAAGGTACTGTTCACGTACAACCACCTCAACGTTTTCTCAGATTGCACTCCACAGGAGAAGCACTTATGTCGCACGGAGGCTCTCCTGCGCCCTATGGTGCGTTATCGAGTGCCACCAGATCCTTCTTGGAGGGGCCCGGCACCACTCATAATGTGGGGAAGAGGGTATGCCGCAATTATGTCTCCTTCAGGTGTCATCTGGATTCCAGCTCGTTGTGTGAAACCTCATCTCGAGTCCAATGGCATGGAGCCAGGCGTTCCCGGATCCGCTGCTGGAGATGGAGGAATTGACTCTGATGGGGGAAACCAGGCGGAGGAGGCGATGACAGCCGATGCCATTGCCGAAGATCACATGGGGAATGATCAAGTCCCTGTGCCAGGAGGCGACTAATATCGCGCGGCAGCAGAATGCAGAAACAACTCCAGAGAACATCGTGGTTGCGGTTTTGTCCCAGATCACCTTTAATTCCTTGACGACGATCATCTTGATCCTTTCCTTGCTTATGGGGGGAGGGGTTCAAGCCGCTTCATTTGAAGCAGAAAACCTGATGCCTGGTGGAGACGTCTCTACCCGGCTGCACTACAACATCTGGGAAAGATTGGCGAACCTCATCAATCTGTCCAATTTTTGCCTGAGGCAGGCCACTGATTCTGCCTCTCTCCTTAGTACTTGTCTCATCCCAGTGTGTCACGCCCCAGGTGCGCACATCAGGCACGGTGACTGGTTAGTGAAGCGGCTATTTGGCCCATTTCACAGGATTATGTATTCAACATATGCACACTGAGGAACCCAAGTCACAAAAGTCCTACTGGCTGATGCGGCCACACTATACACTCCCCGAGTGGCGATCAGCCCGAACTTGTGCTCGCATGACCGGCTGTTCCATCGTCAAAGGGCCACATCACCATTGCCTCGACCCCGGCAACAGCACTTGGACTTGCAATCACCCAGAGACTATTGACTCAATGTTTGTTCATGTCACTTTGCCTTCAGGCTGGTTTTTTACGTGTAACCAACACACATGGGATTATATTCCCGCAAATGTATCTGATTCTTTCTGTTGTATCAGTTGTTTGACACTGGTGCTTCCCACCAAGGATATGGTTGTCCCAAGCACCAACATATCTGCCCACACACGGCACATTCATGCCACCCAGCTGGATAGTTCATGTGACAGTAATATTAGGCTTCTGAACAAAGCTGAATACATCTCATTGGCAGTCAGTTTGTTCGGCATGCCAGGCTTAGCCGTAGGCAACGCTCACAGGATTGGTCAACTGGCTTGCGCATTGGCAAAAGCCATTAACCATACCTCATCAGCGATAGCGATGCTCAATCAAGAGCAAGCAGAGCTTCGTCATGCTATATTGGATAATCAAGCAGCTATAGACTACCTCCTGCTCTTACACCATTTGGATTGCAAGACAGTCCATGGCATGTGTTGTTTTAACCTCACGGACAATTCTCACAAAGTACAAAGTCAGATTACAGGTCTCCAAACCCTGGTTAAGAATATCAAGGAAGATGCCAGGTGGGGGTGCTGGAATTCGCTCTGGTCGTGGTTTCCATTGGGGTGGCTTCAAACAACGCTTAAGGCAATTGTGGATGTCGCAATTTTGGGGATAGCAGTTTGCTGCTTCGCACAATGTATTCCCTCACTGCTGTCAATGTGTCCCCCATGGAGAAAAACCCCAGAATGTCCTCACTCTACATCAGCTCATGCCACTCCTACGGCGAGCCATCTGTCAGGTCAAATCAAACAAATAAAGGGGGAATGTGGGTTCCGCACACACAATTGGCATACTGTCCCTGACAGAGCCACGGCTTGGGGGAACACTCCTTGGAGCCTGGTTCCGAAGGGACAGACATTGGGGAGCGGATTAATAGTCATAGTTTAATTCACCGATCGCTGACCTGGCAGGCAGTTTGGACAGTGGAGGGCAAAAGATCACTGGGTGATGAACCCGATAAGCATGCAATGGGTAATCTTGTATCCGCAGAGACTCTGAGTCCAAGAGTCAACTTAGGCACATGTTTACTCCCGATAGCAGTAGACAATGCATGTCCCCCTGGTAGTAAATTAGATAGATAAGGAACTTCCCCTGGCGAAGTCATCCCTGATGAGTAACTTGTGTAATCTCAAAGTGCAGACTTGCAGTTTTCCTGTAACGGCCATGCGCAACCTATACATGCGGTCAAGCTAGGCAGGGTATAAAGATTAGAGCCTTCTGATCAATAAACGGCTGGTCTTTGCTCCATCTTGCCTCATATGTCTTTACTTGACCAGTCTTCTCTGGGACCTTCCAGCCCGTATTGGGCCCCGATCCAACAAAACCGGACCAGCTGGAGGCTGTTTATTCAATGTGCTTGAAGACCACTTTTGCTTGACTCCATGAATCTCATTAAGATCTGGGCATCTCAGATACAAAAGGATTTCATGTTTTTAAGTGTTAGCTTCTAAGATTGATTTTGGCTTTCTTGTAATAATAAACTTACATAAGACTGGCTTTAAACCCCCAGGCTCATTATTTCATTAGGCAAAATACAGGCCATAGTCTGCGGGTAACCATTCATTCCCACAAGGCTGTTTTTCAGGTTCCTGAGCCTCTCAGACCCCTCATATCTCTAACTTAGTTGTTGGTGGTGGGCAGAGTAAAAATATAGTTTTCCTATTCCTTGTAGTCTCCTAGAACAGTTGTCTTTGCCATAAAATGGGATATAAACCTCCAAAGCTATTGCAAATCCCTAAAAAAATAAATTGGATATACTGTTCTAGAAATCAGATGATCTTAATCTGATGTTATTACATTTGCATGATTGGATTTGTCGTATATCCTGAGGTGGCATATTTGCCCTCATATCCTCCAGAATTGTTCCTTCATTCCATATAGCTATTCTGACACTCCAGTATGGACCCTGGTACAGGATACCATCCCAAGTTACCCTGTAAAGGTAAAGGTTCCCCTTGCTCGAAAGCCAGTCATATCCGACTCTAGGGTGCAGTGCTCATCTCTGTTTCAAAGCCGAAGAGCCAGCACTGTCTGCTTCTGCAGATGTTTCCGTGGTCTTGTGGCAGGCCTGGCTAGACACTGGAGTGCACGAAACGCTGTTTACCTTCCCACCAAAGTGGCCCCTATTTATCTACTTGCAATTTCTTGCTTTCGAACTGCTAGGTGGGCAGGAGCTGGGACAAAGACAGGAGCTCAGGACCATCCTGCAGTACTCGGGAATTGAACTGCTGACCGTCCACCTCCCAGTCAGCATCTTAGCCACTTGAGTCACTGCCCAAGCTACCCTGACATCTTCCTAATTTTGCAGATGCATTGGAGAGGAAAATTACATCTGCCAGTCTGCCATTGTTAGCCATTTTAAATAGGGATGCAAATCCGCATTGATTATTTATTTATTTATTATTTAAATTTTTATACTGCTTTTCTCATCGCAATGGGAGACTCAAAGCAGTTTACAACATTCACAGTAACCAACAACAAGATACAATGTAGGCAAAGAAGAATAATACAAGTAAGTTACAATAGAAATCAACCAAACAGACAACACCACATCACACAGCAAACTCATTCCTACCCCCAGCAGATACGAATATGTCAATAAAAGTTCTACCGCCTCAACAGCCTTTTAACGTCCTGGCCATAGGCAGCAGAGGAAGGCGGGTCCTGTGGCGCAGCGGCAGCAATGGTTGGCATCTTCGCTGCGGGCCTCCCCGCCTGATGAAACAGCTGGGCAAGGGTGAATGCCTGCCGCCTCAACGGCCTTTTAAAGTCCTGGCCAAAGGTGGTGGAAGAAGGCAGGTCCCGTGGCGCAGCAGTGGCGATGGGTGGCGTCTTCGCTGCGGGCCTCACTGCCCGACAAAACAACTGGGTGAGGGCAAATGCCTGCTGCCTCAACGGGTTTTTAAAGTCCTGGCCAGAGGCTGCAGAGGAAGGCAGGTCCCATGGCGCAGTGGCGGTGATGGTCGGTGTCTTCGCTGTGGGCTTCCCCGCACGTCGAAATAGCTGGTCGAGGGCGAATGCCTGCCGCCTCAATGGCCTTTTAAAGCCCTGGCCAGAGGTGGCGGAGGAAGGCGGGTCCCGTGGCACAGCAGCGGCGATGGTCGGCATCTTCGCTGCGGGCCTCCCCGCCTGACAAAACAGCTGGTACTTCTAGTTTTGGCAACTACCACACTGGCAGTGACATCTATGAAGAGTTCTGGTACCTCAACTGTGCATATTCAAATACTGCACAGACAGACTAGCAAACAAGACACAATGGAGTTGCAAAATTTATGCATTTGTCTTAGCCTGACATGCAAAGTTGAGGAGGTACACAATTATTCTCTTTGCCTCATAAGAGAACAAAATATTATTATGGTGCTCTTGACAAGAAAATAAGAATAATTATTCGAGCAAAGTAAGCAACATTTTACCAATAGAAAGATGCAGCATCTGGTCTGCAAGATTTGAAAAGGCTGCCTGTGATAGAAACTTTTGGAATTCACATTGTATCACCCTAAGTCCAAAGAGACTTGATGGCATGTTGGAGGCAACATGCTTGTCTGGGCTTTTAAAAAGGAGAAGCAACAGAAGGATAAGCCTGCCTCAAAGTGGAGAGGGGGGGGATGCTATTCTTTTCATAAGGTGATCTGCTCAAATTACAGAATAACAATGGAAAAAACACCATACTGCTTATCTTTCTCTCACCTACAAATGAAGAATTTTACAGAGTCTTAAAAAGTATTCATTAAAGTGCCTCAGTCACCTGAAACCCTATTGCAGGATGGCCTTAGAGTTTCTATGTGTAAAGCAATTATGCCATATTCTTCATCATCTTTCTCCACTTGTGCTGTTATTCATCATCATCATCATGGAATGAAAACTTTTAGTAAGATCACACAGGGAGAAAGACTGAATTTTGGACATCTCAAGGAGCAGTCTGGTTTGATCTTTCCCCCAGTGATCACATGACACACATGGATTTGTGACCCAGGTCAAGTCCAATCTGTGCCCAACCCATTTTGGATCAGCAGTACAGCAACTCCTTTTGGAGCTGAGCGGGGGCAATTCATTCAAAATTGGAAGGGTCACTTTAAGAGAGACCGCTCTCTAGAAAGTGACCTTTGTCAGTGCAATTGGATGTACATCTTTCCCACTGTATAATTGTATCCCTCTCTAATTTTATCACCCTTTTATCACTGGCTAAGTGTATATCCAAGATTACTAAGCAAGCCATCAAAACAGGCACTTATAGAAGAACATTCTAGAAAAATCTGTGTTTGGTTTTGTGTGCTTGCATAGAAGATGATACATGCAGTTGTTTCATTTGACCAGTGTACATGCCATTGACAACACACTACCCCTAAGCCTACAGCTTCTCAGGCTACAAAATGGATCATCTGGAGGAGGCAAAGACACCATGTTTTAAATTCCACATCAAGTGTTGAGAAGTTGTACTGTGACGTATGTGTGGGTGTACTTACCTCCCATTGGCCGTTTCACCTTGCCACTCCTGACTGCACCACCTAAGAGTACAAGTATGTTTCTGTCTTTTTTATGTACTAAAAACACAATTAGGTCCATATTTCAACTTATAGCAGCTGATGTGTTTTAGTCCTGTTCTATTTTCAAGCATTTTATTTTCACACAATGTTTGCCCATTCAAAATTAATTTCACAGGTGGCAGAAAAGAGATCAGGCCACATTCGGGATGTGAGCAATTTTCTTTATTTCCTGACTTGGATTTACAAGCAAGCTCTGTAAGTTATGTTTACAGAGATCAGTCATACTTGAATGGATGACAGGTCAGTGGCAAACAAAAACATGTGGCAGGAGCAATAAAATATCTGTGTCTAATGACAACTCTGACACTTTGGCATAGAGGAGGAATATTACTCATCTGAGAGCATTTGGAAATGCATCCACAGAAAAGGAAAAGTGTGGTTAGCATCAACATTTTGACTGATGGCTCTTGTACTTGATTGTACCACAAGTACTGCACAATGGAATGAGCTCCCATCTCTGTCCCAGGTCCTGCTAACCTAGCAGTTCAAAAGCAAGAAATTGCAAGCAGATAAATAGGTACCACTTCGGTGGGAAGGTAAACAGCATTCCATGCACTCTGGTGTCTAGTCATGCATGCCACATGTCCATGGAAATGTCTGAAAATGCTGTCAGCACTGGGTCTTTGCCTATAAACAAAGATGAGCACTGAACACTAGAGTTGGATACAACTGGCTTATCACAGCATATATCAATTAGCTGCAATTAGCCACATCAAGTTATACAAACTTTACACACCCAGTAGGATCCCAGCTATTAGTTTTAATATGACAATACATTCAATTTTTAAAATATTACAGTGATATATCATGTGTATTAGCTGCATTTGTTTGTTATTTAAAATAGCTTTGAGTCTCCTAATTGGAGAAAGCCATGATATAAATAAAATGAATGGATGAATCTCTGCCCCCCCCTTCTCTCTCATGCATACAGAAATAAACTCACACCCAAACAAACACAGATCAGTTCACAATTAAAAAGACTCATTCACATGGAATAAGAAAATTATTGGTTTTTTAAAAAAAGTTTTTATTTTATTTATAGCAGTATTTATTTTCTGTCAATTTGTCCTGTACCTTGGATAATATCTTCACCTTGCTCGCCTACACCTCTTCCAAAGTCATGTTTACTTGTGCAATAGCAAAAGGTATGGTCTGGATTCTCACTGCATCTGGTCACTACCAGGGTGCTATGAAGTGGTGGTTTTCCCCGTGTTCCCTGCTGATCGAAAGCCAGTTGTTTCTGACTAGGTTTCTGTGCTCATCATGTTTATAGCCGAAGAGACAGCAATGTCTGCATTTGCAGATATTTCTGTGAACATGTGGCAGGAATGCCTAGACACAAAGTGCACAGAATGCTGTTTACCTTCCAACTGAAGTGGTCCCTATTTATCTACTTGCAATTTCTTGCTTTCAAACTTCTAGTTTGGCAGGAGCTGGGACAGAGACGGTTGCTCATTCCATCATGCAGTACTTGAGTTTTGAACTGATGACCTTCTGCCTCCTAGTCAGCATCTTAACCACTTGAGCATTGTATATCCTATTTAAAATACTTGGTCAAAACATTTCCCAGACATTGTTCTAGCCATCCTTATAATATCCCAAAGTGAAAGTCTTCTCTCTCTGCATCATGGATAGGAGTCTGAGAGTGAGAGAACAGGGTCTAACAAAGAACACATAGTGATTTCCTGCTAAGTGCTTACTGTGTGGGTAAGATTTTGTCATCAGTATTAGATGTAAAGGTATGGTTGCACATTCCTGCACTGATTTCTGTTTACCCTGCAGAGGAATGGGTAGTCAATTTAATATTTTCATCATCCTCCATTATTGACTGAAGATCCCAAAACTCTTCACTTTCTATGTTGTTAGTTGTTTGCTCCCTCATCTTGCTCTGGGCTGCAGTTCTAAACTGGGCAAAGACCCAGTGCTGACAGCATTGATATAATATTTAAAGAATGCCATACAGACTTAAAAAGATATGTTGTATAGCATCACTGATAAAAGAAATAAAAAGTATGACCCCAATGACAACTGTTTTCTCTGAATTACAGGTATTGTCATTGGGGTCATACTTTTTATTTCTTTTATCAGTGATGCTATACAACATATCTTTTTAAGTCTGTATGGCATTCTTTAAATATTGTGGCAGATTTGTACTATTAGACAAACCTGGATTATTTATACCTTTGCCATATCACTCCTTTATGGTTAGGCTTATCTGAGACTTTGTTGGAAAAAAGTTATAATCAATAGATTCTCAGTGATACTTCATTCTCTGCATGGGGCATAGGAAGCCTAAGAATTTAGGTGAGGGCAAGGGAAGAAGCCCTTATCTCCAATAAACATATGTAGACATCTATGTCAACAGTAGATGATTTATTGAACTGGTTTGCCCTACAAAGAGATCAGGAAGGGTAGGATGGTGGAATATATCAATATTTATAGCAGGCAAATAGAAAACAACCTGATCTATGGACTTGTAATGCAAAAGCCAGTCACGTCTGACTCTGGTATGTGTGTGTGAGAGAGAGAGCCTACACTATCTGCATCTACAGACATTTCCGTGGTCATGTTGCAGACATGACTAGACACCAGAGTGCACAGAACACTGTTGCCTTTCCTGTGATATTTATCTACTTGCCACTTCTTACTTTTAAACTGCTAGGTTGGCAGGAGTTGAAGCAGATGAAGAGAGCTCACTCCATTGCACAGCACCTGGGACTAAAACTGCTGACCTGCCAAACTTCTGATCATCAAGCTCAGCATCTTAACCAATAAGCCACCACAGCCCTAGTCTTAAATATACACATATTGGAAAAGTTCAGGAAAAGTTCAGGAAGGGCAGAAATCAGAAAGAAATCTTCAAGTGTAAGGATGTGTCTAAGATCAAGATCATCCATTCTCTTGGGACACATGGAAAAAGAAACCCTAGAGAAATTCCACCAGGATATCAATAATTTTCATCCAAATATTAAACTCAGCTTTAGCCAGTTTACACAAGAAGTAAATTTCCTAGACACCACTGTGAAACTACAAATATAGACATCTCAGTACCACACTATATCTCAAACCCACGGAGCAATACACTGACCTTCATGTCTCCAGCTTCCATCCAAAACACACAACAAAATCCATTGTCTTCAGCCAAGCCCTCAGGTACAATTGCTTCTGCTCAGACCCACCAGACAGAGATGCAAAGCTTAAGGATCTACAAAATTCATTTGTCCCACTACAATACCCATCCAATATGGTTAAAGAACAAATCAACCGAGCAAGATGAATACCGAGAAGCAACCTATTGCAAGACAGACCTAGAAGGAAAAACAATCGAATACCACTAGTTGTCACTTTCAGCTCACAACTAAAACCTATCACACAAATAATGAAACAACCAATCTTGACCAAGAATACTTTACTCTGGTAACAGACCTTTACTTGCTTACATTTGAAGCAACTATTGACACACAACAGACTATGCAACAGTGAAACCCTGCTACAAACCAAGATGTCAGCTATGCAAACACATTTACTCTGTCAACAGTATTAGTGGACCTAACAATGTCACACACAACATTAAGGGTAGTTTTACTTGTTCCTCTGCCAATATGATTTATGCCATTTTTTTGCCAAAAATGCCTTTCTGCACTCTGCATAGAACGAACAGGAAGATCTCTATGCAAAAGAGTTAATAGACATAAATCAGACATCAGGAATGGCAATACACATAAATCTTTTTCAAACCATTTCAATCCGATGTCGGGGCTTGGAGGCCCTGCAGAGCTTGCCTGTCAGCTGGCCAGAGGAAAAGGCAGGGAGGACAGAACTTGCTGCACCTGGGGCGCGCTTTTCCTCGGCCTCAAAAGTGGCTTCCGTGCCTCCTGTTGCCACCACCACCTATGCTGGGGCTTGGAGGCCCCGCAGAGCTCGCCTGTTAGCTGGCCAGAGGAGGAGGCAGGGAAAACAGAACTGGCCGCACCTGGGGCTCACTTTTCCGTGGCTTCAAAAGCAGCTCACACACCTCCTGCTGCCGCCACCACCGATGTCAGGGCTTGGAGGCCCTGTAGAGCTCGCCTATCAGCTGGCCAGAGGAAGAGGAAGGGAGGACAGAACTTGCCGCACCTGGGGCTCATTTTTCCGTGGCCTCAAAAGCGGCTCCAACACCTCCTGCTGCCACCGCCACCGATGCCGAGGCTTGGAGGCCCTGCAGAGAGTGCCTGTTAGCTGGCCAGAGGAAGAAGCAGGGAGGACAGAACTTGCTGCACCTAGGGCTCACTTTTCCGCAGCCTCAAATGCAGCTCCCGCACCTCCTACTGCTACTACCACCGATGCCGGGGCTTGGAGGCCACGCAGAGCTCACCTGTTAGCTGACCAGAGGAGGAGGCAGGGAGGACAGAAATTGCCATACCTGGAGCTTGCTTTTCCGTGGCCTCAAAAGCAGCTCCCATGCCTCCTGCTACCACCACTGCCAATGTCAGGGCTTAGAGGCCCCACAGAGCTCGCCTGTTAGCTGGCCAGAGGAGGAGGCAGGGAGGACCGAACTTACCACACCTGGGGCTCACTTTTCCACCGCCTCAAAAGCAGCTCCCGCACTTCCTGCTGCCACCACCAACAATGTCAGGGTTTGGAGGCCCTGCAGAGCTTGCCTGTTAGCTGGCCAGAGGAGGAGACAGGGAGGACAGAACTTGCCGCACCTGGGGCTCGCTTTTCTGCGGCCTCAAAAGCGGCTTCCGTGCCTCCTACTGCTACTACCACCGATGCCGAGGCTTGGAGGCCCTGCAGAGGGTGCCTGTTAGCTGGCCAGAGGAAGAAGCAAGGAGGACAGAACTTGCTGCACCTAGGGCTCACTTTTCCGCAGCCTCAAATGCGGCTCCCGCACCTCCTGCTGCTACCACCACCGATGCCGGGGCTTGGAGGCCACGCAGAGCTCACCTGTTAGCTGGCCAGAGGAGGAGGCAGGGAGGACAGAAATTGCCATACCTGGAGCTTGCTTTTCCGTGGCCTCAAAAGCAGCTCCCTTGCCTCCTGCTGCCACCACTGCCAATGTCAGGGCTTGGAGGCCCCGCAGAGCTCGCCTGTTAGCTGGCCAGAGGAGGAGGCAGGGAGGACCGAACTTACCACACCTGGGGCTCACTTTTCCACCGCCTCAAAAGCAGCTCCCGCACCTCCTGCTGCCACCACCAACAATGTCAGGGTTTGGAGGCCCTGCAGAGCTTGCCTGTTAGCTGGCCAGAGGAGGAGGCAGGGAAGACAGAACTTGCCGCACCTGGGGCTCGCTTTTCCGTGGCCTCAAAAGCACCTCCTGCTGCCATCGCCAACAATATCGGGGTTGGGAAGCTCTGCAGAGGTCGCCTGTCAGCTGGCCAGAGGAAAAGGCAGGGAGGACAGAACTTGCCACACCTGCGGCTCACTTTTCAGTGGCCTCAAAAGCGGCTCCAGTGCCTCCTGCTGCCACCACCACTGATGTCGGGGCTTGGAAGCCCCGCAGAGCTAGCCTTTCAGCGGGCCAGAGGAAGAGGCAGGGAGGACAGAACTTGCTGCACCTGGGGCTCACTTTTCTGTGGCCACAAAAGTGACTTACACACACCCTGCTGCCACCATCACCAATGTCAGGGCTTGGAGGCCCGGTAGAGCTTGCCTATCAGCTGGCCAGAGGTAGAGGCAGGGAGGACAGAACTTGCCGCACCTGGGGCTCATTTTTCCATGGCCTCAAAAGCGGCTCCCACACCTCCGGCTGCCACCACCACCAATGTTGGTGCTTGGAGACCCTGCGGAGCTCGCCTGTTAGCTGACGAGAGGAGGAGGCATGGAGGACAGAACTTGCTGCATCTGGGGCTCGCTTTTCTGCAGGCTCAAAAGCGGCTCCTGCACCGCCTGCTGCCACAACCACCAATGCCGGGGCTTGGAGGCGCCGCAGAGGTTGCCTGTCAGCTGACCAGAGGAAGAGGCAGGGAGGACAGAACTTCCCACACCTGGGGCTCACTTTTCCGCAGCCTCAAATGCGGCTCCCATACCTCCTGCTGCTACCAACACTGATGCCGGGGCTTGGAGGTCACACAGAGCTCACCTGTTAGCTGGCCAGAGGAGGAGGCAGTGAGGACAGAAATTGCCGTACCTGGAGCTTGCTTTCCGTGGCCTCAAAAGCGGCTTCTGTGCCTCCTGCTGCCACCATCACCTATGCCGGGGCTTGGAGGCCTGTTAGCTGGCCAGAGGAGGAGGCAGGGAGGACAGAACTTGCCGCACCTGGGGCTCACTTTTCTATGGCCTCAAAAGCAGCTCCCGTGCCTCCTGCTGCAACCACCGCCAATGTCAGGGTTTGGAGGCTCTGCAGAGCTCGCCTGTTAGCTGGCCAGAGGAGGAGGCAGGGAGGACAGAACTTGCCACACCTGGGTCTCGCTTTTCCACGGCCTCAAAAGCGGCTTCTGTGCCTCCTGCTGCCACCATCACCTATGCCGGGGCTTGGAGGCCTGTTAGCTGGCCAGAGGAGGAGGCAGGGAGGACAGAACTTGCCGCACCTGGGGCTCGCTTTTCCGTGGCCTCAAAAGCACCTCCTACTGCCTTCACCAACAATGTCAGGGTTGGGAAGCTCTGCAGAGGTCGCCTGTCAGCTGGCCAGAGGAAAAGGCAGGGAGGACAGAACTTGCCACACCTGCAGCTCACTTTTCCATGGCCTCAAAAGTGGCTCCCGTGCCTCCTGCTGCACCACCACTGATGTCAGGGCTTGGAGGCCCCGCAGAGCTAGCCTGTCAGCTGGCCAGAGGTACAGGGAGGACAGAACTTGCTGCACCTGGGGCTCGCTTTTCCATGGCCTCAAAAGCAGCTCCCACACCACCTCCTGCTGCCACCACCACCAATGTTGGCACTTGGAGACCCTGCGGAGCTCACCGGGTAGCTGACGAGAGGAGGAGGCATGCAGGACAGAACTTGCTGCACCTGGGGCTCGCTTTTCTGCAGCCTGAAAAGTGGCTCCCACGCCTCCTGCTGCCACCACCACCGATGTCGGGGTTTGGAAGCTCCGCAGAGGTTGCCTGTCAGCTGGCCAGAGGAGACGGCAGGGAGCACAGAACTTGCCACACCTGGGGCTCACTTTTCCACAGCTTCAAAAGCAGCTCCCATGCCTCCTGCTGCCACAACCACCGATGCTGGGGCTTGGAGGCCCCGCAGAGGTTGCCTGTCAGCTGACCAGAGGAAGAGGCAGGGAGGACAGAACTTGCCACACCTGGGGCTCACTTTTCCGCAGCCTCAAAAGCGGCTCCCGCACCTCCTGCTGCTACCACCACCGATGCCGGGGCTTGGAGGCCACGCAGAGCTCACCTGTTAGCTGGCCAGAGGAGGAGGCAGGGAGGACAGTAATTGCTGTACCTGGAGCTTGCTTTTCCACCGCCTCAAAAGCGGCTCCCGCACCTAATGCTGCCACCACCACCGATGTCGGGGCTTGGAGGCCCTGCAGAGCTCACCTGTCAGCTGGCCAGAGGAGGAGGCAGGGAGGACCGAACTTGCCACACCTGGGGCTCGCTTTTCCACAGCCTCAAAAGCAGCTCCCGTGCCTCCTGCTTCCACCAGAGGAGGAGGCAGGGAGGCTAGAACTTGCCGCACCTGGGTCTCACCTTTTTTCTTGATCTGTAATTGTGTAAATTGTTATTAAATCCTACCGTTTATTCTCATTGCATTGATGACATTGTATTTTACTATAGTATTTTTCTCTATTGCATTATTGCTAATATTGTTTGACTTATTTAGTTATACTTCTTTATCTATTGTATTGCTTACTATTGTTCTTTTGCCACTTCGAATCGCCCTTGGGCTGAGGGAAGCGGGGTACAAATAAACCTATGAATGAATCTATCTTTACACTCTACACAAGATTTAAAAGAGATAAAATACATATGCTGGACATCCATCTCAAAGGTTTGAATATTCGTAAAGGGTTTCTGAGACATTATTAAATTTGATGCACCACAATTAACAGGTTGTTATATGCTGCTATATATGTTGTATGCTAGATGTTATTATATTACACCACCTTCTCAGAACCTATTTCAATAGAATTCTCATCCATAGCCTCAGTCAACCACTCAGAACAAAGGAATAACTTGGTGCTTAGCCTGGGCCCCTCACACTATTGTCAATAGATGCTGGGCCCGAAGGGTAAATTCAATAGCAAATGTATAATGCCACAATGTTTGTCTTGCATCCTTCTACTAACCATTTGCAATTCAAAACGGTGAAACATCACAACTAATCTGAATAACAACCAGAGTTTCTGCTATTACCAGTTGTAAAAATCCACATTATTTGTATACTTATCTGTTATGCTAATCAACTATTCAGCACCAATGTACCTGATGTGTATTAATTGATGCCATGAAGTCCCAATTTTATGTCTGACGAAGTGGAGTTGATCCATGAAAGCTAAAATTAAAATACAGCAGTTAGCATGTTTTTTGTCTTTTTGGTTTTTTTTTCTCTGACAGTGAAATATATAGATTGCAGACTGACTTAATACAAAACCCAAAAGATTCAGACAAATATATCTGGTTAGTATTGATATTATATTGTATTGATTTGGAAGTTTAAAATTACAGACCAGTGAAAACTCAGTATTGACAATCACATAATCCAATCTTCTGTATTGAAGCAGGATCTTGCATTGTGCCAAAGTTCTGCCAATTTAGAGTCCATCATGTGAGTGCTAGTGTTCAGTATGTATGTTAGGGTTATTAGAGAAGGGAGAAGGGAGAGAAATGAAGAGCATTTTTGGTTGTGTTTGAGAACTGCTAGTGTATGAATTTTTTAAACTAGCCATCATGAACAATTCATTGAACACTTTAAGGAAATCAAATATGAATTTATTATCCCTGCCATACTTTTAATGGATATAAAGACTGAACACTAGATGAAACACATCTCTTAATGAGGTCCAGGGACCCAATCCATCTTTAACTGTGTATCTCCAATGGGGATGCATTAACATTGGAATAAAATGGTATCTGCTGCTAGTTCAACGATGCTCTGATGAACATGGATGTAAATAGGCATCAGCAGCATCACTGTATTTCTATCAGTAGGATGAACAAAATCAGCTTGTGTGCTGCTCCACACCTGGATCTGTTCTGATAGATTTAGGACAGCTGCTATTTTGCCTGGAAGAGAGTGTCTTTCACTGTTACAAAGAAGTGCAGAAGTGCTATTACAAAAAAATATAACAGAACAGGTATGATTAAATGGCTAAATCCACTGTATGTCTCGTAGATACAAAAGCTGAGTTGGTGGAGAAAATGTGCTTTCGGAGGCATAGAATTGCCATGATGAAATGTAAACTGTCATATAAGCATATCCAAAGATAGGGTATAGTTTGTTTGTTTGTTTGATTGATTGATTGCTTAGTTCTTGTTGTAATGTGAAACCTTGCTAAGCTGGAATAAAGACACGTCGAGCCTGTGATGCGGTGGTTCAGCCCCAAAATGAGGTGGGCAAAAGGTTTTTATTACCCTGCCTGTGGGCAGAATGACCTTGAGGTGGTCACTGCCCCTTGATTACAGAGTGGCCCTATTTGCTAAGCATTTTCTATGTCACATCAACACTATAGGAAAGGGTCTCTAATCTATAGTAACATATGTTTCCCTGACTTTAACTGACCTACTTTAACTCAGGGAAACATCTGTGGCTATTGTCTACCTTAACTCAGGGAAGCATCCATTGCTATTGTTATGCTAAGCCAGGATGTGGCCCAGTCAGTCAGGAAGCAGCTCAGGAATGTATTGTCCAATCTTTTATCTAACTCCAGAAAAGCCCGTGCTCCCAAGATAAGAAGTCTTACTCTGAATTATGGCATACGGCTGTGGCTGGCAAACGAACTTTCAGGGAGAAGAATATTAATCTTATATTCATAGGATTCTCCGCTAATGCGGGCAATCCACATCTCTCCCTTTTTATTCCTTTAATGCCACCTGACTGAGAGCTTGCTGAATATGAGGTAGGAGTTGCTTTGGGGTAAGGTTTCCTCCCAGCATCTGGCACGAAGCACATATGGACAGAAGTGAAGGAATGCACTGCGTAAAGCAGCAAAGCATAATCCCCACCACTATGATGATGATTATGGTATGGGTGCAGTCTGCACCCACCTCCAGGGTACCCATGACTGCAGTGCTAGCCAATTATGTCTTCTTGACTGAGGTGTCAAGTTTGGTTACCTGGTCCTGAATTTTGTGTGAGGTGTCCGTCAGGTTGAGACAGTACATGTCCCGGACAGATCCGCAACCCAAATGGTGTCAAAGCAGCAAATAGTCAATTGCTGTGCGGCTGTCTAAGACTACATGGCTCAGTTCAGCCTGCCCTCTGTTTAACATGGCAATGACTGATGAGGTGTGATTGATGGCTTTTGCCCCCAGTGATAGAAATGGTCCTTAGCTACCCTGCAAAAGGGCTTCTCTGGCAATTATGCAAACATTTTCTCACACATAGGGAGGTGTGATTGGAAACAAACACAAAGTAATTAAAGGATTACAATAGGGGAATTTCTTTGGCTGTAGGATGATCAACCTTTGTGTAGATGTGGCCCAGTTTGGCTACTTTCCCCCACCCATGGCGAAGATATGCCCTCCTAGCAAGGGGTGGTATCAGTGTGGCAGATGTGAAGGTAATATGCAACGGGGTGTGTACAAAATTCACAATCTAGTTCATATGTCCCTTGAAAATCCCACCTTGAGCATTATACAAAGGCAAAGAATTCAAAGATATGCAAAGACAATATAAGCAAATAGCAAATAGTGAAACATTCATCTGCTTCTCTTGATGCTGCTCCTTGAAGTGGGGTTACATGTGGCAAAGCCATGAATCGTCCCAATTGTCCTTTGGTGTGGATTTTATTGTATAACTCAAAATGTCCATTGGTAACTTGAAGAGTCTACATTTGTGGCAGTCCAAGTTGGCATAAAAGCAAAGCAATGTTGTGTGTTTAACTGAGCAGATGTCCTTTGAAGTCCCAATTGGTGGGCAACACCAAGTGGCCCTTAGGCATGTGTGTGTCCCAAATCCTCCCCCCTTGGGGCAAAAGCATGCTAAAATCATCAGAAAATGACTGGCTGGTGTCATCTGTGATTTCTGTGCTTGCTGCATTTGACTGCTGGCTGGGACTTGCTGGTGTCTAACATCTCCTGGTTCTGGCATCTGAGCCTCAGAAATGAACCTGCAGAGAAGATAAAAGCTGGCTGCGGGAGCAGCCTTGGAAATTCTTGGAGAAGAATTCTGAGAGAGTTAGTTTTTGTAATTATAGGTAAATATTGCCTTAGCTTATAGGTAAATATCGCCTTAGCTTAGGATCCGGGGGGTTTCCCCCCTTCTGTTAACTGAAAGAAAAGACAGTGTAGGTTAACTCATTCCACAATTGCTTGACCTGGAACTGTAAAAAGTGCCATTTAGATGCAGAACTTCCAGATTAATAGGAAGGTCTGCCAGAAAACAAGAATGTTACATCAAGAAAGAAGGGATTCTAGTGAAATCCTGCATGTTTTGAGGGAAAGCTGTGAATGTTCAAGAAATCAGCAATTAGAATAGGAGGACAAACAAGCTAAAAAGACAGTCTTAATGCGCAATGCTGTGGTGGGAAAAACATTAACAAGAAGAAGTGAGTCAAAATTTCATACAGTGTTACTCTAGTGACAAGGAGAGAATCAGAGGATGAAAGAGTTAACTTCTTATCAGTTAATGAGAATGTAACCCTCCCTTGAGTTCCTGTTTCTGTGGAAAGAGATAGCAATCTTTGTCAATGAAAAGTTAATTAACTAAGGAGGCTGTGGAAAAACTCTACACAATTCATAAAGAGGTTGGAACTCAGTTCCAGGCATGTTATGACTGCAGGAAAACAAATTGCCTTTGAAATGTGGCGCTTAGGAGAGAAGTTTGTAAAAATTGAAGCGTTATATATGTAGTTATAGCAGAGCTGTGGGAATAAATCCAAGTCATTAGGCTTGTTTATAATGTAATGGGTTAGTGACATTTTACCTTGATCAAGATTCTATTTAACTCAAGTGACAGTGTCATACTTAATGCAAAATCTAAATCTGTAATGTTACCTGCTGAGAACTTCAATTTTAGGTGTTCTGACTTTACTATATTCTTAAAACATTCCTTCCTCTTTTCTTAGAGCACTCTTGCCGGGTGAGAATACTCAGAGACAATTTTTCAGGTTCACGAGGCCTAAAAAACTGTCTCTTCCAGCGCAAGTCTCTTTAATGTAAATGAATCAATTGCCTTCCCATTTTTAGCTGTCTGCTTTGCAAAAGCACTAATTGCTAAGCAGGCTTAAGAATGTGGAAGTTGCGGCTTAACCAGAAGAAAAAACCTCCCTTGCCATTTAAGGGCAGGCTTGGCTGAGAGGGAGGGGGGTCACTTTTGCCCCTTTGGGGCTAGAATTTCCCCCCTCCTTCTTCCTTTTTCGTTCCTAGTGCTTAGGCAGGCAGCCACGAAACAAAGAAGTTCTTTTTTTCCACCGTTCTTTCTCAGACACTCTCTAGCTTGCTGCTTGAATGAATCAGGGCTGGGGCAACTTTCTTCCTCCCATTGAAAGCAATGTATCCAACCCATGAACAGAGTTAACTGTCACCTTCCTTATGACTTCTAGAACACAATACATGGCATCTCACTTTTAATGTTGCAACATTATAACACAATCATGCAAATACAAAACAACTCCCAACAATTTTTCAGTCTCACTGGTGCACCATTCATTCACACATCACACATCCAAGCCTTGGATCAAACCTTAGATATCCGCACTCCTTCCTGGGGGCATTCCCCCTCCCCAGGTCTGTAATGCTTCACTGTACTCATGAGGAAGTGGTTCCTCTTTGCCAGATTTTGTGGCTGTTCTCAGGTGGCTTTTTACAACCACTCTGGGCTTTTTCTTAGAAGTTAGTTCCCTTTCCAGTTTAGTTACCTTCCTATCCGATCTAAACTTTTTGGATTTGTTTTTTTATGACAAATACCGGTGAGTTAACCATTTGAGCAGAAGGGCCATGCTTTACCTGAGAGTAAGCTTTACTCAAAAGTAAGCTCTACTCAAAAGAAAGCTTTACTCAAAAGTAAGCTTTACTCGAAAGTAAGCTTTACTCACACCTGGCAGATGATAAGGAACCCGCCATCAGCCCAGGATGGGAGCCACCTGCGGACACCGGCCCCGCCTCCCTCCGGCCCTGCCTTGACCGGAGGGATAAGAGGACGCTGCGCCACAGCCGGGACGCTGCGCTGAAGCTCTCCTGGGCCCCCGCCATCGGCACAGGATGGGAGCCACCTGCGGACACCGGCCCCGCCTCCCTCCGGCCCTGCCTTGACCAGAGGGATAAGAGGATGCCGCACCGCAGCCAGGACAGTGCGCCGAAGTTCTCCTGGGCCCCTGCCATCGGCCCAGGATGGGAGCCACCTGCGGCTCTCCCCCCGGGCCAAGTCGGTCAGGGGAAATGGGAGCATTGGCGCAGCTGTGCCTTGTTCTCGGCGGGGACTTTGGAAGCTGCTGCCACCGAGACGCTAAAGCCGACACACCACCTCGGCTCTCTCCCCTGGTCTGTGGTGAGAGGGGGGGCAGGGAGGGAGACAGAGGGACTGAGGCTGATGCTTGCCGCAGCTGGGGAAGTTGGACTGGGCACTATATGGGATGTGAGCTGTTCTTCATCGCTTGGGGATTTTGTTAATATTGATATTGATTATTTCTGACACTTTGTACTTATGTATTATGTGATGTATTGATATTGTGTTTTTCCCCCTGAATTTCTCTTGATGTAATTGAACTGTATTATTATGTGTCATTTTATTATTATATTGTATTTATTGTCTGCCATGTAAACCGGCCTGAGTTGGGTTGTACCCGAGTGGGCGGTATATAAGCGCGAAAATTAAATTAAATTAAATTATAATCAATTGCGTTATTGAATCCCCTTTGCTAATTGTCTGGGGCAGCTATGTCCACAGCTGGATTTTGATAATGCCAGTGTAATTGGAGTCTATGACTCCTGGGATCACAAAGATCCCTTTTTTTCCTGTGCTACTTCAAGGCAAGACAAGTTCCACTGTGCCTTTTGGCAACGGTCCTTTGTCAACCAAGGTGACCACACCTGGCAGGTCGCATGTAACATCTGCCTGGCACTCAAGGTCCAATCCTGCGCTGCCTTTGGTCTCTGCCTGTGCCTCGGACATGCTTGGGGTAATTATTGCTGGGATGTTTCCTCTGGCGCTGCCAGAGCGGGGACTGCCTCTATTTGGACTGGGGCTAGAGACACGCCCGTGGGCCGGTTTCCCGAATTCGGACACTGACTGGCCCAATGAAAGCCATGGTGGCATTGTGGGCATTGGGTAGTGGGCTTGCCCAGGCGGCCCTTTGAAGAGCTGCCTCCCCCCTCACAGGGGGCACCTCCCCCTTTGCTGCCTGGCCTTGATCTGCATTCCCTTTTGAAGTGTCCCATCTTCCCACACTGATAGCAAGCACCTTTGGGTCTAACCCCTTTTTGCACTGCTCTCTTCCTGAGTTCCCTAGTGAATCTGCTCTGAAGCCCTGTGTCCGTAGTGGCTTTGTAGATCTCCGCAAGCAGCCTCTGTGGGACGGGCATGTGGGCGGTGGTCTGTTTGCCCGAAAGTGCATCTGACTCTAAGCAGACTGGACACAACAACTGAATGCCGGCCAGTTCTGCTGCCGGCAATTCCCCCTGGCATAAATCTGCCTCTCTCATGTGTTGGGAAGGACTCCTAACTGCCCGGGAACCACCTGCACTTCCTAAGTCCTCCAAGCCCCCATGCTGGAATTTGATGGTCAGGTAGAGACATGCTGTGGCTGATGGTTCTACATAAGCTGGGGTTTCTTGGTCTCTACCCAGGCTGGACTCACTGCTGCAATTATCTGCCTACATTTGCTCCAAGCCCCTATGATTTTAGTGGGTGCTTGGGGTTCCTCTTGCAGACATTTCCCTACTCTGTCCCAAACCTCTGGATCAATCGTGCCTGCCTCTGAGTAGAACAAGCAGTTTTCCCCAGGTACACGATAAAATCTGCTCATTAGTCCTATTTTTATTCTAATGAGCCATTGCCACTTTGTTCATTATCTGTATCCTCACCTTGTCATGGGGCCACGTATATGGTAAATACAGTATAGCAATTATATAGTTTCACTCCAATGTCTAAAGAAGAGTTGATCTATGAATGTCTCATTAAAATATAACAGCTATTGTCTTAGGTTCCACAGTGCTTTTGCCTTTTTTGTTGTTTTCATCTGATACTCAAAATCATGTGAGCAGGGTTGTGTCCCTTTCAGGATGGCCATACCATGGAACGGAGGTTCTCCCAACACAGCCAGAATGGACCACCATAATGCTGTCTTTTAAGCCTAACCTACATGAATGAGCTCCACACACAACATGGTACAGTGGAACCTCATGCAACAATCATCCCGTATAACAACGAAATCGTATAACAATTAGATTTTGGGGGGAAATGGCGTCCCGCATAACAATTTTTCCCTAAGAAAAAAAATTGTACAACAATTTTTCAATGGGAAAAACAACTTAGCAAAAAATATATATTCTACAATGCATTCCATACTGGCCCTCCCTATAGGTAAAATCGCTATATGATGCATGCATCATATAGCAATTGTTTTGTACAACAATGAGCCCCGTGGAACAGATTAAAATCATTGTATGAGGAACCACTGTATTAGTATTCCTTGCCATTAAGAGTGCACTCAAATTCTGCTGCTTGAAGCTTTTCCATCATTCTTCTAATGAGAGAACTGGTCCTGAGATATAAGAAAAATACAACTGGAAACATATAGATTGCTGCAGGTGTCTATTTCCCTCCTTGAAATGTTGTAATGCTCCCCCCAGAGGATCGGAGCGGCAGCAAGGAAGGTACACAAGACAGATGTGTGGTGGAAAAAGCCAGTCCCGAAACCTCGGGTGGTCTGCATTTATTGACTACATCGGGATCTCTCCGTACAGTCTGTGTGAGACCCCGTGACAGAAGGCTTGTTTACATGGCATTCTGCAGGCCAAGTTACATTTGCCAGCCTAAGAAGTTACTATGTGCATGGGTCCCTGTTTTGGGGATTGTTTAGCGGATTTGGCGAGACTCATCATTCTCACCCTATCTCAGAGTCCTTGAGGCTCTGGGCACCTATGCATAGCTATTTGGTCTAGCTGCAGTTTGCCTTTGCCCAGCTCAGTTCAAAGATGCGAGCTGAATACTGTGTGGTGTTTACTAGACCTTGAGTCTCTACCGGGTGTTTCTCCTTAGGACATTTGTCCTACTCCTCTCAGCACCCCCAGCCAAGCAATATGGATTCTCTATTGCTGCCGAATGCTATTGGCCCGCGATCCATTTTCCCTTCCAGCCGAGCCAGGTTGGTCTCGAGCCGCCATGCATAGCCCGACAAACCCATTGGGAAAGGTTAATAGCCAATCAATAACGCGGGCAACCCACATTGAAATGTACTGGAATTCTCTTCCTTAATGCTTCATTCATCATGACAAAGTGACAAGCATTTACTAGTTTGGTATAAATAAATTATAGATCTTGCACCTTCCAAATGCAGTGATTTTATCAACACAGGGCAGCCATCTAGTTGGTTTTCTTCAATAAATCTCTTTTAAAATATCATTTTGGC
Source organism: Bradypodion ventrale (assembly GCA_035047345.1). Taxonomy (NCBI): domain Eukaryota; kingdom Metazoa; phylum Chordata; class Lepidosauria; order Squamata; family Chamaeleonidae; genus Bradypodion; species Bradypodion ventrale. The sequence goes on from JAWDJE010000007.1 coordinate 2,722,114, forward strand.
AGTTGATGCTGTTTTAATTGGAGGCCAGGCTGGCCACATCATTGTTGTAAAGCTCATAGATGTTTGAATACTTGAGGCAAGTTCCATTTCTTTTAAAAAAAAAAATCTCAAGAAGTGAAAAAAGTGCTCCTTTTGTTTCAGAGGCAATAATTTAGCTAGGAATGTGTAATGAACATATGTTCTTTATTTCCCTTTCTCTCTTTTTGCTACCTCCTCTTCTTTGTGGATTCATATCTCCTCTGGCCACTACCTGGCCTTCCGCTTCCAACTTTCTCACCTTTAGAAAGGCTACAGCTGTTCCTGCTGGGAGATTTCAAATTGGCTAAACCAGATATTCATTTTGTAACCAGTTGGAAGGTAAAGGTGAGAGGCAATTTCCCCCCATTGTTAGGCTTTACTCTAAGTGTTGAGAAAGATGCAGAGCCACTTGTGATCTAATCAGACTCCAGTGGCCACTTGGGGGAAAGAAGAAAAAGAGAAAAGCACAATAGCTTGATGGTGAACAAGAGTGACAGCTAAGCTAGACATTTATTATAAAAAAAATACTTCAAGGGGAAATTGTCTCATAGTCCCCAGCCTTTATGGTGTTTTTTAAAAAAGAAAAATACAGAGGGAAATTGTCCCTTCACTGAATTATATGGGCAGAAGTCCTTGCTCTGTGCCTTGTAAAATGCACCGAAAGAAACAGCACTTGGATGTGGGCAAAAGTGAAAAAGCAACTCATTTTTGTTGTCTGCAAAGAGCTATCATTTAGTAGTGCTGTTGTGACTGGGAATTCACAAATGGCACTTACAAATGGGAACAATTATGCCCCTCAATGTGGTATATCAGCACGTTCACTTTCAATTAACATCAGTATATTTTTAATACAGTACTTAGATGTTCTGTCTGGCTGAGGAACACAGAAGGAGCAGAGCCACATCTGTTCTTATTAATTTGATATATTGTTTGAGTCTGTCTGGCAAAGTAACTTTTCTATTCAGCTTCAGAGCAGCTGAATACAGGATTTTCTTCCATTGATCGGAATCACAATATATTTGGCCAAATAAGTCCCAGAAGTGGACTTGAGTTTTGAGGCCTGCAAAGAGTGCTTCTAACGCTGGCAGATGTAACATATGCGGGAGAGCTTGGATCTTAATTTCTAGAAATCATGCTCGTTTCTAGAAGTAACTTGAAATGTTGTTCGCTTCAGATGTCTCTTGATAATCTGTGAGAAAGATGTCATTCTTTGGTGGGAGGAGGGTAACAAATATAATCGGGTTTAACAATTAACCTATCTTCTCTTACAGAAGCACTATCAGCCCAGAGAGCTCCTCTTCTTTTCTGACAATCATTCAGAGTGAAGGCAATTTTTTTTGCCCTCACTCAGAAAACTCTTCAACCTAATTATTATTATATACAGGTACAGTGATACCTCATACAACATCCAAACTTGGTTCCACAAGTTTGGACTTTATACGGATTTGGACTTTGTATGAGGCATGCAAAATCCTAGCCGTGATGCCTCATACAACGTCCAAATCCTTGCTGCGATGCTTCATACAACGTCGTTTCCATAGAGATACATTGTACTGTAACAGCACAGACTTCAGGGCAAAGTCAAGGAAACAGACAGGAAACTGACAGAACTTTAAGAAATCATTGTCTAAAGGCTAAATGCATTACAAAAACATGTCAAACAACCCTGATTTTAGGGGGACAAACCATACAGCAAGTTTTTATCTTTTGAAAACTTTATGAAGTGCAGGTTTAAAAGTTAACATGTCCCATCATGCAGCACAGTATTAATCTGCAGCCATGCGGCTGATCATCCATTTTATACAAGCTACTGTAAACAATGACTGGATGGAAGCAAGGACAAAATTGATGTCAACATGTCCCATCATGCAGCACAGTGTAAATCATCCAAACAGCAGCAAACACCAAACAATTGCCTACACCACCAAACAGTGCCCGCCCGCCCCCCCCAAAAATGACCAGCATAAGAAAAATTATGGAGCATGCAATCTGTTTTTAAAAACCACAGCAGCAAACACCAAACAATTGCTCACCCCACCAAAAAAAATTGCCCTCCCCCATCCACCTCCTCAGCCCAAGCCAATCAGAAACAAAACCTCATTTACTGTACCTACCTTTCCACTGTGCCAAAGAATGGTCCAAGAACCTGAAGAATGCTGCAAAAATCCCAGGAATGCTTCCAAAAATTCTGATGGAAAAATTCAAAAAATCCAAAACCGTGCTCAAAACCACTCCTAAACACTCTTCGCCTCATGCAAAACCCACAAGAACAATGCACTCATGTGTTCTGCCTTTTATACTGCCCAGGCACATTGCAACCTGGAAAAAAACCCAATGCCTCATACAAAGTCGCAGCGACTTTGTATGAGGCAACATTTTTCAAGGAATTAGGTGATGTTGTATGAATTCGATGTTGTACAAAGCAGACTTTGTATGAGGTATTACTGTAGTTAAATCTGATGGGTCAAAAGGCCTTATGAACCTTTTCAAAGCAAAGACATAAAAGACTCTCATCAAGTTGTTTGCTACATCAGGGGTACACTATCTACGGCTCATGCTGTCTACCAATAGACATGACTAATAGCAACTATTGGTGTATACTACCGCACAAAAAAAAAAAACTAGGACTGCTGCTTATTTGCACCCAGCGTTAGCATAAATTCAGGTTTCTGGGGGCCAAGATCAAACCTTTCCCGCTCTTCAACAGATTTTACAAGATGGAAGAACTGCTTCTATGCTGTTGATTACAGCAGACAAGCTGAAATCATGATCAAGAGCACTTGAGTGAAGAAGATTTTAGCTATCTATGTCTATATACATAATATCAGATGTAGTCCTTGAGCCCAGAAACGTTGTGTACTATGATGTCATAAATAAAGATGGGCCATTCTTTTTTTAAAAACACCTTTAAATCTTTAGATTCATTACAAGTTCTAGCCCACAGATCCATATCTACTGACAACTATAGAGCCTTGCATTTTGCTCAGCTGGACCAGGGCACTGAGGCTTCTTAGATATCTCAGGCCTACCTTCTTCTCATTAAAGTACAAAAAGAAAGAAAAAAGAAAGTTGCTGCAGTACTTCCTGGAAGTCATTCTGTGGGAGACACTCTTCATAAATATATCACAGAGTAAAAAATAAAAGTATTTTTTTTGTTTGTGTTTACTCTCTGATATGGTTGAAACACAAACACAATCTAACATGGCTACCATTTTAAAAACTCTCTATAAAGTGCAGTGAGACTCTCAGGATGCACCATGGCAGCTTTCTTTTTTGTGGGGAGGACAGCCATGAAGCCTTAGCAATAGTCCTCAGTTCAGGTGAATGAAATACAGATATCTATAGGTGTCTGTGAGTATGAGTATGAGGACTAGAACTTCGAGAATTCTGCAAAATGGCACATCCCTATTTATAAAGTCAGTCAAAAGTGAATAAAACACTGCCTCCTTAGTGAGCTGACTTCATGTGGTCACATACCCACATATGGAAATTTAGCATCCATTGATATCCATATACAGGTCACGGAATCTGAATGTTCAGCAACTCCTGGCACTTTGGAAACATTGAGTTATTCTTCAAAGAAATTGAAACAACAACCATAGTTTATAAATGTTATTAGAAAGCACTAAGTTTGATGTTAATAAAATATTATTAACATGGACTAGCCAATGCAAATTACTCAACAGAAGTCTGCTGTATTTTCAGTATCCAAAATATGTTCTGATCTAAAGATATGGTTGGTTCAGCAAAATTGATATTTAAAACATATGGAACACCTCTTTGCTTAGCTGTAAAGAGATTAGCCACTTGAGCTAAATGTTTCCCCTCATTCATCTTTTCTTTATTCTAATTTGAAATGAATCCATTTTTAAAAAATGAAGCCAATTATATTGTATACAGTCTGAACAGATGACAATGCAAGTTTGAGACTGTTTTTCATAAATTACATAGACTATCATCTATCAAAAATCTTGACAAACATACACAGGATGGCAGATATGAGGGCTTTGAAAGGAGACTTTAGAAGGATCCTAACCCCCTCTGTCATTTAATTAAATAATATTCAGTGCAATATAATTTATTTTCCTAGCCTTTTGTTAATGAATTATAAAACCAAAGATAGCTGGCTTGGAGGTGATGTTGCTAAAGAAATCTTCAGGTCACAAAATGTATTACTATTGTAAATCTGCCAGAATTTGATCAATAAAATCTGTGTCTGAACAAATTCTTAGAGCAGGGGGGAAGCTTTATAGTAAATTTAGAAGTACTTATTGCAGGCGCACCCCCCAAAAAAGGACTCAGACACCGGTATAAGTGGATAACGGCATTGGGCCACATTTATTGATTCATGCCCTAGTCTGAATTATAAATTTCAATTGGTACTCAGCCAATTATAATTCTTAAGGTAAGCAGGCCGCAGTAACACTGGTAAGGTTCCTCCCAAAATTGCCAACGGCAATTGGCTACAATGTATCCATTTGTATCAATTTGTTTGTTGACAACAAATTGTTGACCGTAGTCAATAAACTATCTACTGACCCCACCCTCTGACGTGTATCCGTAAAATCACGGGGTGATGCATGCTGAATGGCTCGTGCCATCACCCCCTTGCCTGGTTCGTCGACCGGTCAACGTTAACCAACTTGTACCTATCTAGTGTTGGCCAGTCAATTGCGAACCTGCCGGATACCTGTGGGTCATAAATATTTACCTTACCAGTGCTACCCGCCACATGGGGAGGCATCCATGATGACTCACCGCCCCGCCCCCCCAAGACCATCAGCTCGGTTGCCAGGCCTGCTTGCATCACACCAAGAACGAGGTACATACCTCTAGCCGACAGGTGGACCCCTTCACCCGCTTACCTGTAAAAAAAATTCTAATCCTATCAGCCAGTATCCAGTGGCCGTCTTACAGCCAGGGACCGGACGGGATGGAGCCACAGCCCCCTCCGCTGACTGCCGGAACAGTCCGAACTAGGGAGATCCGCATCTCCCCTAATTGGTGTCTCGGCACGATGTTAGACCATAGCGACCGTATGTAAGCCATACATGATATAAAAAGCCAGGTCACAGCCCCCCGATGGTTTAGTAACAGCAGTGATCCGTATAATATCGCTGCCACCGGGGTGCCTGTAAAACATAGGGTGGTCGAGCATCCCTGTGAGACAGCAGGAATGGCCTCAGTTCACGCCCCCATGTGCCACGCATACCATACCATAGCCTTCGTGCGGATGCACACAGCCCGGCCGGGGTCCACTCTCTGTCGCTGCAGCCTATAATGCTGCCCAGTGAACATAGCTGCGGCCCACCAGCCCCCCGCCACCGGTGTGTTGAGACCCATAGGATCTGTAAAAAAGGAGAAAAAAGGTGAAGGGCATAAACAGGTACTCACACAATGAGGGGACGTACATATCTGAAATTGCGCGTACACGCATATCCACCTCGTAGTACCCCAAGCTTAGCCGCGATCAGCGCGACGCCTACCTAAGTAAATGGTGCCAAAACTGGCCCCACACCGCGAAACGCAGCACCGGTCACCCTCAGGGACTGTACTATGGTAAGGGTAGACCCATCCCAGTGGCAGAAAACAGGCTGGGGCGCGCAGCAGGCACTGTGGAAAATTATGTAGGGCACCAACCGGACAGATGTCTCAAAAACTTAGTAGCAGTATACACCACTGCCCACCGTGCTGAAACACCCGTGAGGACCGTATCCCCACTCGAGCCCACTCATGTGACAGAGACATCTTCGAGTTCCAGTGCCCTACGAGACACCCCTGCCTTACACAGGTGGTACCAACTCTGGCACCCTCTCACTGATGCGGAGCGCTCCAAAAGGCTACCGTGGTAGCTGCGTGGCTAAGAGCCACCTCCCACCTATTTGTACATAAGTAATGCCACCTCGTGCAAGGTGTGTCAAAATTCTGGGGAAAAGAGTGATGCGTGCAGGGGCAGCGGGCACGTTCTCGTGTCCACCCTTCCCTGACATGACACATGAACTCATAGTGATACGCCTTACGCGTGTGAGGTGTCAATGACATGTCCAGTTCCCTTCAGCTCGCCTAACGTCCAACTACCGGCCAAACGTGGCAAGTGGAATTCCTCCGCTTTGGGAGTAAAGGACGGAAACGGGCGATCCGCTGGTGGGGAAAAGGAGCAGTAAAGTCATTATTCATACCTAGAACATGTCTGGCCTGAACAGCACATTTTGGCGTAGGCTTCACAGAAGAATAGACAAACTAATGTCAGGACCCAGGGGATTTGCCTTTCTGGGAGTTGACAATGTGCACCACTGCCGCATTGTCACGCCGAAATTGGACCACTGGTAGGCCCACTCATTGCACCATAGCCTCAGTGCTCTCTAAACGGGAGAAACCATGATTACGGTGATTGCGGGGACAACCCGTGCACCCACCCTCAGAGCAAACCCCATAAGTCAGAGAGCCGGCGGCATCTGACCGTACTAGATATCTAGGGCAGACCACTAGGTCTGATCTCCAATAAGAAACCCCCCTAAACCCAGGATTAATTTGAGCCAGAGCAAACAAATTTAGGGGGGCAATGAATTAACCACCATTCCCAAGGGCATACTCTATGTTTGGCAATCAATGCCCAAATCGCCATGGACATCCAAGCCACCGTATCACTGGTGAACCAGGATGCCCGCGCGACAGCATCGAGGCGTAAATGCGAGTGTCAGAATATGGGACCTCGGTCTATTCAGGTGCCAAGGGGACACCCAGGTCCCACCTGAGTGTCTGAATCGTGATGAGGAGACGCGTACACGTGTCCAAGCCCCGTTTAACCCCAGACCCGAAGTCGTCGAGGTAATGGGCTGGAGACCGAGGCCCCAACCTGCGAGCGGATGCCCACTGAATGAAAGTCCCACATCGGTCGGGCGCTGAACCTGAATTAACGTGGTCAGAAAAGGGGGGGTTGGCCTTATCTAATTAAAATTCCCCCCAAAACCTAGAAACCCGAGAGGTCTGAATCATGAGGTGCACTGGCAAAAAGCTGGAAGCCGAGTGCATATCACACTGTGCCAAAACAGCACCGGAATTGCGTGAGCGCGCCACCCATAGTAGCCGAGGTAACGACGGGTACTTGACTGAACAAGGTTAGCAGGAAGGGCATCCCTGAACTGAGCACCCACAAGGTGAGCCGAATGGAGGATTATAGTACATTCACCCTGTTTCTAGCTCGGTATGAGCGTCAAGGGGATACATTCGACCGAGGAAAGGTGGTTCCAAGAAGGGCCCCCCGTTACTCTCGTAGCCCCCAACTTCCTAACTGTGGACGGCGGGGCCCCCCTCCGTTACCCTGAAAGGGAACCAGATTAGTAGCAGCCTGGGACCCCCAACACCCCCGAATGGATACAAAGCCCCATTGAAAACACTCCAGCAGGTTTCCCGCCCCATCCCTTCTTGGATGAAGTGAGTGACATCCCTCTAGGCTAACTAGAATTGGGGTGGGGGGGTGGGGTTGGCAAGGTTAGTTGCTTCAGACGGAGCCCTGATCGCCCCTGTGCACCCCCCACCTCTGCCCCGTAACCCACCAAACCGCGGGCACGCAGAGGCGGCATGAGGGCCAGCGCAAACAAGGGGGGGCACCAAGTCGGTAACGACCGTGGTGCTTAGTACTCACATCGTCAGCTGAGCAGGCCGAATACAGTAGGCGGGCCGGAACCCCCCGCCCACACAGTTTGCATGAAGTCAGTGTCTGGACAACCCGCTGCTCAGCATGACCCCCATGGTACCCATCCCAGGTACCAGTCCCGTGGGACTGATGTACACAAGCACCCTTGCTGACAGGACTCATCCCACCTCCCCTCGGGATATATATAGCCACCCTCGTCCACATTCCTCACCATGAGCCGACCGTCCTGGGCCCATCCGCTCAACATCAGGATGGCCCAAACAGGACCAGTCCTGCGGCATACCACAATACGTACAAGGTATGCCGACAACCAGTTGGCCCCAAGGTACGCGGTGGCTAACGACGAGGGAACATCTCTTTGTCTCAGACGTCCTGTCCCTCTCTCTCCTCCCAGTGGGCTCGCAGTTCAATAGGTAGAATATCCACATGTCCCCCTCCAGCCCTTGCCCCTCATGGCCTGCGTCCAATATAATCAACCGGGGCCAGTAATAGCCGTCCATCGGCAAAGCCCGTGATGGGACGTTCTATATAAAGGGGCCCACGCAGCGGGATCCAGACAGCCCCTGCAATGTCCACACTGTTCCGGGGGCGGACACCCCAGTGCGTGGTGGCTTACTACGGGGAACCACCCAATGTCACTGTCCTCCTGTCCATACCTCTTATCCCTATTTGGGTCTCAGTTCCTAGGGAGAATATATCCACGTACTCCCCCCCACCCCATCTTTTTCCTTCCTGATCTGGGGCAGATAATCACTGGGGGAGGGGCCACGAATAAACAGTCGTCGGCCATGTCTTAGCCGGTACATGATGGACACCGGACATACGCAGCGGGACCTGGACAGCCCCTGTGACGCCACGTACTGCCCAGGGTGCGTAATCCCCCACCCTCAACATTGTGCCAGGATGCAACCAAGGGGCACTGGGATAGGATGGCGAGTGACGCCCCTCAGCCTCAAATTGGCGAGGCAAAGAGCACTGACCCCCACTGTTGGAAATGGACTGTAATGTGTGTGCATTCAACTTGAACGTAATACTCACAAGTTGCACCCCCGTGAGCCGCCCCCACTGGGGGTTCCGGCCCACGGCGGGTGTCGGAGCTCGCGACCGAAATCGAGCTCTGGGACGACCTCCCATGCACTGCAGCCGCAGTTCCAGACAAACGGGGAGCTGCGAGACAGCGGCGGGTACAAGCCGGCATGTCGCGAGAAGCTCGACCCAGCTGGCCGCCTGTTGCATAGTGGCAGCGGTCGACGTAGCCGGCAGACACAACGGTGGGCCAGGTGGGCCGGATGGCCTGCTCGGTATTGGGCCAGAGGCCCCGATGTGAGAGCCTGGGCCAGAACAGGGCCCTGCCCAAAACTCCGGCCCCTAATGGGTAAAACGTGCTGTGAGCCAGCACCAGGCCCTCCCCCCAATCTTTGCGGCCCGTGGCCGGCAGCCGTGGGCCGAGGGCCAGATCCTCTGAAGGGCCGATCCCTAGGGATGCCTCTAGCACCGCTACGCAGGCCAGTAATGCATGCCGATCCCCCTGCTTAAGGGGGTCAGGTGGGCCGGATGGCCCACCGGGCAATGGTCCAGGGGCCCGTCTTGAGAGTCAGGCCCCAAAAAGGGGGCATGCCCAGAACTCCGGCCCATGAGGGGCCGGGGTAAGCCCTGCTGCAACCGCACCAGGCCCTCCCCCCCGTTCAAAAACCCATGGCCAGCAATTGCGGGCCAGGGGCCAAAGCCCCTACAGGGCCGGTCTGAGGCTGGAGGGGCACGGGCCGCGGCCTGAGCTGTCCCATCCCACCGGTCCCGGTGGGGGCATCCGTTGTCAAGGAGGTGCAGTCGCGGTCCTCCGACCCGACTGCTGCCCCCGTGCAGGCGAGCCTGCTTCGCCATAGCCTCCTGTCAGGAGGCAGAACTAAAGAGCGATCCCCATCCAGGGATCAAAATTCGCTAGCTGGGAAGCCGAAAATCAGGCAGCCAAGATCGCAAAGGGGCTGCAGTTAGAACCGGCTTCCCAAGCAAGACGTAGAGCGACGGAGAAAAACTTCTCCTCTCCGTCGCTTTTACAAAATGGCAGCTCGGCTGCCTCGTGGCCACCCCTTTTATAGAGGGGTGGCCACGCCCCCTAACTACCCAGATGTCTGAGTCCAGGTGGGGGGCCCCGCAAAGAGCGCGGCGGCCATTTTGGCGCTGCGCTTTCATTCTGATAGCTGCCAGTATACACGGATCATTTGAAAATGGAAATTGGAAAGCTTTGATCAGCAAACAAAATGCATCACATCAGAGGAGCCTAGGGATGGAGGGTTTATAATAGCAAGATTTATGCACTTTCTAGAACTATAAATATATTGGACAGTCCAGGAATTTTGTATGTCCTTGAACTTCTTCATAGAAATGCAGTAGATCATCACCCTAGGAGCTCTCTCATGGACAAGGAACTTACATAACTTGGGGGATGACATTATGTGATATCCATTATTGACAAAGTTTGAGAAATTATGTTCATAAATTGATTCATTGTGTAACCCATTTTTAAAAAATCCTAAGAGACATATTACTCTTAATGGCACACATTTTTAAAAAGTATCTCATTATGCTACTTGCTATTTCTTAGTTACTTTTCAATGGGGGAGTCATCTAAATAGGTTGCTTAAGCAATTGTAATACCCATTAAGTAATAAAAATATTAATAACTGAAGGTTCCTTTTCAAATGAAGAATATAATAGTTTTAACAGTTACTTCAAATTATACAAGGTATTTTGTTTTCCTCTTAGTAGTATAAAAAGTTTTAAAAAACTTACATTACTTGCAGCTTTGATTGGTCTGCTGTGTATGTTACTGTCACAAATTTTAAATTGCCAAGCTGCAGAAAACAATTCTCAGTCTTGAACAAATCTAAAGTCTTTGAACAAATCTAAACTGTGTGTGACATATTAAAGTCAGTGGTTTTATTGGGTTCATATTATTGATAGTCAGTTCTCCCTGTGTGTGTGCGCGCGCGCACGCATGCACGCGCGCACGCACACACACGCACACACACGGAGATGAGCACTGTCCCCTAGAGTTGGATATGACTGGATTTTGAATAAGGGCAACCTTTATCTAAAGACTATCATTAATGTCTGCACTTGTCATCAATACCTCAGCAACTGTTACTGACCTACAACATCCACTATTTATTGGTCTGCCGATTGCTACCAGAAACATGCACCCGATGATGACTTAAGGTTGGCTAACAACTAAGCCAAGAAAGTGGCTTCATTTTGGCAGTTCAGGGTTTGATCAGAACATGAAAGAAGATCACATTGCTGGATCCACCCGGGACCTTCTTTCTCTCACTGCCCAGACTCTGTCTTCAGAAGCCTTTTACCATGCCTGTTCATTAGTTCATTTTATGAACTAATCTGAGGATTGAGGGATAATTACCACAAGCCTTCAAAGACCCCCAAATGGCCTCTTTATTAGTTGCCCACTTCATGGCAACAGCAATCTGAAAGAAGAGATGAGTGAAGTCTCCCCTTCTAATGACAAGACACAACATGGAACCCTTGGAGCTCATGTTGTCCCCATGACTAACACAACTTTTTGAAGTGTGATTTTTATGAGCCCCTAAAGTGCTTCTTGAATTCTGTCGTGGGAAAACTTTGTGGGTATTTTTAGAAGTAACATTTAAGGCACATTTTCCCAGTTAACACAATGACCCACCTGGGAAATAGGGAAAACAAAATAGGATCCCTTGTGAAAGTCATAATATTTGATTTGTGAGTCCATAGACATTTTTATTGCTACAGAAGAAACAATGAAAAGTCATTTGTCTGGACTCAGTTCAGGTTAGCCCAATCTTTCAATGTAGTCATTCAGTATCTGTGGAGCTTCTAAGATGTTTTCTGTAGTGGACCTCTGCTTGGAATGTAGGATTCAAGTTGGCAAAGCATTATTGTCAACAAAGCTACAGCCTAGCAAAATCTATCATCAAGTACAGAGTAAACTGCTTAAATGATGAGATGATAGAGCAGAAGTGGATAAAGAGTGATGGGCAAATAAGAAAGAAGGCTGCTGGTGAAATCCTGATGGTGTATATGGAAGAGACAGGATATAGAGTACTCTTTAATTTTCTGTAAATACATTTATCAGATCCTTATCTATTGATCAGATGATTATTCCTCTTTTCCACAGTTCTTAATTGCTCCAGCCCTAGTTATCTGTTATATCTCTTATGTTGCATGTTTAAGATGCCATTGGCATATACTGGCATTTATGAACACATTTTAAAAAATATTTTCTTGGTTATAGCTCACACACATACATAAAGCAGTACACACTGCTAAGTAAAACTCTGTGTCACAATTCACAGTATTATTTTCCTGGGCTCTTCATATTGGCATGTATGATGGCTATGACTACATAATAACCTCTTCCTTGCTATAGACAAGATGATTGACAGAGATAGATATAATGGCATCTCTGTTGTTTTGTCATTTGTAGTGTTCATCGGAAGATGTGCTAACACATAGAGTAGGTGTGGGTATTTTGCTGCCTGTGGCCCCATTTTGCTAGCCAAGGCCACCTACGCAGAAGTCCATTGGCAAGACAAGTCAACTGAAAGATGAACAACTAGTAACAAAGGAAGAATATAGTCTTGCTAGGTAGAAAGGTAGTAAACGTGTACATTTTTGAGGCCCAGAATACTGCACTTGTTAAAATGGATTCTGAGGGAACAGCTGTAGTTACCTGCAATACTTGTGCCATGTTTGTGTTCTTGCCAAAGCATATGGAGAACTACACTTGCAGCAAGTGCAAGCTGGTTGCACTACTAGAAGAGAAGGTGCAGCAGCTAGAGGCCCGCATATCTAACCATCAACAAATTAAGGAGCTTGAGCTGTTCTTGGACAGAGCGAAGCAGACTATGCTGGACAAAGAAGAGACAGGGCACAGTTCAAGAAGAGACAGGGCACAGTTCTGAGGGAGAAGGCCCTTCACTAACTCAGGAGGGAGATGTTTGGAGGAATGTGACTCAAGGGAGGAGAAGAGTAGGGGATCACTCTGAGAGTCTGAAATTACAGAATAAATTTGAGGCTCTTTCCCTCATCACACCTGATGAGGAACACACAGAGGAACAACTGGTTCCACCTGATGATCTCTCCTTCATCACACTTGATGAGATCCAGGAAGATAAACAACAGGAACAAACTGAGTTTATCTCCCTTAATATGGTTGATGAGGTGCATGTAGATGAACAGATTGCAGGAGAGAGGCTCCTTGTACTAGGCGATTCAATAATTAGAAATACAGAGAAATGGATTTGTGATGCACATGATAACCATATGGTGACTTGCCTGCCAGGTGCAAAAGTTGCAGACATCACAAGAAATCTAGATAGATTGTTAGAGAGAACTGGGAACGAGCCAGTTGTCATGGTACATGTTGGTACCTCTGATTTTGGGAAGGCCAAGCGGTCTGTCCTGGAAGCCAAATTCAGGTTGTTAGGAAGAAGATTGAAGTCCCGGACTTCCAAGGTAGCATTTTCAGAAGTGCTGCCTGTCCCTCGTGCAGGACCTACCAGGCAGACAGAGCTCAGAAGCCTCAATGCGTGGATGAGGCGGTGGTGTTGAGAGGAGGGTTTCAGATTTGTCAGGAACTGGAGAACATTTTGGGACAAGCCAAATCTGTTCAGGAGGGATGGGTTGCATTTGAACCATGATGGGATCAGATTGCTGGCACTCAACATCAAAAAGGCTGCAGAGCACCTTTTAAACTGATAACTGGGGGAAAGTCGACAGGAGCTGAGCAGCATCCGGTTCGGGAAAGTGTGTACTTGAGTAGTGAGGAGGATGCAAAAATTACTGAGCAGAGCAAGGAGCTAGTCACCAGCACTCTAGCAGAAGGATGCAAGAGGCAGTCTAACAATGCAACTGGACTCAAAAGACTGTATCAGGAAAGCATATATAAATGCTTGTATACAAATGCCAGAAGCCTAACAGTAGGCATATACTATCGGCCTCCAACCCAAACTCTTGAGGGAGACTGGCAGTTGGAGAATGTTGTAAAGGAGGCATCCAAGAAGGGAAGCCTGGTTATAATGGGGGACTTCAATTACCCTCACATAGACTGGGTGAACTGTTGTTCAGCACATGATAAAGAGATAAAGTTCCTAGATATGCTAAATGATTGTTCCCTGGGACAGATGGTTGAAAACCCAACTAGAGGTACAAGAATCCTTGACTTGATCCTGAGTAATACTCAGGATCTGGTGCAAGATGTTAATGTGACTGATCCAATAGGGAACAGTGACCACAACTCAATTATGTTTAACTTGATCATAGACCACAAGTCACTGATAAAATCTAACATAGAGACCTTAAATTTTCAAAAAGGAAATTTCCCAAAGATGAGGAAACTAGTAAAAAAGAAGCTGAAAGGGAAAATTGAGAGAGTCCAAACACTCCAAGAGGCATGGAGGCTGTTTACAAAATGCAAGCGCGGCGCCAAAATGGCCGCCGCGCCCTTTGCGGGCCCCCCCCCACAGGACAGAGAATCCGGGTAGTTAGGGGCGTGGCCAGCTCCCTTATAAAAGGGGTGGCCACGAGGCAGCCGAGCTGCCATTTTGCCTCAGCGACGGAGCGGAGAAGTTCTTTCCTGCGGCTCCGTCGCTCGTTAGCTTACCGGGAAGCCTTTTGGCGGCGAATCTGCCTGGTTGGCTTCCCTTTTTTGCTTCAGGAGAGATGCCTTCGAAAAAGAAGGCAGCTTCGAGTTCAGCTCGGGCGGTTAGGAGGCGCAACCCAGGTCGGAGGACCGTGGTGCCGCCTCCTCAGCAGCCACCTTTGCCACCCCCGGCCGGGGCTGGTGGAATGGGGTCTATTGCCCCTTGGCCCGATCAGAGTGCGGGCGCGGAGGGCGCTCCGGCCCGCGGCCCGCGAGCGGTGGATACCGCTCCTCCTCCTGCCCACTCCGTCGGGCCTGTTTCTTTTGGGCCGCAGCCTCTCCCGGGGCCCTCTAGCCTTGGGGGGTGGCCCGGCTCCCTGCCTTGGCAGGTTTCTTCACCAGCCCTACCGGGCTTTGGCGCTGGCCAATGGCCATATATGGGCCCTGGGGCACAGGGACCTGTCCCCATGCCAGGATCAGGCGGGCCGGCCGGCCCTTTGCCCATGGTCAACGTGGACACCTTACTGGCCCGCATTGCGGCCCTGGAGGCGTCTTTGGCCCGGGCCAGTCAAGCAGGCGCCCCCTTCGGGGTACCTTTGGAGGCGCTGTCGGCAGCAGGACAACAGCCGGCGGGGAGGGTTGAGCTGCTGCAGGCGGGTGGCGCGGCTTTGGCCACTGCCTCGCAGCTCCCCAGCCAGCAACCTGGTGCGGGTCAAGCCCCGGTGATGAGCTCTACTTCGGTCGTGAGCTCCGACGCCCCCAGTGGGCCGGAACCCCCAGTGGGGGCGGCCCGCGGGGGTGCAGCATGTGAGTATACGGTGCAAGCAAGTACATCTACACACATTCCCAACATAGGGGGGGCCTTTCAGTGGCCTTGGCCTCGCGCGGGTGGTGCGGGGGCCACGCTGCTGGCGACCCACCCGGCGACAGCGACTGCCACCATGCCCACTGGGGTGGGCCTCGGTCCTTATACTGCTGGGAATGTCCTGGGGGTGGCAGGGTTAGCTCAGGCCCCTTTTAATAGGCCGGCTGTCCCCTTTTCGGCTTTGCCAACGGCAGGGTATTCCTTGCCATTGGGTGATCACTTGGCACAGGCTACCAGAGAAAAGATATGGCGAGGGGAGTACGTAGATATCTTCTCACTCCTGAACAGAGAGCCCACCAAGGAGGAAAGGGAGGGTCAGGACGAGAAGGATAAGGAGCAGGCACGCCGCCGTAAGCCGCCGCGTACCTGGGCCAACTGGCTCCCTGCTTATTTAATATACATGGCGGTGTACTTGAGGGCGTGGCCGGATTTAGCTATTCCCATGGTCCAATATTTGGACAACATATATAGGGCAATGGTTGATTTCCCGGGCCCCTCATGGCTAGCCTATGATGAGGAATTCCGTATGAGGATTCCCCTCCACCCTGAGATGAGATGGGACGAGCCGTGCCAGAGACTGTGGCTATTGTATATGACACCCACACGCCCTGCCCCGGGGGATAGATACCATTGTGGACATGCGGTCCAGCGAGCGGCTCCAGCGCAGGTTACCCGCCAACCGGCGGGGCAGGGGGTTCCAGCCCGCCTGCTGTGCTGGACTTTCTCGTCAAATGGTTCCTGCAATCGAAAGAACTGCAGGTATAAGCACGAGTGTCCAACATGTTCTGGTCCCCACGCAGCCTCTGCTTGTCCCAAGCCTGGGGGGGCGCGAGGCAGAGGGAGGGGTGGACAGTGGGCTGGCAAGGCTGCCACGGATGGAGCTAGTTCTCCAAAAGGCCCCCTCCCCAATTAAGGTGGACATGCTGGAGCGCTGGCTCGCATCGTACCCGAAGGGGGAGGACAGGGAGTATCTCCTTCAAGGTTTTAAGCAGGGATTTCGTATCCCTTTTATGGGTGACAGGTCCCCTCAGGATGCTCCCAACCTTTTATCCCTAAGAGGAAGGGAGGAGGTGGCTGCGGCCAGCATTAAAAAGGAGTTAGACGCGGGCAGGGTCGCTGGACCTTTCCCCGCACCCCCGTTTCCCAATCTTAAGGTCTCGCCATTGGGTTTGGTTCCCAAAAAGTCCCTAGGGGAGTTTCGCCTTATTCATCATTTGTCCTACCCAGCAGGCCGATCGGTCAACGATGCTATACCTGATGACCTTTGTTCGGTCAGGTATACATCGTTTGACCATGCGCTGCGCATGGTGCGCTCGTGTGGCCCGGGTGCCCTGCTGGCCAAGTGCGACATTAAGTCAGCTTTTCGCCTCTTGCCGGTGCACCCGGGCGACTTTGAATTGCTGGGTTTTAAATTTAAAGGGGAATATTATTTTGATAAGGCCATGCCTTTTGGCTGCTCCATATCATGCTCAGCTTTCGAGCGTTTTAGTACCTTCCTAGAGTGGGCTTTCGTCCGCAGGTCAGGGTCCCGGTCTGTAGCCCATTACCTGGATGATTTTCTATTCGGGGGTGAACGGGGCTGGGACACGTGTGCACGTCTCCTCAATACATTTCAGACGCTAATGCAGGAACTTGGTGTCCCTTTAGCGCCCGAAAAGACCGAGGGCCCATCGACCAAGTTAGTATTCCTGGGGGTTGAGATTGACACAGTAGCGCAGGCTTCTAGGTTGCCGGGTGATAAGGTGTCCAGGATAGTGAACCTTATCTCCGAATTGCTGGCCAAGCGTAAGGCATCCCTGAGGGAACTGCAGGTGCTACATGGGCACCTTAATTTTGCTTGCAGGGTGGTCGCACCGGGCAGGGCTTTTGCCCGGCGCTTATGCGACGCCATGGCAGGGTTATCCAGGCCCCACCACAGAGTCAGGCATACCCGGGGTATCAGGGCAGACATGTTCGTCTGGTTGCAATTCCTGAGGGAGTTTAACGGGGTCTCATTTTGGAGGTCTGACCTCCTGGCATCCCCCAATTTCCAGATCCAGTCTGATGCCTCAGGATCCCTGGGTTATGGGATGTACTTCAATGGGAAGTGGGCCTATGGTGGGTGGCCACCGGCATGGGCAGGCACAGGTCGCCTGCGGGATCTCACATACCTGGAATTTTTTCCCATTCTGGGGGCTTTGATGCTATGGGGCGAACAGTGGGCTAATTCAGTGGTGCATTTTTGGTGCGACAATGCTGCCGTGGTACACATTGTCAATGCACAGACTTCTAAATCGTCCAGGGTTATGGATCTAGTGCGTCATTTTGTACTGCGCTGCCTGCGCCTCAACGTCTTGTTCAGGGCCAGGCATGTCCCAGGGGTTAATAACGATATTGCTGACGCTTTGTCCCGCCTGCAGATCTCCCGGTTCCGCGCCTTGGCCCCGGATGCGGAGGAATTTCCCTCGCCACTCCCGGACGAGATGTGGACTATTGGCAAGGAGAGGTGAACCGGGCGATTGGCCTGTCACTAGCGCCACGCACGCGTAAGGCGTATCAACAAGCATTCAATTCGTACAGGGTTTTTGCTACTCAATTTCACTTGCCAGAGACCTGGCCTATCCCGGTGGACCATGTTCTGCGGTTCATGGTTCACCTGCATGCACAGGGCCTCGCACCTCGCACCATAGCATCCAAGCTCTCGGCGTTGGCTTTTATGGCCAAAGTAGGGGGTCATGTGGATATCACCTCTGACTTCCGTGTGAGACACGTTTTGGAGGGGTGGGTGCGCGAGCGCGGGCGTTGCCCGGACGACCGGCACCCTATTTCCCCAGGGGTTCTTACCCAGTTGGCCCGGGGCTGGCCAGGCCTCTGTTTTGATCATTATGAGGCAGCCCTCTTTCATGCAGCCACAACGGTGGCATTTTTTGGAGCGCTCCGCGTCAGCGAACTCGTGATGCTGTCTAAGGCGGATGCAAGTGGTAGGGCACTGGAACTCGAAGATGTCTATGTTGCCAAAGACTGGGCCCAGTTGAGGATCCGCTCCTCTAAAACAGATCAGCATGGCGTAGGCAGTGGAGTGAGACTGCTACGTTGTTCTTTGGCAGACATCTGTCCGGTTGGTGCCCTACAGGAGTACCTGGCACTGCGTGGCATGCACCACGGCCCGTTTTTCTGTCACCAAGATGGGTCTCCCCTTACTAAATTTCAGTTTTGGAAGGTGACATCCAGAGCCCTCACCAGGGTGGGCCTACCAGGTGCCCGTTATGGCACACATTCGTTCCGTATTGGTGCAGCCTCTACAGCAGCTGCTTTTGGGTACTCTGGGGCTGACATACGCAGCATGGGGAGGTGGGGCTCACAATGTTTTCAGTTTTATGTGCGCCCACTCCCGCCATGAGTACCAATCCAGTCACCTTACCTCCCTTTTTCTCAATTTTCTTACAGACCCTGGGTGTCGTATTACACCGGTGACAGTATGGCTGGTGGGCCACAGCTATGTGCACAGGGCAGCGCGTTACGCTGCGGCGACAGAGTGGGGACCCCGACTGGGACTGGGTGACCACGCCAGTCTCGCATGGCATGGTAAGCCTGGGATGTTATGGCAGGAGCTGCGGCCTTTCCTTTTTTCTGGCCTGGGGGCTGACCCGCCTGACATTCTAATCATCCACCTGGGGGGCAATGATTTGGGCCAGGTCACCGGCTTATCGCTCAAGCATGCGATTTGCGAGGAACTCGCCTACTTGCATTATGTCTGGCCTGCCACAACCCTGGTTTGGTCGGACATTGTTCCGCGCCATTCTTACAGAGGGGGCGTTAACCTCCTGGCTCTTGACCGCGCTAGGCGCGCGGTCAATAAGGCAGTGGCGCGGTTTCTTGCCACCAGGGCTTGGGGACGGGTTAGTCATCACCCCGATATTAGTCTACAAAATTATGACCTGTATGCAGGGGATGGGGTCCATCTGTCGCGAGGAGGTATGGACCTCCTGTTGGGTGACTGGCGAGCAGGCCTGTTGACCGAGCTGACGGTCTGGGGGGGGCGTCAGGTCTTCTGTGAAGCCCCTCCGTGTGGCGGGTAGCACTGGTAAGGTAAACAGTATGACCCACAAGTATCCGGCAGGTTCGCAATTGACTGGACAACACTAGACAGGAATAAATTAGTTAAACGTTGTCCGGTCAACGACGAATCAGGCGATGGGGTGATGACGATTGCTAACCAGCATGCATCACCCCTGTGATTTCACGGATACGCGTCAGAGGGTGGGGTCATGAGTTAGTTATTGACTACGGTCAACAATTTGTTTGTTGTCAACAAACAAATTGATACAAATTGATACATTGTAACCAATTGCCGTTGGCAATTTTGGGGTGGTACCTTACCAGTGTTACTTCGGCCTGCTTGCCTTAGGAATTATGATTGGTCGTTTTACCAATACAAATTTATAATTCGGACTAGGGCATTGAATCAATAAATGTGGCCCTTTGCTGTTATCCACTTTCAATGTTGTCTGTGTCCGTTATTGGGGGGGTGCGCCTGCAATGCAAGCGCGGCGCCAAAATGGCCGCCGCGCCCTTTGCGGGCCCCCCCCCCACAGGACAGAGAATCCGGGTAGTTAGGGGCGTGGCCAGCTCCCTTATAAAAGGGGTGGCCACGAGGCAGCCGAGCTGCCATTTTGCCTCAGCGACGGAGCGGAGAAGTTCTTTCCCCTCCACCCCCTCCCTAGTTAACAGTGTGATATTATGGTCGCTTCGGGGCCGGGTGGGAATTTTTGGTTGGGACCCATATTGGCTCCGGGTCCTGGCTTTTTTGCCCATCCCACACTGTTGCTAGGGTTTGATATAGGGGTCTTTCTGCGTTCCTACTGTTGACTTTGGTCACATGGGCGGGTAGCACTGGTAAGGTAAACAGTATGACCCACAAGTATCCGGCAGGTTCGCAATTGACTGGACAACACTAGACAGGAATAAATTAGTTAAACGTTGTCCGGTCAACGACGAATCAGGCGATGGGGTGATGACGATTGCTAACCAGCATGCATCACCCCTGTGATTTCACGGATACGCGTCAGAGGGTGGGGTCATGAGTTAGTTATTGACTACGGTCAACAATTTGTTTGTTGTCAACAAACAAATTGATACAAATTGATACATTGTAACCAATTGCCGTTGGCAATTTTGGGGTGGTACCTTACCAGTGTTACTTCGGCCTGCTTGCCTTAGGAATTATGATTGGTCGTTTTACCAATACAAATTTATAATTCGGACTAGGGCATTGAATCAATAAATGTGGCCCTTTGCTGTTATCCACTTTCAATGTTGTCTGTGTCCGTTATTGGGGGGGTGCGCCTGCAAACAATAACAGAGGCCCAATTGGAATGCATACCCAAAAGGAAAAAGGGCACTGCCAGGTCCAAGAGGACTCCAATGATCAAGAGCAAGAAAAGCTCATTTAGAAGATGGAAGGGTTGTCCAAATGAGGACAGCAGGCAGAAACATAAATTCTGGCAGAACAAATGCAAGGCAACAATCAGGAAAGCAAAGCAAGACTTTGAGGAGCGTATAGCTAAAAATACTCAGAGAAATAACAATGACTTCTTTAAGTACATTAGAGGTAAGAACCCAACTAGAAAGGCCATTGGACCATTAGATGACAATGGAAGGCAAGGGGTTATTAAAGAGGAAACAGAGATTGCAGAGAGACTCAATGAATTCTTTGCTTCAGTATTCACTGAAGAAGACAGAGACCACATGCCCAAAACAGAGCCTATCTTCGTAGGGAGGGAAACCGAAGAATTAAGCCAGATAGAAATAACCAGGGAGGAGGTCCTTGCATGTCTTGTTAAACTAAACACTAACAAATCACCAGGACCAGATGGCATCCATCCATGAGTTCTCAGGGAACTTAAAGATGAAATTGCTGATCTCCTAGCCAAAATATATAATTTTTCCCTCAAATCAGGCTTTGTGCCTGATGACTGGAAGGTAACGAATGTAACACCAATTTTCAAAAAAGGATCCAGGGGTGATCCAGGAAATTACCGACCTGTCAGTTTGACATGTGTCCCAGGTAAAGTGATGGAAACCATCCTAAAAGATAGAATTAATAGGCACATAGAAGAGAAGGCGCTGCTAAAGGAGAGCCAACATGGCTTTTACAAGGGCAAATCATGCCTCACTAATCTGTTGGAATTTTTTGCGAGTGTCAACAAGCATGTGGATAAGGGGGATCCAGTTGACATTGTTTATCTGGACTTTCAGAATGCTTTTGACAAGGTCCCACACCAAAGGCTCTTGAATAAACTTACCAGTCATGGAATAAAGGGACAGGTCTTGTCCTGGATCAGCAACTGGCTAAGGGACAGGAAACAGAGGGTAGCACTAAATGGACACTTCTCCAAGTGGAGGGAAGTAAAGAGTGGGGTCCCCCAAGGTTCAGTACTGGGACCCCTGCTTTTCAACCTCTTCATAAATGATCTAGAAGTAGGAGTAAAAAGCAAGGTAGCCAAATTTGCTGACGACACCAAATTATACAGGGTAGTGAAAACTGTGAGAGATTGTGAGGAGCTCCAGAGGGATCTCTTGACACTGGGGGAGTGGGCAAAACAGTGGCAAATGAGCTTCAACATTAGTAAGTGCAGAGTGATGCATGTTGGGACAAAGAACCCCAATTACATTTATAAACTGATGGGGTCTGAACTCTCTGCGACAAACCAGGAAAGGGACCTTGGTGTCCTGGTGGACAACTCAATGAAGGTGTCAACCCAGTGTGCCTCAGCAGTGAAAAAAGCAAACTCAATGCTAGGGATCATTAGGAAGGGTATAGAAAATAAGTCAGCAAGTGTCATTTTGCCTCTTTATAAATCTATGGTGAGGCCCCATCTGGAATACTGTGTACAGTTCTGATCGCCATACCTCCAGAAGGATATTATGGAGCTGGAAAAAGTGCAGAGGAGGGCAACCAGAATGATTAGGGGACTGGAACACCTTCCTTACCATCTGAGGCTGCAACGGTTGGGCCTCTTCACTCTTGAACGACGACGTCTAAGAGGTGACCTGATTGAAGTTTATAAAATCATGCATGGTGTGGACAAAGTAGATAAGGAAAAACTGTTTTCCCTATCGCATAACACTAGAACTAGGGGACACTCCATGAAACTTTTGGGTACTAGTTCTCAAACAAATAAGAGAAAGTACTTTTTCACCCAGAGGATTACTGGTCTATGGAACTCCCTGCCAGAAGAAGTGGTGACAGCTGTCAGTCTTGACAGCTTTAAGAAAGGATTAGAAAAGTTCATGGAGGACAAGGGTATCAATGGCTATAATTATGGATACTTAAGGAAAACTTCCAGGTTGGAGAGATAGGCAAGATATCTCTCAATGCCATTTCCAGGGAATCCTAAACAGGTGAAGGCATCTGTTTGGGAATACCCTGAAGGAAATGGTGAGCCACTGTGTGAGACAGAATGCTGGACTGGATGGGCTGTGGCCTGTTCCAGCAAGGCTGTTCTTATGTTCTTAACTAGAAACCCAAAAGTATCAGGGAATTTAAGTGTCCATTTTGACACTTATTAAGGAGAGGATGTTAAATACTGTAACTCAATGACATTTTTCAAAATTGAAAGTGGCCTTCCAGTTACATTGAAACAAAAATATATGTAGCAGAAGAGGAACAAGGGAGAGGAGGTAGAAAATGAGGAAAAGGTGACCTCTTTGCTCCCTCCATGCACACTATTGATCTAGAGCAGTGGTTCCCAACCTTAGGTCCTCAGGTGTTTGTGGAGTAAAACTTTCAGGAGTCTCCACCCTTGGCCCAGATTACTGGGAGCTGTAATCCAAGCACATGTTGGGACCCAAGGTTGGGTACAAAGTAAAATACAGTAAATTGGAAGAATCTCATTCCCAATAAGGGCTGGTTTAAAAAATAGTTATTGAAGAAAAATTTTAAGTCAGACTGCTTCCCGTCAGGACATTTCTGGAGCTGAAAATGTTATGTAAAGGCAGAGAACCCAAAATTAAAGGCATTCTGACATTTTATGAGCTTTTGATCAGTTAAAAATTAAGTAAATGACTTGGCAGTCAATAGGAAGAATAATACACAGATGAAGGCACAGATGAGCACTTATAATCAACTAGCTTGGTAACCGGCTTCATCTGGGGAGTTTTCCCAGTGTGGACCAGGGCTTGGGTCATCTTCGGCAGATGTTCTCAGATGCTCTTCAGCCTGTTGGGGTGGCCTGGGGTGGGCCCTCCACTGCTTTTCTCACCCACCTCCCACCTTACCTGCCCAGGTAGGGCATGCCACCGCCGACATCTGTGACCCTGTGGCTGCTGCTGAGGTCTCCCAGTCCTCACATGTCTAACTGCCGGCCTGCTGCTCGCACCATGCATTGGTAGCCCATGGCTTTCTGGGCCTGCTGTCTCCTTGGGGGATGGTGCACTGGCTCACCTGTGGCGTCTCCGCTAGAGGCATCTTTGTCCGGGCACATCTTTCCTTGTCAGGGTGTACTTGTTGGCCTTGGGCGCGTCGGGCATGGGTGTGAGGGCAATGGTGGTGTCCCGCTCGCTGCAGCCTTGTGTTCTTCAGGGATGCAGGAGCACCCCACAGACGTGTGTTGAGCATGCGCCGGCTGTTGGTGTAGTGGGCGCGCAGCCGTAGTCCTGTGCTCATGGCAGCCTCTCCGATTTGGACATGTAGTCCCTTCATTTTTTCTCATTTGTGGGGCACAGGGCCCCCCATTCCGGTCCAGGCCCTGACAGTGTGGGGCGCAGACAGCTGTGATAGGTGCATGCCAAATTGCAGGGGGTTTGGTCCAGGACATAAAGGCAATGCAATTAGATTTGTTTCCATATATGAACTATTAACAGAGCCAATAATTTTCCAAACTCTGGGTACAGCCAGAGAGAAATGTCCTACTCTGGCCTTCAAAAAAGAAGAGTTAATTGGAAAGTATGATCTCAGACCTATCCCTCCTTCCTGTTCTTTACTTATCTTGAGGAGCAACTGTAAGACAGTCTCTGTGTCTGAAACTTCCCCACAACAAAGGGAAAACTAATATTTCAGGGTTCCTAAATGTCAAAAGAGTGGGATGTATACAGGGAGGGTCTATTTCATGTATAGGAGAGGCTTTTCTATGCAGACTGTCACTTACCAACCCATGCTTTAGACTATTACAGTAAGATACAAGGAAGAGCACTCCCTCCAATCAAATGTTTAGGTTAAATACTGTTTTAAATGCTTGCATTTAGCTGATCTCATAGAATGGGAGGAATGATTTCCAGAGGCTGGAAAAAGGGCAAAACTACCTTTTAATCCCATCTCTAGACCTGTTCTAATTTACCGGTGTAATCTCAATCATGTTCCCATGCCATACTTTCCACTGGGGTGGGTGAATACACTTATCTCAGCATGGTGGGGGCGAAGAGGCTTCCCCGGCCACGCCACCAGCCGGCATCCTGGGCCCAGCCCTCCCCCCTCGCCCTAGGACTTAAAAGGCGAGGGGGACACCGGGCGAAACACCGCCGCCACGCACCTGGCCCTGGGGGGTGGCGAAGAGGCTTTCCCAGCCACGCCTCGGCCGGTGTCCTGGGCCCCGCCCTCCCCCCTCGCCCAAGGACCTAAAAGGCGAGGGGGACACCAGGCGAAACACCGCTGCTGCGCACCTGGCCCTGGTGGGGGCGAAGAGGCTTTCCCATCCACGCCACTGGCCGGCAGCCTGGGCCCCACCATCCCCCCTCAAGGGACTCTGAAGGCACAGGAATTTGTCGGTGGTTTTAGCTGATTTGTATTTATTGCATTTTTGTATTGTAATTGGTGTTATGCTATGTACTGTTATGTAATTTTGCATTGCTGTTTTGCTTGTAAAACTGTATTTTGCTTTGTATCAGTGCTATATTGTATTTCTGTATGTTATGCATTGTGAACCGCTTTGGGTTGTCTGCTGGACGAGGAAAGCGGTATATAAGAATAAATTTCAATTCAATTTTAATTCAATTCAATGTTAATTGAGTTTCTAACTAGATATGAAACAACAGAAAGACTTATTCTGAAGCTGTACACAATGTGAAACACAAGCTATTACAGAAAGTCTGTTTAAACCATGAGAGTCTAGAGGCAAGCTTAATTATGAGAGAACACATCCAGTTGAGTGTATCTACTGTAATTATAATCAATTTAAAAAGTAATTTCCCTTCATTATACTAGATTGTCACAAGCCACAGAACTTAAAAAAATGTTCATCAATAAGACCTGGATGAACAGTACAAAATAGCATAACTGGAATAAATATAAGACACCTTTTTCTGAATGTGCAAACGATGGATTAAAGATGTACAGCTATCTTTTAAAAATCAAAATCAGTGTAAATCTTCATGCACATCTCTCAAATAGCTTCTCAGATACTATATGATTCAACAGAAGAAGGCTTTCTTACCTTGATGAGTTTGTTTAAATGAGATATGCTACACTATTGTTACATTATTACTGTAGATAATATTTAAATATTGGAATTATTTCTTTTACTTTGGGGGAAGTCCCACTGAACTCAGTCACAAATATTTCTCAGCAGAATCTTCCAGTACATGTTTGCTTGCCAACTGGTTTTGTCAGGGAATTCATTTTGTCAGTCGTAGTTCTTTTAAAATTATATTTTAATTTGACATAAACATGAATCAATAGGTAAAGGTAAAGGTTGCCCTTGCTTGAAAGCCAATAGTATCTGACTCTAGGGTTCAATGCTCATCTCTGTTTACAGCCAAAGAGCTAGCGCTATTTGCACCTGCAGACGTTTCCGTGGACATGCCTCAACATGGAATACTGCACGGAATACTGTTTACTTTCCTACCAAAGTGGTACCTATTTATTGACTTTCAATTTCTTGCTTTCAAACTGCTAGGCTGGCAATAGCAAATTATAAAACAAATAATGTTACTCCCATCACCTTTATGACCTTAAAAATATGTTTTCTTTTTGTTTTACTTCATCTCCTTTAGTTACTGCACACTACCTCTCTCCAAAATGGCATTGTTTCATGAGCAGGCATCTGACCTTTCCTCTTCAATAGGACAAATTCTATAAAAAAATATCCATATATATATTTAAATCTATTCACTTTTGGCAGTCCTTCCCCCCTTAATCTTACAAGTCAATTTATCATTAATAAATTTCTTCATAGCATTCAATAAATTGAAACTGAAATCTTGCTTTCCAATTTTTTGCTATAATTAGTCTCAAAGCAGTTACCAAAATTTTACTTAGTTCCTTTCTTGCCATTTCAGTTGAGCTTCGCCAAAGATGGATAGCAGTGCTATTTTTGGACAACAATCAAGTTTCATAGATAAAATCTTATTCATTTCATTAAACATAATTTCCCATAATTTCTGGTTCTCCTCACCTTCCCACCACAAATGGAAATAAGTTGATTACACCTTAAATTTGAATATGGTTAGTACAGTATCACCAGAAATCATAATTGAAGTGTACTCATGTTTTGTCTCCTAGCTTTCGGTCCATTTCTTTATATGGGGTAGATACAGAAAAGATACACTAGCTTAAATCCAACATGACACTCATGTCGCAGAAACAACAACATTGTGTTCTTTTCAGAACATGATTCAAGGATGTATTGGGGGCTACAAGGGAGAAGGGAAATTGTTTCCTTCTAAATACTTTGGGGTTTTATCACCCAGATCCAGTGGTGGACAGCTCCCGGCCTGCCAGGTGTGGTGGTAAAAATTTCTGGTGGTCATGAACCCCTCCCCTCCCCACCTCCTCCTCCACTACAAGTCCAGATACATGCGCAAGCTCAGCGCATGGAGTTGATGGCCCAGGGGTGGCAGCCTGGCAATGGTGTGGCTGCCTCCCCCGGGATTTCACTCCCCCTGTGCACTGCGCCACCTTGATGCTGCTACTGCTGCTAGAAATGGTGGCAGTGGTAGCACAGCTGCTCTGGGCAGCACAAGCTCAGCATCAGCTTGAGGAGGAGGAAAGTAAATAGAGTTCTGTGGGGATGGGGGGAGGGGGAGAAAGTAAAGGGGCCATTTCGCTGGGAAGGTAAATAGAGTTGGGGGAGAAGTGGGGGAGAAAGCACAGGAGCCATTTCGCTTATAGAGAGTTCCATTGGGGGTGGGGAGCACAGGTGCTGTTTCGCTGGGAAGGTAAATAGAGTTCCCTGTGGGGGGGGGGAGGTGTGGAGCCTTGGCCAGGGTCTGGGGGGCAGGCTAAGGGGGTTTTCCAGGAAGGGAGGAACAAGGGCTGTGGAGTTCCCTGGACCAGTTAGTCTTTATTGTGCCACAACATTTTTGTCTTTTTGTTTTTTTCTGATATGCTTGAAACACAGACTGACACAGCTACCATTTCAAAAGTTTTATTCTGTGCAAGCATATTAGAGAGTAAACAAAATAAAAATACAAAAATGTTGTGACACCTTAAAGAATAACTGCTGTATTTTAATGTGAGCTTTTGTGGATTAAGTCCACTGGCTCTTTAGGTGTAATCTGAGATGAGCACTGAACCCTAGAGTTGCATACAACTGGCTTTAGAGCAAAGGCAACCTTTACATTTATGGCTTTACCTAATAACAGAAGATCCCTGATTGGTATTCAAATTTGCTGTGAGGTTTTGGCCCTGTCATATCTGACTCTAGGGCTGCCGTGCTCATCTTCATTTACAGCCAAAGAACCAGTGCTGTCTGTGTTTGCAGACGTTTTCATGGACATGTGGCAGGCATGACTAGATCACCCACCCATCCAGTCACATGGCTCCACCCACAACGTAGGCTCTGCCCATAACATAGGCTCTGCCCACAACGTAGGGGTGTGGTTAAGATGGCCGATGAGTAACATCTCGATTTAGGCGCTCGCGCTATCAAAGTGGTAAATAATGAGAATTAATGAGCTAATGGAGTAAATTACAGAGATCTTTTGTGGTGATAAGACTCCTTCTTGCCTGCTTGGAAAAGTTGCTGCAGGGCGGTCGAAGTTCGGGAGGTATCCCCGGTGGGAGAGGTGTGTAACGGAAGCTGTGGCTTCCCCAGCCGAGGAGCCGAGAACGGGACCAGCAAGACGGCGGAGACTCGAGGAAGTGGAAAAATCAGCAAGAAAGTGAGTCAACTAAATGTTTTACTGACGAAAGTTAGAGACAACAGTGGATTGCTTTGCTCTGAAGAGTTGGGACTCGGCGGAGTGTGTAGAAGAGGACAGAAGGGGGCGGCTGAGGCGATAATGGCGACGATCTTGGAAATCGAAAGTGGTTGCTCTTTGGACAATGGCTTCTTAGTGATCTAGGGGAGCCACGGAATGGTTTGGAGGTCTTGATAAGTGGGCACAGAAGAAAGCGATCGGGTTCAAGATACTGGTTACGCCAGCGCCTTTTGAAGTTGAAGCAAGGGAGAGCAAGGGAGAGCGGTTTAAAAAGGAAAAAAAGTGTTTGCTGATTTGGAAAGGAAGAAGGGGGGGTTTCCCCCTAAAGCTGACGTAGCTCCTGAGAAAAGGGAGTTTTACCTCGCTCGCTCTAAGAGAGGGATTACCAATTTTTTACTCCTTCACTGTGTGGATTATAGTACTCATCTTTCCTTTTTATAGTCCTTCTCTTCTTTTTCTCATCAAAAGTTGGAGCTTGGGACTTTTTGGGTTTTTTTCCTTCCCTGTGGAACTCATACAAGTGGATATATTTGGGCACCTGTCTCCTTGGAATTCCTGTGTATGCTGATGGGATCATATTACTCCGTTTGCAAGAGGGGATCTCTGTGAAAGATTTAATTTTTTTTAAGGGCAAACTTTGTGAGTTGTTGCTACTTGAGGTGCATTGGTTGACTTCGGTGACCTTCCCGTGGATTATAACTTTTTTTCTGGCTGTTTGTGGTTTCCGTTTCTTTATGGATTACAGCAATTAATTTTTCGCTGGCCCTCCTCCTTTATTCAAGTCACATTATACTTAATAGGATTGTCGTCAACTTTAGCTGCATTGGGACAGATTCAAGTTGAGTGTTCAACGAGCTTATAATACATTGCAGCATTAAAACAGCTGAGGGAACTTCATCATGGATAAGGGTGCAAGAGGAAAAGCAAAGGAGGAGGAGCCAGTGGTGAAATCTAAGAGAAAAGAAAAAGCACCAATGGAAGAGGTCCCTCCGTCATCATCACCACCACCCAAACCCTATAATCAAATTCAAATTATGGTGGAAATTGGTAAATTGTTTCAGAAGATGGAGAAGATGGAAGATTCAAGGGTGAAGGATAGAAATGAAATGATGAAAAAACAGGATAAGGTGGTAACATCTGTTATGGATTTTATAAAAAAAAGTGGAATTAAGTTTGCAAAAAATAGAAGGAAATGTGAAATTGGTTCAAAATGAGGTGAAGGTTATGAAAAAGGAAATAAAAGGGACTCAGGAGGCAGTGAGGGAGAATAAAGTGAAAATGGATGAACTTGAGAAAAGGATTGATGCTATGGAAGATATGATGAGAAAGCAGAATATTGTCCTACATCATGTGATTGAAAGGACGCCAGACCAGCTGAGAGAAAGGGTGGTTCAGTGGTTAGACAATTTGAGCATGGGAAAGGAATTTATACAGGAAGACATTGTAAGTGTGTATAGAGTGGGTCCAAGAAGAGGGAAAGCGGCCCAAAGAAATGTGTTGGTAAAATTTGCAAATTGGGGAGATAAACTTAGAGAAATGGCTTTTTTAAAACAAGCTGGTTCTGGCGCCCTGAAAATTGATGGTTCTGATGTGGAGGTATATAATGATATTTCAATAAAGGAAAGAATTTGGAGGTATAAGATGAAACCGGCAACCAAATTGTTGATGAGTAAAGGTGTAAGGTATAATTGGATATTTTCACAGAAACTGCGATTCTTTTATGGAAAAAATGCAGGTTATTGATGAGAGGACCGACCCACTGGAGTATTTGAGCTTGCTGGATCTCGTTAAAGCAGGTTCGGAAGAGTGGCTAACTCTTAGAAAAGATTTGTTGGAATCGGGGGCCATAAGTAGGGATTACGAGGGGGTGGATGCCGGTGGTGCTATGGGTGGAACCCCGCAGGGAAGAGAAGAAGAGGAGTTGTCGTTGATCATGGTGGAGGAGGAGGCAAGTAAGGAGCAGTGAGCAATGGGTTAGGATGTAATAACTTTTGTTATATTACTCAAGAATGTAGAAAGGTGAGATGCGCGGCGCACTAATCTATACGCACATCTTTCATGTCCCCCCTCTCCCCTCTTTGGTTATCGAAGGTGCCTTTTTTGTGAAGAAAGTGGGGAGAGAGATATTGTGTGTTTTATGTATATTTTTGTTTTTTAGTGGTAAGGGTTTTGTGGTGGCACGCCCGATGGAGAGTTTGGAAGGTAGAAAAGGTGAAAAGGTGATAAACTATGAGAAATATTAAAGTATTAACCTGGAATGTAAAGGGTACAGGTTCTGTTCTCAAGAGGAGGAGGGTGGAATTGGCTTTGAAGAAAGATAGACCTGATATATTGTTTTTACAGGAAACGCACCAAAAATCAAAGGATACAAACAAAATTTTCCTAGGATGGATTCAACATTATGAAATGGTGTTTGGTACTTCAAAAGCAAGAGGAGTTGCAATTATGATCTCTAAAAGATTAGGATTTGAGATAACAAAAAGTGTTGTTGACCAAGAAGGTAGATATTTGATCGTGAGAGGAAAAATAGATGATGAGGAAATAATTTTGGTGAATATTTATGCCCCAAACGAACGTCAAGCAGAATTTCTAGAAAAAGTTTGTAAAATTGTGGCATTAGAAAAAGTGCCAAAGATGATTGTGGCTGGAGATTTTAATTTGATAAGGTCAAATTTAGATTGTACGAATTTAACAAGGTGTGGAGTAGGGATGAAAGGGAATGTTTTAGACAACTGGATGGTTGCGATGGGATTGAAGGACTCTTGGAGAGAGATCAAGGGCTCAGAAAGGGCATATTCTTATTTTTCACATGTTCATGGGTCCTACTTTAGAATAGATTATGTATTTTTGTCGGAAATCATGGTCAAAAATATTGAGGGAATTGAAATAGGAATTTTAAGGAATCAGATCATGCTAAAGTACTTTTGGAACTGAGGACGCCAAAGGATAACAGGAGAGGAAGGAGTTGGAGATATGATCCCAATTTATTCAAAG
The DNA here is from genome assembly GCA_035047345.1 of Bradypodion ventrale. NCBI lineage: Eukaryota > Metazoa > Chordata > Lepidosauria > Squamata > Chamaeleonidae > Bradypodion > Bradypodion ventrale. The sequence goes on from JAWDJE010000007.1 coordinate 2,753,395, forward strand.
ACCAAAAATGTAAAGAACAAATTACAGAAAACTGGATGGAAAGTTGGCAGTGGAATGATAATGAAGAGGTAAATTTTAATGTGGTTTGGGATGCCATGAAGTCGGTTTTTAGAGGGGAAAGTAAAAATTTGGCAAGTACCAAGTATAGAAAGTATAAAGCAGCACAGGAGGAAAAAGAAAAAGAAATAAAACAATTACAGGAGGAACACTGAAAAAAGAAGGATAATTTTTTTTTGCTAAATTACAAAGACTTAAGGCAGAATTATTGGGTAAGGATATAGAAAAAGTAAAAAGAGACTTGATATATTTAAATAGAGAGTATTTCGAATTTAGCAACAAAAATTCAAGATTACTAGCAAGAGCGGCTAAAGCTAAAAAGGAAAAAAGGGAAATTGGGGTGTTGGTTAACAAACAAGTGATAAGATGTAATAAGGTTAGTGATAAATGTAAAATTGTGAAGGATTTCTATCAAGCATTATATGCAAAAAAAGAGATAGACGTTGGGAAACTTAAAGGGGTATTGGATAGGCAGTTAGGGAATGGAATAAAGCAGGAACACCAGGATAAAATGGAAGAACAGGTCTTTGAGAAAGAGGTAAAAGAGGTAATTAGTGGTTTGAAGCTGGGGAAAGCCCCGGGAGACGATGGACTATCGACAGAGTTTTATAAGGAATTTAAAGATGTTGTGGTACCAAAGTTGGTAAAGTTATATAATTATATTCTAGATGGTGGACAAATTCCAACTTCATGGTATAGGACTACACTTGTTCTGCTGCCAAAAATGGGAAAGAATTTGGAAAAAGTGGAATCATATAGACCAATTTCTCTTATAAACCAGGACGCTAAGATCTTCACAGCAATATTGGCTAATCGGTTAAATAAATTTATGGGAGAGTATATAAATGTCGATCAAGTAGGTTTTTTAAAAGGAAGGCATATGGCCGATCTGACCAGGAGGGTGTTAGACTTAATTGATAATGTTAATCAAACGAAGAAAAAGGTGGGGTTAATATCTTTGGATATTTTTAAGGCATTTGATTCATTACAATGGTCTTCAATTAAGGAAATAGTTGAAAGTTATGGATTCGGGGATAGATTTAGAAGGGTAATTGATTTATTATATCAAAAAGGGATTGCCAGGATTAGAGTAAATGAAGAGGTTACAGATGAGGTAAAGCTTGAGGCAGGCACTAGGCAGGGTTGTCCTCTGTCCCCTATCTTGTTTATTATGGCAATGGAAATTTTGCCAAAAAATATAAGGGAGGACTCAAGTATAGAAGGGATAAAGGGTAATAAAGTGAGTATGTATGCAGATGATACGCTGTTAATGGTGAAACACCCAGAGGGGGTAATGGATAGGATTAAAGTGCAAATAGAGGATTTTGAGGATATAACAGGATTGATGATAAATTGGGATAAATCAGAAATGATGTTGTGTAATATGGGGGAAGAGGAGAAGGAAAAGATGGCAAGGTTATCTAATATACAAATTAAAGATTTGGCGGTGGTGTCGAGAGGAGGGCTTCAGATTTGTCAGGAACTGGAGAACATTTTGGGACAAGCCAAATCTGTTCAGGAGGGATGGGTTGCATTTAAACCATGATGGCACCAAATTGCTGGCACTCAACATCAAAAAGGCTGATAACTAGGGGAAAGTCGACAGGAGCTGGGCAGCATCCGGTTTGGGTAAGTGTGTACTTGAGTAGTGAGGAGGATGCAAAAATTACTGAGCAGAGCAAGGAGCTAGTCACCAGCACTCTAGCAGAAGGATGCAAGAGGCAGTCTAACAATGCAACTGGACTCAAAAGACTGTATCAGGAAAGCATATATAAATGCTTGTATACAAATGCCAGAAGCCTCCGGAACAAAATAGGGGAGCTGGATTACTTAGCAATAGATAAGAATATTGATATTATTGGTATCACTGAAACCTGGTGGACGGATGATAACCAATGGGATACAGTTATCCCAGGCTACAAACTGTACAGGAAGGATAGGAAGGGGCAAACAGGAGGTGGTGTAGCCTTGTATGTCAAAGAAGTGATAAAATCGTATGAATTGGAATATCTAGGTGATTTGGAGTCACAATTAGAAGCTCTGTGGGTAAGAGTACCAGGCCACAAGGATGGTCTAACAGTAGGCATATACTATCGGCCTCCGACCCAAACTCTTGAGGGAGACTGGCAGTTGGAGAATGTTGTAAAGGAGGCATCCAGGAAGGGAAGCCTGGTTATAATGGGGGACTTCAATTACCCTCACATAGACTGGGTAAACTGTTGTTCAGCACATGATAAAGAGATAAAGTTCCTAGATATGCTAAATGATTGTTCCCTAGGACAGATGGTTGAAGACCCAACTAGAGGTACAAGAATCCTTGACTTGATCCTGAGTAATACTCAGGATCTGGTGCAAGATGTTAACGTGACTGATCCAATAGGGAACAGTGACCACAACTCAATTATGTTTAACTTGATCATAGACTGCAAGTCACTGATAAAATCTAAAACAGAGACCTTAAATTTTCAAAAAGGAAATTTCCCAAAGATGAGGAAACTAGTAAAAAAGAAACAGAAAGGGAAAATTGAGAGAGTCCAAACACTCCAAGAGGCATGGAGGTTGTTTACAAAAACAATAACAGAGGCCCAATTGGAATGCATACCCAAAAGGAAAAAGGGCACTGCCAGGTCCAAGAGGACTCCGATGTGGCTTACAGGAGCTGTTCGGGAAGTGATCAAGAGCAAGAAAAGCTCATTTAGAAGATGGAAGGCTTGTCCAAATGAGGACAGCAGGGAGAAACATAAATTCTGGCAGAACAAATGCAAGGCAACAATCAGGAAAGCAAAGCAAGACTTTGAGGAGCGTATAGCTAAAAATACTCAGAGAAATAACAAAGACTTCTTTAAGTACATTAGAAGTAAGAACCCAACTAGGAAGGCCATTGGACCATTAGATGACAATGGAAGGCAAGGGGTTATTAAAGAGGAAACAGAGATTGCAGAGAGACTCAATGAATTCTTTGCTTCAGTATTCACTGAAGAAGACAGAGACCACATGCCCAAAACAGAGCCTATCTTCGTAGGGAGGGAAACTGAAGAATTAAGCAAGATAGAAATAACCAGGGAGGAGGTCCTTGCATGTCTTGTTAAGCTAAACACTAACAAATCACCAGGACCAGATGGCATCCATCCACGAGTTCTCAGGGAACTTAAAGACGAAATTGCTGATCTCCTAGCCAAAATATATAATATTTCCCTCAAATCAGGCTTTGTGCCTGATGACTGGAAGGTAGCGAATGTAACACCAATTTTCAAAAAAGGATCCAGGGGTGATCCAGGAAATTACCGACCTGTCAGTTTGACATGTGTCCCAGGTAAAGTGATGGAAACCATCCTAAAAGATAGAATTAATAGGTACATAGAAGAGAAGGCGCTGCTAAAGGAGAGCAAACATGGCTTTTACAAGGGCAAATCATGCCTCACTAATCTGTTGGAATTTTTTGAGAGTGTCAACAAGCATGTGGATAAGGGGGATCCAGTTGACATTGTTTATCTGGACTTTCAGAAGGCTTTTGACAAGGTCCCACACCAAAGGCTCTTGAATAAACTTACCAGTCATGGAATAAAGGGACAGGTCTTGTCCTGGATCAGCAACTGGCTAAGGGACAGGAAACAGAGGGTAGCACTAAATGGACACTTCTCCAAGTGGAGGGAAGTAAAGAGTGGGGTCCCCCAAGGTTCAGTACTGGGACCCCTGCTTTTCAACCTCTTCATAAATGATCTAGAAGTAGGAGTAAAAAGCAAGGTAGCCAAATTTGCTGATGACACTAAATTATACAGGATAGTGAAAACTGTGAGAGATTGTGAAGAGCTCCAGAGGGATCTCTTGACACTGGGGGAGTGGGCAAAACAGTGGCAAATGAGCTTCAACATCAGTAAGTGCAGAGTGATGCATGTTGGGGCAAAAAACCCCAATTACATTTATAAACTGATGGGGTCTGAACTCTCTGCGACAAACCAGGAAAGGGACCTTGGTGTCCTGGTGGACAGCTCAATGAAGATGTCAACCCAGTGTGCCTCAGCAGTGAAAAAAGCAAACTCAATGTTAGGGATCATTAGGAAGGGTATAGAAAATAAGTCAGCAAGTGTCATTTTGCCTCTTTATAAATCTATGGTGAGGCCCCATCTGGAATATTGTGTACAGTTCTGGTCGCCATACCTCCTTAAGGATATTATGGAGTTGGAGAAAGTACAGAGGAGGGCAACCAGAATGATTAGGGGACTGGAACACCTTCCTTACCATCTGAGGCTGCAACAGTTGGGCCTTTTCACTCTTGAACGACGGCGTCTAAGAGGTGACCTGATTGAAGTTTATAAAATCATGCACGGTGTGGACAAAGTAGATAAGGAAAAACTGTTTTCCCTATCGCACAACACTAGAACTAGGGTACACTCCATGAAACGTTTGGGTACTAGTTCTCAAACAAATAAGAGAAAGTACTTTTTCACCCAGAGGAGTACTGGTCTATGGAACTCCCTGCCAGAAGAAGTGGTGACAGCTGTCAGACTTGACAGCTTTAAGAAAGGATTAGACAAGTTCATGGAGGACAAGTGTATCAATGGCTATAATTATGGCTACCTAAGGACAACCTCCGGGTTGGAGAGATAGGCAGGATATCTCTCAATGCCATTTCCAGGGAATCCTAAGCAGGTGAAGGCATCTCCTTGGGAATACCCTGAAGGAAATGGTGAGCCACTGTGTGAGACAGAATGCTGGACTGGATGGGCTGTGGCCTGTTCCAGCAAGGCTGTTCTTATGTTCTTATGTTCTTATGTTATGTTCTTAAGATAAGCTGAAATATTTGGGGATAATTATTTCAAATAAATTGGAAGAACTTAAAAGATTGAACTATGACAGCTTGAAAGCAGAATTTAAGATTAGAATACAAAGTCTTCAGAAGTTGAAGTTGTCTTGGTTTGGGAGGATTGCAATTTGCAAAATGATGTTGTTGCCGAGGATTAACTTCCTATTTGATGCACTTGCAATCCAATTGAAGGAAAAGGAAATTAATGAGTTTCAAAAGATGTTTAATAACTTCTGCAACGGAGGTAAGAAATCTAGACTGCCAAAGAAACTTTGGTATCTGCCTCATAAAGAAGGGGGTTTGGGAATGCCAAATCTGTTAGCGTATTATCGAGCATTTCAAGTTAAGAATGTTGTGAAGATCCTAGCAAGAGGAAAAGTAATTTGGGAGGAATTGGAGATAAAAGATTATAGGAATATTGGTAAAGTGATTTTTTTGGGAGCTAAGGCTAAAATGACAGGCACGAGCAATATTATGATGAGGGGACTCATGAAGGTATGGAAAAGATTAAAGAATGATTTGGTCCCAGATGTCTCTCCAATTTTGGAACTGGCAGATATGGTGTATTTTCCGATAAAAATAGATAAAAAATAAAGGAAATATTGGATAAAAATGAAGTTTCTTTGGTGAAAGAATGGTTAAGGACTTGTGGAGATGAAATTAAGAAGAAAAAACTGTTTGAACAGTTAAAATTGGATTGGTTTCAGATAATGAAGGTTGACAACTGGAATAAAAAATATAGAAGAGAATTATGTACAGATAGAGAAAAGACTGAATTCGAGGAACTGGTTTTGAAAATTCGAAAAGGAGATAAAAGTATTAAGGGTCTAGTAAGCAAACTCTATGCTTTAATAAATAAGGGTAGTGATCCACAGGAAGATTTGAAACTGAAGTGGGAACAGGATTTGAATATAAAATTAGGAAATGATGAATAGAGAAATAAGTGGAAAAAGAGGATAATGAGAACTATGTCAGTAAGAATTAAGGAACATAACTACAAAATGTTGTGGCAATGGTACCTGACACCACTGAGGTTACATCAGATTGACAATAAAAGGGATAATTTATATTGGAGATGTAAAGACACTGTTGGAACTTATGAGCACATGTGGTGGAGTTGTAAAGTGATAAATGATTTTTGGAGAAGAATAGAAAGAGAGATAGGGGAAATAATGGGTAAGAAAATTAAGCTGGCATCAGGTACCATTATGCTAACAGATGTGGAAGGTATGTGTTTAAATAAGGAGGAAAAAGAGTTATTAGAAATAATGCTAACTACGGGTAGACAATGTATTGCTAGAAATTGGAAAAATGATACAATTATACAGACGGGAGAATGGTATAAAGAAATGTGGAACCTAGCAATGAATGATAAATTGACATGGGAGATAAAAGTAAAAAGGGATAAATTGAAGGAAAATAGATTTTGGAATATTTGGAAGCCTTTTGTTGATCACTCCCTTATGGGTATGGAATGTTTTAGACCTGTACCATCTCAAAGTAGTTTTTGGAGATAATATAGAGACCAAACTTTCCAGGGCAATGTAAATATACACTGGGTGATTTGTAAATTGAAAATTTGGAGCTTGATAGTTGTTGATAAACAATTGTATTATTGAAAGCTTATATGAAAGTTATAGCTATAGTATTAATCCTCAAAGTGGATATTTAACAGTATGTATACTATAACGGATATTAGTTCAACTATCATTTATGTGGATATTTTTATGAGGTTTATGTATTCTTGTTTTGTTATATGATTTGTATGTTTGTAATGTTTTTTTCTTGAAAATATCTAATAAAAATTTATAAAAAACAACAACAACGTAGGCTATGGTGTGGTAGCAAATTTTTTTTGATGCCCACCGCTGCCCAGATCCCCCTCCCCAAAACACTGGTGCTGTACCTGTCAGTTGACTGCCAGAGGGGCACAATCACTGGAATATGCTAGCCTTTATTTTTCAGTGGAGAAATTATTGAATCCAATAATTTAATGGGATAGGTGAATAGTCTCAAGATTATGGGAAAAGCAAAGATCAAAACCTCTTGATTTTAGTTTGCCATCTGATGTCCACTCACGGCCAGGACAAAATGGAAATATGTTTGTTTTGTAAGGGGGAAAGGCCATGCTTTTATGTTTCCTGTGGGAAAACATGTGGGTGGGCGGGCTTTTTTTAATGGTTTTTAAATAGGGTCTTTTAATGGGGTTTTAAATGTTTTTAGCGTGAATGTTTTTATATTGTAAATTAGCATAGTTTGCCTGGCGTTGCAGGGCTGTTTTAAATTGTGTTGAAAGGTTTTATTTTTTGGTAATGTTTGTAAAAAAGAGGTTAGTCTGTAATTGTTCTTTTTAAAAAAATTATTTATGCACAATTCCTTTATGTTTTCATTTGTTAATTAGATTGTATTGTTGTGATACTTTACAGTAATAACAACTTGTATTTTGTAATTTTTCTAATGTGTTTTTGAATATTTGCTTTAACATGTACGTTAATTTTTGTTACGATGCCGGGCTGTTATAAACTGTGATCAGTTTGTTTGGGGTTTTTTTGTGGATTAAAAAGAGAACAAAGGATTATGTAATTTTTTCTAAATTTTCTATTTAACCAAATAATATTTTAGTATGTGACCTTTTTTAATGGTTGTATCATAGGTAATAATTTTAAAAATGTGAAAGTACATGTTTTTTACATTCAATATTTTAAAACTGTGTTTAGATTTTTTGGATTTTTATTTGAGTTACAACTAAACACAGGATTTTAGAAATCCTTTTATGTTATTTTTTTGAAATATATTTGTGATTTGTGTAAAATTATGATTTTGTGTTATGTTTTTGAGTTGTTTTTACTATTGTGCCCTGCAGGTGGGGCTGCTAGGGGTTTTGGTTTCATTTCAAGTGTTTTTTCTCTTCTGGCCTCTGGGTGGTGCTTCTTCCGGTAAGTTGTATTTGGTTCTTCATTTCTGTTCCGGACGTCATGGAGGGAGGACATGCTGGTAAGTTGTCTGGTTTTCTTTCTTCTGGGGTTTTTCTTTGTTTTGGTTTTGTGTTGGTGGGCTGGGAGGTGTTTCTGTTTGGTCTTTTGTGTGTTGGTTTATTTTTAGTTTGGTTAAATTGGTTTGTTTATTTCTGGTTGTTTAATTTGTTTTAATTTGTTGTTTGTTTGTGTTTTTCGTGTTGTAGTTAGGTGTTTTGTTTGTGGTTTAGATTTTGTTTGTGTATTTTGTGGTTTATTTATTTTTGTTTATTAATGTTTTTTAAAATTATTGATTTATTTTTGTTTTATTATTTTTGAATAGTTTTGGTGTTTGTTTTTGTTGTTTTCTTTTTGGTGATGTTGGTGTTTAGGGATTGTTTTGGTGTGTGCACGCACACACACTGGGCAGGTTTTAAATGTGCAGCCCAGTATGTGTGTGCTGTGCCCGGGTGAGTACCTCTGGGAGGCGAAGGCAACAACTGGAGGCCTGTTCGCTGCCGTTGCTCCTGGGGAATTGTTTGGCTTTCAACGGGGGGGAGGTACTGGTGCATTCCCCCACCCTGAAAGTGAAACACTTCTTTGGGAAGTAAAGGCAGCGACCGGAGCCTCGTTCGCTGCCTTATCTTCCCGGGGAATTGGTTCGCTTTCAAGGGGGGGAATGCTCCAGTACCTTTTTTTTCCCTTGAACCCCCCCCCCCCGGTTTTTCTGGTTTTTTCCACCCCAGCTCAACTTTCCTTGAGGCTGGTGGTGGTCTCGCCATGTCTTCGGCAGGGTAGCATGGAGGAGAGGGCGTCCCTCTCCCCCCCCCCCCGTTGCTCCGGGAAAGAAGGACGGTTGGTGTCTCTCGGTGGCGTTTTGTGCCTTTTATTTTGCGTGGCTGTGAGGCGCTGAGTCTGCTTGCTGGGGACTTGCGCTCCCATTGGTTTTTGTAAGTTTATTTTTCGTGCGCCAGCTTTCTCAACGTTCTGCGTGCTCACGGCACGCAGGACGCAGGATGCTGGGACTTGTAGTTTTCAGTTTGTGGTTTGCGTTCATGTGGCGGTTTTTTTATGCGGCTCGATTTTGATTGGCCACGATGCATTTCCCAACGTTCTTTTTGGTCACGCCTCTCAGCCTGATTGGCTGTGGCGCGACGTGGTGCAAGGAACATTGGGAATTGAAGTCCTTTTTCTTTGAGTGCATTCGTGGGTATCCTGCCCCACTGTCGCATTTCTCAACCTGACGGTTACCTTCGAACCCTGGTCGGGCAAGTGCACGAATGCTCGGTACAGGCTAACATGGCCTGGTGCAGGATCCTTTGTCACATTCCAATGGTTAACGCTCAGATTTATAGGTATAGATTGGTTGTGTGCTGACCAGAGTCACCCAGGCGAGGGGGTGGCAATACAAATCGAAATAAATATGTAACTATATAAATGATCAAGATTTCTGCTATATTGTCCCACTCAAGTTTTTCTCATTTCATCTGTCTCCACTGTTCCACTTTCTGTAATGTAATGAATTACAATTCAGCAATTTTTATTCTTCCTTGTTTGGGCCAGATGTGAAACTGCCAAAATGAAGCAACCTTTGGTGAATTCATTCCATACTTCCTTTTGCCTGACCCTTTGTGAGAATGCTTAGCCAGCACAAGGATTATTGCCTGGATTATGACCAATTGTGGTTCCAAATTACCACAATCTTCAAGGAGCAATGATCCAGAGGGAAGGGCAACTTGCTTGCATTTATACTTTCAAAGAAGGTACACGTCAGTGATCACTGCTTGATACCATCTGACATTGTTGGCCTTTTCTTTAAATGGGATCAAAGGGAAAAAATAGCAGAATCCTCACAACTCCACATCTTTGCCTTTCCAAAACAAAAAAACAAAAGAGCCAAATTATTTAAGCATTAACTTTAGCTCTCAAGTGTATAAAATTATATTGTTGCCAGATGTGTGTCTTCCACCTGGGATCTAGTGTGAAGACTAACCTGGCTTCAATATAATGTATGACACCATCAGAAGGAAGAGGGAAATATAGGTCTCCAAGAGAAATATCACAGAGGTTTGTTTGCTTAAATTGGTTGTGTGTATGTGTGCTGACTTCTTATTTCATTACAATTTTCTTATAATTCAAATTAAGACATCTTCTTAGTCACATTTGCCAGTCAGTTGCCTAAGAGGAACATTCTCACATGAAACTTTCTAAACCGCCTCCCAGAATGGTGACATCATTAATTTGCCTAAGCCTATTGTAACATCAGGGCAAATCCACCAGAGGAAAATCCAGAAGAAACAAGACAAGAGAGCTATGAAGATGAAGAAATTGCAAGAGAGGTCACAAAATGAAGAAGGATCAACCAAACCTTCCTTGAATGTATGGTCTTCATGTGGACACCTGTGACTGTTCTCACAAGATGCATGTGGACCACTTCTACAATCTGTGTTTGCATGGTTGTGGGTGGGAACAACCCATTCATTTTTTTTAATAACCATAATTCACATGGCCTACATCTAGGACTGGATGAATAGTTCTGGTGAGATACTTACTCCAGCAAAAAGAGCACACATACAATTTTTATGTGGTCCCCTCTTACTTTCCCATAAACATTCAACTTGATGAAGAATGGATTATGAAACTTCTTACTTTGTACACTTCATTTCTTTCAGGTTAAGGTGCTTTATAAAAGTCATTTTCTATCAGAATGTGTAACTATGTAAACAATCATGCATCACTTTTGGGAGTGTGCAATCTATATGTCTTGACATTTCACCAAATGGGATATTTTGCAGAAAAGAATACTCTTTTTACCTTGAAAGATATTGCCACTGAGTTTACACATCAAGAAATGTTGATTTTTTTCAATTAAAAACAAAAGTAACAGCTATATATGCTATCTAGAAGAAACAGCCCCAAAGTAAATGCCTACAAATTTATCTTCCACTCCCATATACATAACAGATGAATGAGCTATTCACAACTGCAATAATGGGGGCAATGTTCTTATCAGATGAAAATACCTAGAGGATATTTGGTCATGTATGAAAGTGTTCAACACTCAAGCAGATTAATAAAATACTTATTCTCTCTGGACTCATAATTTTGTTGTTGTCTACCCATCTGTTTAATTACCATTTTAACAACTGATGCTTTACACATCCCCTCAGGGATTCTGACCTTTATTTGTTGGGTGGGTTGCTTGCTTTGTATAATATGGGTCCTTATGTTTTTCAACAGAATATATAGTCATGCCTTATGCCTTTTTTTTTTGCACTGTGCATAGATTCACACATTTTAAAGTTTATATTAAAATGTTTGGAGGTTGTTCATTAAAGTAATTGGGGTCACTATAACTTGCAGGTGACATGATTGCATTTGACAATAACAGCAATTAAAATAAAGCAGAAATAATTAGAGGTTTGATCAACATTTTTTATTATAGAGCTTTGTGTGCTATATGTTTGCAGGGTCACAATATGTGTGCACAAACACCTATGGACACTAGAAGAAATGTATATGCCAGGGAGGTCAAATGCAGCATTTTATCTCTTTCTATAAAATGAACCCTGTTGGAGTGGGCCAGATATGGCCCGCTGGGTCATGGAAATGGCCCACTGAAGTCGGAGTGGTTGGACTCAGGAAGGCACACGAGGCAGAGGATGGTGAAAAGTCCAGCCCCGACTAAGGTCTGGATTGTGATATTTATTATTCTGGAGTTTGTACATGTGGGTTCTCCATGACCTCATTCAGAGGGCTTTTTTCCCTGTGGAAATTTACTGACCAGCCACATTCACAAAGGCTGCCCTGAGATGCGAATGCTTGTACGTCATCAGGAAGTTCAGTTGCCACTGACAACTGGGACTGGTGAGGACTATTGTTCTCCCATTATCTGGGGATCTTCCGGGTCTAACTTAAGGTCATCATGTTTACTCCAGTTTGACCTTTCCCACGACCTGTGGGCATGAGTCATGCTATTGTGTGTGCTTATCAGGGTTTGCCACCTTGTGAGAGCAGCCTGCATCTGACCAGGTCATTCAGCGATGGTTTATGAGTGAATTAATAATGCTATCAAATAATTGCCGGAACCCGATTTCTGTTCCCTAAGAGTCAGGGTGGTTCTCGAGGCGGTTTTTTCTGCCGAGCAAACCCTGCAGGAACAGTTTAGGCCAATTGCATGAGTGGGCAATCCATAGAACCCACTGCCAAAGTTTGTGAATTAAGTACAGTGTTTTTTATTTCTTCCCAGACTTAAAAGAGAAGCCAAGTGTCTCATTTGGCACAAAGCCATAATTTCCAGGCTGCCAGAATGTCACTAGCTCAAGAAAATATTTAAGCTAACTTGAGCTCCATAAAGGTTCTTCTCTTCAATCTCATTCCTTCCCAGGAGAAGTGATTCTACAACAAATATCCTATGTGTTTTAAAATCAATCCAGTCCATAGGGCCATTCAAATAAATTCATTTGCTTGATGGTAGCCTCCATTCCACATACAAAAGCAAAGATGACTGGCAATTGAGTTACTTCAGCAATGACAATGTGGCAGCACTCTTCATCACTTGGGAGGACAACAGAATAGTTCAGGGCTTCAAGGTTGTTAGAGGTATTTTCTGATGGTTCGGCCCAATGACTCCAATAATCAGTTCATTGTCTTTATAACGTTTATTTCCACTGGGTGCTCGACATCTTCCGTGTCCATGGTGCTGATCCGAGTGTCCTGCGCTCCAGATTTGTTGTGGGTCATACCTTCTGATTCATCGGGCCTTGCTTCGGGCAGTGCCGATTTGACCCCTTCATGTCCCTGGTCATTTGCCAAAACTTCGTTCGCGTGTATCTTGCCCCAATTTGCATGTTCGTGGAATGTGGCTGATCTTGAGATCACCAGCTTTTGATTGTGGTCCAGGAAATGGTACGCCTTTGAGCCTGGCTTGTACCCTAGGAACCTCAGTCTTCTGGTTATCTTGTCACCTTTCCTTCTCAATTGCTTGGGTATGTGCACATCTGCGAGCACTCCGAAGACATGACGGTGGGCCAGCTTGGGTTTTCGGTTATACATGGCTTCCTAGGGTGTCTACCCAATGACGCTGGACCACAGTCTGTTTAATGTGTAGTTGGAGTATATCAGTGCCTCCCACCAATATGAGAAGCTTAGGCCAGCATCTTCTATGGCGCATCTGATCATGGTTTGAAGTACTCCATTCCTTCTCTCTGCGACTCCATTCTGGAAAGCTGAGAATGGTGCGGTCTTGAAGTGCAGCATCCCCTTCTCTTTTATCCATGCTTCAAACTCTTTAGACAGAAATTCTGAGCCTCTGTCCGTCATCAGTTGCTTTATGTTTACGTTGTGTTGGGTTTGTATTCTCGTGTAGAGCTCCTTGAATTTGCTGAATGCCTCATCCTTTACTTTGAGCGTGTACACAAAACAGTACCGGCTGAAATCATCGACAATTGTTAGGAAGAATCTCTTCTGGCCTATTGATTTTCTGAGCGGTCCTACCAAGTCGAGGTGCATGAGCTGGAATGGGTGGTCCGATCTCCTGGAGGAAGTCTTTGGTCATGGCTCAGTTTTGGTCTTCGAGCTCTTGCACACAGAACATTCTAGGTAGTTCTTGCAATTCTTGATCCTTAATCCCTCTGAGCATTCTAGCATTTTCTTGACAGTGGGGAAGCCTGCATGCCCCAATTTTCTGTGTAGCAGGTGCACACACTCATCATGGTCAGGTTTCCCTATGGCCGTTTGCTTTCCCATTTCTTTGATCCCTCCACTTCCCATGGAGTCGTGGTGGTTAGCCACTTCCCCTTCTGTTTTTCCGCTTCCCTGGTCCTCAGGGTTGTCTGTTGCGCTTTCTTGTGCCATTTCTTCATCGTTGTCGTCGAGCAGTCCTATGGTGGCTTGTCTCTCTTGGCCTTCATCAGCGATGAAATATGGTAATCTGCCTGTGATTTCTACCTTTCCTATCTCTTTTCCCCTTCTTTCAATGAATGCCTTCTTGTTTCTGAAGACTATCCTTAAGTCTGGGTCCTCTGTGAGTTTTGTGGTAGCTAAAATGTTGTATGGAATTTTGGGGGCATAAAGCACTTTATGGATCAGTCCGATTCCAGGGATGTGTATGTTGCCTCTACCAGTCACCTTGGCGTGTTCTTGGTTGGCTACCCTGATCCTGGAGGAGTCTTCCTCAAATGAGTCAAATATCTCTCTGTGACATGAAGTGTGTGTGGTGGCCCCGGAGTCGATCAGCCATCGCTGCATGCGGATGTTAGTGGGCCTGGTTGCCCCATGTCGACCAGTCTCATTCCTGTGCTTCACGGCATTTACTGAGTCTGGCCTATATTTCTCTGGATCTCTCTGGGATCTGGGCTGCCTGCCCGGGCTGGGTGATCTCCACCTTCTGTTATCTCTATCCCTGTTATCTCTTTGCCTACTCGGGTATTCATCTGGTGATACGTGTCTCGGCCCTTGAGTATTCCCGTGGTTCTGCGAAAACAACCCTTTTGTGTGGCCTATACTCTCTACATATGGCTGCCCTGTCTCTTCTGAGGTTGTCTTCGGCTATGAGTTTTCTGGTGATGTAGTCCAACGTGACGTTGTCACCGACTGAGTTGTATATCTGGGTCAGGAAGTCGTCCCAACTCGGGTCAAGGGAGTTATAAATAATGCTAACTAGGTGTTGCTTGGTGATGGTCTCACCTCTCCTCACTAGGTCGGACCACATACTATTCAACCTCATCAAATGTTCACCCATGGTGCCTCCCTCTCTGATCCTGCATGCAAAGAATTCCCTTAACAGTAGGCATGTTGCACTTTTGTTCCTGCAATAAAACATGTTATATAGCTTTTCCCAAACATCATAAACAGTTGCCCCATCTTTGATACACCCATACATAGATGCATCAATGGTACCCAAAAATAAGCAAAAAAACTTGTGATGCACTCTGTCCACCTCCATGGTCCACAGTTTCTCGGGTGGATCTTGGATCAGGTGTAAGGCCCCTTCCCTCATTAATAGTACCTGAAATTGCTGGGCCCAGTCCATGAAGTTTCTTCTGGAAATGTTCAGGATTGGAAAGTTGCTTGGCAGTTGGCTCTGTTGGATCTGGTTGCTTGAGTAGTTTTGATGTCCTGGGCTGTCTTTAAACTGGCAAAAAGGAATGGGTACACTGATTGTTGGTTTTAAAGTTCCCGCCTATCCTTTTTTTGGTTCCCTGCAGGGGGAGCTCGTTCTTCTCTCACTGCTTGATTGGCTGGTTGTGGCTTATATTTCCTCTTCTCTGCCAGAGGGGGAGCTTTGCTGTCTTGTCTGCGCCTGCATGGAGTTCATTTTCCTTCGGTCATTGAGGTGAGTGGATCTCTGTTCCGGAGGTCCTGCTTGCCTTGATTGGAGCATCGCTGGAGGAACGGATTCATTGCTGGGGCTGCCTTGCTGATCGGGGTGCTGGGCGAAGTCGTTGGGGTAGTGTCTCCATCCATGCCGGGCTGTAGGAGTTCCGTAGCGCCGGGACTCCATCTCCTCGAAGCGTGGCCTGGCGTTGTGCCCTGCATCATCATCGGGGCCTCTCCCACGGCTGGATTGGGTCGGTGAAGGGTTCCAGTAGGTCTCCGCCTCCCGCGTTTCCCTTGCATGTGCCCTCGGTTCCCTGTATCCCTCGTGTCCACAATCGGCCCCCTCACGTTGGTTTACTTCCATGCGGTGGTCGGGGCATCTACCGCGCTCGTCTCGCCCGCAGTAGGTCGTTTCCGGGGAAGGGTCGCATCCCCTTCTATTTATTGTCGTGGGGGGAGCCTCTGCCCCCCTTGGGAACTCGGCCACGCTGCTGGCGGTGTCCCTTCCTGGCGCTTTCCTTCCGCTTCCCATTCCCCTTATGGTTCCCGTGGGCTGAGGGTCAGCATATCCCATGTTGCTGGGACCCATGCGTCCACCCTCCCGGGCCCTGGGGTCCTTTCCTTTCTTCATGTTGCTGGGTCGTGTGGGTCCCCCCTGGGCATTTCTAGCTGGATGGGGATTCCCGCCCGGTGGTTTGAATCTGGGGCCGCCACTTGTGGTTGGTCAGCCCCCTTGGTCAGATTCGGTATAGGCGTTGCATTTGGGGTTTCCGCCACTGGGGTCCCCGGGATAGGGCTTACCGTGCCATAGTTGGGGTTCTTGCTTTTGCCGTTTATCAGGGTCAGTAGTTTCGCCATGGAGATGGTCCTTTTTCCTGCGATCATCTTCTGGACTTCGGTTACCTGGATCGTGTATGGGTTGTTCCCATAGTCGGGTGCCCCTCCGGTAGCCTTTTCCGTTGCCAGTTGGGGTTGTGGAGTTTGGGGTCCATCTGTGGGCCCCATGGGTTTGGCCTGCATCTTGGCCCCCACTTTGCTCGTCTGGGTCTTCCTTTTGGTCATCCTTGTTATTTTGGGCAAACCATATCCTCTGCTACCATTTGTTAGAGGTATTTTCCGATGGTTCAGCCCAATGACTCCAGTATTCAGCTCATTGTCTTTATAATGTTTATTTCCACTGGCCGCATGGTGGTCAGTGAGAATCAGGGGTCAGGGGAGGAGAGCCATCGGGTGAGTGAGGGTCCTTTAATAGGGTTAGGTGAGGTCAGAGGGTTAAAGGTCAGAGGGATAAGGTTACAGCAGCAAGGTATTATGGTACATGTGGTTCAGGCAGTGTGATATTACATCTGAACAAGGTTCCTTCAACCAGAAAGAAATAACCAGAAAAAACAGGAAGACTAGTTAGAGGGTGGCCACCATTTTTCAACAGCATCTACAGGTGCAGTTGTCTCATTGTCTAACAATAGGGATTGTCTTGCTTGCTACTCACCTTGTGGAACGAGCTATAACCTTGGCTAAAAACTATTTTGATCTTTCCTATCAATCTAACCTGTGAGTATAGCAGACATAGGAAACATGCAATATCTCTCTTAGGAAATATTCTTTATTGTCCAAAGTCAATCTTAAGGAGCTTGGAGAAAGATGGATACACTTGCAATGATGGATACACTGACCGAAATTGTGCCTGGCTGCATGGTCTAGAAAAGATAATTAAGAGTATATCATAAACTTACAAAATGGTGAATATGTGGGTGCTAGACAAAACAAGGCTGAACTGTATCTTAAAGTGAAAGTGATTAAACTGAGGTAATCATACTTTGAGCCAAGAGAGAACAAGACTCATTGGGTGGAAAAAACATAATGCTGAGAAAAGTGGAAGGCAGCAAGAAAAGAGGAAGACTGATCATGAGATGTATTGACACAATAAAGGAAGCCATGACTTTGAGTTTTCAAACCTGAGGTGGTTGTTAGTGACTAGGCCTGGAAGACACATTGCACTGAACATGAATGCAAAGTGGCCTTGGGTGCACTTATCTGTAGGTGGTACAGCTGAGTTTCTGTTTACTTTGCTGTCTCTCAGAAGACTAAAGCAGACATAGATACAAAATGCCATGGGACACTTCTAGCTTTTCCAAATATGCATTACACTGACATGAGATAATAAAGATGAACATAGACCACACATTCTGCACCATACTTGTCAAGTTTTGGATTTGGAAATAAGGGAAATTTCCCAGCAAATACGGGATACTTAACAGCTATGCTTATCCTGTGCTGCCCTCCAATGGTGGCAATAGGGCATTGCAATCTAATTAATAAGGGATGACGGCGGGAAAGAGGCTGAAATAAGGGGTTTTCCTGGCCAATAAGGGATACTTGACAGCTATGTTCTGCACATGCCTACCACAAAATAGGTATCACTGAAACTCACATGAATCCAAAGATGAGCAAAGATGTTTTGGACACCTACCACCCTTCACCTGCCAAATTGAATTGATAAGGTTGCTACCCAAAAACATCTGGAATGCCTTAATTTGCCCTCTGTAGGATTGGGGCCGTGAAGAGGCCCTTGGGGTCCCGGAGGAGACTGGTCAAAGGAACAACACGAGACAAGATGGAGCGAAGACCAGTAGTTTATTGAGGAAAAGACATCATCATTTATAGGAATTCAAGGCAGCGTGTGATACAATTGTCATCTGACAGAAAATCACATCACCCATTTACTCGGGTTAATGGGGAATCTCTCCTGGGGAAGTTAATTAACTCGGGCAAACACTGACAGGGGAAATCCATTGTTCGGGGTTTACACCAGGGTAAATATGGCCACTATTTGCACTTTGGCTTGGGCTGATCTGTGAGTCAGTGATTGCCTAATACGTAACGGAGGTTAGCGATTCTCCTTCCTCAGCAGAATCGCCGGTCAGGTCAGATGCGGGTGAATAAACCCTATGATTATTACTATTAATCCGCTCCCCAATTTCCATACTGGCAAGGGCCAGTGACCAGGAACCTTCTTCGCCGGTGTAACCTCTGCCAGGGGCTGAGTATGCCAATTGTGCCCGTGGAATCCATATCTCCCCTTATTTTGTTATTTTTGGACCTGACAGGCGACCCTGCGCAAGAGGGGCATCAGCTGGTGTACGGGAACGACGCTTCGGGGTTCCCCCCATGGGGGACATCTCGACAACAGTGAGGGAATACATTGCATGAAACAACATCCTGCTATGCCTAGTATTATCACCCCCACAATCACTTTGAGCGTCCTTTGGAGCCACCCCCACGGGAGCCATGACCACAAGGAATTCCACCAATCCCATGAAGAACCCTCCTTGATGTTCTTGACTAGGGTGTGGAGGTCCGTGAGCTGGCTCTGTACTTTCCGGGTATTATCTGTGAGATTAAAGCAACACATGCCATGAACAGATTCGCAACCCAAATGATGTAACAACAGAAGGTAGTCTATAGCTGCTCGATTGTCTAGGATGGCATGGCGAAGCTCTGCCTGCTCCTGATTGAGCAGCGCTATCGCTGAGGAGGTATGGTTAATGGCCTTTGCTAATCCGCAAGACAATTGACCAATTCTCCGGGCGTTGCCGATGGCTAAGCCTGGCACGCCAAGTATGCTGACTGCCAACGAGACGTACTCAGCTGGACTCAGAACCCTAATGTTGCTGTCGCATGAGCTGTCTAACTGGGTGACACGAGTGTGTCGTATGGGTGAGGAAACATTTGTGCTTGGGGTAACCATATCCTTAGTGGGGAGTAACAATGTCAAACGACTGATACAACATATAGCATCTGACACATTTGCGGGAATGTAGTTCCAAGTGTACTGATTGCATGTAAAGAACCAACCTGAAGGTAGGGTAACGTGAGCATACATTGCACCAAGTGTCTGTGGGTTACTACAAGTCCAGTTGCCGCTGCCAACTTCAAGGCAGCGGCGCCGAGTTCGGCCGACTGCAGAGCAGCCAGTCATTCGAGCACAAGTAGAGTTCGGGCTGACCGCCACTCGCGGGGTGTGGAGAGTGGCTGCATCAGCCGGCAAAGTCATAGTCAGCCGCATTTCCCAGCAGGCATATTCTGAGGAACTCGCTGGGAGGTATGGGCTGAAAATCCGTTTCACTAGCCAGTCACCATCCCTGGGGTGCGCGCCTGGAGTGTGGCACACTGGGATAAGACAGGTGCTCAGAATTGAGGCAGAACCAATGTCCTGCTTCAGGCAAAAATCGGACTGGTTGATGAGACCCGCCAACCTTTCCCATATGTTGTAGTGCATCCGGGCAGAGAGATCTCCGCCTGGCATCAAATCGTTGGCCTTCAGTGAGGCTGCCTGAATGCCTCCCCCCGCAAGCAGGGAGAGGGTCAGGATGATGGTGACTGCCACGGTGTTGGCATTAATCTGGGCAAAGACTGCAGCCACGAAGTTCTCTGGTGTCGGTTCCCTCTCCTCGCATCGGACGACGTCCTCGGCCTCACGGCAAAGGATCTTGACCATCCCCCAAGTGACCTTTGGCTCCGTCTGCTGTCGCCGCTTCTTCCGTCGGGTCCCCTCGGTCAGGGTGAGGTCCTCCATCTCCGGGATCGGACTCGGGTTGGTCTGGGTCCACGCCATGTGGTTCCAAGTGAGGCTTAACACACCGAGCTGGAATCCAAACGACACCTGTAGGAGACATAACTGCAGCATACCCTCTTCCCCAGGTTACGAGTGGCGCCGGGCCCCTCCAGGAAGGGTCCGGTGGCACCCGGTAATGGACCAGAGGTCGCGGGAGAGCTTCCGAACGGCGGCGTGCAATCGGAAAAAACATTAAGGTGATTGTAAGTGAACAATACCTTATTCAGACAATGCTGTGCCTGACCCTGTGACTTGGGGAGGGCTGGTGGCTCCCCCCTTTCTGTTTGTTTGTCAATATAGGACTTGAGTGTCCGATTGACTCGTTCCACAATCGCCTGCCCCTGCGGATTGTAAGGAACGCCAAAGGTATGCTTGATGTCCCAGGTGGCCATGAAGTTAGCTAACTGCCTAGAGCTGTAGGACTGGGCGTTATCGGTTTTCATGTGCCGTGGTTTGCCCATTGCCACGAAGCAGGCAAGGAGGTGCTGCTCCACGTGGGAAGCAGTCTCCCCTTTTTGCGCTGTCGCCCAAACGAATTGCGAGAAGGTATCAATGCAAACGTGCATGTACTGCCATCTGCCAAACTGCGGGACATGTGTGACGTCCATTTGCCACACCTGGTTAGCCTCTGTCCCTCGTGGGTTGACCCCCCACGAGGGCCCCCCCGGTGCCCCTGCTCAATGCTGACAAGAGCGAACTATGCCTTGGGCTTGAGAAAGTGGCAGGTTAAACTGTCTGGCGAGCGCTTTGGCATTCTGATGAAAGAATGCATGACTCTGAATTGGGGTAGTGAAAACACCCAAAACTGACCGTTGCTGAATTTCCTTTGCGGCCGCATCCACTCTGCTATTGTCCGCCGAAATCGGACCCGGTAGGTCCTGGTGACTCCGGATGTGGGCAATATAGAGCGCTTCCATGCAGTTTCGCAAGTGAAATTGAGCTGTGAGGAACAAACGCAACAAATTTTTGTCTATCGCGGGAGTGATGTATGCTCCCGGTAGACTGTGAAGCAAATTCCTAACATACTGACTGTCAGTAATAATGTTGAGGCGCTCTTTGGCGAAGGTGCACAAAGCAAGGTTCACCGCTGCCAACTCTGCCCGCTGCGCGGACTTCTGTGGAAGAGTTAGAAGCGTGCGCCAAGCCTGGCCCTCCTGCCAAGTTAAGACACCATATGTGCGACCCCATCAGTAAAAACTGTTCTGGCCCCCTGAAGTGGAACCAGCGAGATCAATTCATACAAGCTGACTGTCTGCGTTTGAAGCGAGACAAGTCTGGGGTCCTTTGGCAAGTGGTATGCCAAGCATCCGGTGAATCCCTCCAAGGCAATTGGAAGCGAGTCACCGAGCTGCATCAGCTGCTGAATTTGCTCTTTGGTGAATGGGACCACGATTTTTGCTAAGTCGTGCCCTGAAATGTCCCTAGCTCTCAGCCTTCCGCGGTAAACCACCGCGGAGACCAATTCCTGGGGAGGAACGATGTTTCAGGAAGAGGTGTTCGGCAAGTACACCCATTCCACGATGTTCGCTCCTTTCTCGGAGTCCACTCCTAGGGCTCCGGTGAACATGGATCCGGCCCGAACGATGTACAAGTTCAGGATCGGGGCATATGGCCCCTGAGCAATCCTGTCCACCCACCTTTGACTGAGAATTTGGTTGACTTTCTCGAGAGCCAAACGTGCCTCTCGAGGAATTTGTATCCGGTCTGCCGGCTGCCTACCTAGCGTTAGCAGCGAGAAGAGCGGTTTTAAAAGATCCGTATCCAATCTGAAATACGTTCTGGCCCAATTAATGTTATCTAAAACTTGCTGTAATTCTACCAATGTGACTGAGTCTTTCAAGTTGATCTGGGGCAAAACGGGAGCTGCGAAAGAGCGGAGAAGGGCTAGGTTCTCTGTACTTTCTCTGGGGCAATGAGTAACCCTTTCTCCCCCAGGCTGGCCTGGAGGTCTGCAAACATTTCGCTGCCGAGTTGTGGCACTGCGGCCAAGATATCATCCATGAAATGGCAAACTAAAGCTGTGGGATGAAGGCTTCGAAACTTTGCCAGTGCATTGTGAACATAAATTTGGCACAGGGTGGGCGAATTGAGCATCCCCTGTGGCAAAAATTTCCACGCGTAACGCTGCGTGGGCTCACTGTGGTTCACAACCGGCACCGTAAAGGCGAACCTTTCCCTGTCCCTGGGGTCTAAGGGAATGGTGTAAAAGCAATCCTTCAGGTCTACAACCAGGATCTCCCAACCCTCGGGAATCATATTCGGATTTGGGATGCCGCATTGGAGCGGACCCATTGGCTATATGCATTTATTGATCTCCCTGAGATCGTGGAGGAGTCGCCACTTCCCCGACTTCTTCTTAATGACAAAAATAGGCGAATTCCAAGGACTAGTGGACTGCTCAATATGTCCTGCGTCTAGCTGTTCTTTAACCATTTGCTTTAGGGCGACTAATTTTCCCCCCACTACCGGCCATTGTTCCACCCAGACTGGCGTGTTGGTGAGCCATTTAAGTGGCAAAGCCATTACCCGAAGGTAAGAGTGGCACCGTATTGCTGTAAAATGTCTCACCCCCAAAGGTTGATGTGCACGTCCAGAATGTGCGGCCGAATGACCGCTGTGCCGTCAGCCTTGGGGATTGTGACTTCCACCCACTCCCGGCTCCTAAACGCTTCTTGGATGCCGCCTACCCCCCACACATCGGAGACCGGCTCAATGGCCCACTCCCGTGGCCACTGGCTTCGGCTGACCACACTGACGTCAGCTCCGGTATCCAGCAACCCTGAGAATGATTTTTTATTCAAAAATACCTCGATAACTGGTCGCTGTTTCCACTCTATGTTGGTCTCCACTGTCGCTAAGACTTGGTATCCTTGCACTGCCTCACTTGCGCTCGAGCGGTCTTCTGACCCGGACCCTGCGCTGTCCCTGAGCTTTCCCTGGCTATCTGCTGGCGAGTTACAAGGAACCATAATCAGTTGCGCTAATGTGTCTCCCTTGTGAATGGTTTGGGGTAGGTGCGTCCAGAGTTGAACTTGGAGAACACCCGAAAAATTGGAGTCAATGACTCCCGGAATTACAAGAATTCCGCGTGCTCCTGCTACACTGCGAGGCAAAACTAAACCTATGAAGCCCTTGGGCAGGGGTCCCATGTACTGGGAATCCACCAGATAGACTGTGCCTGGCAAGTCGCATGTGACGTCCGCCTGGCAAGTCAATTCTAGCCCTGTACTACCCTTGGGGCTGGCCTGCGCCTTCGCAATGCCTGGAATGTGAAGGGAATCTAATCTAGCTCTGGCTCGCCCAGAGCAAGGGAAGTCTCTGTTTGGACCGGGGCCAGAGACGTGCCCGCGTTCCGGTTTCCCGAATTCGGACAGTATCTGGACCAATGGTAGCCTTTCTTACACTTTGGACACGGGGTGGTTGGAGCCTTGGAACGGCCGGAATGTTGTCCGCCGCTCTTGGATCGGCACTCCCTAGCGAAGTGACTGACCTTGCCACAATTGTGACATGCCCCTTTGTTCTTAGGTCTTCTACCCCCTTGCACCGCTGCCGCCAGCAGACCCATTTTGTAGGAGTTTGTGCCAATGTCGACGCAAGCTCTAATCATGTCCGTGAGAGTCAAGTCGGGATGGTTACCCAGTGACTGCAAGATCTTACGGCAGTCGAGATTGGCGTGGTCTTTAGCCAATTTCATCATGAGCTCTTGTTGGGCTTGCTCATTATCGATCTGCCTACTAATCGCTTCCTCTAAGCGATTGACAAAGTCCATGTAGGACTCCTGGGCGCCCTGTTTGACTGCGGTGTAATTTTTGGCTGCTTTGCCAGTTGCTGGGACTTTGAGGAAAGCCCTGAAGGCCACCTCAGCTGACATCTTAAGGGTGGCGAGTGGCAACTTGGTCTGCGCATCGATGGATTCGAAGGCACCTGAGCCATATAACTGGTCAGGAAGTACTGCTCCTCCCATCCTGGCAGCCCTTGCCTGAGCCTCGAGGCGATACTCGCTGTCCCATAACAAATACTGGCTGGGGTTGAGCATCATCCGCATGACGGCTTTCCAGTCGTGCGGGATGAACATGGTGTTCTCGCACACTTGCTGAAGCGTGCCCCTAGTGAACCGACTTTGGAGTCCTGTCTCTGTAATGGCCTTCCGTATAGCCATGAGGAGCTTATACGGGACTGGTGAATGAACTACCTGCTGCTGCCCTGTGAGGGCATCCATTTCCAAGCGAATTGGACAAATCTGACTAAGCTCAGCTAACTCTTCTGCTGGCAATTCCCCCTTCTTGATCTCTTCCTCAACTGTGCGCTGAAGGGCACTCTTAGTTTGGGAACCTGTAGCTGTCAGAGAAGCGCCAGCGCTCCCCATTCCATGCATTCCACCGGTGACTTCTGCAGCTGTCACCGAGGGAAAGCTCCCTACACTACTCTGCTTAAACTGTAATGACGGATAGAGTGCCGTGGGCGCCGATGGCTCTACTGACGCTGGGGGTTCCTTAGCCTCTACCCGGACTGGATCTACCTCTGCTAAAAGTTTCCTACATTTACTCCATGTGCGAATTATGCCCTCTGGAGCTTTCGGGGGTTGCTGAATGCAGTCTCCTATCTGATCCCAGAGCTGAAGGATTAACGTACCTGCTTCTGGGTAAAGCAGGCAGTGTTCCCTCAAGAACACCAAAAGTCGCGCTAGCTCTCCACTGTGAAAGCGTAACTGATATACCCTGGCCAGGATTTTGAATTCCTCCTCATGAATTCTTTGGCTAGCGGAAGGACGTTGCCGCTGAGGACAAGTCCCCATATTACCTGCGGGGTCCTCTGAAGTCTCCTTCTCGGGATGAGTCGACGCGTCTGTAGTTCAGGCAATAGGTTTTGCATGACGATTCTCTGGGTAGAGCTCGGAGCGTGGCCTGCCACCACGGGCCCTCGGTGGCCTCTGCGCTGTCAGGGGTTCACAGCTGACCCTGAGCGGAACGCGTTTTTCCGTGCTGCAAGCCGCCGCGAAAGTCGGAGCAAGCTGTAGGAGAGGCATCCTCGTCGCGGAGCTGTCTTCCCGATCGGCTGGCTTACCGACCGGGCTGCCGCGCTGTCCTCCGGGATGATCGGACACAGTTCTAGCGTAGAACCGGACCGCGTGATCACTTACTCTCGGGTAAGATCACGTCTCGGGGTCACCAGATGTAGGATTGGGGCCGTGAAGAGGCCCTTGGGGTCCCGGAGGAGACTGGTCAAAGGAACGACACGAGACAAGATGGAGCGAACACCAGTAGTTTATTGAGGAAAAGACATCATCATTTATAGGAATTCAAGGCAGCGTGTGATACAATCGTCATCTGACAGAAAATCACATCACCCATTTACTCGGGTTAATGGGGAATCTCTCCTGGGGAAGTTAATTAACTCGGGCAAACACTGACAGGGGAAATCCATTGTTCGGGGTTTACACCAGGGTAAATATGGCCACTATTTGCACTTCGGCTTGGGCTGATCTGTGAGTCAGTAATTGCCTAATACGTAACGGAGGTTAGCAATTCTCCTTCCTCAGCAGAATCGCCGGTCAGGTCAGATGCGGGTGAATAAACCCTATGATTATTACTATTAATCCGCTCCCCAATTTCCATACTGGCAAGGGCCAGTGACCAGGAACCTTCTTCGCCGGTGTAACCTCGGCCAGGGGCTGAGTATGCCAATTGTGCCCGCGGAATCCATAGCCCTCCCTTGCACAAGTTCAATCTTATGGGTGCTCCTGTCATTCTCTTCCAAAGAGGGTTCAAGTAAACATGACATCAGGCTCCCAGTCCTTGTTCATTATTTGCTTCTGGCCTTGGTCAAGGTAACTAAGTTGCATGTTGTTTCAAGTGGTTGGTAAGTTTTAGGACTTTTTACTTATGTGAAAAAAGCTTTTTTAATCCTGGAAGTTCATCCTTTCGACACTATTTCTGAAGTTATAGTAAAGGTGTGATTGTGTTACAAAAACTGCTGTATGAAAAATATGATGCAAGAAATAGCAGAATGTGGAAAATAGCTAAGTAAATGCGTGCACCGTGTGTGATTTAAGGAGCTTACAGTTACATAGCAGAATGGAGCTCCATAAGAGAGTAAAGTTATTATTGATTGTTCAGAAGATTTTCTTTCAACTCTGCCAGCATCAGACAGAACAGATGGTCTGATTTTCTTCTCACTCCCTTCATGTAATTCAGGAGTGATTACTCAGAAGTCAGTAATTTGAACACCAGGCAAGCATGTTAGAGAATTGACTCCTCCCATTTTCATTTTGCTATGTTATCTCTAAATCTGCCTTCAGTGGCTCAGTGAAGTGTGAGGACACGTGACAGAGGCCATGGCATGCTCCATTTTCAATCCTTGGTGGAACATTTTCCTTGCTGCTCTCCTTTTTCTTTTTAATAAGTCATTCCTGGTTTAGCCTCCTATATACTTGGGACCATGGAAGACAGAGGGAAAGAAATTGCTAAAAGAAATATTGCAGCCTTGTGCCAGCTTGTTCAGCTTCAAAACAGCCTTGAGACTCACTCCCAGCTACATGGAAACTTAATGTTCATGCACTGTTCAATCGGCTATAAAAGTCAAGAAAATGACTTATAGGAATGGAAAATTCAGGAGTTTTCTCTTAACGCTATAACTCAAGTTCTGTCCTGTTCTAACCTGTTTGCACCAAAAGTGTAGCACAAAAGTAAGAAATTAACTAATGCCTATGAGAAAAATTGTTTGGCAGTCCAATACCGGAAGAATACATTTGCTCATATCATTCTGTCTGTACATTAAGGTCACTACTGGAGGAGACCTGTCTTGTTGGTGTTTTTATATAACACGAATGCACTTATTATCTTCCAAAATCAAGAGGAAATTTTCTGTGATGGTTCCTTGATCATTGAATGCCTTTCTACTAGAGGCCTGCCAGAAGCACACACTGTATTTTGGAAATAAAAACAATTTTATTCACATGGGGGGGCGAGGGTGTAGTTTAGAAATCTGTATGATATTTTTATGTAACTTAAGATTAAACTTTAAATTGCTATGTTGTGTTGTATTGCCACTCTCCCCTCCTCCCAATATCTGGCCAGGGGAAACATTTTGTCCTCCCTACCTCATGTGGAAGAAGAATGGAGACAGACTATCCTCCCACTGAAGAGGAAATAGATTGATCATTACATGCCAAGTGTCCAAATGATGTCTCATACATTAGTTGACTCTGGTGTCATCATTGCCTGAGTTGTCTTCATTTATTTTGGGATGGCAATGAATTCTTTTTTATTTTGTTTTTAGGTACATTATCATTCTATGCAATGATGGTATACATTTTTAATTTATTCACATACTGCAGGCATATCAAAGCCATCTTGCATGCAAGATGCATCCAAAAACGTTACATGAAAAGAATCGAAGGTATTCACAAAGCACATATTGCAAGCGCGGCGCCAAAATGGCCGCCGCGCCCTTTGCGGGCCCCCCCCCCACAGGACAGAGAATCCGGGTAGTTAGGGGCGTGGCCAGCTCCCTTATAAAAGGGGTGGCCACGAGGCAGCCGAGCTGCCATTTTACCTCAGCGACGGAGCGGATAAGTTTTTTCCCCTGTGTCTCCGTCGCTCGTTAGCTTACCGGGAAGCCTTTTGGTAGCGATTCTGCCTTGCCGGCTTCCCTTTTCTGCTTCGGAGGAGATGCCTTCGAAGAAGAAGGCGGCTTCGAGTTCAGCTCGCGCTGTTAGGAGGCGCAACCCAGGTCGGAGGACCGCGGTGCCGCCTCCTCAGCAGCCACCTTTGCTAGCCCCGGCCGGGGCCAGCGGAATGGGGTCTATTGCCCCTTGGCCCGGAGTGGGCGATCAGAGTACGGGCGCGGAAGGGGTTCCGGCCCGCGGCCCACGAGCGGTGGACACCGCTCCTGCTCCTGCCCACTCTGTCGGGCCTACTCCTCTTGGGCCGCAGCCTCTCCCTGGGCCCTCTAGCCTTGGGGGGTGGTGCAGCCCCCTGCCTTGGCAAGTTTCTCCACCAACCCTGCCGGGCTTCGGTGCTGGCCAATGGCCATATGTGGGTCCCGGGGTACAGGGACCTGTACCCATGCCTGGACCAGGCGGGCCGGCCGGCCCTTTGCCCATGGTCAACGTGGACACCTTGCTGGCCCGCATTGCGGCCCTGGAAGCCTCGTTGGCTCGGGCCAGTCAGGCGGGCGCCCCCTTCGGGGTTCCTCTTGAGGTGCTGTCGGCAGGAGGACAACAGCCGGCGGGGAGGGTCGAGCTGCTGCAGGCGCGTGGCCCGGTTTCGGCCACTGCCTCGCAGCTCCCCAGCCAGCAATCAAGTGCGGGTCAAGCCCCGTTGATGAGCTCTACGTCGGTCGTGAGCTCCGACGCCCCCAGTGGGCCGGAACCCCCGGTGGGGGCGGCCCGCGGGGGTGCAGCATGTGAGTATACGGTGCAAGCGAGTACATCCACACACATTCCCAATCAAGGGGGGGCCTTTCAATGGCCTTGGCCTCGCGCGGGTGGTGCGGGGGCCACGCTGTCGGCGACCCACCCGGCGACGACGACTGCCACCTTGGGCACTGGGGTGGGCATTGGTCCTTACACTGCAGGGAATGTTCTGGGGGTGGCTGGGTTAGCTCAGGCCCCTTTTGCGAGGCCGGCTGTCCCCTTTTCGGCTTTGCCGACGGCAGGGTATTCCTTGCCATTGGGTGATCACCTGGCACAGGCTACCAGGGAAAAGATATGGCGAGGGGAGTACGTGGATATCTTCTCACTCCTGAACAGAGAGCCCACCAAGGAGGAAAGGGAGGGTCAGGATGAGAAGGACAAGGAGCAGGCACGCCGCCGTAAGCCGCCGCGTACCTGGGCCAACTGGCTCCCCGCGTATTTAATATACATGGCGGTATATTTGAGGGCGCGGCCGGATTTAGCTATTCCCATGGTCCAATATTTGGACAACATATACAGGGCGATGGTTGATTTCCCGGGCCCCTCATGGCTAGCATATGATGAGGAATTCCGTATGAGGATTCCCCTCCACCCCGAGATGAGATGGGATGAGCCGTGCCAGAGGCTCTGGCTTTTGTATATGACACCCACACGCCCTGCCCCGGGGGATAGATACCATTGCGGACATGCGGTCCAGCGAGCGGCTCCAGCGCAGGTTACCCGCCAGGCGGCGGGGCAGGGGGTTCCAGCCCGCCTGCTGTGCTGGACTTTCTCGTCAAATGGTTCCTGCAATCGAAAGAACTGCAGGTATAAGCATGAGTGTCCCACATGTTCTGGCCCCCACGCAGCCTCTGCTTGTCCCAGGCCTGGGGGGGCGCGAGGCAGAGGGAGGGGTGGACAGTGGGCTGGCAAGGCTGCCACGGATGGAGCTAGTTCTCCAAAAGGCCCCCTCCCCAATTAAGGTGGACATGCTGGAGCGCTGGCTCGCATCGTACCCGAAGGGGGAGGACGGGGAGTATCTCCTTCAAGGTTTTAAGCAGGGATTTCGTATCCCTTTTATGGGTGATAGGTCCCCTCAGGATGCTCCCAACCTTTTATCCCTCAGAGGTAGGGAGGAGGTTGCTGCGGCCAGCATTAAAAAGGAGTTAGACGCGGGCAGGGTCGCTGGACCTTTCCCCGCACCCCCGTTTCCCAATCTTAAGGTCTCGCCACTGGGTTTGGTCCCCAAAAAGTCCCTAGGTGAGTTTCGCCTTATTCATCATTTGTCCTACCCAGCCGCCCGATCGGTCAATGATGCTATCCCTGATGACCTTTGTTCAGTCAGGTATACATCGTTTGACCATGCGCTGCGCATGGTGCGCTCTTGTGGCCCGGGTGCCCTGCTGGCCAAGTGTGACATTAAGTCAGCTTTTCGCCTCTTGCCAGTGCACCCGGGCGACTTTGAGTTGCTGGGTTTTAAATTTAAGGGAGAATATTATTTTGATAAGGCCATGCCTTTTGGCTGCTCCATATCATGCTCGGCTTTCGAGCGTTTTAGTACCTTCCTAGAGTGGGCTTTCGTCCGCAGGGCAGGGTCCCGGTCTGTAGCCCATTACCTGGATGACTTTTTATTCGGGGGTAAACGGGGCTGGGACACGTGCGCACGTCTCCTCAACACATTTCAGACGCTAATGGAGGAACTTGGTGTCCCTTTAGCGCCCGAAAAGACCGAGGGCCCATCGACCAAGCTAGTATTCCTGGGGGTTGAGATTGACACAGTAGTGCAGGCTTCTAGGTTGCCGGGTGATAAGGTGTCCAGGATAGTGGCCCTTATCTCGGAATTGCTGGCCAAGCGTAAGGCATCCCTGAGGGAACTGCAGGTGCTACATGGGCACCTTAATTTTGCTTGCAGGGTGGTCGCACCGGGCAGGGCTTTTGCCCGGCGCTTATGCGATGCCATGGCAGGGTTATCCAGGCCCCACCACAGAGTCAGGCTTACCCGGGGTATCAGGGCAGACATGTTCGTCTGGTTGCAATTCCTGAGGGAGTTTAATGGGGTCTCATTTTGGAGGTCTGACCTCCTGGCATCCCCCAATTTCCAGATCCAGTCTGATGCCTCAGGATCCCTGGGTTATGGGATGTACTTCAATGGGAAGTGGGCCTATGGTGGGTGGCCACCGGCATGGGCAGGCACAGGTCGCCTGCGGGATCTCACATACCTGGAATTTTTTCCCATTCTGGGGGCTTTGATGCTATGGGGCGAACAGTGGGCTAATTCGGTGGTGCATTTCTGGTGTGACAATGCGGCTGTTGTACACATTGTCAATGCACAGACTTCCAAATCGCCCAGGGTCATGGATCTAGTGCGCCATTTTGTGCTGCGCTGCCTGCGCCTCAACGTCTTGTTCAGGGCCAGGCATGTCCCAGGGATTAATAATGATATTGCTGACGCTTTGTCCCGCCTGCAGATCTCCCGGTTCCGCGCCTTGGCCCCGGATGCGGAGGAATTTCCCTCGCCACTCCCGGACGAGATGTGGACTATTGGCAAGGAGAGGTGAACCGGGCGATTGGCCTGTCACTAGCGCCACGCACGCGTAATGCGTATCAACAAGCATTCAATTCGTACAGGGCATTTGCTAATCAATTTCTCTTGCCAGAGACCTGGCCTATCCCGGTGGACCATGTTCTGCGGTTCATGGTTCACCTGCATGCACAGGGCCTCGCACCTCGCACCATAGCATCCAAGCTCTCGGCGTTGGCTTTTATGGCCAAAGTGGGGGGTCATGTGGATACCACCTCTGACTTCCGGGTGAGACATGTTTTGGAGGGGTGGGTGCGCGAGCGCGGGCGTTGCCCGGACGACCGGCACCCTATTTCCCCAGGGGTTCTTACCCAGTTGGCCCGGGGCTGGCCAGGCCTCTGTTTTGATCATTATGAGGCAGCCCTTTTTCATGCAGCCACAACGGTGGCATTTTTTGGAGCGCTCCGCGTCAGCGAACTCGTGATGCTGTCTAAGGCGGATGCAAGTGGTAGGGCACTGGAACTCGAAGATGTCTATGTTGCCAAAGACTGGGCCCAGTTGAGGATACGCTCCTCTAAAACAGATCAGCATGGCGTAGGCAGTGGTGTAAGACTGCTACGTTGTTCTTTGGCAGACATCTGTCCGGTTGGTGCCCTACAGGAGTACCTGGCACTGCGTGGCATGCACCACGGCCCGTTTTTCTGTCACCAAGATGGGTCTCCCCTTACTAAATTTCAGTTTTGGAAGGTGACGGCCAGAGCCCTCACCAGGGTGGGCCTACCAGGTGCCCGTTATGGCACACATTCGTTCCGTATTGGTGCAGCCTCTACAGCAGCTGCTTTTGGGTACTCTGGGGCTGACATACGCAGCATGGGGAGGTGGGGCTCGCAATGTTTTCAGTTTTATGTGCGCCCACTCCCGCCATGAGTACCAATCCAGTCACCTTACCGCCTTTTTTCTCAATTTTCTTACAGACCCTGGGTGTCGTATTACACCGGTGACAGTATGGCTGGTGGGCCACAGCTATGTGCACAGGGCAGCGCGTTACGCTGCGGCGACAGAGTGGGGACCCCGACTGGGACTGGGTGACCACGCCAGTCTCGCATGGCATGGTAAGCCTGGGATGTTATGGCGGGAGCTGCGGCCTTTCCTTTTTTCTGGCCTGGGTGCTGACCCGCCTGACATTCTAATCATCCACCTGGGGGGCAATGATTTTGGCCAGGTCACCGGCTTATCGCTCAAGCATGCGATTTGCGAGGAACTCGCCTACTTGCATTATGTCTGGCCTGCCACAACCCTGGTTTGGTCGGACATTGTTCCGCGCCATTCTTACAGAGGGGGCGTTAACCTCCTGGCTCTTGACCGCGCTAGGCGCGCGGTCAATAAGGCAGTGGCGCGGTTTCTTGCCACCAGGGCTTGGGGACGGGTTAGTCATCACCCCGATATTAGTCTACAAAATTATGACTTGTACGCAGGGGATGGGGTCCATCTGTCGCGAGGAGGTATGGACCTCCTGTTGGGTGATTGGCGAGCAGGCCTGTTGACCGAGCTGACAGTCTGGGGGGGGGCGTCAGGTCTTCTTTGAAGCCCCTCCGTGTGGCGGGTAGCACTGGTAAGGTAAACAGTATGACCCACAAGTATCCGGCAGGTTCGCAATTGACTGGACAACACTAGACAGGAATAAATTAGTTAAACGTTGTCCGGTCAACGACGAACCAGGCGATGGGGTGATGATGATTGCTAACCAGCATGCATCACCCCTGTGATTTCACGGATACGCGTCAGAGGGTGGGGTCATAAGTTAGTTATTGACTACGGTCAACAATTTGTTTGTTGTCAACAAACAAATTGATACAAATTGATACATTGTAACCAATTGCCGTTGGCAATTTTGGGGTGGTACCTTACCAGTGTTACTTCGGCCTGCTTGCCTTAGGAATTATGATTGGTCGTTTTACCAATACAAATTTATAATTCGGACTAGGGCATTGAATCAATAAATGTGGCCCTATGCTGTTATCCACTTTCAATGTTGTCTGTGTCCGTTATTGGGGGGGTGCGCCTGCAATGCAAGCGCGGCGCCAAAATGGCCGCCGCGCCCTTTGCGGGGCCCCCCCCCACAGGACAGAGAATCCGGGTAGTTAGGGGCGTGGCCAGCTCCCTTATAAAAGGGGTGGCCACGAGGCAGCCGAGCTGCCATTTTACCTCAGCGACGGAGCGGAGAAGTTTTTTCCCCTCCACCCCCTCCCTAGTTAACAGTGTGATATTATGGTCGCTTCGGGGCCGGGTGGGAATTTTTGGTTGGGACCCATATTGGCTCCGGGTCCTGGCTTTTTTGCCCATCCCACACTGTTGCTATGGTTTGATATAGGGGTCTTTCTGTGTTCCTACTGTTGACTTTGGTCACATTGGCGGGTAGCACTGGTAAGGTAAACAGTATGACCCACAAGTATCCGGCAGGTTCGCAATTGACTGGACAACACTAGACAGGAATAAATTAGTTAAACGTTGTCCGGTCAACGACGAACCAGGCGATGGGGTGATGATGATTGCTAACCAGCATGCATCACCCCTGTGATTTCACGGATACGCGTCAGAGGGTGGGGTCATAAGTTAGTTATTGACTACGGTCAACAATTTGTTTGTTGTCAACAAACAAATTGATACAAATTGATACATTGTAACCAATTGCCGTTGGCAATTTTGGGGTGGTACCTTACCAGTGTTACTTCGGCCTGCTTGCCTTAGGAATTATGATTGGTCGTTTTACCAATACAAATTTATAATTCGGACTAGGGCATTGAATCAATAAATGTGGCCCTATGCTGTTATCCACTTTCAATGTTGTCTGTGTCCGTTATTGGGGGGGTGCGCCTGCAATAAGAGATGTTTCAAAAGGGGGAAATTCAATTCAGTGTGATAAAGTGAACATAATAATAATATCACACAAGGAACAAAATATTTCCTCAGATGTCAAGTGGACTTGTTCTATGAAAGCTCACTTTAAAATACCTGTATAGCTGTTAGTCTTGCAGCTGCCACATTTTTGCCTCCTTTATTATTATTTTTCTTTTTTTTACCTTTGTTTTGTTCTGCAAATCCCACCTCACTCCTCAATGTGGCACAGTGCTGACCCTGGCCGTCTGACAGCTATTGTGGTGAACCTGACAGGTTCAACCGGTC
This sequence comes from Bradypodion ventrale, assembly GCA_035047345.1. Lineage (NCBI taxonomy): Eukaryota > Metazoa > Chordata > Lepidosauria > Squamata > Chamaeleonidae > Bradypodion > Bradypodion ventrale. The sequence continues at coordinate 2,787,244 of JAWDJE010000007.1, forward strand.
AATAATATGCATATGGTGAGGCAAAGTGCAGAGATAATGTCAAGGACAGACTGAGGTCAGTTAACAAGGAACAGTTGCAAGCAATCACTGTAGCTCAGCTCTGCTGTGATTGACAGTTAATAAGATACAATGTAACCTTAAGTGTTTTGCTGGCTGTAGAAATAGAAGTTGCTTGCAGAGCTTGTTGAGCAGAGCAGAGCAGAGCAGGATGTAATGCTAATTTACTTTGTCTGTAAATGTTGTTAATATACCAGTTTGATTTAAACTAAATCTTGTGTATAGTCTTCTTTCTTGGACCTATTGCAACTCAGACTGCTGCAACACTCACTCAAAGCTAACACAACCATGCCACAAAGTTGTCCGCTAACAATCCGGGATGGTCCTCTGTTCTGGAACTGCAGGTCAGCTAAATGGGATTGGGTACTTGGACAATGTACCTGGCCAGTGAATTGTTCTAACATGGCCAACTTTGACATGAGCCCAGCCAACTGTGTCGTTGTATTTAAAATGTCTAAAGGAGCATCGAAAACATGGGCCTCAGTTCCCTCGCAATGGTGAGAGGCTGCTAAAATCTCATGGGAGATGATGCATCATTCTGCCATGTCAAATTAGACATGTGAAGCACTGGTCAACCAAGTAAGTTTGTTCTGTTCCTTTTCTGATATGCCTGCTTGCACAGCTGTCATTACAATGACAACAACACCACAAAGAATACATAACCGAGTTGTAGCAATGTTACATTGGAATCTGCACAAGAATTATGGAATACCACCTTCGAATTACTGGTGGGAACATAGACCTGAAAAGGTAGTCAAGGATAAGATGGTTACCATCTTGTGTGACTTTAAGATCCAAACTGATAAGAAGCTTGAACACAACATTCCAGACATTACTGTGGCCGAGAAAAACTTGGCTAAACTGACTGATGTGGTGATCTCAGGTGAAAGTCAGGTGAGAAAAAAAGAGATTAAAAATATAATGAGATATCAGAATCTGAGAACTGAGTCTGAAGTACAGCATCTCTGGGAGAAAAGTGCAACAAGGATACCAGTAGTGATAGTGCTGAAGCAATCCTTAGAGGAGGGGGGGGAGATCTGAATGAGATTAGCACTGATAAAATCACAATAGAGCAGGTGCAGAGAGTAGCACACACCAACTAAATTATCAGGTGATATATCACTGACTTTTAGGTCCAGGGCTAGGACCTGAGCTCCTAGGTTCCAAAACTCCTGTCTGAACATCTGCTTGTTGTTCAGTCGCACAGTCGACTCCGACCCTTTGCGACCCTATGGACCATTGTTCTCCAGGCGCCTCTGTCCTCCACCATCCCCCTCAGCCCTCCCAGCTCTGTACCCATTGTGTCTACAATGCCATCTAGCCATCTCATCCTTGGCCTCCCCCTTCTTCTTTTGCCCTCCACCTTTCCCAACATCAATGCCTTCTCAAGTGAATCCTCCCTTCTCATTTGATGTCCAAAGTACTTTAGTTTCATCTTTACTATTTGACCTTCCAATGAGCAGTCAGGGTTAATTTCTTCTAAGATTGACCTATTTGTTCTCCTCGCTGTCCAGGGGACTCTCAAAACCCTCCTCCAACACCACATTTCAAAGGCATCTATTCTTCTGCGTTCAGCCTTCCTAATTGTCCAGCTCTCACATCCGTACATCACTACTGGGAAAACCATTGCTTTGACTATTCTAATTTTTGTTTGCAATGTGATGTCTCTGCTTTTCACTATGTTCCCCAGGTTTCTCATCGCTTGTCTCCCAAGGATCAGTCGCCTTTTTATTTCATGGCTACAATCCCCATCTGCAGTGATCTTTGATCCTAAGATCAAAGATGGTAGACCATGTATAATAATAATAATAATAATAATAATAATAATAATAATAATAATAATAATAATAATAATAATAATAATAATAATAATAATAATAATTACATAAAGTAAAGCACATTTGGAGTGTCATGAAAAGGAAGAAAAATAATTATTTTATTGGTCATTCTTATGTTCATACTACCAGGAATGGCGAGAAACGATTGTGGGATTTTAAGCCAAAAAAGAGAGAGGCTATTTTTGGCTACTACCCATGATTTTAATTGAGAGGAAGACACCATTTTTTTGGTAATATTAATAATAATATGTGCTGTCAAGCCAAATCTGAGATGTGGTGATGCTTTCAAGGGTTTTCTAGATATAGAACACTCAGAAGTAATTTCCCATTCTCTTCTTTTGGGTGTGCTCTAGAACTGTGCAATCTGCTCATGGCTCCATAGGAGACAAAATAAGGAATTGAACTACCAATCTTTGACTTCCCAGTCAGATATCTAACTCACTGAGTTATTTAGTCAGCTTGCTCTTGGTACAGCAGAAATTGGAGGTTGCTTCCACTCTTCTGCAAGTAGAGTCTAGATCAGTTCTCAAACTTTTTAAACAGGGGGGGGGTCACACTCTCTGAGATAGCTTTGGGGGCCGGATGGCCATTTTGCCCTTCCTCCTTCACATGGCACTTCCTGGTGTTGTAGAGGTGGTGGGGGCCCCACATGAAATGGTGCCATATCCCACATCCAGCCCATGGGCCGCAGGGTGAGAATTCCTGGCCTAGATCATGCAATGGCTTCTTAGCCGCCATTCCAGGGAGGATTGATTTGTTCCCTAGAAATGTTTATACTGTATGTGCCAAGCTATATACTTAGGGAACTAAATTACACCTACATGATGAATTAAAATTATGAGATATATTCATTTGATCCAAATCTTTCACAGTTTTAATAAAGCAGAGAATAAAATATACACTGCATGTCGACCTTCATTTTTAATTGATTAGAGATTGAATGATAAGTTGAATGAAAATGTACTTGTGAAGATATTCCACTTTCTAAGGAGATTTCAATTGCCAAATTTATGATATGAAAAAGGCAATGAATATTCATTGGAGTTGATAATTACCAAGACAAGATACATTGCTGATTTTTTTTGGGAAAAAAATGCATCTTGTTCATAAATCTTATGTTTTTAACTGAAAGAAATACTAGACATGATGAAGATTCTATATACAGTGTTATCAAAATAATAACAATGAAGACAAACTAGGGAAAGAACATGCAATTATTTATTTCTTGTGCAAGTTTGGAAGGAGATGCTGTGCAACTGCAATTGAAACTACAGTATTGGCTTTAGTGGATGTGGAGTGGATAGAAACTTATTTAGATGGCACAACTGCTTTCTACCAAGTTCTGCAGTGACTGAGATTAGCCAGCTGAAAACATCCAAAATGGGTGGAGCCGTGGAGGGGAGTCAAGGCCAAGAATGAGCTGATCTACACCAGATCCAAACTCACAGCCACTGTGCCAACACAACATTAAGCCAGAGCAAGGGTGGTCATTAGTAATTTCCAACATCTGTGGCTTTCATTTAGCATAACCTCAGCTGGTAAGGATTGTACCTTCATTCAGAAGAAAGGGCAAAGTGGAATGCAGTTGTGGTCATTGTTAACATCCAGGAATCAGTACTATGGGTCTTCTGAAGCCAATAATCATAATAGCTGGATCAATTGAAAAAAGAATGGAAAAAAATTGGAGAGAAGGTAGGGTTAATTTGACCCAGCTTCAATCAATGTTGACATTTTAAAATCAAATGTTCATAATAACTTTGGAAATATAAGGCGTAACAATATACACATGGCTTCTCATTTTCTGATCTTGTGCTTGTCCTTTGTAATCATGCTACTTTCTGGATGATTTTTTTTGCTTTACTTTGTTTTTGTTTTGTCTTGAAGAACATTTCACTCATACCAGAAGAAGAAAAATTTGATAGGATTTTTTTCCAGTGTTTCACATTTCTAGTCTTCCATAGTCCTATTTTTTACCCTGGCATCTTCAAGATGGCTCCCATTTTCATCCTGCAGAAACAGTGTGTAAACAGAGCTTGGGCAAGGGGTTTGCTATATTGGACTCCTCAAAAATGTAGAGCTGTGTAGGCTGAGGGATTCTCTTTGATGTAGGCCAAAAAAACAGTGTTTGCATTCTATTTCCTTATACTGCAATTTATCTGCCTCTGATACATCTAAACATTTCAACAGTTATTTCCTTATCAATGGGGTATATTTTTCCCTGCTAATCCTTCAACCCAACCTATTTTAGCAAGAAATTAGTAATCTGAGTATGCATCATTTTACGATTGTAGGTGAACTGTTTGCTGTCATGTTAATTAAATAAAAGACTGTTAATGACGCCATTGTATCTCCCTCGACACCAGAACGGGTAAAAGAGGAAGTAAAGAAGAAAAAGAATGGTACCATATATGGCTACTATTGTTTCACTTTCAAAAATACATACTACCACATTTATTCCACATCTGCTCTTTCTACCTTGCATTTCCAGCATACATACTGAGCAGCTGAAAACATTTTATTCGTTCTTATTGACATTGAATACTATCTCAGAACCACCTTGTACTGTGTTTAATGAACAAAAAAGCTAACCAAACCTAAGTTTAATGAATCAGCATATGTTAGTTCATTCCTGCCCAGAGATCAATACTCCAAGATCTCTTTCCCTTAGCCCTCTACATACAGGCTTTTTAATTTAACAGACTATAAATCTTACCCATGCACCCTTCAGAACTTCTGTCTGTGGCTACACTTTCAGAAGTGGTCAATAGCCTAAGCTGGCCCCTAATTCTTAACTGGTGAAGGAAATAATTATTTACTGGTAGATAACATTAAAAGCTTGAAGATTTACTTTGCATAAATCATGGCCCTGGAAAGTGTGATTCCAACTTACCATTTCCTGTTTTAACAAAGTTTATATATGGATACCAGAATGTATTGCCATTGTTGGTGAAACAGAGATGACATTGTCTACCCAGGCTGTTGTTAGTAAAACACTAAAAAGACTAAACCAGACCAAATCAAATTGCACAAACCAGGTATAGGTATAGGTATATATGCTCATTATTGCAATCCAAAGTTGCTCTTCATAAAAACAAACGTATTAAAGACTTCCACAATTTGAAGGTACCTTCTCTGGTCTTGACAAACTAGCTACCATCTAGAAAAGGAATTATGAACCTTTTTAAGTCGGGGGGCGGGTCATGCTCCCTCAGACAGCTTCGGGGGCCAGATGGCCATTTCCCCTTCCTCCACCACATGGCACTTCCTGGTGAGTTGGAGGCAGTGGGGCACCACATAAAATGGTATCGCGGGCTGCATCCGGCCCACAGGCCACATGTTGAGAATCCCTGATCTAGAACACTATATATTAAAATAAACAACAAAAACACAATTACAGCAATATTCAAAAATACTGTGTGCACACTTCACCCAGCTAGACACTATATATACTTCTTTAATTTGTTTAATCCACAGTCTCTTTAATTAATAATTTATCCTACTTTCTAAAATTATGTATACTCTTGGCCTGGTTTTGCTCCTTTCCATTTTACCAATGCATAGTCCAAAAACTCTCCCTATATTTCACTAAAAGTCAATTTCTTTAAAATTTCTTTTTAAACTCTTAATTATGAGGTTAATTTATTTAAATTAATGTCACTTTATTTTTGTATACCGCTTAATTCAACCAGAGGTGACTCTAAGCGGTTTACATCAAGGAAAGTACAAGAAACAGTAATAATAATATACACAATCAAAAGCATCCAAAATCATACAGTAAACAAAGTACAATAAACAAAATAAATACATAATGATCTACACTAGGGCAAAAGTACAGCAAATACAACGAATACAGTTCAATAAAAATACAAAAGCATATCAGGGTACAACAGTCAACCCGACAGTGGCAAAAACAACAAATCAATTCAATTCATCCCAGCCCCCCCAAAAGTCCCACAGTCATAAATCAAGGAACCTACTGCCACCGTAAACCCAAAGTCCCGATCAGCGGCGCGGTGGTGGTGGTAAGGAATTCCAGGAGCCGATGAAAAAAATTCATGGAGGCTCCCACCTAGTTGTTGTTGATTGCTATATTTCAAATTTCTCTATACCATTTTTCTATTGTATTGATATATATTATTATATATTGTTCTTGTAGACTGAATATTGTATAATAATTGTGTATATTGCATTATTGTGCATTATGTATTATTGTGTATATTGTATAATTATTGTGTGAGCCGCCCTGAGTCAGGTTCCCTGATTGGGCGGCATACAAGAGGGAAAATTAAATTAAATTAAATTTTTAATTCAAATTTGCTATCAGTTTTTCATATCTATATTTTAGCCGATAGTCTCATAGCAGTTACCATAATACTGGTCATTTCTTTCTTTTCTCTCTCTATTTGTTTACCTCCAAAATCCATCAGTTGAACTATTCTAGAACACATCTGCAGGTGTATTGAAAGAATTTGTTCTACTTCTATAAATACTTTCCCCCACATTTCTTTCACAAAGGTACAATCCCACCATAGATGTAAATAGGTTCCCAATTCTTGTTTGCACCCCAACAATTTTTATTGCATTTTGGATCATAATACCTTAACCATTTTGGAGTCAGATACCATTTCCATATTGTTTTGTAACAATTTCCTTAATCCTAACTGACATATTTTTCATTATGTTTTGTTTCCAAATTCTATTCCATTCCTCTTCTTTAATTTGTATCCTTAATTCCTATTACCACATTGATCTTAAATTGTTTTCTGCTTGCTGCTTTTCTAAAATACTAGCAGCCCTTTTGACGTAATTTCCTTCCTCTCCAACAGTAAACCAAAAACATAGATATTCTGGAGCATAAAAGAAAAATGAAGAAAATGCAAAATCTGTAACATTCCCTTTCTTTGTCTGCCATTAATAGGTATATTTTGAACATATGTATCAACGTAGTATCTTACCTTAATTTGAGGCAAATGTACTTAATAGGTGCACAGTTTATTTTTTCTCATGTTTGCTATATGTTTGTATCTTTATATGTAATATACAGATCACTCTTTTATGAATATAAAAGTAAACAGTATTTCCAGTTTTTCTTGCCCTATCTCTAGAAGATATATGCATTAAGATGACAAAACAAATCAAGTGTGAATGTCCTCTGATCAATTGATGTCTCTAAGAATAAGTATAGGAGAACAAGTAAAGGGAAATGAAGATAAGTTGTCACTACGTAGCAAGGATCAAGAAAGGCTACCTCTGACATCAATTGTCTGTAATGCCATGTTTGATGTTCTGGTAGAAATGCGAAGCAGCCAGCATAACAGGGCCAAACAACTTTATTAGGCAGTCAGAACATGGGGAGCAATGGCACAGCACTGCTAAATGTATACAATCAGGAATGGATACATTTGGGATGGAAACAACAGGATTGGATGGGAGAGGAGTGGGGTGACTGGAAGGTCATCGGACCAGAGTGAAGACTATACATGACTACATAGTTTAGGCGGGAACACAGTCCCATGATACTTTAAGACCAAGAAGAAGGAGACAAAAAGGAGGATCATACTGATCCCAATAATATTACCAAACATTACAGCAATAAATGTATTCAAACACAACACCATGAAATATGCTTTTTAAGAAAAGTACCAAGATTACTTCTGAGTTGTCAGAGTGTAGTTCATGGTCAATACTGAGCCCTTCTGTTTTTTCAGAGGTTCGCTATAGAGTGATGAAAATAGAAGAGGCTTCTATTTTCATAGCTCTATAGCGAAGAGCCCCATCTGAAGCCATTTCCCCCTACCTCCAAGGCTTTTCCTGGGCTCATTTTCACCCCAAAGTGCCTCCCCAACCACTCCGGAGTGGCTGGGGATGTGCTTTGGGGTGAAACGGAGCCCAGGAAAAGTCTTTGATGAAGGGGGAAATGGAGCCAGCCCACTCTGAAGCCTCTTCTAGGAGGAGGGGGCAGGGGTGGGGTGGGCAGGCTCAGCCATTTTTACTACCGGCATGTTGTACTGGTGCAAACCTGCTGATGCCCACCACTGTTTGCATCTCTCTGCTCCTCGGCCAGTCATTCTGTACTTGCTATGTGTCCACTACCTGTCAAAGGAAAGGACATTAGAAATAAGTTTAACAAACTACAGAGACCTTGAGGGTGAGATACAGATACAGAGAGAGCCCTTTGTCTCATTCTGAGCTGCAAGTAAGGAAATGGGCAGTGTTTTAAAATTCCTCATTGAGGAGTCTAATTGTGTCAAAATAGCCTAGGATTATAAAAAGGAAGAATGTTGTGTTAAAAAAATTACACCTCCTTGGGGACTCTTTATTCAAGAATAAAGAAAGTAATTTGAAATGACATAACAGCTATGAAAACGAAATTTTAAAAATGTGCCATTTGGATGCAGTTTTAAAAATATAGCCCTAAGTTCTACTGTTGTCCTAAGTACAGTAGACTCGTAGAATAGTGAGTCAATACTTATATAAATGTTGTGGGACTTCTCTAGCTGGGTCTACCAACAGAATTCTGGTTATGATCAGTTCTACCACTGAGTCATAGAATTGTAGAGCTGGAAGAGACTCCCCAGGGTCATCAGATTCAAAATTCTGATGAAGGCCAATAGCCATCTGTCAGCGGTTCTTTAGTTGTGTATATGTTACCTTTGTTTAAAAAAATCAAGTGAAAAGGAGACCATCTTCTTCTAAAATAGCCTACTCTACTGTGAAACACTTATCACTGGAAAGTTCTTCCTAATAGTCAGAACCTTCTTTCTTACAATTTGTCTTCTCCAAAGAAGCTCAGAAGCAAGTCTATGAAAATAACTTCACTGAGATAGAAGGCTGAAGGGAAGAGGGGATGGAATGCCACTACATGGAAGATGTGAAATGATGGAAACTGAAAAGGAGTTCTCAAATGATATTAACACATGAAGGAAGAGATGAAAGGATACATGTTGGATAAAATTCAAAAGCAGCATTTAGGAACTGGACCCAGACATTGTTTAAATACCACAGTTAGAAATAGGATACATTCTTCTTCAAGTGCCATATCTATTCTGAATATTGGCTATCATGGCAATAGTCTACCTGTTCTTAACTCCTCAGAACAGTTCTTCCGAGGACACATCAAACCAATCTCTCAGGTTCTTTAGCCATGAAGTCCATCTACATCAAACGCCTCTCTTCACAAGGATCTTCCCTTGCATAACGAGTTGGAGTACTATATACTTCATGTCATTCCTTTTTTTGAAGAAGAAGAAGAAGGTGGGGAGAGAGATTGTGTGTGTTATATGTAGTTCTGTGTGGTATAGGGGTAAGGGGTTGTTGGTGGCATGCCCGATGGAGAGCTTAGAGCTTAGAAAGGAAATAGGTTATGGGAAGTATTAAAATATTATCATGGAATGTGAAGGGCACAGGTTCTGTTCTTAAGAGACGGAGACTGGAATTGGCGCTGAAGAAAGATAGACCCGATATATTGTTTTTACAGGAAACGCATCAGAAGTCAAAAGACACGAATAAACTTTTTTTGGGATGGATGCAACACTATGAGATGGCGTTTGGAACTTCAAAAGCGAGAGGGGTGGCAATCATGATTTCTAAAAAATTAGGATTTGAGATTACAAAAAGTATTGTTGATCAAGAGGGTAGATATTTGATTGTAAGAGGAAAAATAGAGGATGAGGAAATCATGTTGGTAAATATTTATGCTCCAAATGATCATCAAGCGGAGTTTCTAGAAAAAGTTCGGAAAATAGTGGAAGTAGAGAATGTGGCAAAAACTATTGTGGCGGGAGATTTTAATTTGATAAGGTCAGGGTTAGATTGTACGAGTATAGCAAGAAGTGGAACTGGTTTGAAAGGGAAGGTTTTGGATAAATGGATGGATGCTATGGGTTTGAAGGATTCTTGGAGAGAGTTTAAGGGCTCTGAAAGGGCATACTCTTTTTTTCACATGTCCATGGGACCTACTCGAGAATAGATTATGTTTTTCTTACGGAAAATTTGATCAAAGATAGAAGGAATGGAAATTGGGATCATTAAGGAATCGGATCATGCCAAAGTATATCTGGAACTGAAATTACAAAAAGATATCCGAAGAGGAAGAAGTTGGAGGTACGACCCTAACTTATTTAAAGACCAAAAATGTAAAGAGCAGATTATGGAAAGGTGGAAAGAAAGTTGGCAGTGGAACGATAATAATGAGGTTAACTTCAATGTTGTATGGGATACCATGAAGTCGGTTTTCAGGGGGGAAAGTATAAAGTTGGCGAGTTTTAAATATAAAAGATATAAAGTAGAACAGATAGAAAAAGAAAGAGAAATAAAGCAGTTACAGGAGGATCATGCGAAAAGTAAAGATAAAAAAATCCTCACAAAATTACAAAGACTTAAAGCAGAATTAATGGGTAAGGATATTGACAAAGTTAAACGAGACTTGATTTACTTAAATAGAGAATATTTTGAATTTAGCAACAGAAGTTCAAAACTATTAGCAAGAACAGCCAAGGCTAAAAGGGAAAAAAGAGAAATTGGGGTATTGGTTAATAAACAAGGTTTAAGGTGTAATAAGAACAGAGATAAATGCAAAATTGTGAGGGAATTTTATCAAGCATTATATGCAAAAAAGGAGGTAGATTTGGAGAGGCTCAAAAAGATATTGGAGAGACAGTTAGGGAACGGAATAAAACAAGAACATAGAGAGAAAATGGAGGAAAGGATCAATGATAAAGAGGTTAATGAGGTAATTAGTGGGCTGAAGATGGGGAAAGCTCCGGGGGATGATGGATTATCAACAGAGTTTTACAAAGAATTCAAAGAAGTGGTGGTTCCAAAATTGGTGAAGCTATATAATTATATTTTAGATGGAGGATCAATCCCGACTTCATGGTATAACACTATAATCGATCTACTGCCAAAGCCTGGTAAGAACCTGGAAAGAGTGGAATCGTACAGACCAATTTCCCTTATAAATCAGGATGCCAAGATCTTCACAGCAATATTGGCCAATCACCTAAACGGTTTTATTGGGGAATACATAAATGTTGATCAAGTTGGGTTTTTAAAAGGTCGGCACATGGCGGATTTGACTAGAAGGGTATTAGATTTAATTGATAATGTTAATCAAATGAAGGAAAAGGTGGGCTTACTATCATTAGATATTTTTAAGGCATTTTATTCATTACAGTGGTCTTCAATCAAGGAAATAGTTAAAAAATACGGGTTTGGGGATAGATTTAATAGGGTAATAGATTTATTATATCAAAAAGGGAATGCTAGGATCAGAGTAAACGAGGAGGTTACTGATGTGGTAAAGTTAGAGGCTGGTACTAGGCAGGGTTGTCCATTATCTCCTATCCTGTTTATTATGGCAATGGAGATACTAGCTAAAAATATAAGGGATGATTTAAATATAGAAGGGATTATGGGTAATAAAGTGAGTATGTATGCGGATGATACATTGCTTATGGTGAAACATCAGGAGTTGGTAATGGACAGGATTAAAGATCACCTACAGGTATTTGAAGCTATAAACGGATTAATGATAAATTGGGATAAATCAGAATTGATGCTGTGTAATTTGGGGGTAGGTGAGATGGGTAGGATAGTGGAGACACTTAATATACAAATTAAAGATAAGCTGAAATATCTGGGGATAATTATTTCAAATAAATTAGAAGAACTTAAACGATTGAACTATGACAGCTTGAAAGTCGAGTTTAAGAATAAAGTACAAGAGTTTCAGAAGTTGAAGCTGTCATGGTTCGGAAGGATCGCAATTTGTAATATGATATTGTTACCAAAGATTAATTTTTTATTTGATGCACTAGCGATCCATTTGAAGGAGAAGGAAATTAATGAGTTTCAAAAGATGTTTAATTGTTTTTGTAATGGAGGTAAAAAAATCTAGACTTTCAAAGAAGCTTTGGTATTTGTCTCAGAAAGAAGGGGGTCTGGGCATGCCAAATTTGTTAGCATACTATCGAGCATTCCAAATCAAGAATGTTGTGAAGATTTTGGCAAGAGAAAAGGCAATTTGGGAGGAACTGGAGATGAAAGAGTATAGAAATATTGGTAATATGATTTTCTTGGGAATAAAGGATAAGCTGAAAAGGCCAAATAATACCATGATGAGAGGGCTCATGGAGGTGTGGAAAAAGGTAAAGAAAGATATGGTCCCAAATCTCTCTCCAATTTTGGAATTGACTGATATGGTGTGTTTTCCAATAAAATTAGATAAGGAAAAAAAGGAAATATTGGATAAAAATGGGATGCTCTTACTGAAGGACTGGTTAAAAGCTTGTGATGATGATACCAAGAGAAAAAAAATATTTGAGAAGTTAAATTTGGATTGGTTTCAGAAATTAAAGGTGGATAACTGGAATAAAAAATATAGAAGAGAAGTAGGGATAGATAGAACAAAGACGGAATTTGAAGAATTGGTAATAAAGATCAGAAAAGGGGAAAGGAGCATTAAGGGTCTTGTAAGCAAACTTTATACTATATTGAATAAGGGTAAAGATCCACAGGAAGATTTGAAACGGAAGTGGGAACAAAATTTGAATATAAAAATTGGGGAGGTTGAATGAGAAATAAATGGAAAAAGAGGATTATGAGAACAATGTCTGTAAGAATTAAAGAACACAATTTTAAAATGTTGTGGCAATGGTACTTGACACCACTAAGACTCTATCAGATGGATAATAAAAGAGATAAGTTATGTTGGAGATGCAAAGAAACTGATGGAACATATGAACACATGTGGTGGAGTTGTAAAAAAATAAGGGATTTTTGGGGAAGAATAGAAGGGGAATTTGGTGAAATAATGGGTAAAAGCGTTAAGTTGGTGTCAGGTACCATTCTTCTAACAAATGTGGAAGGTTTGGGTCTGAATAAGGAGGAAAAAGAATTACTGGAAATTGTATTAACTACAGGTAGACAATGCATAGCTAGAAATTGGAAAAACGATGTAGCTATACAGATCGGAGAGTGGTATAAAGAAATGTGGAGTTTAGCATTGAACGACAAATTGACATGGGAGATTAAAGTAAAACGAGATAAATTAAAAGAGAATAGGTTTTGGAATATATGGAAACCGTTTGTGGATCATTCTCTTATGGTAAATGATAGCCCAGGACCTGTACCATCTCAAAGAGGTTTTTGGAGTTGAAGTAGAAACTAAACTCTCCGGGCATTGTACATATTCACAGGGTGATTTGTAACTATTAAAAAATAATAATAGTGGTAGCACAGAAAGGTTTTATTGTTTTGATTGTGTAACAATTTACAATGTGGTATCTAATATTGGTGGTTATATGGTAAATAATTAGTTTAAGTACTATTATGTGCTAGCTCCTATGAATTTGAGCCAACATTGTATTGATGTTGTTTTTGATTTATTATTATATTGTATTGTTATTGTTTTTCTTTTCTTGTATGTCTGTCAAAAATTTAATAAAAATTATTTTAAAAAATGTGCCATTTGGATGCAGTTTTAAAAATATAGCCCTAAGTTCTACTGTTGTCCTAAGTACAGTAGACTCGTAGAATAGTGAGTCAATACTTATATAAATGTTGTGGGACTTCTCTAGCTGGGTCTACCAACAGAATTCTGGTTATGATCAGTTCTACCACTGAGTCATAGAATTGTAGAGCTGGAAGAGACTCCCCAGGGTCATCAGATTCAAAATTCTGATGAAGGCCAATAGCCATCTGTCAGCGGTTCTATAGTTGTGTATATGTTACCTTTGTTTAAAAAAATCAAGTGAAAAGGAGACCATCTTCTTCTAAAATAGCCTACTCTACTGTGAAACACTTATCACTGGAAAGTTCTTCCTAATAGTCAGAACCTTCTTTCTTACAATTTGTCTTCTCCAAAGAAGCTCAGAAGCAAGTCTATGAAAATAACTTCACTGACATAGAAGGCTGAAGGGAAGACGGGATGGAATGCCACTACATGGAAGATGTGAAATGATGGAAACTGAAAAGGAGTTCTCAAATAATATTAACACATGAAGGAAGAGATGAAAGGATACATGTTGGATAAAATTCAAAAGCAGCATTTAGGAACTGGACCCAGACATTGGTTAAATACCACAGTTAGAAATAGGATACATTCTTCTTCAAGTGCCATATCTATTCTGAATATTGGCTATCATGGCAATAGTCTACCTGTTCTTAACTCCTCAGAACAGTTCTTCCGAGGACATATCAAACCAATCTCTCAGGTTCTTTAGCCATGAAGTCCATCTACATCAAACGCCTCTCTTCACAAGGATCTTCCCTTGCATAACGAGTTGGAGTACTATATACTTCATGTCATTCCTTATTATTTGCCCAAGGTATTGGAACTTTTGTTGCTTAATGGCCTTAAACAGTTCTCGTTCTTTATCCATCTGGTGTAACACTTCTACATTAGTCACATGGTCAACCCATGGTATCCTTAGCAGCTCTCTGTAGATCCACATTTCAAAGGTAACCACACTACCGGACAACTGTCTGGGGGCGTGGCTTTGCCTCCCTCTCCCGGGAGAGGCAGAATATGGGCACGCCCAGGGGTGTGCCTGGCCGGGGGTGGGGAGGAGTTAGGCCTCCATATAAGGCTTGTCCTTCCTGGCCCTGGCCTCCGGCTGTCAAACAGTAGGTGAGTGAAAGCCCGCCTGCCTGCCCTCAAAGTAGCAGTGTGGGATTTTTTGCAAACATCCCTGATTGGCCGTGTGGTGGTGTTTTTGCCCACTCCACACTGTTGTGGATGGGGGTAATTGGCTTGGTGGCCTAATTGGTCACTTGGTGGGTAGCGCGTAGTTAAATGGTAGGTGAAGGGATGGCATTAGGCATGTCAACCGACCGGAAGTCCGAACAACTGGACTTCCACTTCCGGGTCGGGGGGCATGCTCAGTGATCGGTGACCATGCTATTGGCCTACAGCCTTGTGGCTTGAGAACAGCACTGGCCATTATACCCAAAGGGTGAGCTGGGATGGGGACTGTTGAAGAACAGGATGATCCCGGTAAGCTGGTATTCACCTAGATGTAAGTGGAGAAGGTAAAGTGGATCACCTTGGCTCCATCATTTAGATCCGCACTACTCTGCCCCTGCCGCAGGCAAACAGTTCAGTTATGAGTTTGCTGTTAATAAAGTTGCTCTGAGTTTAATTCCAATACTATGTCTGTCTCGTTATTCCGGGGGTTGGGGGGCAACGCTTTGATTCTCTTTTCAGATGCTTTAGTCAATTTCCAAGCTTTGACTTCATATAGCAACACTGGTGAGATAACATCTCACCATTCAGATCTTTGTAATGAGTTAGATCTCTACTGCATAACAAATGTCTCATCTTTATGAAGGTGGATCTTGCTTTTTCTATTTGTATTTTAATCTCTAACTTGGGATCCCACTTTTCATTTAACATACTTCCCAAATAGACATGATGCATGAAGATGATAAATATTATTATCAGGCAATTTTTATCTCCATCATCAACCAGTTGAATTTTGAAGTTTCCAGTGCAGGGGTTTTCCCCTGTTCTCCTAAAAATGGGGGCAAGACCATTTTAGCCTTTTCAGACCTAAACATTTTCCATTTCTTTTAATCACTTGCCATTGTTGCTTCTCCCATAGCCCAGGGGTTCTCAGTCTATGGTGCACCATTTCACGTGGCCTGCTGCCGCCAGAACTGGAAACAGTGGAAGTGGCAGAAACAGCTGCAGATGCATTTATGGCAGTCATAAGCACATTTACAACAGCCGCAGATGTATTTTACAGTAGCATATACGGTGTGTGTGGGGTACCACCAGTTTGGCCTGCTCAGCTGTCTGAGGGAGTGTGACCCGGCCCATGGCTTGAAAAGGTTGAAAACACCTACCATAGCCTAAATTAAAGAGAAATTTGCCAATCAGTATAAGTAGATTGGCCAACATATAATCTGTAAAAAGAAGGCATTAAAATAACTCACATTGTGGCACCATGCCTACTAACCACCTCAAATCTGGACAACAATGTAATTGGTGTTCCAGGAAAAAATGCTGTATTTTATGGCACTGCAGCCATGGGAAATGTTGGAGTGGCTAGTCTGAAGATCCTGGAAAAAAAGTGGCCAAACTATATTTAGCCTAAATACATATGCCCATGGTTTGCTGCAGAACACCAAAATATGGAAAGATGTGACAGATAAATGCTGCTTTATTCAACCAACAGCCTAAAGCTATTAGGAAAATCGGTTCACAGGAAGAAGAAGCAAGCTGGTTCTTTTTTGATTGCATTAAATATGACAGCAGCAGCTGCATTTGCAAATAGGAGATGTGACTGAAGACCAAATCAGCAAGCAAGAGAGAGTACAAAGGATTTACTATTTAGAAACCCTGCCAGGTAACAAAACATAATTTTTTCCACTCTTAACTAGAAATATAGGGGGGGTGGGGTGTTTGATTATTTTTGTAAACCTTACTATGATATATTTGCATTTTGACTTCAACACTTTCCTCTTATTTAAGGGTTTAGACTACACTCTATCTGCAAGTACCTAGAAATAAGCTTCATCAAAACCAATGACATTTACTCCTGTGCAGACATGTATAGGACTATACTAACTACCCTCCTAGTTATTTCCATTTCACCAAGTTGAATCCTATTCCTACTTATCATCCAGCCAAGGCAAATGATGTCTTCTGCCACCTATCAAATCAAATATTTTGTCATATTACCATCTTGCTGAGTAAAATTCTGAATCTGCTTTTCATCTACCAAAGACAAATCACATATCCATCTATTGTCGTGCTGAGTTGCAGCTATAGATAATTCTCTTGATTTACTTACAGCCACTATTTACCAACCTTTTGAGTCAAAGTTAGTTGTCATTATTGTGTCTCCAGAGAGACAGATTCTCTGAGATATTTTGTAATGATCAGGATCATCAGATAAATACAGCAGAAATACAGACTTGAGTTCATCTAATGCAGTTGTGGGTCATAACCAGAGTGATGTATGGTATCCCCTCACCATAGAAAGGATGTGATATATACATACAGAGCTGTGTGATCACCACAGTTTTGCTCTACCCAAGACTTGTGTAAACAGTCAAAGTAACTTTCTCAACAAATAATCAGATTTAATTAATAATTATAGAAATCAACTCATAGAGTGGTCAGGGTCTGTGACAACAGAAACACTATTTCTGGGAAAAGAGGCAGTATGATGAAAACGTCTCTATACAATTGACAAAACTAAGATATGGAGTCCTATTCACCATGAAATTTCATCCAAAGAGATGTTGAAAGATGAGCTTCAAATTTCTTCCCTCCTAGCAGTTTTGAAGGAGGGTAAAACATTTTTGTGGCAATGCATTTTTCAAAGGGATTTCTAAATTTGTTCCTTTGAGAAAGGTTGTGAGATGTTTCTTTGTCTCATTTTTACCTTTTTTTACCTGTGCAATGCTTGTCCTAATTAGCTTTTATCCTTGCAAAGGTGATAAACATAGTATCTTCCAGTTACAAGCCGTTAGAGAAGATCTGTTAAAGATTTTGTGTAGACATGGGGTTGCAAAGGGTAAAACTAAACTATGTGACTGAACAAGAACAACCTCTGGTTTTTATTTTCATCGCCCTGACCTGCTGGCTAAATAATCAATTTCATAATCTCTAGCAACTAGAACAGAAGCTTGGAGATGGGCTAGGATGAGAAAAAGAACCCAAAATTACTACAGAGAGGCAAAGCTTCATTGTTCACAAGCATGTTCTTGAAAAGATTTATTCCCAAAGAAGTACAAAACTATGAGAATGTTTGCCTAATTTCAGATTCACCACTCCAACCAGGCAATACATGAAAGTATAGATGGGTAGATATGGTTTATTACAGGCAGTGACCAACGTCCAAATACAAATACTGTATCCCGTAAATGTATAAAAATGTTATTCCACAGAATATATCAATATTGTATTACTATCAGCATAATTAGTACTGAATATATTCCTCCCTTCGGATATTACTGCCATTAACTAAATGCAAATTTCTAAAGCCTTCCTTCCTGAATTTTGACTGCAGCAGCACAACATTTTGATACATTAAACAGTGTACTTAAGTCTGACCTGAAAACATTAAAAGAGTAAAAAATGCTTCTGGTCATCCAAGAAATTTCCTTAAATAGGATTCAATAGAGTTTTCCATATGAACATGCATTATTTGTGTGTGCATGCTGAATTTCTTCTCCTGGACTGCTGATTGCAGAGCATCTAGTTAGGCAAGACTAAAAGTTCTATATATATTTTTTTGTAGTGAAAGTATATAAAAATGATTTCCTGTCTTAAAAGGAAGCAATATTTTGCCAATTAGAATGTTGTTTGAATTTCTACCTAGACTGTGTTGACTCTCAGCCTCTATGATACACTTTCCAAAAGCTTATCCTGCTATGTCACATCCCATTTGGATAAGGCTTTCCATAGAAAACCAATACCCTCCAAATACAGCAGAGTTTTCTTCCAAATTGATTGAGAGTCATCCTGAAATATTAAAAGGGGGGAGGGGGGATTTAGCTTCAGACAAAATTGAAAATAACTAACAAAACCCTAGTTTCAACCTTCTGATATTCTCCTCCTTCAATCACAAAGCTGTATTTGAGACCCAGTGGGTCACTTGAAGAATAGTCCTCAAATATTGCTGAGTCCAAGACAAGAAGTATTCTAACTAGCAGTATCGGGTTAAACTCAGTGATTCTTTATTCAGCTCATACTTCAGACCATACCTGTCAACCATCCTGTTTTACCCGGGAAAACCCCTTATTTTTACCCCTCTTCCCACCCCCCTCCCGTTTAATTGATTTCCCCGTATTTCCCCTTATTTTAAAAAAAGAAATAAGCTGCAGTATTTTTTTCTGGCCACCAGAGGTCGCTGTGTGGCTTTTCACATGTGGAAGGGGAGAGAGAGAAGGTGGGGGGGGGGGTGTTTCTGTAGTTAGTTTCTCTTTCATTTTCCTGCCAGCCACATGGCCAAGATGGTGCTTTGTTTCATGCTGGGACTAGGGACGGGAGTCTACTCTAGGTGAGCAATATTTCATATATGCAGGGGCAAATCAGCTCTTGGTCTGGGGGCAGAGACTTCTCTCTCACTCTCATGCTTTATTGAGCTGTTTCTGCCCTGCCTTCCGTTTCTGTTCTAGAGTTAACTTGGGAGGAGGGGAAAGTGCTTGCTCACTATATGCTAAAGGTTTCCCTTGCTCGAAAGACAGTCGTTTGTAGAGTGCCAAGGTTTGCCATCACAGCTTTGTGCCCATTGCATCTACAATACTATATGAGACAGAAAGGGTGTGTGTGTTCCATTTCTGTTCTAGAATTAACTTGGGAGGGGGGAAGTGCTTGCTCACTATATGCTAAAGGTTTCCCTTGCTCGAAAGACAGTCGTTTCTAGAGTGCCAAGGTTCGCCATCACAGCTTTGTGCCCATTGCATCTACAATACTATATGAGAGAGAGAGGGAGTGTGTGTTCTGTTTCTGTTCTAGAGTTAACTTGGAAGGGGTGTGTGTGTGTGTGCTTGCACGGTTGTGTAAGGGGATCTGAGTTAGGTAAAGGTAAAGGGTCGCCCTTGCTCAAAAGCCAATCGTATCCGACTCTAGGGTTCAGTGCTCATCTCTGTTCAAAGCCGAAGAGCCAGCGTTGTCTGCGTCTGCAGACATTTCCATGGAAACATGGCAGTCATGACTAGACACGGGAGCGCATGGAACGCTGTTTACCTTCCTACTGAACTGGTCCCTATTTATCTACTTGCAATTTCTTACTTTCAAACTGCTAGGATGGCAGGAGCTGGGACAAAGACGGGAGCTCATTCTGTCCTGCAGTACTCGGGAATCGAACTGCTGACCTTCTGCCTCCCAGTCAGCATCTTAGTCACTTAAGCCACTGAGCAAACAAGAAATAAAACAAAAGTCCCCCAAGAAAATGGGGAAAGGGTTCGTTGGCCCAGACAGCTTTGTGCCCATTGCATCTACAATACCATCTAGCCATCTTATTTTTGGCCACCCCCTTCTTTTGTCCTCCACCTTTCCCAGCATCAAGGCTTTCTCAAGTGAATCCTCCCTTCTCATTTGATGTCCAAAGTACTTTAGCGTCACTTTTACTATTTGACCTTTAATGAGCAGTCAGGGTTGATTTCTTCTAGGATCGACCTATTTCTAACACTACATTTCAAAGGCATCTATTTTTCTGTGCTCAGCTTTCCTAATGGTCCAGCTCTCACACCCATACATTACCACCAGGAATACCATTGCTTTGACTATGCAATTTTTTGTTTGCAAGGTGATGCCTCTACTTTTCACTATGTTCCCCAGGTTTCTCATAGCTTGTTTCCCAAGCATCAGATCTTTGATCCTAAGAAAGTAAAATCTGCCAGTCGTATCCAACTTTAGGGTGCAGTGTTCATCTCCATTTACAGCCAAAGAGCCACTGCTGTCTGTGTTTGCAGACATTTTCATGGCCATGTGGCAGGCATGACTAGAGCCCAGCAAGTCACATGGCTATATTTCACCATGCCTACGGATTTGGCCACACCCACAGAGGGGTGTGGCCAAAATTTCCCTTATTTTCAAATCCAAAAGTTGACAGGTATGATTCAGACTGGGGACTATGTACAGGGGTGGCCTCTATATATACAGTGATTTGACTGTTACAAGACAAGATACAATTAGGCAGGCTTCCGGAGGGGAGAAACAAAGTTCAACTTCAACATTTACCATACTGACATGTATTTGAATTTTGCCCCTTTTAGAATTGTGCGCTTTCTGCTCTCTATAGTTGGTGCGGTTTGACTTTTAAAAAGGAATTAACCTTTGGACACAACATCCCTCCCCCCCCTTAGTGGGGAACATAATCTCCCCAACATTTGGGCAGACTGCAAGTCCATTTGGGGTGCCTGGGAACTTCAGGTCTTGGTACCGGCTCTGTGGGAAACCTGACTGGTTCTAGGGGAAGGGGGGGTAAACTGGAGGCAGACTTGGTTGCTGCGTCAGCTTCAGGTATCTCTGGGGGAGTCCCTGGTGATGGTAGTACTGGTGTTGAGGGAAGCGGCTCACTAAATAGCTCCAACTCGAAATCCCACTCATTGTTCACATTAGCTTCTCTTTGTGACTCCCTCTCTAGACTAACGTTCCGACCAGGCACTCATGGCCAAATTTGGTAGGTGTGCCTTCTTCATACTATGCCATTGTCCAGTTTGACCCGATATGATACTGGACTTGTTTGCTCTATGACCTCACCTCCCAACCAAGGGGACCAGGGTGCGTAATTTCGGCGATGTACCGGTTGCCCAACTGCAAACCCTTTTGAATTGGAAATGTCAATGTTGATACCCCTGTCCTCTAAATGGTGAGGATCTAAATAGTCCACAACCATGGACAATTTTCCCTTCTTTAAGAGATTGGCTGGCGAAAACCCAGACCCCAGGGGGATAATTCTGTAGGACAGCAAGAACTGGCATAGATGAAACTTGAGGTCTCCAGCCCCCATGTGCTTAAGCGCTTCTTTGACAGTATGGACCTGTCTCTCTATCTGTCCATTTGTCGCAGGGTGGAAAGGCATGGCAGTGATATGCCTGATCCCATTACGGCAAATAAAATCTTTAAATTATACCGACATGAAAGTCAACGTGTTGTCTGACACAACGAGGTCTGGCAACCCAAAAGTACAAAATACCTGCCTTAACTTGCGAATCGTTACAGCAGAGGCATTCCTGGACATGGGAATTACTTCCAACCATTTGAAATATGAATCTATGATGAACAGAAATGTGGTTCCCCTGAAGGGGCCTGCGAAGTCGATGTGGATTCATGACCAGGGACCTCTGGCAGTGACCCATTCTCTGCTGGGAAGATGTGTTACCTCCAGCCGGGAGGCCTAACGTTCCCTACAACGCCTGACCCAGGCCTCAATGTCGAGGTCTAATCTGGGCCACCAAAAGTAACTTTGGGCTAGCGCCTTTGACCTGACAATCTCTTAGACCCAGGAGAAGCCGGTCCCGGAGAGCCTCATCAAAATTATGCCACTGGCATGGCACGGCAGTGTGGTGGAGGGCCGCAGCACAGTAAGTGACCAATTCTCCAACCTTCTGGTCTCACCGGTAAAATGCCAGTCTCACCGGAAAAATGGATACTTTGAGCCTGAAATGGTTTTGGAGGATGGCTAGGATGTCCGTCAGCAGGATGTCATTCAAGGCCCATGGCAGCAGCAGGTGAATGATCAACTCCAGTGTGGGCAACCCGCAATGGGCCAGGAATGATGCCTTCTGCCATTTGTCCCCATCGATCTTCTCCACGACTACAAAGTTTTTGAACTGGATCTCGTACATGGGCCACTTCTCCAGGTTGGAGATGTTGAACGGCCCAATGGAGAACGCGACAGTGGCAGCCATCCCACCTTTGTCGCCAATGTCGAGTCCGAGACAAGAAGTATTCTAACCAGCAGTATTGGGTTAAACTCAGTGATTCTTTATTCAGCTCATACTTCGGACTTGGGACTAGTACAGGGGTGGCCTCTATATATACAGTGATTTGACCGTTACAAAACAAGATACATTTAGGTGGGCTTCCAGAGGGGACAAACAAAGTTCAACTTCAACATTTACCACGTTGACATGTATTTGAATTTTGTGCCTTTTAGAATGGCACGCTTTCTGCTCTCTATTGTTGGTGCGGTTTGACTTTTGAAAAGGAATTAACCTTTGGACACAACAAATATATTATTTGGATTGCTTCGGAAGGAGCAAAAGGAAAATGAGGGCCTAGTTGTGCACCATAAAGTAGCTGACCAAGAGGTTTGGCCCCAAGTAGTTTTTAGGCAGTGGAAGGTAATGCCCGCACCCCAGGACAAAATATAAATAAATGGCAGAAGCCGATCCCTGTGCTACCATGAAAGTCCTTCCAATGCCCAATCCACTGCTTTGGTCAACAAACCAATCCTGAAGCACTACCACCAAAGGTACTTACGTAGGGACCCATCATGAAATCTTTTCACCTGTTGTCTTCATCTAGCCTTTGTTCAAATTCATGGCTTTTGTAATGCTTAGTTAGCTAACCTTAGCTCATTCTGACAGCCAGGAACCTCCTTGAAATCTCCTCAGGTGGACATGAAAAAAGGATGTGATATTGTTTTTAAACATTCTTGGCTCTGCTGCCATAACACACTGCAACTCAGTATAATAATTCTATAAATTCAGATGAGAAACAATGCACAATCCAACATTTAAGTGAATTATTTGTCATACTTATTGATTCTTGCCAGAATTCTAGAGATTTGAATAAAGAGATGATAATCTATTTTATCCTAGCCATTATCTTCCATGTTTGAAAATGAAATGGATTCTTGGAAAAGAAAGAAAAAGCCCAAACTTAAGAATAATCAACATTAAATTAACTGTCATTTTAATAGTGCATCCTTCCCAGAAAAAGACAGTACAACACTCCAAAAGCACAAATAATCTGTTTCTGGATTGGCAATTTTCCTTTATCATGAGAAAAAGCTGATGATGTTTGGTACCTGTCCAATCTGACTGAACTGCATTGGGGAAGAGCTCGAAAGAAAAGGAATCAATAACCCAGGACTCAGTTTCTTGCACCACTATGGCCATTTCAGAAGAGAATACAAAAAAACAAGGAAGGAAAATGGTGGAGGCAGCTCATTCCCAAGCAATCTGAAAACAAAAGTAACTGCATGGAAAAGAGTAAACAGAACTGTCTAGCTAGAGAAAGGACAGAAACTGGTCCAGGAATGCTCAATTTAAAGTCTACTGACAATTTCTAGTCCTATCAAAAATGATGGCTCTGCCTTGGATGTGAAGGCCATAACCCATAATGAGCTCTAGGTCTTAAATTGTTTTTATTATTTTTGTATTCACAGTTGGCAAAAAAAAAAACTTCTTTGGTTTTTCCACTTCCTTGTTTCTTGTCAGAATAGAATAACATATTTATCAAGCATGCATACTTTTTGATGTTTCCACCTATCAAGATTTTGAAAACTGAATTGTCCATAAAGCTTCCTTGGAAGAAAGACGAGAGAGCATGGAAAACTGTTCCTTCAACATCTTGTGGGTAAAAGAGCCAACTCATGGCAGCTATCTCTGCCTGTCTTCTGACTATAAATGTGTTTTTAAAAACTGTTTTGATGATCATAGACATAAAATGAAATGGCCTACAGATGAATAGAGCTATGAATTGTGCAGCCAACATGAGAACAGAACTAGAGACATAAAAGTAAAGAACTTTATTTATTTATTTATTTTATAATTCATATTTCTATGCCACCCAATCAGGCAAACCTGACTCAGGACGGCTTAAAGATTTGTAGTTTAGTGAATAGAGTGTTTGATGAACTAAGACTCAGGAAGCCTGAGTTCAAATCCTGGCCCAGACGTGGAAACTCATTGGGGAATGTAAATGGTACACCATTCCTTGATAATCTCACATATCTCAAAAGGCCTTTTATGGCTGACATAATTTTGAAGTAACATGGTGGGAAACAAATAGCAATGTTCATAATCCTTTAAATAATATAAACATGAACAGAAAAATCCTGCTTTAAATGTCACGTGAGTGTGATGGTGTAAATTTCTATATAAATGTCTATATTTTACTCCCTAACTTTCATCAACAAAAGCAACAGCAATAATTAATATAATTCTGCAGTGGCTTAAGTGGCTAAGATGCTGACTGGGAGGCAGAAAGTCAGCAGTTCGATTCCCGAGTATTGCAGGACGGAATGAACTCCCATCTTTGTCCCAGCTCCTGCCAACCTAGCAGTTCGAAAGCAAGAAATTGCAAGTAGATAAATAGGGACCAGTTCAGTGGGAAGGTAAATAGCACTCTGTGCTAGTCATGCCTGCCACATGACTACAGAAACGTTTGCAGAAGCAGACAGCACTGGTTCTTTGGCTATGAAACGGAGATGAGCACTGAACCCTATAGTTGGATACTACTGGCTTTCCAGCGAGGGAAACCTTTACCTTAACCAAGATAAAAGAACAAACCAGTGGATGAAGACATATTCAGCTAGCTCACGTCTTATGAGTTCACAAGAAACAACAGAATGTGTTTTGCCTTCCACTAATCCAGAGAGATAGACACATCATTTTGGTGCTTCAAACAAATGCACACGTGCATGGTCATTTTTTTACCGTAGCTACAGACTTGCCTTCCCAAAGCAGGTGAAATAAGGCAAAGGAGCCTATGAGAAAAATATTAATTTGGGGGATGGCTTATTCAAAAGAAAATAGTGGGAGTCATATGAGAGTTGGTTTGTTTTCATTTTTGTTTGTTTTTGCAAATCACTCACATTATATTTTGGCTACTAAGCAATGACATAATTGGTGATGCAATTAGATAAGCACTATGGTAAATTTAGAAGTGAATAAAACAGCTCAACTTCGTGGACCACTATGGATCCCTTATTAGTTAAAATATTAGCTTAGAACTAAAACAAAAACAGATGTTCATTAAAATATAACAAGATTACACAGTATAATTATTGTTTCTCCCCAGAATACTATGGGGTTTCTCCTTCCCATTTAACTGCAAGATATACCAATAAGCGGTCTTGAATCTCGCTTCAGATTTCTTTGTGTTTGTTATTCATTGAAGTCTCTTTGCCAAACTCTAATGTCACATGAAATGAAATCTGTTTCTGATTAGCTCCTAAGAGTTCGGCCCTTTGGGAAAGCAGTTCTTCTTCTTCCTTGTCTAGGCCAGACATGAAACTGCCAAAACGAAACCACCTTTGGGGAGTTCATCCTGTAGTTCCTTTCACCTGACCTAGTGTAAGAAAGATTAGCCAGCACAATGTGGCCGTTGTCCGGGATATACCCAAGTGTGGTTCTAAAATACTACAATCTTTGAGGAGGCTCTTTCTGTGTACCCCTAGGAAAGAGTAATTCATGCGCAGTGTCAGCCAGAGAAGTCTAAGTCAACATATCCTTGAAAAACTAAGTAAGAGCATATCTAAACTGCCCCAAAATTGTTTTTTTTCTTTTTCCACTCTGATTTCAAGCCACGTGTTTTTTTTTTGAGCCAGTGTGTGCATCCACACACATCTTCAGCTCTGTGGAGAGTAGCCCAAGCTGATTCATGGCATCTCTACTCCCACTACAGATCCCCTCCACCAGTCCTTGTCATTGATCAGCTGGGCCTGGTTTTAGCAGAGAAGGTCCACTTCTGATGAGCTGAGACCAGGCCAGTTGATTAGTGGTAGGTAACAACAATGGAGATCTGTAGTGGCTGTGGAGAAAGCATGGATCAGCTGGGACCAGTCTCTGCCAATTGGCTGGAGCCTCCCTCCACTGCCATCACAGAACAGCAAAGACAAGCTCTAGCTGATTGGGGGACACCTTTCACTGCAAATCAGCCAGTGCCGATCATTTGGTACCATGACAGATCATTTTTAAAAGTATGTATTTGAAATGGCATGTTACCATGTCACTTCTAATAAATATTTTTAAAATAATTTATGTGGCTGCTGTGGAAAAGGGCTCCATCTAATCCACAGAGACCAGCACCAATTGATATATGGTGGTGCCATCCTTGCCAATCATCTGGAGCCCATCTCAGCTGCTGATAAACAACTCCAGATAAACACCAAGGCGATTAGGTACATAGGGCCAAATCAATTTCACACCAATAAAGTATTACCATAAAATAAATTCTACGAACTGCGGTAGCTCAAGTGGTTAAGATGCTGAACTTGAAGACTAGTAGGTCAGAGTTCGATACCCAAGTACTGCATGACAGAATGAGTTTCTGTCTGTGTCCCAGTTCCTGCCAACCTAGCAGTTCAAAAGCAAGAAATTGCAAGTAAATAAATGGGTACCACTTCAGTGGGAAGGTAAACAGAGTTCCGTACACTCCAGTGTCTAGTCATGCATGCTGCATGTCCACGGAAACACCTGCAGATGCAGACAATGCTGGCTCTTTGGCTATAAACAGAGATGAGCACTGAACCCTGGAGTCAGATATGGCTGGCTTTCAAGCAAGGATGACCATTCGGAGGCTGCAACTGGTGCATAATATGGCAGCCCGTATGGTGATGGGGTGTGGTTGTTATGACCATGGCACACCCTTTTGCGGGAGCTGCATTGGTTGCCGGTGTGCCTTCGGGTGCAATTCAAGGTGCTGGTTATGACCTTTAAAGCCCTACATGGTAGTGGGCCAGATTACTTAAAAAGACCACATCACCCCGAGAACATCTGCCTGTCCCACTAGAGCAGACCAGAAGGGCTCTCTATGGGTAACAATGGCTGGAGAGGCTTGCCTCTCCAGCACAAGATGGAGGGCCTTTTCGGTATCCGCTCCATCCCTTTGGAACCTCCTGGCGACTGAATTCCGCCTCCAACCACAATTGCTGGCCTTAAAAAGAGATTTAAAGACATGGTTGGCCCAGTGGGTGTGGGGTGCTGCTACTGGACCTCTCCCCCCCCCCGGCTCATATTGGTCAATTCTGCCGTCTGGATTTTACATTTTTAGATTCAATATTTTTAGATTTATAGATTTTAGAGTCTTATGTTTTATTTATGCATGTTGTGTGTTGAGGGTTTATGTTAGTGTTGTTTCCTGCACTGTAAACCGCCAAGAGTCACCTTGGTGAGGTTTTTTAAAAAAAATAAGTTGAAATAAATAAATGAATGAATAACTCCCAGACAGTGGTTTAGAATAAAGTTATTTGCAGCCAAAATACACTGATTCTTGCTCTGTGTCATGTAAATGTTGATCTTTAAACCAAATGGAAACTGACACAGAAGTAGGGTTTTTTAGCAATGTAGATGCACCCTAAATTACTGGTTAAATAGGACAAGTTAAATTCAATATCAACAATTAGGCAAGTTGAGGGGTGTCCAATTTGGAGCTCAGGACAAGAATCTCAGTTTGCAGTGGTGAGATAGTAGTCTAGGACAGGGTTACTCAACTGTGAGCCCTCAGGTATTCTTGGATTTCAATTACCAAGTCAGCTTCTGGGAACTGAAGTTCAAGAGCATCTGGGGGTCCAAGGCTGAGAAGCTCTGATCTAGGAATTACAGTTTTCACCTAGCTTTTTGAAAGAGTCTGGCCTAAGACCGTCTGAAGCTGGGAGGCCCTGTTGCTAGCAAGTGTAAGCCTGTTGAACATTGTGGAAAGACAACACAGAACCATTTTTTATAATTTATCTTCACCCCCTTCTCCCCCACTACCCTTGAAGCACTTTCATTACTGATACTTGAGTGAACAAGAGCTTCTTCTATCTCTCTTCATGATTCCCACTGCATATTTCATGAGTTTAAATTGAAACATGTGCTACACTTCCAGGCCATTTTAATGACCTTTACACTGAGGTTGACTCATCATAGTGAACATGGGCATTCAGGTATATTTTTGGCAGCATGCTGTCTGTTGGGAAGTATAAACAGCATTCTGTCTCAGGTTAAAAAACTCAAGGAAGGGTCAGATTTTATGTTTAATTGCTGAGACATTGAATCTGTGCTAATTATGCATGTGGATTTGTTCTGCAGATGTAGGGTCAAAGTAAGTGCAACTCCGAAGACTGTACAAGCAAAATCTGATTATGAAGGCACATGATGAAGCAGCCTTCCTTCCTTAATACATAACTTTACATATCTTAGGTTGTGTTTGTACAAGAACTGTCATCATAGGCAACTCATCCTAGTAAGCAGATGACCCGATTGGGGTTTAACATTTGTACTACTTTGTCTGGAATATCCAGAACCACTTCAGTATATTCTCCAGCCTAGCAACTCCTTACAAGTATATGTGTGGATAGCAATCATAATGTTCTAGCAGCTTCGGCTCATGTAGAATTCTATGAATAGTTTACTGTGCAGTGTGTGGAATCTTACCCACATTGTCTTCCTGTATTTAAAGACCTTCATTGATCATCAATAACTCTCAGAAATTTCTTTTAAACTATGAAAGTCTTCAGTGGCTTAGGGCTTGACTGAAGAACAGGAAAAGATCTTATTGAAAAGATCTCATTTGGTCACTAAAATTCACAACAGGGGCCCTTCTGAAGATACTGCCACCAGCAGATGTAAGTTGTTAGGCTACAAAATACAGACTCATCAAAAGTGCAAACAGTTCTCTGTTTTCAGAAAATAAACTATTGTTTCATAATGAATGTCATATTTGTGATGTTTGATAACTTACTGTTTTTAGTTTTTTCATAACACTTGGAGGTGACTGGAGAGCTCAGTGTTTAGGTTTCTGGCTGTGGAGGCTGAGGTTGGGACTTGAATTCCCCACTGTGCCTCCCAGGAGAAGAACCAGGCTATAAAGCCATGGACAAGATGGCTGGTCACAAGATGGCTCCAGAAGAAGGGATTGTTCAACCACTTCTGTGTATTCCCTACCCAGAAAACCTTGGAAAGGGTCATCCTAGAGCTTCTTTTCTTTCTTCCTTTTGCCATAGCAGTTTTAACTATGGAAATCCCTCCTCTTGGAGGCTCAATTGGCATAATTTCAATGCCAAGTTAAGGCATATTTATTTATTAGAGGGGTTGAGGATTGTGGCCTACAAAGATTTTAGTGCAGATTTAGTGCAATGTGATGGGCTAATCCATTTAGCCCATCACCGCCTCTGCCACACCTGGAAGTGAAAGTGGATGTGTTTACACGTGCGTGGGCATGTCTTGCATCAGCCATAAAAAGTGCACACGACTGTCATAAATGCAGAAGTGGCCACATTTACAACAGCTGTAAATGCACCTGCCACTGCTTCTGGGGGTGTAGTCAGGCCTATGGCAGAAAAAGGTTGGGAACCCCTGATTTAATGGTTTGATTTTTTCCTATTTGATTTTAAATAAGCAAGTAAGTAAGTCAGAATTGACTTGATGACACATAATGTAACATAACACTTCAGAATTGACTTGATGACACATAATGTAACATAACACTTGGAGTCATTTGTTGTTTTCATTGGTTATACACTGCCTGGGTAGTTCTAACAGAAACATTGCATACAAACAAGCATGCAAACAAGAGGCAAAGGCTTTCTACAAGAGTCTTAGGTCAATTACTGACACCTTCACTTAAAATGGAAACATTTGCAGATTCAATAGATATGACACTGAGTGAGGTGGTTAAATAAGATAACCATTATCCCTAAGTAACCATTAAATTATTGTTACTCTGGTTTCTCTTCAGATCGCATAAATCTTTCGCCTTTTACTGAAGATTTCCGTGGAAAGAAACATTTATAAGTCTTGAGAACAGCTGTGGCCGCCGCCGCCATCCTCCCGGCCCTGTTTGACCAGAGGGTTTAAAAGACGTGGTGGCCATGAGACGGAGGACTTCGCAATCTCTTCCCACAGCACACACTGGAATTCCCCCCTTGGTCAGTCCTGGCCTTGAGGGAGATGAGAAGCAGTTGTGTGGCATGGACAGATGGCCAGGGGAGCTCCGTGGCCATTGTTACCGGATTTTTCTCCTTCGGCCAGCTCCCAGCCTCGAGGGAAATGGGGACTCTCACTGGACCTTCCCTCTGCCATTTAGCCTGGAGGGAATGGGCAGCCGGCATAAGAACTTCAAACCCCCCCCCCCCCCCCCCAACACTGGACTCTTCTCTCAGTCAGTTTTGGCCTCGAGAGAATGGAGAGCAGCTGCATGTGGGGCAGCCGCTTGGCATTAAGAATGTGTTATATTGTGCTGATATTGTGTTGATAGGATATTTTGAACTGTAATTTCATATGATATTATATTGATGTGATATTTTTAATTGTAATTTAACCTGATTTGATATTGTGTTGATCTTGTGCTAATGTGATATTGTGTCAATGTGATATTTTGTAATTGTAATCTGTAGTTGATACTTTGTTAGCCACCCAGAGTTGCATTGCAAGTGGGGTGGCATACAAGTTTGAAATATAATAATAATAATAATAATAATAATAATAATAATAATAATAATAATAATAATAATAATAATAATAATAATAATAATAATAATAATAATAATAATAATAATAATAATAATAATAGATTTGTGAAAAAGTAGATCACAGAGCAGAAGAAACAGAACCCAGAAAGCTGCAGATAGCTGACATACTTAGCAATTATGTAATACAATAGTGAAACAGGATGATCACTGAACAACAATAATTCTGTGTGGGTATTTTCTATTTATGGCAATCATTTCTAGGGTTTCCTAGATATAGAGTACTAAGAAGGGATTTATCATTTCTTTCTTCTCCAAGTGTCATTGGAACAAAATGTTGACTGGGGCAGCATAGTGAATGTATGTCAATGTTTCAAAACAAAGGCAAACCAAAACATCATCTGGGCTCCATTAAGTTTGGAAAAACTCAGGGTCAGGCTTTTCAGCAGGGGATAGGTATCCTGGGGAAAAGGCTTCACGCTGATGGATATTACAGTCCTGTTGGATCTAGGCTATTTATTATAAGCCACTTTTACAACTTCTGATGAATTAGTTATTCATTAAATAGCATTTAATCTATACCTATAAAATGGTGCGTTAACCGTTGGAATGTGACAAAGGATGTTGCACCAGGCCCCACTAGCCCCGTCCGAGCCTCCGTTCACTCGCCCGAACGGGGTTCGCAGGTAACTGTCAGGTTGAAATTTTCGACCCGGGGCCAGGAGCCCCCCAGTTGCAAACAAAAAAAGGGAACTTCAATTCCCAAAGTTCCTTTCGCCGCGCCGCGCCAGAGCCAATCAGGCTGAGTGGTGCGGCAAAAGGAACGTTCGGAAACGCGCCGCGGCCAATCAAAAAAAAAGCCGCAAAAGAATAACCGCCGCAGAAACCAAACACGCCATTAGCGCGCAGGATGCTGAGGCAGCTGGCGCGTGAAAAATAAAAGCTAAAAAAAACCCCACCACCGCTGCAATTCATCCCCACGGGCGAGCCAGCATGGCCCGTGGGGAAAAAAATTAAAAAAACCTGCCGCCGCCGCTGCCCTTCCATTCGAAGGGCCAGCCAGCACAAAAAAAAAAAGTTTAAAAAAAACACCCCGCAACTGCCCTTCTTCACCACGGGCCAGCAAGTATGGCCCGTGGGAAAAAAAAACAACCCCGGCTGCCGCTGCCCTTCCATTCGAAGGGCCAGCCGGTGCGCCAAAAATAAAAGCAACCCACTCACCCACCCCGCAACTGCCCTTCTTCCCAATGGGCCACCAAGCATGGCCCGTCAGAATGAAAGGCACCCTCCCCGCAACAACGCTCCCTTCCCAAGTGCCATCCAGCATGGCCCATGGGAAGAAAAGGCACCCCTGCCGCCAGTGCCCTTCCTACCCATGGGCCACCAAGCATGGCCCATGAGAACAAAAGGCACACCCTCCCAAAAAAGAACGCAACAAAAACAATCCAAAAACACTCAAAAAGACACAAAAAGAAACCCCCAACCAAAACCCAAAAACATTCAAAAAAACACACACAAACCCCCACCCAAAACCCTAAACAAAAAAGCCCCCCAACCCCAAACCCCCCTTAAAAAAAAACACACACAAACCCCCACCAAAAACCATAAACAAAAACAGAACGCCCCCAACCCCCCAAAAAAACCCTTAAAAAACCCAGAGAGAACTTACCAAAAGACGACTTGCCCCGATGAAACCCGGAAATGAAATGAGGAGAAGAAGAGACTCAACGGAATAAGCAATTCCAAAAAATTGCTCAACACCACCACCCAGTGGCCAAAGGAGAAAAACATCCAAAATATTCCCAAATATTCAATAAATCCCCAAAAATAGGATAATCAATTCAAAAAACATTCAAAAATATCCAAAAAAAATCAAAAATAATTCACAGATAAAATAAAATAATAAATTTACCATAAAAAATTAAAAAACACTGTAAAATACATTCAATTTAAAAAAACAAACGTAAATTTACACATTTTTAAAATTATTATCCAAAATAAAACAATTTACAAAAATTCACAAAGTAACACATTCTTTTTAAAAATACAATAATTAAAAAAACAACAACAACCTAAGCTCTTTTTAAAATCCAAAAAACAACAACATAACAACACAGTTTAAAACAGTTTAAAAGATAAACATTTTCACAAACACAAATAACACACTAACCTCATTTCCCAAAAAAAAAAAACCCCTTAAAAAACCACTTCAAACAGCCCAGCACTGAGGAAGCCAGCACACAAAAAAAGCCCCCACTGGGAGCGCAAGTCTGCCACAGGCGGACGCAGCGCCTCAAAGCCAAAAAAACCCCCACTGGGAGCGCAAGTCCGCCACAGGCGGACGCAGCGCCTCAAAGCCAAAAAAACAAAAAACCTTACACCACCATTTAAAAAAACACAGCCCCATTGGTTCAAGAAAAAAAGGAACCCTTTACTATCCAACACAATTTTAAAAAGCCCGGCACCGCCGGGCAAAATATGCTAATACTCTTATAAAAATGTGTTGAAGGGGTTGGGTGTGGGTGGGTGTCAAAATCCAGTAACAGAACAGACCCATTGAATCAGCAGCTGAATGCTAAGTTTCCATGTATGCATAAACCATTAAAAATAATCACATTTGAACCTTTAGCTCAGGGGTTCTCAACCTACGGCCCATGGGCTGCCAGAATTGGCCACAGACACATTTATGTCCCTCATAATGTCATGATTTTAGGTTGACAGCTCGTTGCTAAACTGCTACATTCCTTCTTTGTTTACTCATATTTCAGATTCCAATCAGATTAAGTCAGCCACAGATGTTAGACAGCCAGACATGATGTCAGGAGAAACAGCTGTTGCATTCCTATCATATGTTTGGAGCTCAGGTGTGCTCCCATGATCTTATGCATTCCATGCAGAGGAGGAGAACACCTGCAGAGTACCTGCAGTCTAGGGGATTTCCAGACATAAACACATTACATAAACCAGGGGTTTTTCCATTAGGTAATGCCATTAGGCAATGCATTCCTAAGGGTGGCAGAAGTCACTCTTTTCCCTATTGAAGGAGTGCCTTTTCAGACCCCAAATCAGTTCTCTAACCCGGGGCTACCAGGCTCTTGTTAGCTGAACTAAAATCCCTAAGGGGAACAACAACCCATGGCAGGATAGATGTGCCCATCAGGGCAAGGAATGGACTGAACTAGATTGGATTCTATCTTGGAGATTATTCCCTGCCCACCGATCTCTTGGAATTCTGAGACTTCTGTCTCTATGAACTCTTTTATTTTCACAGGTATTATGTTATGCTTTGCTTTTATGAAATTGCATCGTGGAAAATAAAGCTGTTTGTGAGTTTTACTATCTACTGAGTTGGACTCTACTTATCAGGCATATCCAGGTACTACTGCTCTCTGCTTTACATGCTACCAATTAAATAACTGCATACTCCCTGTGTCGGGATGGTGGGAGCACGGCGACTCGGGTTCTGAAAGGAGAGGTGACAAAGGGCTGTTGAGGGAGTTTGCGGAGTGATGGAAAATCGAACAGCCTATTGATCGTAACCAGCCTCTCAAACTCCGGCAAGGGTCAAGTCCGTGACAGTAAACACGTTTACAACAGCTGTAAATGGTGTGTGTGTGTGTGTGTGGGGGGGGGGAGACAACCAGTCTGGCCCCCTCAACTGTTTGAGGAAGTGTGACCCGGTCCCCAACTTGGAAAGGTTGAGAACCCTTGCTTTAGCTTGTCATTGGCTGTAATTATATTTTATTTTTATCTCATAAATTGAATTAATTTTACAAAGTTAATGCACTTTTGAGTATTTTTAAAAGGAAAAATGGGATATGAATGACTGGAAATGCAAGCAAGGAAACAAAGCAGGATGTTGTTAAGATTCCATGTAATGTTGTCAAGTTCTATCAGCACAAGGAGATTTGGTTTGTTCTAATAAGGTGAGACATTTTTGCTTCATGGCTGGAAAAGCTTTGACAAGGAGTGTCAGCTGAGCAAGTTGTGTTCTAAATCCCATGAGACTGTACAGTATAATTCTGGGAAAACTATTTATTTTGAGGACATTCAACTCCAAGAAAGCAATTTAACCTCAAGTCTCGTCCAATAACTGTCTAACATGGATAATGTTATATGCACAACTCGGCAAGCATGTTGAATGAAAATATTTCTAGTGAATCACCACATATCGGGATGAATTGCTTCCCACTTAATCAGACAAAGGAAAAACTTAATTATGTAGAGAGTTTAGCAAAGAACAATATGAAGTACCATACCATTAAAATGCAAGATTTCAATGAAAATGTTTTAATTTCTATTTTAATTTGACCACATGCTAGAGAACAGGTGCTTCAGGGAATGTTTGGTTAATGAGCTTCATTTTTCATTGTTCCCTCTAGAGAACAATTTTGGTAATCAGCAGAGACTAACTCAATCCATTTATTTCCAATCCATGTCAATTTGAAATATATTTAGACATCCCATTACTTTTCTACTTAAAGGTGTGAATTGTTTTTTCTTAAGTCCATGCAAACATTTATATATAAGTCCCTGTCAGAATAATATTTTCTCATAAAATAGTAATAGTAATATCTAAATATATTTATGTTGCTTATACTTGTTTCTAAACACATTCTATCTTAAGACATGCATTTTAAATATATTCTAGTATGTTATTGAGCTGATAACAGCACACATAAAAATTCAGAGCAGTGCAAAATTCAAGGAACATATTTATTTATTTTATTATTTATTTATTTCTATCCCACCTTACTCATCATGAGACGACTCAAATTATCAAACCGTCAAGTTAAACAAAGGTTAAAAAAACATCAGTTAAAACATCAATAAAAACATAGTTAAAAGCACAAGAAAAACACATAAAAATCACAAGATTAAAAAATTCATAACATCTAAAATCCTCACTAAACCATTAAAAAGGACAAGGTAAAATGGGGTAGGGTTTATGGGGTGGGGGACAGAAATACAATTACAGTTACCTAAGGCTACTGCATAAGCTACACAGGCTACACCAGCCAGCAGGATTGGGCCAAAGTGCCTGACATGCCCCACACCTGCTGGCATAGCCATGTCTTAAGTGGGACATGCTTGCCTGGATAGCTCAGTAAGTTAGCTATGGGAGTTTATTTCCCACTGTGCTTCTATGAGGAAGAGCCAACTTGCCTACCTTTGGTAAGCTGCATAGTCCCAGAAATGTCCCCAGAATGGTAAACCACTTTTGATTACTGCATACACTTAGATCCTTGAAAGAACTGCAAATTTGGAGTGGGTTTAACAGTTATTATTATGACAGATCAGGTCATTTGCATCCAATACTTCAGTATGAACATGAACAGTGAGCTTACTGATATTTTCTAGTTTCTACCTCAAAACCGATTCTGTACATGTTCTACATGAGATTTTCAACTATTCATATTTTATGTGTATTTTTAAGATGTATGCATTTTGTATGCAACCACACACTGACTACACTCTAGTATGTACACAAAGTAGAAAATCAAACTCATGGATGAGGGTTTTACCCTTTTTAGAGGGGCTGTCCTCCTTTTGACCGGTCAGTATCTCAATATAGGTATTCCTTGATTCTGCACTGTATCTGGATTTCTATTTGGCAAGGTATGCCCTTTCAACACTCCACTTATTGCCCCAGGGATAACTTCTCCTGAGCCAATCTTACTTGGTAACTGTCTTCCTTTCCTTCTTCACTATTGCAAAGAGGTTCAAGTGGAACTGTCTTTGGAAAGTATACAGGGTCTTCAGTCTCTACAATATTCAGTAGCTATCAAAAAATAGTCATGTTAGTCTGTGCAAGCGCATCAGCCAAAAGAGAGAGCGGGAGAGGGAGAGATGTGGCAACTTAAAAACTATTATTTGAAAGTGACATTTTGTGTACCAAATCTTGAGAAAGTGGACTTCCTCAGGAGTTGATCCATGAAAACTCACTTTAAAATACAGTAGTTTCTCCTTTTGCCTTTTGTTTGTTTGTTTTTTTAGTGTCTTGCACGTGGACTCGCCCCTGTTGCCTGTCTTGGGGGTGTTGGTCTCCGGTGAGCTGGAGCTATGGTATACTCTAAAACAAAAGGGCTAGGGGGACTGGAAGTACCAGGGGCTGAACTGAAACCCCTCTTCTCGCTAGGACGGGTGGGGGACCAGTCCGCTACACCCCCCTGGTACTGCAACTCAAAATCATTGTCAAACTGATCCCTCTCTTTCAAAGAATCCTCCTCTGTGTCTCCCCCTTGGGTAATGCGGGTGGGGGAGGACCCTAACGCTGATTCCCCCTCATCAGTGACTCGCCTTCTGAGTTGGTCGGCGTGCCTTCTCCAGAGTAGACCTGAACTAGTCTCGACCCTGTAGGATACCGGCCCCATTTGCTCAACAATTGTCCGGGGTACCCACGCTGGCCCCGAGGCCGTGTAGTTCCTGCAGTGAACCGGGTCCCCAACCGAAAAACTTTTAGAGCTCTCTCCCCCTAAGCTTATATTTCTCCCTTCATCCTCCACCCTGGACGGATCCATCCGGTCAAAAAGTGTTACCGGACGCCTCCTCATGAGGAGTTCGGCTGGGGAAAAACCTGACGCTAAGGGGGTTGTCCTGTAGCAGATGAGGAACTGGCACAGATGCAGGTTCAACTCACCGGGACCCATGCACTGCAGTGCATCTTTCGTAGTGCGCACTTGGCGCTCTACCTGACCATTTGTGGCGGGGTGAAACGGGGCAGCGGTAATGTGCCTGATGGCGTTTCTCTCCATAAAAGTCTTGAACTCTGTCGACGTGAAGGTACTCGTGTTATCGCTAACAAGGACGTCTGGCAGGCCGAAGCAGGCAAAAAGCTTGCGCAACTGTTTAATGGTTGCGGCAGAGGAAGTGCTGTTCATGGGGATTACCTCCAACCACTTGGAGTAGGAGTCGACTACCAGTAGGAACATGGACCCGCGAAAGGGGCCAGCGAAGTCGACATGAATCCGGGACCATGGCCCGCGGGCCGTATCCCATTCCCTATGGGGTAACCGGGACTCCTCGGGCCGAGAGCTCTGGCAGCTCTCACACGTGCCCACTAAGCATTCTATGTCCCCATCTATCTGGGGCCACCAAAAGAAACTCCTGGCCAGAGCCTTGGAGCGCACAATCCCGGGGTGGCTGGTATGCAGTAGCCTCAGCACCTTGGCCCTCAGCTTCTCTGGGATAACTACCCGCTGGCCCCAGAGTAAGCAGCCCCTTTCCAGGGAAAGCTCTACTCTGCGCCTGAAAAATGGCTTGAACTGTTCCTCGGGGGGAGCAGTGGGCCACCCTTTCCTAACCCAGGAACTAACTTGGGCCAGTATCTTGTCGGCCGCCGTGGCCTTGGCGAGGTCGGCCGGGACAATTGGGGGTGAGTCGAGAGACTCAATCAGCAGGACTTGGTGTTCCTGCTCCACCTCGCATGCAGGGTCCCCTACACTAGGGAGGGGGGATTGGGACAGGGAGATCTCCTTCCCTGGGCGATAGACCAGCTCATACTGGTAGGCGTTGAGGAAAATGGCCCAACGCAGCATCCTGGGGGATAATATTTGCGGGGTGGGTTTGCCGGTAGTGAAGATCCCCAAAAGCGGCTTGTGATCCGTCACCACCGTAAACTCGCGGCCGTATAGGAAATCGTGGAACTTCTTTGTTCCCGCGATTATGGCTAGGGCCTCCCTATCTGTTTGCGCGTAATTGCGCTCTGCCTTCGAGAGGGACCTTGAGTAGTACGCTACCGGGGCTTCCCTCCCGCTTTCCAACACGTGGCACAGGACCGCCCCCACCCCCACCGGGGACGCATCACAGACTAATACCACTGGCTTTTTCGGATCGAAGTGGGTCAGGACAGCATCCGAAGATAGGAGTGACTTGAGCTCCTTGAATGCCCTCTCCTGCTTGTCCCCCCACCGCCAAACCGCATCCTTCTTAAGTAACGCGTGCAGTGGCTCCGCGACTGATGCCTTTCGAGGCAGGAAGGAGTGATAGAAATTTAGGAGCCCTAGAAATGACTGCAGCTCCGGTTTCGCGGTGGGGCGAGGGGCGTCCCTCACAGCCGCAACCTTGGACTCGGAGGGTTTGATTCCGTCCGGGGTTACCTTAAACCCTAGAAACTCTACCTCCCTCGCGAAGAATACGCACTTGTCCCTCCTCAATCGAAGTCCTGCCCTCTCGAACACTGAGAGAACCCCATCTAGCCTCTTGGCTAACTCTAATTCGCTCCCCGCTGTTATCAACACGTCGTCGAAATATGGGAGGATGCCTGGAAGCCCCTTTAAAAGGCATTCCACGAGGGACTGGAAAATTCCGGGGGCCGAATTCACGCCAAACTGAAGGCGCGTTA
Source organism: Bradypodion ventrale (assembly GCA_035047345.1). Classification (NCBI taxonomy): domain Eukaryota; kingdom Metazoa; phylum Chordata; class Lepidosauria; order Squamata; family Chamaeleonidae; genus Bradypodion; species Bradypodion ventrale. The sequence goes on from JAWDJE010000007.1 coordinate 2,826,348, forward strand.
CCTTAAGCGCCCCCTTGTGCGTTACGATCGTTTGCGCGGCGGCAGCAGCCGGGGTTACAGAGAGCTGCTGGTACGCCTGGGCCAGATCTAGCTTGGCGAAACACCTCCCCCCATGTAGCGTGGCCAGCAAATGGCTGACCACGGGCACTGGGTATGCATTTGGCCGAATGGCCTTATTTATCGTACATTTATAGTCCGCGCAAATCCTGACCTCCCCATTTGACTTGAGGGCTGTAACAATCGGCGTTTCCCACTCCGCCAAGTCAACTGGAACCAAAATCCCCTGCCCCACCAATTTGTCCAGTTCCGCCTCAATCTTGTCCTTGAGGGCGAAGGGCACTCTCCTTGGCTTGAGGCGGATGGGCCGGATTCCTGGGTCCAGCTCAAAGGAAACCGGGGGCCCCTTGTATTTCCCGAGCCCCTTCTTGAAAACGTTCGGGTGTGCGTCGCACACGTCCCGCATTGGGTCAGTCTCGATGGCGTTAATGCCGGACAGTTCGATTCCCAGGGGAGCAAACCACTGCGTTCCCAAAAGGCAGCACCTCCCCCCCTTGAGGACTGCTAGGGGCAGTTTCTTGGAGTAGTTCTTGAACTTCACCTTGAAATTCCCCACCCCCAACACCGGGATCCCATTTCCCTGCACGTCCCGTAGATTGGATCTCATGGCCCGCAGTTTGGGCCGCTTCTCTGGGGGAATGCGCATAAACTCTTTTTGGGACAGGATGGAGTAAGATGACCCCGAGTCTATCTCCATCCTCACTGGGACCCCCTGCAACAGTACCTCTACAAAGAACCGCCGGTGCTCCAGGCCCATGCGGTTCACGCCTTCCTCGCTGTAGCTGGCTGAGACCTTCCTGGTGCCGGTCGCCTTTCGTTGTTGCATCTGGTGATGGCTGGAACTGCCCTTGTCCTCGACTCGCCCGCGCCTGCATACTCGGGCGATGTGTCCTTTTCGGCCGCAGTTGTGACACTCGGCCTTTCGAAACGGGCACCTCGTGCGGTCGTGGGCCGCCCCACAACCGACGCAGCGGCGGTCCTGCCGCTCATGGGTCTGCCGCTTCTCACCTCGCTTCTTGATCCTCTGGACGTCGTCATCCTCGCTGGAGTAGGGGTCCGCTGTCGTGGACGACTCCTCGGACGACGTCGGTGTACCGGCGGGCGGCTTGGGGGCCCGCCAGGCCGTCTTCGCTGATGTCCGCCGGGCCGCCTGTACTGGAGACTTGGCCCTCTCGGCCGTGGCCCCTCGGGACTTGAACAGTCTGACCCCACTCCTGGCCTCCTCGGCTGCTTGGGCCTCCCGCAGTACCTCGTTGAACGTGAGGCGGTGGTCGCGGGTCATCAGCCTCCTCTGAAGCTCCTCGTCCCTCAAACCACACAGCATGTGGTCACGGAGGGCCTGGTCGAGGTCGTCCCATTAGCAATGCACCGCTGCAAGCCTGAGGGCCGCCGCATAGGCGGACACGGATTCGCCCGGTCGCTGGTCTCGCCTGTGGAACGCGACCCGGGCTGGGAAAATCGAGACGGGCGGCTGGAAATGATCACGCAGTCTCTCCAGGATACGGTCGATGGGCACCTCGTCCACCTTCCAGGGGGCCACCAGGGTCATCAGGATCCGCAGCGTGGCCGGCCCCACCTGAGCCAGGAAGTGGGAGCGCATCTTCGCGTCATCGTCAATGCCTGCAGCTTCCATGGCATGCCAAAACTGGCACTTGTAGAGCTCCCATTGTTCAGGCTCGCTGACATCGAACTAGTACGGCTTGACCTTGGGATGCGCCATCGATCCCACCTTCGTTGCCAATTTAGTGTCTTGCACGGAAGACAAAGAAGGAGTCGCAGGAAGGACTAACACAGGTTTATTCATTGATGGTCAGCATGAACATGTGGCAATGGCGGAGGTACATCTCATTATATACAGTAGTACAATACATTTGAATCTTGCTGCACGGTAGCTCATTGGCCACTACCGGCGTGACATCGCCCAGGTCACGCCTCTCTTCTGTAGTTCTTCTTCTGTAGTTCTTCTTCTGTAGTTCTTGATCATGTGGGGAAGTTCCCGCGGCTGTTCGTGATTTGGGGAATGTGAACCATGTGAGGTTGAACGCTCGCAGCTGCCCTCTATGGGCGGCTTGCTCGCGTTCCTTAACAGCTGAGATACATTGTGATTGTGGACTGGTTACATTCATATATTTAAAGTAACATTGTACATGCATACATAACAGTTTTTCCTGGGTTTTTGTTTTGTTTTATGTGCCACAGTTGGACTACAGTTCATGGTATCAAAGCTACACAACCTATTTAACACAGAAAGACCAGCAAATAGTTTGACTTGATTTGAGAGGTTAGATATTTATCCTTCAAAGTCCTTAACAGCTTGCAGCCTGGCTATGTAAAGCACGAGCTGTCCTATTGGGAGCCTGTCCAGGTGTTAAAGCCAACACCGCTGAAGTCCATTGAGAAGGATTTATCTTGCAATGCTCCCAGGCAGTGGGATGCAGGCTGTTTAGCACTGTGTTTAGTTTCCATTCCCACTATTTTATTTTAGGGAAGACCGTGAAAACTGACACAACAATATATATATATTAATTTCTTGTGATGATTTTGTCTATCAAAGATTTCCAAATTTGGAATCTTATTTCAATTTGATTTTCAGACTTCTCAATATCTTTAGTTTTCACTGTTTAAGCTAGATTTTTCCAGTATGACAAAATCCATCTATCTATACGTTGTGCCATCACAGTTTACTTCTAAGGAAGTAGATTGTTGCTTTTAAAAACTGCCACAAGGAACCATCTAGCTTTTAAAGGTGTCAACTACTTCTCACTATCTCTCCCCCCCACTCAACTTTACCCCTTCAAAATCAGAGTTTCTCTCTCTCTCTCTCTCTCTCTCTCCATATTTTGAACTCACACTTTTGCTTAGAAATGTTCCTACCCTAGCTCATGACTAAGGCCATAACCATGGACAGTGGCCTTACAAAGAAAAAAGACATTGCACGGAAAAGCAAACATGTGAGGAAGATCGCTATGTTGAATCATTGTAAGTCTGAAGTGGGGCATTCCACAAAGAGCCTCATCAACATAATGATTTTATTTGGAAAATCACATGTTGACTCATAACTAACGTAAAAGAAAAGAAAAAAGAAGAAAAATGGCAGTTTAAGACCAGAATTAAAGCTCACATTGGCTCAGGCTTAACAAGCGCAGGAAAGTGGACTCTAAGCCTGTTACCTTAACAAATGTGCCCCTGATCAAGAGTGATGGTTGGCAGTGTCAGAAATTGTGCTTGCTTAACAACTTACTCTTCAACCACCCACACAGTGACTTGGTATTTCAGGCCGAAACTCAGATGGGGAAGATGGACTGAGATCAGCAAAGATCTCTTTCCCTATTCTGGTCCGTATTGTTTTATAAAGCATCTTACCCACATTGTGTATTGCTGGGAGGAATTCTGAGTTTGCCAATGCTTTTTTTATTTCTTATGGTAGCATCTGGCAGGAGGGCTTCATCAGTGGGACTGGAGATCCCTTTTGAAGCTGTAGTGGTAAGACTGGTACTGCTGCCAATGACTGTGCTCATAGCTGCATTTCCTAGCAACATATTGTAGCTGATGCTGGTGCCAGTAATGAGAAGTGCCAGAGCAAGTTTTGGAAACAATCCCCCTGTTTTATAGATGCTTAAGCAGCACTGTGAAAAGCTGCATCTTGGCAGGTTTGAAATGTAAACTGAAAAAACAAACACTTCACTGGTGAATTAAACACGTGTCATTTATAATAGCAATAGGCAGTGTGCTGTACTCGTGACATTTCGACGTTTGGTATTTCCTGGTTTTTCCTCCTTGTGAATTTTTTATGGCTGGTATAGCCAGCAATGAGTCCTTGGTGTGAAATATTGTAACCCTCTTAAGCTGCCCAGCACTGCATTAAACGTTTACTAGATCTGGATAATGAGTGACATAGGCTCAATTTTACAGTTAAATTCTACAGGTGTACATCCTATGGGGTGTAAAGTAGCAGCAATGTTGATTATCACATAATGTAGCTTTTGCAGTCATTTATAGCAAGTTTTTTTAAAAAAAATGAAGACTAAATAGGTCTTGTAATGATTGATTTTGATAATTGTAATGATTGATTTTGAGAGAGGAAGTCCTACTCTGCTAAAAGCTCTGGTTTCAAACTAACCCGTTCAAGCTGAAGAGCTTGATTTTGACACCATTTCTCTAAACTCTCATGGATTTAACTCAGCCACCTGAACTAAAAGGTATTGTGTAAATGAAAAAAAGGATGCACAAAAATCCCTACATCTTTCCTGCTTTTGTTAAACTTCACCTGAATTGCCTGGGAAATTTTCCATTGACACCTGGTGCCTCCTTGCCCTCAATCCGTCAACTCTGCCAACCCTGCTTTTTCTTCTTCTCCTTCCCTGTGCACCTCTTTATCCCTCTGTCAGCCATGCCATCTCCATGGTTCTCAATGAAACTTCTATTTTTCATTGCCCTGGTGGTGCAGTGATTAAACTGCCATACTACAACCAAAAGGTTCTGAGTATGATCCTGACCTGGGTGCAAGTTTGACTCAGGCTTCCATCCTTTAAAGGTTGGTAAAATGAGTACCCAGCATGTTGGAGGCAGAATGCTGAATAACTTATGAAGTGTCCAGAGAGTGCACTAAGAGGTATATTAATGTGATTCATTGCTTTGCTTTGCTTCTCCTCTCCCACCTTAGCTCACTCCCACCATTTGCCTTCTTGTCCCACCGGTAACTCAGCTTCCCATGCAGTTCCTCTCCTCATCCTTCCATCCTTTCTCCTCCTTGCCTGGCCCCATCACTGGCTATCTTCAAAAAACAAACTCTCTTATTCAAGGAGGCCTTTCGGGGTGTTGTCCCTTTAGCTATAAATTAGTCAGTCAGTTCATCCCCTGTGCCCTCAGAAACCAGTCATTTTATTTCATTTCATTTTGAGTCGTATTTGTTTGTTTGGTCTGTTTTTGATTTGATGTGTGTTTTGTTGTGTTATCTGATATTTGTTTGCACACCGCCTGGAGAGGGAAATTTCCCAAATGGGCAGTATAAAAATGCAATAATAAATAAATAAATAAATAAGCTCTATGGATACAATATTCATTGAAATCACTGAAAATTGCTTTATTGTTCATGTAGGCCATGGATAGGAAATGAAAAAGGAGCCATATATGTTACTATGACTCTGCTACCACATCTTGCATCTGTGATATTACTGTGCATGATTATTCAGTTTACATTGTATGGATTACAATAAGTTTTCTGAATGCAATGCAATTTCTAGTACATTGTTACCTCGCTTAAAGAGCATAATGCATTCCACGGGATTGCTCTTTCAGCAAGTCGCTCTTTAAGCAAAACACTTGGAAAAAGTGCCACCACTGCCATTGTAACTTTGTGACTTCTGGCGGTGGGGATTGTGAACCCTGATTTAGTTGTTAAGCGAGTTTTTAGTTGCTTTTAGTTGTTAAGTGAGGGTGACCATTCAGAGAAAATTCTGCTCTTTAAGCGAGTTAGTCTCTAAGCGAGGCACTCTTTATGTGTGGTTTTACTGCATATTGCACATCTGAAGACATCCCATGTGTGTGCTATGTCAAGTGTATTCCACCCAGAGACAAAACCAGAAAACATAAGAATGAGTAAAAGTAAAATAAAATCATGTAGCATACTATTTACATTTTTACACACTAACAAAAACAATGTATTCCCTCTCAAAATGGACCAACAACTGTCAGCAAAATAATATCAAATAGGTTTCATTGCCTTATGGTTTACCTAAAAATGTCATGAAATTTTTAAAAAAAGTTTGTTTGTTTGTTTGTTTGTTTATTTGAAACCACAAAAAAGAGCTTCCAAATGAATAAATGCTTTATCATTTTTAAAAAAACCAGAAAATCTATGCATGGCAGATGAGTAAAATCCAGTTGTGATGGTGTTAATGTCAAAGAACACCCACATTGTAAGTCTAGTTCTGAGTGGACTAAAAACACAACTCTACAAGATCCCACCTTAATGTATTGGTGTTAAATTTTACAATTCAAACCCATTTTCTAATCTACATAGGTCAACATATTTTACCATTTGCACAGAGGTGGCTGAGTATTTAAAAAAATCATACTACCATTTATTTAACTTTCAAAAGTCTAAAAAATGCAAAGTAATTACATAGGGCTTCTTTGAAATACGAAGAGGAACTTATTTCCACAGATGGTCATAATATTTGCAGAGTACACTTATTTTACTTTAAAGCTTCCTGCTTTCTTAAATGTTCTTACATTCCTTTTCAGCCACTCCCCTTTGATATTTGCAGTATTGGCAACTGCCTTTGAGTAAATCTTCATGCCCTTTCTTTATGATGTGTGAAATAATAGCATTTCTTGCCAGTAAAACTGTGTAATAACTTCTGAAAATCATGAGAATGGTTGAGCATTTCTTATGAATTGTATACTGTATTCACTTCAATTATTGTTATTCAGTTGCACAGTCGAGTCTGACCATTCATGGCCCCATGGACCGCACCTGCCATCTTTGAGTGTCTGCCCAGATCCACATCCACCACATCAACAATACTATTCAACCATCTCGTCATCTGCTGCCCCCTTCTCTTTTTAATTTAATTTAATTCTTAGATTTCTATGCCGCCCACTTTTGCCTTTGATCTTTCTTTGCTTCAAGGCCTTCTTCAGGAAACCCTCTCTTCTCATTTAGTGGCCAAAGTACTTGAGCTTCACATTCAGTATCTTTCCTTCCAAGGAGCATTCAGGGTTAATTTCCTTTAGGACTAACTCATTTATCTCCTTGCAACCCAGGACATTCTCAAAAGACTTCTCCAGCAGCACAGCATGAATGTATCTATTCTTCTGCACTAATCCTTCCGTATGGCCAAGCTCTCACAGCCATACATTACTAGTGGGAAGACCTTTGCAGGCGCACCCCCCAAAAAAGGACTCAGACACTGGTGAAAGTGGATAACAGCATTGGGCCACATTTATTGATTCATGCCCTAGTCCGAATTATAAATTTCGATTGGTACTCAACCAATTATAATTCTTAAGGCAAGCAGGCCGCAGTAACACTGGTAAGGTACCTCCCAAAATTGCCAACGGCAATTGGTTACAATGTATCCATTTGTATCAATTTGTTTGTTGGCAACAAACAAATTGTTGACCGTAGTCAATAAACTAACTACTGACCCCACCCTCTGACGCGTATCCGTAAAATAACGGGGTGATGCATGCTGCCTAGCTCGTGCCATCACCCCATTGCCTGGTTCATCGTTGACCGGACAACGTTAACCAACTTGTGCCTATCTAGTGTTGGCCAGTCAATTGCGAACCTGCCGGATACCTGTGGGTCATAAATATTTACCTTACCAGTGCTACCCGCCACACGGGGAGACTTCAATAAAGACTCACCCCCCCCCCCCCAGACCGTCAGCTCGGTCGCCAGGCCTGCTTGCATTGCACCCAGAACGAGGTACATACCTCTGACCGACAGGTGGACCCCTTCTCCTGCCTACCATCAAAAATTTTTGTAAGCCTATCATCCGGACTCCAATGGCCGTCTCACAGCCATGCTCAGAACGGGACGTAGCCACAGCCCCGTCCAGTGACTGCCAGAACAGTCCGAACTAGTGAGATCCGCATCTCCCTAAATTGGCGTCTCAGCACGATGTCAGACCATAGCGACCGTATGTAAGCCATACATGATACAAAATGCTAGGTCACAGCCCCTCGACAGTTTAATAACAGCAGTGATCCGTATAAGACCGCTGCCGCCGAGGCGCCTGTAAAACATTGGGCGGTCCAGCATCCCTGTCAGACAGCAGGAATGGCCACAGTTCCCGCCCCATGTGCTGCGCATACCATACCATAGCATACGTGCGGATGCACACAGCCCAGCCGGGGTCCACTCTCTGTCGCTGCAGCATATACTGCTGCCCAGTGTACATAGCTGCGGCCCACCAGCCCCCTGCCACCGGTGTGCTGAGACCCCTAGGATCTGTAAAAGAGGAGAAAAAGGTGAAGGACATAACTAGGTACCCGTACAGTGAGGAGACATACCTGTCTGAAATTGCGCGTAGACGCATATCCACCTCTGAGTACCCCAAACGTAGCCGCGATCAACGCGACGCCTATCTTAAGGAAATGGTGCCAAAACGGGCACCAAACCGTGAAACGCGGCACCAGTCACCCTCAGGGACCGTACTAAGGCTGGGGCACGCAGCAGGCACTGTCGAAAATTCAGGTAGGGCACCAACCGGACAGATGTCTCAAAAACTTCGCAGCAGTATACACCACTGCCTGCACCGTGCTGAATAACCCGTGAGGACCGCATCCCCACTCGAGCCCACTCATGTGTGAAAGAGACATCTTCGAGTTCCAGTGCCCTACGAGACACATCCGCCTTACACCGGTGGCACCAACTCTGGCACCCACTCACTGATGCGGAGCGCTCCAATAAGGCTACCGTGGTAGCTGCGTGGCCAAGAGCCACCTCACACCTATCTGAACATAAGCAATGCCAGCCTCGTGCAAGGTGGGTAGAAACTCTGGGAACAGGGGTGACGCACGTAAGGGCGGCGGACACGTTCCCGTGTCCGCCCCTCCCAAACACGACGCCTGAATGCAGAGTGATACACCTTACGCGTGCGAGGTGCCAACGACATGTCCGGTTCCCCTCTCCTCGCCAAACGTCCAACCCTCAGCCAAAAGTGGCGAGTGGAATCCCTCTGCTTCCAGAGTACGGCACAGAACCAGGTGATCTGCGGTGGTGGAGAGGGCGGAATGTTATTATAAATACCCATAACATGTCTGGCCTAGAACAGCACATTTAGGCGTAGGCTTCTCAAGAGAATAGACGGACTAATGTCATGACCTTGGGGGATTTGCATGTCTGGGTGTTGACAATGTTCACCACTGCCGCATTGTCACACCGAAATTGGACCACTGAGTAGGCCCACCCCTTGCACCATACCATCAGTGCTCTCCAAATGGGAAAAAACGCAAGGAAGGTAAGATCGCGGGGCGATCCGTGGACCCACCCTCGGAGTAAACCCCATAAGTCCGGGCGCCGGAAGTATCTGACCGTACTAGATATCTAGGGCAGACCACTAGGTCTGATCTCCCATAAGAGACCCCTATAAACCCAGGAGTAATTTGAGCCAGAGCAAACAAATTAAGGGGGGCAATGAATTAACTACAATTCCCAAGGGCACACTCGATGTTTGGCAATCAATGCCAAAATCGCCATGGACATCCAAGCCAGAGTATAAATGGTTAACCTGGATGCCCGCATGACAGCATCGAGGCAGAAATGTGATGTTAGAACATGGGACCTCGGTCTATTCAGGCGCCAAGGGGACACCCAGTTCCCACCTGAGTGTCTGAATCATGATGAGGAGATGCGTACACATGTCCAAGCCCCGTTTAACCTCAGACCCAAAAGTTGTCGAGGTAATGGGCTGGAGACCGAGACCCCAACCCGTGAGCAAATGCCCACTGAATGAAAGTCCCACCTCGGTCGGGTGCTGAACCTGAATTAATGCATTCAGAAAGGGATTGGCCTTATCTAATTAAAATTCCCCTCCAAACCTAAAAACCCGATAGGTCTAAAACCTTGGGGTGCACTGGCAAAAAACTGGAAGCCGAGTGCATATCACACTGTGCCAAAACAGCACCAGCATTGCATGAGCCCGCCACCCATGGTAGCCGAGGCAACTACGAGTACCTGACCAAACAAGGTCATCAGGAAAGTCATCCCTGAACGGAGCACCCACAGGGCAAGCTGAATGGAGGATTATATTACATTCACCCTTTTCCTAGCTCAGTATGAGCTTCATGGGGGATACCTTCGACTAAGGAAAGGTGGTTCCCAGGAGGGCCCCCGCTACTCTCATAGCCCCCCAACTTCCATAACTGTGGACAGCGGAGCCCCCTCTCCGTGACCCAGGAAGGGAACCAGATAGTCGCATCCTGGGGGCCCCAACACCCCCGAATGGATACAAAAGCCCCATTGAAAACCCTCCAGCAGGTCTCCCGCCCCATCCCTTCTTGGATGAACTGAGTGACATCCCTCCAGGCTGACCATAATTGGGGCGGGGGGGGGGGGCATGACAAAATTAGTTGCTTCAGACGGAGCTCTGTTCGCCCCTGTGCACCCCCTTTTAAGTCGGTAACGACCGTGGTGCTTAGTACACACATCGTCAGCTGAGCAGGCCGAACACAGTAGGCGGGCCGGAACCCCCTGCCCGACCAGTTTGCATGGAGCCAGTGTCTGAACAGCCCACTGCTCAGCATGACCACCATGGTACCCATCACCAGGCACCAGTCTCGTGGGAATGATGTGCACGAGCACATTTGCTGACAGGACTCATCCCACCTCCCCTTGGGATAGAGAGCCCCCCTCGTCCACATTCCTCACTATGAGCCAACCGTCATGGGCCCATCCGATCGACATCAGGATGGCCCAAACAGGGCAAGCCCTGCGGCATACCACCATACGTACAAGGTATGCCGACAACCAGTTGGCCCTAAGGTGCGCGGTGGCTAATGATGATGGGACATCTCTTTGTCTCAGCCGTCCTGTCCTTCTCTCCCCTCACAGTGGGCTCGCAGTTCAATGGGAGAATAGCCACATGTCCCCCTTCTGTCCTTACCCCTCATGGCCTGCGGCCAATAATCAACCGGGGCATGTAATAGCCGACCATCGGCAAAGCCCTTGACGGCACGTTCTGTATAAAGGGGGCCTACGCAGCAGGATCTAGACAGCCCCTGCGATGCCCAGCACTGTCCCGGGGGCGGACACCCCAGTGCGTGGTGGCTTACTACGGCGGGACCACACAATGTCTCTGTCCTCCTGTCCGTACCTCCTATCCTTATTTGGGTCTCGGTTCATAGGGAGAATATATCCACGCATTCCCCCCCCCCAAATCTGTCCCTTCCTGATCTGGGCCAGATGATCACCAGGGGACAATGAATAACCAATCATCGGCAAGGCCTTTGCCGGTACATGATGTACACCGGGCATACGCAGCGGGACCTGGACAGCCCATGCGATGCCACGTACTGCCCCGGGGCAAAAAACCCCACCCCCAAGGTGTGCCATAATGCAACCAAGGGGCACTGGGATAGGATGGCAAGTGATGCCCCACTAGCCTCTAATTGGCAAGGAGAAGAGCACTGAACCACACCGCTGCAAGTGGACTGTGATTTGGGTGTATTCAACTTGACCCAATACTCACTAGTTGCACCCCCGTGAGCCGCCCCCACTGGGGGTTCAGGCACACAGTGGGCGTCGGAGCTCGCGACTGAAATCGAGCTCTAGGACGACCTCCAACGCACTCCAATCGCTGTTCCGGACAAACAGGGAGCTGCGAGACAGTGGCAGGCACAGGCTGGACTGTCTCAATAAGCTCGACCTGGCCGACCTGTTGCAGAGTGGCAGCGGTCGAAGTAGCCGGCGGACACAAAGGGGGCCTGGTAGATAGGAAAAGGACCCCCACCCACTGGATTGCTAAGGATGCCTCCAGTACAGCCAAACGTGCTAATCAGGCACCCCCTGCCACAGTAAACCCCCAGTAGGTGGGCCAGGTGGGCCGGATGGCCCGATAGGAATTGTGCCAGAGGCCCTGAATTGAGAGCCTGTGCCAGAATAAGCCATGCCCCAAAATTCCAGCCCCTAATGGGAAAAACCATGCTGTAAGCCAGCACCAGGCCCTCCCCCCAATTGTCCCGGCCATGGCCGGCAACCGTGGGCCGAGGGCCGCATCTTCCGAAGGGCCGGCCTGAGGGTAAAAACAGAATGGCACGGGAGCTCATCCTGTCCTGTGTGCGCAGAAATTGAAACACTGACCTTAAACAACCCAGTCAACTTCTGAGGCACTGGAGACACTGCAGTCCTACTTAAAGTTTGGGCACCCCTGAGTTAGGAAAAGGAGTGAGCGACGGAGCATTCTGAAGCCAATAGGCTAGAAAGCCAAAAGGAAGCCTCGAACAGAGGCTAGCAAACTCAAGCCTCTTGCAAAGAGGCAGAAGGGAATAAAGCGACGGAGAAAACTTCTCTCCGTCGCTTTTTTTTTTTTTTTACACTCACCAGCTAACTCAAGGAGCATAGAACAGCACGATCCCTATCCAGGGATCAGCACCCGCTGACTGGAAAGCCGGAGACCGAGAGCCTTTTGCAATGCTCAGGAATCAAACTCCGACCCTCCAGCCAGCGAGTTCGGCATCTTAATCCCCTGAGCCACTGCGGTCCGACAGAGCGACGGAGAAAAACTTCTCCTCTCCATCGCTTTCGCAAAATGGCAGCTCGGCTGCCTCGTGGCCACCCCTTTTAAAGGGTGCTGGCCACGCCCCCTAACTACCCGGATGTCCAAGTCCGGTGGGGGGGGCCCGCAAATAGCGCGGCGGCCATTTTGGTGCCGCGCTTGCATTAGCTATGCGGACTTTTGTTAGCAGGGTGGTGTCTCTACTTTTTATTATGCTACCTAAGTTTGTCAGAGGTTGCCTCCCAAGGAGTAAATATTTTTTCATTTCATTGCTGCAGTAACTGTCTGACATGATCTTGGATCTCAAGAAATTCAAGCCTGTCACTGCTTCCATATCTTCCCCTTCTATTTGTCAGGGAGCGATGGGGCCAGATGCCATGATCTTGGGATGTTATTTTAATGCTGAATTTCAAGCCAGCTTTTGCACTTTCCTCTTTCACTCTCTGCAGTGACTTAATGGTTAAGATGCTGAACTTGATGACTGGAAGGTTGGCAGGTCAGTGGTTCAAGACCCAAGTATTGCATGATGGAGTGAGCTCCCATCTCTGTCCAAGCTCCTCCCAACCTAGCAGTTCAAAAGCAAGAAATTGCAAGTAGGTAAATAGGTACCACCTCAGTGGGAAGGTAAACAGTGTTTCATGAACTTCAGTGTCTAGTCATGCCTACCACATGTCCACGGAAATGTCTGCAAAATGCAGATAGTGCTGGCTCTTTGGCTACAAACAGAGATGAGCACTGAACCCTAGAGTCAGATACAATTGGCTTCTTCTTCTCTTTCTGCCATTAGGATGGTCTCATCTGCATATCTGAGGTTGATATTTTTCCTGGCAATCTTAATTCCAGCTTGTGATTCATCCAGCCCTACATTACCCATGATGTATTCTAGATATATATTAAATAAGCAGATTGATAATATACAGCTTTGTTGTACTCCTTTTTCTATTCTAAAATAATCAACTGTTCCATATGTTGTCCTAAATATCCCTTTTTGACCTGCATACAGGTTTCTCAGAAGAAAGGTGAGGTGTTCTGGTATTCTTATTTCTTTAAGGATTTGGCACAGTTTGTTGAGATCCACACAATCAAAGGAAATAGTAGTCAATGAAGTACAAATAGACATTTTTCTGGTACTCCCTTGTTTTCTCCATGATCCAGCGAATGTTGGAAACTTGATCTCTGATTCCCCTGCCTCTTCAGAACACAGCTTGTACTCTGGTAGATCCAAGTACTGCTGAAGCCTAGCTTGAGGGATCTTGAGAATGACCTTGCTAGCTTGTGAAATGAGTGCAATTGTACAATAGCTGGAACGTTCTTTGGCATTACCCTTCTTTGGAATTGGAACATAAACTGATTGTTTCCAGTCCTGTGGCCACTGCTGCATTTTCCAAATTTTCTGGCATATTGAGTACAGCACTTTAATGGCATCATCTTTTATGACTTTATATATCTCAACTGAAATACTATCATACTTTCTAAGGTCCACTTCACTTCACACTCCAGGATGTCGGGCTCGAGTAGTTATATCATTGTGGTTGTCAGGGACATCAAGGACCTTCTTATATAGTTCCTCTGTGTATTCTTGCCACCTTTTCCTAATGTTTCATGCTTCTGTTAGGTTCCTATCATTTTTGTTCTTTATTATGGTCATTTTTGTTCAAACATTCCCTTGATTTTTCCATTTTTCTTGAAGAGATTTCTAGTCCTTCCCATCTTGTTGGAACCTCCTGCCAACAGAGTTATGGCTCCAGTCGGAATTGCTGCCCTTCAGAAAAGAACTCAAGAACTGGCGGGCCAAGTATAGGGTGCAGGTGAAGGGGTGACTTCCATTGGGTGGTTGGTGTAAAATATAAATCCTTCCCCTTTGGTCCCTGCACCCTTTTTTAGGGGGTGGGTAGTTTTAATTACTTTTTAATTATGTTGTTTTATCTTGTGATTGTGAACCGCCCTGAGTCAACCTTGGCCGAGGGGGTGGTGTAGAATTAGAAAAAAATAAAATAAAATAATAAAATAATAAAATAAAAATACTCTGATATATAGATCTAACTATCCAACATATTTAAATAGGACCCAAAATGTAAACAGAATATCTTTCAGGAAAACTATTATATTGTTTTATACATAATTCCTGGTTCTGAAATACTGTGGACAAACAAGTCATTACTTCTCCTGGTGTTTTTTCCCCCTATACTTTCAATTAACCTCTGCCTTTGACTAGCCCTTGTACTATTTAACCAGCCAGCAACAATCCAGATATTGAGAACTGATTGTGCACAAAAGATGTACTATCAGATACCTGCATGCAACTGAAGGGCTGTGAAAATCAATGGGAATTCATTTGAAGCATATGTGAGTGGAACTGATGGGTATTTTATTTACAAGGTGATCTCACAACCCCTTGTGCTTGCATTATCATTGGACATGGATGTGATTACATAAGAAGAGCCCTTCAAGATCAGACTACATTCCATCCAGTCTAGCATCTATGTCTACAAAGAGCCAACCCCCAAGCACTGTTCCCCATTATTTCCCCCAACATAACCCTACACAGGGGAAAAGGTCTTATCAATTGTGTCCTATACAGACTAATGAGGTTACTTGCCTGTGTCCACAAAGGATACTATTTGGTAGCCACAAGAGCATAGTAAATGACCTTAAATGATCTAGAGGTAGGAGTAAAAAGCAAGGTAGCCAAATTTGCTGACGACACTAAATTATACAGGGTAGTGAAAACTGTGAGAGAGTGTGAGGAGCTCCAAGGGATCTCTTGGCACTGGGGGAGTGGGCAAAACAGTGGCAAATGAGCTTCAACATTAGTAAGTGCAGAGTGATGCATGTTGGGGCAAAAAAAAAAACCCAATTACATTTATAAACTGATGGGTTCTGAACTCTCTGCGACAAACCAGGAAAGGGATCTTGGTATCCTGGTGGACAACTCAATGAAGGTGTCAACCCAGTGTGCCTCAGCAGTGAAAAAAGCAAACTCAATGCTAGGGATCATTAGGAAGGGTACAGAAAATAAGTCAGCAAGTGTCATTTTGCCTCTTTATAAATCTATGGTGAGGCCCCATCTGGAATACTGTGTACAGTTCTGGTCGCCATACCTCCAGAAGGATATTATGGAGTTGGAAAAAGTGCAGAGGAGGGCAACCAAAATGATTAGGGGACAGGAACACCTTCCTTACCATCTGAAGCTGCAACGGTTGGGCCTTTTCACTCTTGAACGACGGCATCTAAGAGGTGACCTGATTGAAGTTTATAAAATCATGCACGGTGTGGACAAAGTAGATAAGGAAAAACTGTTTTCCCTATCGCATAACACTAGAACTAGGGGGCACTCCATGAAACTTTTCGGTACTAGTTCTCAAACAAATAAGAGAAAGTACTTTTTCACCCAGAGGATTACTGGTCTATGGAACTCCCTGCCAGAAGAAGTGGTGACAGCTGTCAGTCTTGACAGCTTTAAGAAAGGATTAGACAAGTTCATGGAGGACAAGGATATCAATGGGTATAATTATGGATACTTAAGGACAACCTCTGGGTTGGAGAGATAGGCAAGATATCTCTCAATGCCATTTCCAGGGAATCCTAAACAGGTGAAGGCATCTCCTTGGGAATACCCTGAAGGAAATGGTGAGCCACTGTGTGAGACAGATTGCTGGACTGGATGGGCTGTGGCCTGTTCCAGCAAGGCTGTTCTTATGTTCTTATGTTCTATATGTAATCAGGCCATTGATCAATCCAACCTAGTACCAAATAGCAGCATCTGTTAGAGATTAAAGCCATAATTCCTTTCTAGGCATAGGTGAGGAGATCAAAGATTGAATCTGGGATGTTGGACCTTTCTGGATTTCAGTTCAGTACTGAGCTATGGCCAGTTCCCAGTCAGCTTGCTTGGTAAAGAAGTAGCCACCCCACCTTGGTTGCTCCTTTATGATTTCTCTGTTGAAAAAGGGTGGGACAACTTTCTCACTTAATCATCCCTACACAGTGAATAAAGGTGGAGCAAACTCTGAGTCTCCATTTCATTGTGTTCTCTGAGTGCTGCAATTTCCCCCATCCTTCTTTTATATTTGGTTGTAAGACTTGATAGGTGAGATTCCTGTACAAATATGATTCTACCACTAACTATCATATGTATGTAAATTACCTATTTTTGTCCTTTGATTAAGACATAATTGTGCTCATCCCTCCCCCACAAGGCATGTATTTTGAGAAGTTTGCATTTTAAAAGATAGACATTGATTTGTGTGTATTCCCCCACATCAGGCCATAAGCTTCAAAAATATCAGAATTGTGTGTTTCTTCTCACAACAAGCCTTGGAAAGTCCAGGGGTTCTCAACCTATGGCCCATGGACCAGACCTGGCTCACATCACCATTTCATGTGGCCCACGTCATCACCACCACCACTGGAAGTGGACGCATTTATGACAGCTGTAAATGCACCCCTGGCTGTCATAAATGCATTTACAAAATAGCTGCAGATGAATTTTATGGCAGCATTTAAGGCAGGGGGAACCACCAATCTGGCCTGCTCAGCTTTAAAGTGCTACAGCATGCACGCACAAAGGTTGCAGTTCTAGAAAAGGGATAAATTCAGCCACTCATTGTTTTACAGTGTGTGAATATGCATCTGATAAGCCTGTGCAGACATTTATTTATTCATTCAGAGGGCATAACCAGACACCCAGATGTGGATGCACATATGAGTTCTATCCCTAAACTTCATTGTGTGCTTCACCTCATTACAAAACTTTCCTCATTGATTCAGAGGACCTGTAAAGGACTCTTTAATTGTGTTTGCTTGAATTTGATTAAATTGCTGCTTGCTTCCTATTAGGGCCATTGCACAACTTAAAATTATGTACATATATAGATTATAGGTAAATTTAAAAACAAATTAAAATGTTGAAATGATTAAACTGCTTTCAACCAGAAGTGGGCTTCTTCAATAGTGTTATCTTGGCCATTTATTAGATCTTCTTTTGTTCACATGGTGGGGCATAAACTGCATGAACATAAATGCAGCATTAATTGTATTTTTCCACATTTACAGAAAAATTGTCTTGTATAACCAAGTGGCCCCATTTTATTGATTATTCTTCGATATTCCTATTCTGCTTCAGACTCTATTAAATGATAATTGACAATTTATGTATTTAACATTATAGTAATTGCAAACTACTATTCAAACCATTTGGCCCAGTCCTAAAGCTGCTGGTAAACTGCCAAGACAGCTCTTAGCTGGGTTATGTTTTGATGTGTCAGCAAAAGAAAAAACCATCAAGGATCAAACTAACACTAATTCCCACAGCATAGCCTTGCCAGAATCGGGAGGCTATAAGTACAAAGCTGATGTCATCAGGATTGGTCTGCCATGTGTTCTCATTCTTACTGTAGAATGAGCCATTTTCTTGCTGCTAGGCAGCAGAGGCCAGATTGGCTAAATTCATCACTGAAACCATTCCTATTAGAAGACTTCCCAGCATTTCAGGAACTGGATGAACAATTGCACTCGGTAGTTGTTTTCATTCTGGCAAAATACTGTCCGGTAATTACAACAAACCTCTTGAAGCATCTTGAAGGCCCAAAAGCTTTATTAGGCATTAAGTGTTCATGGACTGAAGCCCACTTCGCTGCATGCAACAGATGATTTTTCTTACAAAAACTGCAGTATTTTTCATCTCAGGGGCTAACTCTTTTAATACCAGAATTGGTATTAATACCAGTAAATTTTTTACTGAATTTTAAAGTCATGTTTCACATGAAGTTAATATGGATTCCAATATGTTGAAAGATTTTGCCCCAAATGTTTCTGGAGAAAATGGGAGACACAAAAAGATGGGGAAAGAGAGGAAGAAATATATAATATACATTTACCCCGGGGCTTTAAAGGGTTTTAAAAATAAAAATTTATATAAAACTATATATTTATTTAAATGTTTTGGACATCACATTACTGAGGATTCAGAGTTCAGTGTTTCAACTTTCAGCATCTCAATCTGAAGTGTTCGATTTGATTTTTAATTTATATCCCACCTTTTTCAGCTTGCGCCGACTCAGGGCGGCTTAACAACATGTCAAGTGATAGGCCTTCTGATGGTTCCCCCCTCCCCCCTGCAACTGACTAACATTGCTTCTGACTCTACCAAGAAATTTCTGGTGAATGGTAACCAAGGAAGATCTTTATTGAAATGGCCGCCGTGCTCTTTGCGGGCCCCCCCAACCCGGACTCAGACATCCAGGTGAGTTAAGGGGCGTGGCCACCCCTCTATAAAAGGTGGCCACGAGGCAGCCGAGCTGCCATTTTAAAATAGCGACAGAGAGGAGAAGTTTTCTCCGTCGCTATTCCTTCGATTCTTCGGCTCTTTAGCCCTTGGCTTTCCCGGCTGGGAAGGAAGGAGTTGCACAGAGCCTTTGACTTGCTTGCTCTGTGTTTTTTGGCATCGGTTGATCCCCGGACAGGGATCCTGCTATTGCTATCGATATGCCTCCCAAACGAAAGGCCCCGGCGACGAAACTGCGGCCAACGGGGAGGACTTTTGCTAGCCTGCGCAACGTGGGGGGCAGCCCTCAGGTCGGAGGACCAGGGCTGCGCCCACGCGGCAGGCACTACCTCCACCGATACCGGTGGGGAGGTGCAGGCTGCTTGGCCCTCGGCTAGCCAGCAGTCAACCGGCCCTTCTGGGGCTTCGGCCCTCAGCCCACAGTTGCCGGCCATGCGGGGGGGGCGGCGGTGCTGGTGCACAGCACGTTCCCCCTCCGGCCCCTCATGGGCCGGAGTTTTGGCCATGGCCTTATTCGGGCCCAGGCTCTCATTTTGGGGTTCCTGGTCAAATGCCTGGTGGGCCGTCTGGCCCACCCGGCCCACTTTATACTGGGGGATCTGTGGCAGTTGATGCATTGCTAACGCGTTTGGCTGTGCTTGAGGCATCCTTGGGGATTGCACACAACCCCATGTCAGGTGGCCCTTCACTCTCTGCGGGGGGCCCTTCGGGTTCACTGGCTACCTCGACGGCCGCCACACTGCAACAAGCGGCCAGCCAGGTTGAGTTGCTTGAGACGCTCCGGCCTGCCCCTGCCGGTGTCTCGCAGCTCCCTGTTCGTCCAGAGCTACAGCAGGAGAGTGGTCAGGTATGGCCCCAGAGCTCGATTCCGGTCCCGAGCTCCCATGCCCGCCGTGGGCCGGAACCCCCAGTGGTGGCGGCTCACGTTGGTGCACCTAGTGAGTATCAGGTTCAAGTTAATGCACCCACATCACAGCCCACTTCCAATGATGGGGTTCAGTGGCCATGGCCTCGCCAAGTCGAGGCGAGTGGGCATCAGTTGCCAGCCTGTCCCAGTGCTCCGTGGTTCCATACTGGTACAGCGTTGGGGGTGGGGGTTTCCGCCCCCAGGGCAGTGCCGGGCATCGCAGGGACTGCCCAGGTTCTGCTGCGTATGCCCCGGGTACCTAATGTGCCGGTGACGGCCTTGCCGACGGGTGGTTATTCGTTGCCCCTTGGTGATCATTTGTCCCAGGTCACGAGGGAAAAGATTTGGCGGAGGTAGTACGTGGATATATTCTCCCTATTGAACCGTGAGCCCACTAAGGAGGAGAGAGAGGGACAGGATGACAGAGACAAAGAACTGTCCCGTCGTCGTAAGCCACCACACACCTGGGCCAACTGGTTGCCCGCATATCTTTTTTATATGGCGGTGTACCTCAGGGCCCGGCCTGACCTGGCCATTCCTATGGTACAATATTTGGACAATATTTACAGGGCAATGGTGGATTTTCCTGGCCCATCGTGGTTGGCTTACGATGAGGAATTTAGAATGAGGGTGCCCTTGCACCTGGAGATGAGATGGGATGAGCCCTGTCAGAAATTGTGGCTATTGTACATGACCCCCACGCGTCCGGCGCCTGGGGATAGGTACCATTGTGGCCATGCCGTTCAGCGAGCTGCTCCAACGCAGGCTTCCCGCCAGCCTGCGGGGCAGGGGGTTCCAGCCCGCTTGCTGTGTTGGAGCTTCTCGGCTAGCGGTGTGTGCAATAAGCGGCAGTGCTGATACAAACATGAGTGTCCCTCTTGCGCTGGCCCCCACGCCACCGCCGCGTGTCCGCGGGCCGGTGGGTCACGGGGCAGAGGTAGAGGTGGACAGGGAGCGGGCAGAGCTTCTGCTGATGGAGCTAGCCAGACAAAAGGCCCCCTCCCCAGTTAATGTGTATATGTTGGAGCGATGGCTCTGAACTTATCCAAGGAGAGAGGACGCGAGGTACCTCCTGGAGGGTTTTCAGTGGGGCTTCTGAATCCCATTCAAAGGAGTGCGGGGACCCCAAGATGCACCCAATTTACTGTCCCTGAAGGGTAGAGAAGAGGTGGCTGCCCTGAGTATTGCTAAGGAGGTTGAGGCCAAGAGGGTGGCGGGCCCCTTTTCTGTGCCACCCTTTCCCAACCTGAAGGTCTCCCCTCTGGGGTTGGTACCCAAAAGGCCCCGGGGGAATTTCGTTTAATTCACCATTTATCGTACCCGGCGGGTTATTCTGTCAATGATGCTATCCCTGATTACATTTGTTCGGTCAGGTATACGTCCTTTGACCAAGCCCTGCAAATGGTGCTCTCTTGTGGTCCTGGTGCCCTCCTGGCAAAATGCGACATTAATCGGCATTCCGATTGTTGCCAGTGCACCAGGAGGACTTTGAGCTATTGGGTTTTAGATTCCAAGGGAAGTTTGTTGTAGATAAGGCCATGCCTTTTGGCTGCTCTATATCCTGTTCAGCATTTGAACGTTTTAGCACTTTCCTTCAGTGGGCCTTTGTTCGCAGGTCCAGGTCTCGGTCTGTAGCCCATTACCTCGATGACTTTTTGTTCGGGGGTGAACGGGGCTTGGACACGTGCACGCGTCTCCTCACTACATTTCAGACGCTAATGCAGGAACTGGGTGTCCCTTTAGCGCCCGAAAAGACCGAGGGCCCATCCACTACCCTCACATTTCTGGGTATCGAAATTGACATGGTCGCACAGGCATCCAGGTTACCCATCGATAAGGTCACCCGGATCTCCGCGATGGTTTTGGCCTTGCTGGCCGAACGTAAAGTGTCACTTCGTGAGCTTCAGGTGCTACATGGCCATCTTAACTTTGCCTGCAGGGTGGTTACGCCTGGCAGGGCATTTGTTCGGCGCCTATGCGACACCATGTCTGGCCTGACAAGGCGCCATTATAGGGTCCGACTGACCAGGGGCATGCGGGCTGACCTTTTGGTTTGGCTATCATTCCTGCGGGACTTCAACGGGGTCTCCTTTTGGAGATCCGACCTTTTAGTTTCCCCTAGGTTTCAAGTACAGTCGGATGCCTCCGGCTCCCTGGGATATGGGATTTACTTCCAGGGGAGGTGGGCTTACGGCCAATGGCATCCAGCATGGCGGGGCATGGATCGCCTCCGCGATATCACATTCCTTGAGTTTTTTCTGATCCTGGGAGCTTTGATGCTATGGGGCGAGGAGTGGGCCGACTCTGTGGTTCACTTTTGGTGTGACAATGCTGCGGTACTGCACATTGTCAATGCTCAGACGTCTAAATCACCCAGGGTGATGGCTTTAGTTCGCCAATTCGTGTTACGTAGCCTGCGCCTCAATGTGCTTTTCAGGGCCAGACATGTACCAGGCATTAACAATGATATTGCCGATGCTTTATCCCGCCTGCAGATCCCCCAGTTCCGCGCCTTGGCTCCGGACGCAGAGGAATTCCCCTCGCCACTCCCGGCCGAGATTTGGACATTTGGCAAGGAGAGGTGAACCGGGCGATCGGCATGTCCTTGGCGCCCCGCACGCGTAAGGCGTATCATCATGCTTTCGTTCAATTTATAAATTTTTGTGTGCAACTTCAGTTGCCCGAGGTGTGGCCCATTCCAGTGGAACAAGTTTTACAATTCATGGTTTATTTACACAGTCAGGGCCTCGCTCCCCGCACTATAGCATCCAGGCTGTCAGCACTGGCATTTATTGCCAAGGTGAGGGGTTTTGCTGACAGCATGAACGATTTCCGCATATGGCATGTTTTGGAGGGGTGGACACGGGAACGTGGCCGCCGCCCGGACACTCGTCAACCAATTTCCCCAGGGGTGCTTACCCACCTTGCACGAGGCTGGCATAACCTATGTTTTGACAGGTATTAGGCAGCTCTTTTTCATGCGGCTACCATGGTGGCCTTCTTTGGAAGGCTCCGCATCAGTGAGTTGGTACTACTGTCTAAGGCGGATGCGACTCGAAGGGCACTGGAACTCAACGATGTCTATGTTTCTAATGAGTGGGCTCAGTTGAGGATACGGTCCTCAAAAGTTGATCAGCACGGCGTAGGCAGTGGAGTTAGACTGCTACGATGTTCCATTGCAGACATCTGTCCGGTTGGTGCCCTACAGGAGTTCTTGGCAGTGCATGGCACGCACCCTGGCCCATTTTTCTGCCACCAGGATGGGTCTCCCCTTACTAAATTTCAATTTCGGAAGGTGACCGGTATGGCACTATCCAGTGTTGGCCTCCCAGGGGCTCGTTACGGCACCCATTCATTTAGAATAGGTGCTGCTTCAACTGCAGCTGCATTTGGGTACTCTGAGGCTGATATACGCCGTATGGGAAGATGGGGATCTATGCGTTTTGCATTATATGTTCGCCCTCTTCAGGCATGAGTACCAGTTAAGTCACTGTTCTCTTTTTTCTCTTACAGATCCTGTGTGTCCCTGCACACCAGTGGCAGTATGGCTGGTGGGCCACAGTTACATGCACTGGGCAGCGCAGTATGCTGCGGCGACAGAGTGGGGACCCCAGCTTGGACTGCGTGCAGCCGCATGCATACGTTGGTACGGTAAGCGTGGAATGAGATGGTGGGAACTGTTGCCATTCCTTTTCTCCATCAGGGATGCTGAACCGCCTGATGTCCTTGTACTGCACCTCGGGGGCAATGACCTTGGCCAGGTCACTGGCCTTTCTTTAAAATTCACGATTTGCAGCGACCTAGCTTATTTGCATTATGTGTGGCCGTCCACAAGGCTGCTATGGTCGGACATCATACCATGTCACGCTTACAGGGGAGGTATTGACCTCCGTGCCCTTGACCGCGCTCGTCGCTCGGTGAACAGGGCAGTTGCCCGGTTCGTGGCAGACAAGGGTTTGGGGATGGTCATCCGACACCCCACCATTAGTTTACAAAATTATGATCTGTATGCAGGGGATGGGGTCCACCTGACGGCTAGAGGTATGAACCTCATTTTGGAAGATTTGCAAGCAGGCCTGTTGACCGAGCTGACGGTCTGGGGGGGGGGCGGTGAGTCTTCATTGAAGCCTCCCCGTGTGGCGGGTAGCACTGGTAAGGTAAAGATTTATGACCCATAGGTATCCGGCAGGTTCGCAATTGACTGGCCAACACTTAGACAGGTACAGGTGTAATAACGTTGACCGGTCAACGACGAAGCATGCAAGGGGTGATGGCAGGAGCTTTTCAG
This sequence comes from Bradypodion ventrale, assembly GCA_035047345.1. Lineage (NCBI taxonomy): Eukaryota > Metazoa > Chordata > Lepidosauria > Squamata > Chamaeleonidae > Bradypodion > Bradypodion ventrale. Next base: position 2,850,113 of record JAWDJE010000007.1, read on the forward strand.
AATGCATCACCCCGTGATTTGACGGATACATGTCAGAGGGTGGGGTCAGTAGATAGTTTATTGACTACGGTCAACAATTTGTTTGTGTCAACAAACAAATTGATACAAATGGATACATTGTAGCCAATTGCCATTGGCAATTTTGGGAGGAACCTTACCAGTGTTACTGCGGCCTGCTTGCCTTATGAATTATAATTGGATGAGTACCAATTGAAAGTTATAATTCGGACTAGGGCATTATTCAATAAAAGTGGCCCAATGCCTTTATCCATATACTGGTGTCTGAGTCTTTCTTTGGGGGGTGCGCCTGCAAAGCTTGAACCACTCAGGCAAATATTTTGAATTACATTCTTGTCCATGATGGCCAAATAAAATCAACACAAAAATTACCAGTATGGAGGTATTTAAAAAAGGTTTCTGCCATGCAAGTGTTTGAAGATGAAGAGCCTGCACACACAAAAAAGGTGGGAATCCATTCACTTCCATAAATATGGTTGGATGTACATGGATTCATAGCCAGGCTTTTAGGTGCTAAAGTATTAAAAAACCTTTTGTCCAGATGACAAAATCTGTCAACATAACTTCCCTTCCATTTTAGAATGTTTTAAAATCTCAAACTCTTTCTATTAAAATTGTTTTCAAAAATATAAAATTGGGGATGTTCTTGTTTTTTAAAAAAGCAGACAGAATTTTTCACCCCTCCACATTCCTTGGTGGAAGCTGGACCTTCTGAAATCTAGACCTTTGCATTTGTTCTTGCAGATTCAAAAAAGTCTTCTCTAGTACCAAAGATGTGAAGAATCTGAAATATTGTCATACTAGAATAGGTAGTCTACCAACCTGAAATAGCCTATAGCAACTTTCTATGGAATAGAACTATGTGGTTCTACCATCATTCACTTATTCAGTGCAGCAGAAGACACTGTTTGACTGGAGGAATGGATGTACATAGCATATGCGCAGAACACATGGCCAAAGTCACTTCATTGATCAGTGGCTTAAGTCAGTCTAACTCTAATAGAACAAAATAATTTTCTGAGTTATATGCATCTGATTTTTCTTTAAATTAAGACAAAGGATCTATGGTAAAATGAACCTACCAAGATGAAACTCCTCCATTTAGACAAAAAATAAATTCTGCAGATATCATGGTATAATGTCAGAGATGCACATTGTCTTTGTAGTACTAACAAAAATTAGCTTCAGTGTCACTGATATTGGGATGGAGCATACTGTATCACAAATAATGTGACAAGTAAAGTCTTTAAGATCAAGTATATTGGAATAACTTTTCCATTATTTGGAATACATCAGATAGGTTAGTATTTTGATTTTTGTTACAACCTACAGTACAATCTGTTTCTCCTTTGTTTTAAAGATGAAGTAGATAAATCTCAGCGGTTGAATTTTGAATACTTATTTTCATTAGTGTTTCTTATAGATATGCACTGCAGATTACATGCATAAAAGAGCTGTGACGAGTTGTATCAAATTGGTGTTCACATGCTTGAATGCCAGCACTACAGAAGTTATCAAAGGGGGACTCTACAAATGACCTCTAATGCTTGATCTAATTTTTCTGGAAAGGAGATTAACACCACAAAACATGCAATCTGCAATTCCTTTATTTGAAACTTTGGAGGGTAAGACTCTAGAAGGGGAAACAATCAGGTTAATGAGATTTAAGCCAAAAATCTATTTTTGGTAGTTAAGTTGCAACTCATCATTTTGATTTTATTTGACAGCAAGTTGAACTGATTATCATAGGTAGAAGAAATACAACAAAAAAACCATGAGAAGGTCATTCTGGAAATAAAGTTAATTGCAGACTAGGGTTTGAAATGAAAACTTCCATGGAATAGATGGGTCATCTCAAGGATTTAAATAGGCACTAGATGTAAGAGTAAGCTGCCAGAGAAGCAGGAGGAAAGGTGTCGAGGCAAAGAGGCTTAATGTTGCACTCAGATCCAGCATATTACACAAATTTAGCTTTGCTGCATACCAATTTGTCAATTTTGAGTCCATCACTAACTTAGTGTATCTGAGGTATATTGCTTTTTTAAAAATCCTCCATTAGGTAACAAGACAGCATTAGTTATGTTAATAATGTCTACAAATAATAAAAATCCCACTATAAGGCATCTATAGTATACTTGGAGGCCTGACAAGACTAATTCTTTTATTCACTTCCACATCCAAAGCACAAATAAATAAGCCAGAACAAGTAAGTAGGTAGGATGGTCTAAAGAAGATGAGTATCAGTGTCCTGGACATTAGCAGCTGACTAGCAGAATAGGCACCAGGACCCAGGGCAACCAAGCTAAAGGTCAAATCTTATCCACATCCAAGTCCAAGATCAAAGCCAGTAGGAACAAAAGTAGCCCAGTAGATGAGAGGTAGTCCAAGCAGGCCAGGAGTCAGACAGTCAAAGAAAAACAAAAGCAGGTTATCTTTAGGGCTGTAGCAAGAGCAGGAAGAGAGCACATGAAACACCACAATAAATCCAGAAACCGTCATTACTGAGGCAGCTTTTAGCGGGAAAGAGACAATTCTTATATAACAGTGGTGGCTAACCTTGGCCCTCCAGGTGTTCTTGAACTTTAATTCCCAGAAGCCCTGATCAGCAGGAGTGCTGACTTCAGCTTCTGGTAATTGAAGTCCAAGAACACCTGGAGAGTCAAGGTTAGCAACCACTGTTATATAGCTTTTCACACAAGGCTTCCAGGTGGAGCTCATGAGGGTCCTAGTAGCTGCAGCAGTCTGTGTGTCTCATCCTACAACTACCATAGCTGCTTTCATAGTAGATGGAGGGTTGAAGCTACCTATAATAATAATTTTGTATCAGAAATTATTCTGGGTTTAAAGGTTTTTTCTGGAGAAGTTACCTTAGATCCTGAGCCTGAGGATCCATGGTGAATGACATCTAAAATTGAAAATCTCTCAGTCTTTATTTGGCTGCATTTCTCCAAATCCCATTTCCACTGGGATTGCGTCTAGCCCATTTGATTTGTTCTTTAACCATATTAGATGGGTATTGTAGTTTGAGAAATGCATTTTGTAGGTCCTTGAGCTTGGCATCCCTGTCTTGTGGGTCTGAGCAAATGCGGTTGTACCTGAGGGCTTGGCTGAAGACAATGGATTTTGTGGTGTGTTCTGGATGGAAGCTGGAGACATGCAGGTAGGTTTATCTGTCTGAGAGTTTGCAAGATAGTGTGGTACTGAGATGTCCATTTTGTAGTTTTACAGTGGTGAAACTACAAAATGTTCCATGCACTCAGGTGTTGAGTTATGCCTGTCACTTGTCTGCAGATGTGGACAGTGTTGGCTCTTTGTCTATAAACAGAGATGAGCACTGAACCCTAGTGTCAGATATGACTGGCTTTTGAGCAAGGGTGACCTTTAACTTGTCAGTGTTCTGGGTCATAATGCCAGTCAAAGCGATGACTGGTCTCCCAAGGGAATTATTGGTAGGAGTGTACCCCACCAAATAGCTGAGTACTTGATTTTTTTTTGCCTGGACACACAGGAATCTTAACCAAATTGCAAAGATTAAGGGATATTTCTTCTTCTTCTGCATGAATGATGCAGAGCTTTCTGGGTGATTTGATTAGGTTCTCTGTCTAAAGATGAAATACCCTCAGGATTTCACTTTTCATTTTCCTTTATTGAGTTAAGTTTATTATAAAGACTTTGTAATACAGTAACTAAATAGCCCATGCCTGTTTCCTATACATTTAATTATAATACATGTGTTAGAAAAAGCTTTTCACATTCCAGCCAGATGAGTAACAGCTAGGCTGAGGGAAAACTTTATATCAAAGTAAATTGGATGGATGAAATAACAGTTTTATGCAGCCCTTAATTTAATAACTGAAGCTAATAAATGACATTTAACACCAGTCTCTGTTAATGAAAAAAAATGTCATGATTACAATGATTCTGAATAGTTTACATGAAAATCATTGGGTGAGTCGTATAAGGGAATTAGTTTTCATTATTACTTGTCAGATTTTGTTTACCTCCTGCCATAGAGTGTTTTTTAAAGTTATAATTACTTTACATATGGGTCTTTGTGGAAAACAGCGCATAACCTGGAAATTTGAGATTAGAGGAAATTTGAGATTAGAGTTCTTCAGTCCCACTGACATGACCCTAAATGTGAGGAAAATGCTACCTACCATCAGTTCCTATTCTATCAAACATCATAATTTGGTGGAAACTACTTCTGTTCTTTGTAAATGTTGTTCTATCCTCAAGCAAATTCACTTCCTGAAACATGCTAATTATTCTTTGCAGAGGACAGTACCTGCAGTTCTCTTTCTTGTCTTGGATCTGGAAAGAATATTAGACCAAGAATTGTCAGCCTTGTCTGTGGAGATGGAAAATCCTTTTGTTGGTTGTAGGAGGTGACTGCTGGAAATGATTTCCTCATTGCTGGGCTGTTGTCCCCCAACCAAGAATCATGGATTCATAGAATAATTGATTTGGAAAGGGTACTGTGAGGATATTGAGTCCTGAAGGGCTGGCCTGTGACCTATTTTCAAAAGGTGACGGCAAGGTGGAACACTGCCAGCCAAAGTCAACAAGAAAGGTTGCCTAGTAGAAATAGATAAACCCCATTACAGCCTATTCTTATATCAATGATAACCTTCCTTCTCCCATATCTGCTAAGAACACAGTAGTCATTGCCAAATGTTAACTTACTGCCAATTACTTGCTTATCTCTTTGTTCCTTCACTGTTCTTTCCAAAAGTACAACTTATGAGAAAAGTATCAATTTAGTTTTTTGATATCTCATGATTACTACGTAGAAACATGAGGTAATGTTTGGAGCAGGGATAAAAGGAGTTAGGAGCTTTCAAAAAATGTTGCTTCCTCCCAGCTTGATTCAGTGTCATCACTTCAGAGTCCAACCTCCTCAATGCTGGGACAGTCCATGTTTCCTACCTCCAGCTTTCCAGTGGATCTTGGGAATGTAATGGAAGAGCAAGAAGCCGTAAGCAAGCCAGAGATTACACCAGAAGGAGAGTTGGGGATGTAGAGGTTGAGGGTATTTTGGAGCTGGGCTATATAAGAAGAGCCTTGGAGGAAATAAAGGACGAGAAGGTATGCAACTCTGTGCAGGCAGAGGACCCACTGCTTGAATTTTGGGTAAAGGAGAATTTGGAAGATGCTTACCTTCCCACCAAAGTGGTACTTATGTATCTACTTGTAATTTCTTGCATTCAAACTGCTAGGTTGGCAGGAGCTGGGGGAGAGATGGGAGCTCACTCTGTTGTGCATTACTCAGGAATTGAACTCCAACCTCCCAGTTGTCAAGTTCAGCATCTTAACCACTTGAGCCACTGCAGTCACTGTAGACACTTACTACCGTCTAACAAAAGCTGACCCCACACTCAAAATTGACTTACCAGTTCTTTAAACAGAGTCTGTGACAGGTATGAAAAAGCAAGAAATCTGAAAGGCTCCAGGATTACATACCTTGAGAACAACACATTAACCTGCGAGTCACTGAACACAAAAAAGGAATGCCAATCAGAAAACAAAATTCCAAAATCTACATTAGGACAATGTTTTTGTTATTCCTATTCTGAAGTCCTAAATATGTGAGTCCTTCAAGTAATCCAGAATCCTGTTGTAAATGTAGTTCCTGCCTGGAATAACCCCTGGAAGGCCAGGAGCAAGATAGGCAAACAAGCTTATTTTTTGATTTTTGAAAATATAGAGTATAACTGTAAACTCAGAAATATTTTCATCCTGAGAGAAACACCTCATGATAAATGTATTGGCAAGGGGAAAAATCAATTAGAGAGTCTGGAAATAATTTTAGATAGTAGAATAGAAAAACAAGTCAATAGAAACTAGATACTTTCAAAATTTCTCAATCTGTTCATCAGGACAGATGTTATAAAGAGTGAATATGGTGGGGATACAGAAATTATTAGACTATATCGACTGAGATGGAACAAGGGAGCCAAGCATGATATACCTTTGCTGGAACTGTGACAGAACAAAACAAGGGGGTTACTATTTTTTTTAAGATGGAAGCCTTCCACAGAACATGTATTCGTTGAAGCTTGGGAGACAAGCTATGAGAAACCTGGGGACAGTGGTGGGCTCCCAAAAAAAAATCCTACCACACTGTGGGTGTGGTATGGTGGGCATGGCCAGGGGAAAGCCCGGCATTACACCTGAATTAGGACTACTTTATTTCAAAACTTGGATGGGCTGGGCCAGCCAGAATTTCTGCTACCAGTTCTGGTGAACTGGTGCGAACCTGCTGATGCCTACCACTGCCTGGGGGAACATAGTTAAAAGTAGAGACATCACCTTGCAAACAAAAATTTGCATAGTCAAAGCAATGGTATTCCTGGTGTTAATGTATGGTTGTGAGAGCTGGACTATTAGGAAAGCTGAGCGCAGAAGAATACATGCCTTTGAGATGTGGTGTTGAAGAAGAGTTTTAAGAGAACCCTGGACAGCAAGGAGAACAAATAGGTTGATCTTAGAAGAAATCAACCCTGACTGATCCTTGGAAGGTCAAATAGTAAAGATGAAGCTAAAGTACTTTGGACATCAAATGAGAAGAGATGATTCACTTGAGAAGGCCTTGATGTTGGGAAAGGTGGAGGGCAAAAGAAGAAGGGGGCAGCCAAAGATGAGATAGCTAGATGGTATTGTACATGCAATGAGCACAGAGTTGGGCAGGTTGAGGAGGATGGTGGAGAACAGAGGTGCCTGGAGGACAATGGTCCATAGGGGTCACAAAGGGCTGGAATCGAATGTGTGACTGAACAAAAATAGCTACCGGGGTGGGGGAGGAAAAGAAAGCTAACATGAAGAAAGGAAAGACAAGAAGAAGGAAGGAAGAAGATCGGGTGTACTGACGTGCTAGGGATAGTATTTATCTGTCTTGTTCCAGGCTCACTGTTTGCAAAGATGAGTGAGGAATGCTGATGTTAAAGGTCATATGCTGTAATTCCTTCACTCATCTTGTTCATAATTGTTTGATGTAATACATGATGGCCTTCTAATCCTTGTCTCTGTTCTCACAAATGTTGAAATAGTAAACATTTTGCATTTTTATCTCTAGAGGCTGTTAATTCAGAATGCAAGTAAATAGGTAAAGGTAAAGGTAGCCCTTGCTTGTAAGCCAGTTGTATTCGACTCTAGGGTTCAAAGAGCCAGTGCTGTCTGCATTTATTGATATTTCTGTGGACATGTGGCAGGCATGACTAGACACCGGAGTGCTCCGAATATTGTTTACCTTCCCACCAAAGTGGTACCTATTTATCTACTTGCAATTTCTTGCTTTCAAACTGCTAGGTTGGCAGGAGCTGGGACAGAGATGGGAACTCATTCCATCATGCAGAGCTCAGGTCTCGAACTGCTGACCTGCCAACCTTTCAGTCGTCAAGTTCAGTGCCTTAATCACTAAGCCACTGCAGTCCCTTTCAGGATACAAGGCAGCCTTAAATAAAATAGATAACATAGGTCTGCAACCAAAAAACTGCATAGGAATTTTTTACTGTTTCTTATAGGTTTTTACTTAGTAAAACTGAGAAAAATACTTTAAAAATTTCATCTCATCAAGTTTTCTTGCAAAACTTGTGTTTTTAGTTTAATTTAGCATGAATTTTGCCTTTAACCCAAAATCTGATATCCTATTCTTGATTCTAAAAACCCTGTCCAAAAATTATTTCTTACTTTCATTTAATATTTATTAGAGCTAGAATCAAGAATAGTTCAAAGAGAAAATAAGAGGAATGGTGGTGGTGGGGTGGGGTGGGTGGAGTAGTGTAGGTTTAGTGGTGTGAGGAAGCTCAGATGATCATGTCCTAACAGGTTTATTTTGTTTGTACGGAAAAATGAACATATCGAGGAATCTTACTGGCTGGGTTGAGCATGTTTTGACATGTTCTCTGGGGTATTATAAATGTCTATAAACACGCCTGCTGTCAGATTTAATCATGTTTCAGCATGCTAAATAAGTTCAGGATCTTGGTTGCTGTATGAGCCACACTCAGTTTACATTCTGCATTCAAATGTGACTGTGCTCGTTTTTAGTTCTGAATTATGGCTCCAAGAGGTTGTGTTATTTCTCCGGAAAACTTTTGTTTTGTTTGTGGTGAATACACTATTAAAAATCAACAGAGAAACATAAGTGATTTTGTGAAGAAAGTGTATTTTGCGTACTCATAAGGTGTGTAGAAGGTGTGAAGAAGATCTCCATTTGTGGTTTAAAGGTAAGAAAACCTCATTCCATTTTGGCATTCCTATGATGTGGTGTGAACAGCAAAACCACACTACCAACTGCTATTTCTGTTCAGTAGAAGTGAAAGGCTTTAATACCAAAAATAAAAAGAAGATATCTTACCCAAACCTCAATTCAGCTATTCGTCCAGTGCTTCATAGCTCTAAAATACCAGTTCCACTCCCACCTTCCAGTTTGGATAATATCCTGAGTGATTCAGAGGATGGAGATACATTGCCTTCCCAGGACGAATCTAGCTCAGATTTTTCTGTTGATGAGGTACCACAACTTTTTTCTCAGAGCGAGCTCAATGACCTAGTTAGAGATTTAGGCCTTTCCAAAGTTTCTGCCGAATTGCTGGGATCATGACTAACAAATAAAAACCTGCTGTCACCTGGATCATCATTTTCCTTGTATAGGCACTGAGAGAAAGAATTCACTCAGTTTTTCTCCAAAGATGGAAATCTCGTTTATTGTAGTGATGTTCAAGGGCTAATGAAGTGCTTTGAAATAGAATATGAATCATCTGAGTGGCACCTATTCATTGATTCATCTAAAACAAGCCTCAAAGCAGTCTTGCTGCATAATGGAAATACATTTGCATCACTTCCTATAGGACACTCGACGCATTTGGATGAAAACTATAATGATTTAACTGTGATTATTGACAAAATCAAATATCAAGAACATCGCTGGATGGTTTGTGGAGAATTTTAAATACTAACCATGTTGTTAGGCCAGCAGGGAGGTTATACAAAATATGCCTGCTTCCTATGTTTGTGGGACAGTTGAGCCAAAGACCTCCATTGGACAAAAACTGACTGGCCACTTCAAGATGCCTTAATATCTGGTGGGGGAAAAAACCTCATTAATACAACCTTGCCTCCAACAGAAAAGGTTTTATTGCCACCTCTTCATATTAAATTAGAGCTAATGAAGCAGTTTGTTAAATCACTGTCAAAAGATGGGGCTTGTTTTAGATATCTTTGTTCCAAGTTCCCAAAACTGTCTGAAGCCAAATTGAAAGAGGGAGTTTTTACTGGCCCCTCTTTTTAGAAATAATGGGAGAAAAAGAAAAGGAAGCATGAGACTATTTCAAAGACGTAGTTCACAAGTTTTTAGGGAATACTAAAGACCCTCACTACAAACCATTGTACAACACTTGTTGAATGTGTATAAAGCTCAAGGATGCAAGATGAGCTTAAAAGTTCATTTCTTACACTTCCATGTCGACTATTTTCCTGAAAACTTGGGAGCCTACAGTGAAGAGCAGGGCGAAAGATTTCACCAGAATGTCCGTGATATTGGGAGACCCTACCAAGGAAGATGGAACGTCAATAGGGTAGCTGACTGCTGTTGGATGCTCAAATGGGAAACAGAAAATGGAAAATGAAAGCGTGTTCGGAAGAGCATAAAAGAGAAGAAGAATAGGTTTCACAGGCAAAAAGAGTGAACATGGAATATTAAGTATATATTATGAAGAAATTGTTTAATTATAAGAAATAATATGTTTTCACTGTAATAAAATAGTGATTTTCTCATCACTCTTATGCTTTTTAAATACAAAACCCTCACAGACCTGTGAATCAATTTCCAGTGCTATGGCATGGAGTTGCTTGAGAATAATGAGCAAAAGAGGAGAAAGGATTAATATTTCTATGGACAGCTATGGTGAGTAGCTGATGAATGGAATACTTATTAACAATAGCTGTCTAAATAAAAGTTAGTGTAGTTAATTTGGTGCATTGAATTTTTCACAGTCAAGTGTAGTCCAAAGCAATTTACAATAAAATAACATAAAATTAAAAAGTCAATGTTTAAGAACTTGTCAATTTTTCAATAATACAAATTACTAATACATTTTGTCACTCATGACTATAATTGATGGCTGGTGAGCTTCTATAATTGAGGAGCTACCAAGAAAAGGCTTGCTGTCTCTTCATGCACATCTTGGTATGAGAACAGAAAGAAGGGCCCTAATATTAATAACAGTGTCTGGGCATGTTTAAATCAGGAATATGTTGTCCTTGAGTCACTGGGATGCCAAGCTGCTGAAAAGAAAGCAATAAGAAAAAGTTAATGTATTAAAACAATAAAGGGCACTCATAGAAGACAAATCAGCAGTGCAGAACAAAGAGATGTTGGTAGATTGCAACACAAACAGACAGTTAAATGGAAAGAGAAGAGAGAATGTAGGACTTTTTTTTAAAAAAATTGACAGATTATTTAAAATCTCTGAACAATTTCCCGAAGAAAGAAACATCCAAGAATAAAAGGAGCAATCAGTAGAGAGTTCCTCTGCTTAAATAGTGAAGGTCTAGAGCAGGGGTGCCCAAATTTTTCAGGCTGCGAGCTGGTCACGTGGTTGAGCATGCCAGTCACATGGTTCCTCCCACCAGAAGCAGAAATAAAATGCACTTGCACATGTGCAAAATGCTGCCATAAATGCACCTGAGGCTTTTGTAAATGTGTTTATGACAGCTGCAGGTCATTTACGGCAGTGTTTTGCACATGTGCGGGTGTGTACTTCCATGTACTTCCACCTCCAGGAGTGGTGAGGGTGGCATGGGCTGGATGATTTGGCATTGGGGGCCAAATCCAGTCTGTGGGCCATAGTTTGGGCACCCCTGGTCTAGAGAGCTAGTTGGTGACTCATGTAAAGATATTAATATTTTATTTGGTTAGTTAGTTATGGGGGGGGGGAGAAGAGGGAAATGGAAAAATATAATCAATTGCAAATCCACAAAAAATACAATTTCTCTGTATATCATATCAAAATCTAGCCATTACTAGATTTTGTAGCTATAAATTATCTTTGGCTCAAAAATGTTATTTCTTCTTTTGCTCAGAGAAGTACTTTTTTTCTGTTGTCTAGAAATCAGTACCAAGTTGTTTTAGGTAAGAGTGAGACATTAATTCCAGCGAGGGATTGTGTTTTGTTACATTGCATGTTTTAAATAGATTGACAATTCCCCTCCTCCCAGGCAGACCACAGAACTGGACATCACTGGCAGCTGGATACAGTATTCCTAAATATCTAGACTTGCAAGGCACTTCATGAAAGGAAAAAAAAACTGAGTCCAACAAATCAAAGTACAAACGTTTGGAAAATAATAATAATAAACCCCCAAAACATATAGATTTCTCAAATGCTTATAAACATTGATGATATTTTCCCATTCCACTATTAAATAGTATGAATATGAGCCTTAGTATTAGAAAAGTCCCAAACTTACGAACCTCTATATCACTGCCTAAGCAATTTTCTTCTTTTTTTTTCTTACATGAAAAAGCATCAAATGCCTTCCACCAATTGCCACACCAGAAACATTTAAACATCTTCTGATATTCAAGATTAATATTCACAATAAGAAGGCAAATGAATGTCACATTTTATCCTAGGAAGAAAGGAAGATAAGAAAGCAATTAACTTGAAGAGGAGGAGAATGTTTGTTCCATTTCCCTTGGGTTATAGTATCAGATAGAAATAATGCACCCTGTGGACATAATTTTATACTAGTTGAGGATATGATCCCTGTCTTTTGATACTCATCGGAGCACACTGGTGTTAAAACGTTAATCTCCATATGCATCTCTTCCTGCTTCACAGATATGTGTTTCTAAGCTATAATAAAATATTAATATTAGCAAATTGATAAGAATGAGGGTGCATACACATGGCATTTTCTGGCTTAGATTGAGGAAAGTTAGAAGAGTGGTCCAATTTCCCCACTTATTCAGAATCACTGCCTTCAAGCTGTTTTAATTTTTCCTTGAATGTCCTGGATTCTTCTGATTTGAATTTCCATACCAAGATGCAGCCCCTCTCTTTCTCCTCTTATCTCTTCTTCTCCTTCCTTCTCATGCCCTTTCCATTCTCCACATTGTTTCCACCCCTTGTGACTTTCCCTTCCATGGGGGAAGGTAGAGTTGAGGCACTCCCACAGATGACATCACCATTGACTTCAGGGAAATTTTAATTGTGCATACCTCCTAGTAACTAGACTTGTTTGGGACAAAGAAACAAATGGAACTGACACATCTGGAACAAAATGGGCTGCAAAAAAAAGTCTCAAATAATAAAAAAATAAGCCTGTGTCTTGCCAAGCAGGCCAGCATAAGCATAATGAACTCAGGTTCTTAGGATCTCAGAAACAATAAGCACTCAGTGGTTGAAGAAACAAAGCTTTATTAGACAGTTCTCTAAGCTGAACATAACTGAAGCAGACCAAGAAGCAGAAGCAAGAACATAAGCAAGCAATGCATACCAAGCATGGATTCCCGTTGCCCCATCTTTAGCTACCTGGGAGCCCAGGGTAGGTAGCAGGGAGAGTCCTGGAACGTCTGATGTCTGGAGAGTTACAAAGTCTGAGGGCTAAATTCTCTTCTTTTATACCCTCAGCTAAGGTGTTTTCTTATTCTCCTTGGCTCTATGCCCCTTACTTGAACATCTCCCCTAACACCTTTTCAATTTTTGTATCTCAGTCAGATATTTGTACAGTGATACCTCATACAACGTCCATACTTGGTTCCACAAGTTTGGACTTTATACAGATTTGGGCTTTATATGAGGCATGCAAAATCCTAGCCACGATGCCTCATACAACGTCCAAATCCTTGCCGCGATGCCTCGTACAACGTCATTTCCATATAGATACATTGTACTGTAACAGCACAGACTTCAGGGCAAAGTCAAGGAAACAGACAGGAAACTGACAGAACTTTAAGAAATCATTTTCTAAAGGCTAAATACATTACAAAAACATGTCAAACAACCCTGATTTTAGGGAACAAACCATACAACAAGTTTTTAACTTTTGAAAACTTTATGAAGTGCAGGTTTAAAAGGTAACATGTCCCATCATGCTGCACAGGGTTAATCTGCAGCCATGCGGCCGATCATCCATTTTGTACAAGCTACTGTAAACAATTACTGGATGGAAGCAAGGACAAAATGGATGCCAACATGTCCCATCATGCAGCACAGTGGGATGGTGATGGGGTGTGGACATTATGCCCATGCCTCACCACTGCTTCAGGAGTTTCACTGGTTACCCGTTTGCCTCCGGGTGCAATTCAAGGTGCTGGTTTTGACCTTTAAAGCCCTATATGGTAGTGGGCCAGGTTACCTTAGAGACCGCATCGCCCTAAGGACGTCTGTCCGTCCAACCAGAGCGGACCGGAGGGGCTCTCTAATAGTGCCATCGGCCAGGGGGGCTCACCTCTCTGGCACAAGGAGGAGAGCCTTCTCTGTGTCCGCACCGGCCCTTTGGAACCTCCTGCTTGTGGAACTGCGTCTCCAGATGGAGTTGTTGCCCTTTAGAAAAGAACTAAAAACCTGGCTGGTGGGCCAAGTTTGGGGTGCAGGTGGAGGGGTGGCTTCCGTTGGGTGGTTAGGATGCCTGCCCCACAGTTTCTTCGGTTCCTGAACCCCTCTCTTTTTAGGGGTGGGTTCCTATTGCTGGTTTTTATCTGTTTTTATTTGTTTTTATCTGTTTTTACCCACTGTGTGAACCGCCCGGAGTCAACTTTGGCAGAGTGGGCAGTATAGAAATTTAACAATAAATAAATAAATAAATAAATAAATAAATAAAATAATCACCCAAACAGCAGCAAACACCAAACAATTGCCCACCCCACCAAAAATTGCTCTCCCCCATCTACCTCCCCACTCTTCGCCTCATGCAAAACCCACAAGAGCAATGCATGCATGCGTCCTGCCTTTTACACTGCCCAGGCACAATGCAACCTGGGAAAACCCCCAATGCCTCATACAAAGTCCCAGCGACTTTGTATGAGGCAACTTTTTTTCAAGGAATTAGGCGATGTTGTATGAATTCGATGTTGTATGAAGCGGACTTTGTATGAGGAATTACTGTACCTCTCCTCAGAAGGTCACTACATTTGATGATCATTAAGTACAAAGTAAAATTTACCTTGTTTTCCTAAGATTTTATTGCTTTTAAATTGACTGCACCTTTTAAATGACCCTTCCCAACATGTGTGTTCCTACTGAAAAGTGTTGTTACCTGTTGAATAGCAGCCCTTTCACCAGAGAAGAGCAATTTGCATTGCAGGTGAGAGTATGGTTCTGCAAGGTCTATGTGATCTCATGCTTGTCTCAGTTCACAAGTGTAAAGCTGTAGTGAAAAGGACACACCCCACCACATTGGTGGGAGTAGAAAATGCAGGGAAAGCCTAGTGTTGGAACCCAGCATACCATTATCATTTACATATTGAAGACTTATGATGTTTTACTTCAACTGCTCAAATAGGTTAAAAAACAAGATTAGGTTTGGTCATGTGTGTGTTTTTTTTTTTTGGTGTTTTTTTGTGTGTGTAGTACTGTCATGGCCCAGCACCGGTGGAGCTCAACAGCTGGATAGAGCTGCAGTGGGGGAAGGGGAAATCCCTCTTACTTCAGGCCTTGGATCAGAATCATTATCACCAGTCCGGGGTTAGTAGCCAGTTGAGTCTTGTCAGGGTTACCAGGGTCTTCCAGGAAACGTAGTCAGGGTCGGTCAGAGATCTAGAGTCCAGTACATCAAGTCAGGAAGCTAAAAGCACGGTGTTGGGTCCACAAGGATGACAAGTTGGTGTGACAAAGGGGCTGCTGGCACTCCTCTCATCTTTTAAGAGGAGTCAGACCCCACAGCTGAGGGTCTGTTCAGGAGGTGCACCGGGGCCCTCCTCCTTCTCAGCTGAATCTGATGCCTCAGTTCATTCCTGTAATGAGTAAGCATGCCAGTCTGCTCCCACATAGTTTGCCTGCTAGCACCAGGCCCATCTGTCAAGTTCTGGCCCTCCGGCCTGGCTTGGCTCTGCTGGGCCAGATCTAGGTTGACAGCTGGCTGTGGTGCCGGTGCCAGATCCATCTCATGCAACTTGGCCTCCTGATCTGAACTGGGTGCAGCCTGGGGGACTGGCAAGCGGCCCCCCTCAGGTTCAGAGTCCAAATAGGAGCCGGCGGCAGGCAGTCAGGTCACCTGGATCTCCTCCTCCTCCTCGCACCCAGGACCCCAAGCCACAACAAGTACATAACAGTAATAGTAGGTCTGGGTTCATTACAATTTGGAATTGACGTATAGAGAATAGGGATCACATAGTTGGATCAAATAAAAATGATTGGGTCCATTTGTTTTTCTTCCCCACCCCCTACTTTCTTCATTTTCCCCCTTGCTGTGAGAAACAGAGGATTATGCTGAAATAAAAGATGGCCTTGCTACTTGACATTATTCTGCTGAGACTATTTTTGTCTCAGTTTTTACCTGGCTGGGCAACCAGTATTGGCTCAGAGCTGAAGAGTTACTTGAGTAGCTGCATGGTTCCTGCTGCACTTCCTGCAACCTAAGACCTACACATTCAATTGTGTACCCTTTTGCTACTGCCTACTGATACCAAAACCTACTGCCCACTGAAGTGGATGATGAGTAAAGATGAAGGACATAAACTTCCTCACACTAGCTGGATTTTGTGTCAAAGAGAAGACAGCTATTCAGGCACCAAAACTGTGGGGCTCAAGTCAAAACTGAATAAAAGCAAACCCCAAGACAACCCACTTCTATGTCCTAACCCAAGAGTTATGGAAGTATGAGAACCAACTCTTATGAATGGAATAATTCCAGAGAAGCAAGGAAGGCAGGATGCTGATTTGCAGATATAGATTCACCCTAAAAAAAAAAGAGTCCTGCTACCAAACCAACATCTCTTCCCACAAGATCACAGTATCACAAATTTCATTATTTCAGTACCTGAGGCAAAAACTCAACAAATTATCTCCCTCCATATCCTTTACAATTGTGGCATAGGACAAGGTGCAACAATGCTTAAAATGTTTACAGAAAGAATTGTGATGGAGAGAAAAATTTGACTTCTGAGACAATGATAGTATCCAGAATGAACAGTGCCTGTAATACAGTGTTTTATTTTGTTGGCGAAAACTTGTCCATTAACATAATAACTTGGTTCAGTCTAAGATTCCTGGCCTAATAGGTTTGCCCTATCCCAGTTCTCCATGTCTGGGCAACCTGACTTGAATATTGTGCAGAATGGAAACTCATCGGCATACTATTAGCATGCAAATTATATGGACCTTTTCACATATGCTATCAGATCTTCTCAGTCAAGCTTGTCTTATAGGATTGTTTCTGAATAAAATGGGGAGAAAGAACCAGGCAAATCAGCCATGAACTTTCCAGGTGCATATTTAGAAAGAAGCAATGACCAAATTCCTCTAAAATATTCATGCCTAGAAGCTACTGAAAGTTACACCTTTTCCATAAATTTAGTATTCACAGGAATCATCAACACTATAACAGCAAACCTCTAATAAATTAGCCACCATCACCACCACCACTCCTTTATGCCAGCTCCTTCCTCAAGGCAGCACCTAGTTTTCTTCTTGTGTCTAGGCCAGGCATGAAACTGCCAAAATGAAGCCACCTTTTGGTGAGAACACCTAGTTAAGTTCCCAGACGTTATTTATTTTTACTTATTTTTATTTATTTATTTATTTATTGTAAAAATTTTATACCGCCCACTCAGCCAAAGCCGACTCCAGGCGGTTCACAACAGTGGGTAAAAACAGATAAAAACAAATAAAACAGATAAAAACCAGCAATAAGAACCCACCCCTAAAAAGAGAGGGGTGCAGGAACTGAAGAAACCGTGGGGCAGGCATCCTCCCCTATATTATGTATGCAAACTGGAATGATATCACCACTAGCAGCAAATCACTATTAATTAAAGGGATTTTTGGGGGGTGGGGGTGGGAGGATTTCCAGGTGCACACAAATTCATGGCATACAAATCACGTTCATCCCGAAATCACTAAAGGAATATACAAATTGAATAAATTAATAAAATAAAATAAAAATGACTGCTACTGACACAATTCCTGTTGTGCATTTAGAATTGCTCAATTGAATTTCAGCAATAGAATTGTAAAGGTGGCAAGAGCCACGAGGATCATCAAATCAGTGCTTGCCAATATGGAAAACACAGCACAATTCATAGTATCAGAGCTCAGAAAAGTTCATTTGTGTACATCAGATTCCACAGTCAGCATTCTTTACTATAACTATGTTGCTTTCTATGCAATATTTTGAGACAGTTCTGCAAACAGATTTCAAATGATTGGAAGCAAGACAGAGACCAAGCATCCCCAGAATATGTACATTTACCTAGAGCAGGGGTTCCCAACCTATGGCACATGAACCAGATCCGGCCACTGATGGCAATTCATCCAGCTACTCCTGGAAGCAGAGGTAAAATGCACCCGTGCTTGTGCAGAACACTGCCATAAATGACCCATGGCTGTTGTAAACACATTTATGACAGCTACAGGTCATTTACGGTAGTGTTCTGTGCATGCGTGGGTGCGTTTTACTTCCACTTTTGGGTGGAAGGAACCATGTGACTGGCACACTGCCCGAAAAAGTTGGTAACCCCTGACATAGAGATTATACAATTTATGAAATCCTGTCACATTGTGGATGACATCTTTGGCTAATTAATAACACGAGCAGTTGATCAAAATAGTGGTGGCATTTTTGATTTGCTTACCACTGTAAGGGCTAGATTTCCCCCCCCCCCCCAAAAGTTAAGAATGCAGAACGTAAAACAATCTATTTTGTTGCAAAAAAGATTTCCCACAATAATGAAGGACATTATAGAGGCAGAATTATGAACATTAAAGAAGAAAACACCAGAATAACAAAAAAAACTTATGTAATACTCACACCTTGGCAGAGAGTTAATTTTGGGATACACACCGAGTATTGCTATTCCCACCAAAACATCAAAAATGGCAAAACAGCAAGTGAGCCAGCATTTCTCCTAAGAGGTTGAGTTGGTTTGTGGACAAAGTCCTCCTTCCTTCTGAGTAGACAAAGCCAATTAATTGATTTACTAGCAGTGGCTCAATTGGCTAAGACGTTGACTGGAAGGCGGGAGGTTAGCAGTTCGATTCCCGAGTATTACAGGACAGAATGAGCTCCTGTCTTTGTCCCAACTCCTGCCAACCAAGCAGTCCCACTTTTGTGGCATTGACTGAGAATTTGATTTATTTAAACGTTGTATCATCCTTTGGATTCATGCTCACTTGAATGTTCATGATGACTTAGATGCTTCCTTTAAGTAGGTTAAAAGTTACAGTTCAGAAGACTGCTCCAATGTGGGAGTTTAATTAAGAAGCAATTTGTTATCGTACTGTGCAGAAATTCTCAATTAGAAAGCATTGATAGTCTCCTTTCTGGTTAAGGGTATAGCAGATATGGGTTGGCAGGTGACATTTAAGGATGTCTTCAGCGTATATCTGCTATGGAATAGCTAAGCAGCTTCCTAGCAGTTACAATGCATATATTGATAAACCAAAACCCTATCAGAAAGAAGGAGTTGTAATTTTCTTGGAATGGAAGGACGCTTCTGTAAGATACACATAAGAATTCCAAATGAAATGTTAAAGGAAGCAGCAATTAATTGTTGGCCTGTGCATTTTATATCCCTTTCCAGAGCCATTTTCCTCATCTTACAAACTGTACCTTTTATGCCAGTTAGAATTGCAGAGAGATGAAGGAAAGGAAATAACTGAATCTATTCACAAACATGGTTTTCCAATAAAAACAGGTATATTGCAGACAAGGTGAGGGCAGTATCTTTTCTTCAGAGATGCAGGGCTATGTCAATAGCCCCAGTTTAGTGTTTGGGAATCAATACAATGGAAACGGCTGTAAGCTAGCCTAACACATCTTTATTGCATGGAGTACAGCACGAACATGAGGTAATGGCGGACAAACCGCTCTTTTTATACGGTGGCTATCTAGTTGAATCTGGCTCTTCAACAGGCATTGGCTGCTGTCCAAGTGATGTCATCCTTGGTCACGCCTTTCTTGTCCAGGTGAGGTGAGCGCGGGAATCTTTCCCGCGCAGCTGAAGGCATTTGAGTAATGTGAACCCTGTGAGCTGGGCGCTCGCTATTGCCCCCGGTGGCCACCAGCTCGCGTGGGATCCAACCTAGTTAATAATGAGTGTAACTTCCTCTTCATGAGGAGTTCCGCGGGAGAGAACCCCGACGCCAATGGCGTCACTCGATATGCCAACAGAAACTGGCAGAGCTGCCGGTCCAGATCCCCGGGACCCATGCGCCGCAGCCCTTCCTTCATTGTGCGCACCAGACGTTCCACCTGGCCATTTGTTGCAGGATGAAAAGGGGCTGAGGTAATGTGCCGAATGGCGTTGGACTCTAAGAACGCCTGGAACTCGGCTGACGTGAAACAACTCGCATTGTCACTAATTATGACGTCAGGTATCCCGAACGTGCATATCAGTTTGCGCAGCTGTTTTATGGTCCCAGCTGATGAGGTGTTGCGCATTGGAATTACCTCTAACCACTTGGAGTATGCGTCCACCACAAGCAGAAAAAATGAACCCCTGAATGGCCCTGCAAAGTCTATGTGGAGGCGGGACCACGGCCCCCTAGCTGTGTCCCATTCTCTGTGTGGGAGGCGGGACTCCTCAGGCCGAGAGCTCTGGCAACTTTCGCAGGTGTTCACCATGTGTTCAATGTCTGCGTCTAGCTGAGGCCACCAGAAGTAGCTTCTGGCCAGCGCCTTAGAGCACACAATCCCCGGGTGGCTGACATGTAAAAGCCGTAGCACCCTTGCTCTTAGTGCCTGTGGGACCACCACCCTCTCCCCCCACAACAGACACCCCCTTTCTGCGGACAACTCAACCCTCTTCCTGAAAAATGCCGCAAACTCGTCTGCGGGGGGAGCTGTGGGCCACCCCTTCTGTACCCAGGATCTCACAAGGGCTAACGTTTTATCCTTGGCCATTTCGGCAGCAATTTCCTTGGGCAAAATGGGGGGTGCATCGAGGGCTTCAATGAGGAGGACTTGGCTATCCTGTTCTACCTCTCACTTTGGGTCCCCCAGGTGGAGCAAAGGAGACCTTGAGAGGGCGTCCACGTGGCTTATCTCTTTCCCGGGGCGGTACTCTAACGCCCCCCTGTATGCATTCAGAAAAATCGCCCACCTAAGCATCCTGGGGGAGAGGATCTGTGGAGTGGGCTTGTCTGAGGTGAAAATACCCAACAGCGGCTTGTGATCGGTTACAATGGTGAATGGACGACCATACAAAAAATCATGGAACTTCTTTGTCCCCGCAACTATGGCAAGTGCCTCCCTATCTGTTTGGGCGTAATTTCGTTCTGCCTTGGACAATGATCTCGAGTAGAATGCAACTGGGGCTTCCCGCCCCCCCTCTAGCATGTGGCACAGGACCGCCCCCGCCCCCACTGGTGAGGCGTCGCAGACCAAGACTACCGGCTTCTTTGGGTCGAAGTGGGTTAGAATAGCCTCCGAGGAGAGGAGCTGCTGGAGTTCCCTGAAAGCCCGCTCCTGTTTCTCCCCCCACCGCCAAACCGCATCCTTCTTCAGCAACCCATGCAGGGGCTCTGCAATCGTCGCTTTTCTGGGCAGGAAGGAATGGTAAAAATTCAGCAGCCCCAGGAAGGACTGCAGCTCCGGTTTCGCGGTGGGGCGAGGGGTGTTTTGAATAGCTGCGACTTTAGACTCAGCGGGTTTCACCCCCGCAGAGGTTATGCGGAACCCCAGAAACTCCACCTCCCTGGCCAGAAACACACATTTGTCCCTCCGCAGCCTCAACCCCGCGGATTCGAAGGCTGTAAGGACCCTATCTAGTCTCTGGGCCAGTTCTGATTCGCTCTCCCCAGATATCAAGATGTCATCGAAAAATGGCAAGACCCCTGGTAATTTCTTTAGCAACCGTTCCACAAGAGACTGAAATATCCCCGGCACCGAGTTCACGCCAAACTGTAGGCGCGTTACCTTGAATGCCCCCTTGTGAGTTATAATGGTCTGCGCAGCAGCTGTGGCTGGGGTTACTGGAAGCTGCTGATACGCCTGCACCAGATCTAGTTTAGCAAAGACTTTTTCCCCATGTAAAGTGGCCAGCAGATGGCTAACTACCGGCACCGGATAGGCATTAGGGCGGATCGCCTTGTTAATTGTACACTTGTAGTCAGCGCAAATTCGCACCTCCCCATTTGCTTTCAATACTGTAACAATAGGAGTCTCCCACTCTGCAGAGTCCACCGGCACTAAAATCCCTTGCCCCACTAGTTTGTCCAGTTCCGCCTCAATTTTGTCCTTTAGGGCGAATGGAACCCGACGTGGCTTTAGTCTCATTGGGCGGACCTCTGGGTCCAGGTCGAAGGAAACTGGGGGCCCCTTGTACTTCCCGAGTCCCTTCTTGAATACCTCTGCGTGTGCGTCGCACACTGCCTGAATCTCATTCCCCCCGATGGCATGGACGCCGCCTATGAAGATGTCCAGGGGTTTGAACCATTGTGTCCCCAGGAGATTACACCCCCCTCTCTTAGAACTACCAGGGGGAGTTTCCTTCGGAGTCCCTTGTACCGTGTCTCGAAGTCCCCAATCCCCAATACTGGAATCACATTTCCCTGCACATCTCTTAAGTTTGCCCCCATCTCCTTGAGTTTGGGTCGCTCCTTGGGGGGAATCCGCAAAAATTCCTTATGGGAAATGAGGGAGTATACAGACCCCGAGTCTATCTCCATCTTAACAGGGACCCCTTGCAACAGTACCTCAGCATAAAAACGTGGTTGCCCTAGAGGCACGCTGTGGACGGCCACGTCGTCTTCCGCGTGCACTCGCAGGCACACGTGGTTCCCCTCTGGGTCGTCGCCGCCATCGCCGACCCTGCCGACGCCATCCCGGCTGCTCGTGGAGCGCTTACTCTCTTCCCGGCGTTGCTTGCAGACCCTGGCGATGTGGCCCTTCCGCCCACAGTTGTGGCACTCAGCTTTCCGGAATGGACACTTGCTCCTCTCGTGGGACGCTCCGCACCCATCGCAGCGCCGCCCCCCCTTTCCTTTCTTCTCGCTCAGCCCTTTCCTGACCTTCCGGACCCCCTCATCTTCGCTGGAGCCTGGGTTGGCAGAAGCCTCTGAGGATGTGGGTGAGCGTGGGGCAGGGGTCGCCCTCCAGGCCGCCTGGAAGGCGGATGCAGCTGCCTCGACTGGTGGGGGCTTTGCCTTGAGATGCTTGTACCCGGCCCACGTGGATTCAGCTGCTAGAGCCTCTTGTAGTACCTCTTTAAAAGTGAGGCCGTGGCCTCGGTTCATGAGCTTCCTCTGGGTCTCCCCGTCTCTCATCCCGCAGAGCATCCTGTCCCTTAGGGCCACGTCTAGAATTTCCCGCCATTCGCATGGGGTTGCCAAGATGCGGAGGGCCGCTGCATACTCGGATATTGACTCACCCGGCTTTTGGTCCCTCCTCGCGAAGGTGGCCCTGGCAGAGAAGAAGGATACCTTGGGCTTGAAATGGCTCCGCAGAACCCCCAGTATTTCCGTCACCAAAACCTGGTCCACCTCTCGTGGTGCCACCAGATCCATCAGTGCTTGCACGGCGTGGAACCCGAGCATCGTGATGAGAAGACCCTTCTTCTTCCCAGCGTCAGTGATGCCCGCATACGCCACCGTACTCTTGAAATGCATCTCAAACCAGTCCCATCGCTCGGGATGGGTCACGTCAAAAACTGGCTTCTGTGCTATTGTCTTGTCCCCGTGGGAATCCATATCCCACCTTCGTCGCCAATTTAGTGTTTGGGAATCAAGACAATGGAAATGGCTGTAGGCTAGCCTAACACATCTTTATTGCATGGAGTACAGCACGAACATGAGGTAATGGCGGACAAACCGCTCTTTTTATACGGTGGCTATCTAGTTGAATCTGGCTCTTCGACAGGCATTGGCTGCTGTCCAAGTGACGTCATCCTTGGTCACGCCTTTCTTGTCCAGGTGAGGTGAGCGCGGGAATCTTTCCCGCGCAGCTGAAGGCATTTGAGTAATGTGAACCCTGTGAGCTCGCTATTGCCCCCGGTGGCCACTAGCTCGCGTCCTCATACAGAAGGTTACAGTGTTACCTGTACCCATTCGTGTGGTTACAAATACATTCAACACACTACATTCAGTACACAACACCCAGTGAGCTTTGGAGCAATTATCATCTCCACCCACTGACTACAGGCAGTGCCCTTTGCCATGAGCGTAAAGGGGCTACTTTCTCTGCTCAGAGAATAAAGTAAAAGAGGTGGGCAGTGGTTGTTCTGAAGAAGATGAAGAGAGCATTAACAGTGTCAGTGTCACTTGTCACACAACTTTGCAGAAGAAGAACAGCAGCTGTTCTCAGCCGTTAGGGCAAGCTATTGTAAAAATGACTACAAAAAAGGTTCTAAAGCTATATTATTAATTTTTTTTTGGGAGGGGGGGGGGCTGCCACAGGTTCTCATGCCTATGGCTCCAGGACAATCACTCCACCCCAAAGCCAGGCATATATTTTTTTAGATAGCTAAAAAGTAGCCAAGCCAGAGAGGCTTCACAGAACAGCAAAGGTTCTCTGAGGGCAGTATACGTGTGATTGCCATTACAACTGCTGCTGTCTTTCCTCATACGTGTATATGCAGGAAATTGTTTGAAATGAAGAAGCACATAACCTTGAGATATTCAATCAATCAATCAATTTATATACCACCCTTATGGCCTGAAGAGCGCACGCACGCTCACACACACACACGCACGCACACGCACACGCACGCACACACGCACACGCACGCGCACGCGCGCGCGCACACACACACACACACACACACACACACACACATTAATATATATAATAGAATAAACATGATAAATAAATATATCATAGAGTAAACCTATAAATAAGTAACATTCAATACAGGAAACATTTCAGAAAAATAAGATATGACAATACCAGTCTGAATTCATCTTCAACAGGTACTATTTTTCTGATGCTTCTGAAAACATCTTCTATGCAGGATGCAATGGTAGACTGAGACAGTAGAATTTTGTGTGGTGAAGGGACATGGAGCCATATGTTTAGTATTCTGCAAGTGAGACACTTTTTGTATATATTAAATCAGGAGGGCATGTAGTAAATTAGGAGGTATGAGGAGAACAGATATAGTAAATGATTCTCTCTAATATGTTATATATACAGGAAGTATTCTTAATAGGTAAGAATGCTGGAAAAATAACTTCTGAAGAGGTGCAGTTCAGAATTCTACAGCTCTGCTGATCAACTCACTTATGTACTACATTGAGAGTGGCGGTCAGAATGCTGCTTGTAACCAACTTCCGTTTCAACTTGAGGTGCATTATTCTTGTCCATAGGGGGCACACATTAACAACTTCAGTTATCCCATCTTTTCCACATTTTGCCAACTGATTTCCACTGCAAAAGACCAATTCAGTTTCAGCTCTCAAATTATCTCCTGCATATTTTCATGCATTCTCAACATCACAGTGAGCCAATGACTAAACCCAATTCTATCCCATCGTGAACCAGGCCGACTAAGAATCAATGGGACTTAAGTTGCTTGGGATTGGCAAGGATCATTTATTTTCAAAGGATTGTTCCGAGGCTAATATTTAGCACTAAAATTACCTTCCTCTGACAACCTTAGTATCCCACAATGCCCACTATCTCCTGTGAAAGAAGTACAGGTGTTGGAATGAAAGACAAAGAAAGATGAAGGAGTCAGCTGATCACTTTTTCCAGTGTCCTTGTATCCCTGCATACGTGATATCCATGAACACAACAACACTGAGGCCACTGTCACCTATAAGAATGCCAAATTATCTCTCTAGCAAAAATGAGGACTAGATCCTTATCTCTCCCCAACCAAAGAATAGTGTGATCATTGGACTAAAGTGTATAGACAGATTCTCATCCATAGCTGGGCACGGGGCTCCATAGCTGGGTCCAGATTCTAATGCTATCAAGTGGATTTACATAGGCCACAGTATGTCTCAGCATGCAGAATTTGTGTGTGTTTGTCTTGTTCATTTGGACCTCTGGATTACACAGCATACAGAGATTCCTGTGTTAGTCTTGCCAGAATGAATGTGACATTGCCAATGACTTGACATATTGTACCAATAAGGCACTAAATACAATTCCTGGCCAAAGCTGCTTATTTAAACAGATGGCACTTGTCCAGAAACAGCACTCAGTGAATTGCACACACTTCAGATCAAGTTTGGGGGAAAAGGACCCATTCAATATGCTCTAGCAGTGGTGATCCATCAATTGGCAACATAATCATCTTTACTTATTTAAAATTGTCCTGGTGCACTTTATTATATTCCTAAATAAAAGCACACCAAGGTCCCCACTTTAATTCAAGTGACAAAAGACAAATAAAATAAACATTATATTTTCTTATCTTATGAAGAACATTGTACATCTTAACCTATAAAACCAAGGGTTAACCATTGGAACTTGCTATAGGTTCCTAAGCCTCGCCCCAATGACCCGCACCCACCATCCGTGCACACGGCCGAACTGGGTCCGCAGGTCAACAAAGGATTGAGAAAACCGGCAGTGGGGCAACAGCCCCACAAACGCGAAAAAAGGGAAACAACTTCATTTCCCAACATTCTTTGCACCAACGTTCTCTGTCCCCCCCAACCCTTCTCGACCCAGTAGACCAGGGAGAGGGGATCGAATACACCACCCCCAAAAAATCCATCTTTAAAGAGAAGAAACCAAGTGGTTTCTTCTCTTTAAAAATGGAGTTTTTTTTTTATTTGGAGGGGGGTGGAATCGATCCCCTCTCCCTGGTCTCCTGGGTCCAGAAGGGTTGGGGGGGGGATATACCCCTTTTGTCCCCCCAAACCTCCCAACCCCAGGGGAGCCAGCGGAGAGGGGGGTCGCAACCCCCACCCACTGATATTAAAGGGGAAACCCCGATCTACTTTCACGACTCCACACAATCAAAGCACCATAACACAATAAAGCCCCCTCCCCACCACCTAGCCCACCCTTCCTAACCCTCACTGACCACACACCCCTCCCCACCACCTAGCCCACCTTCCTAACCCCCACTGACCATGTCCCCATCCCCACCACCTAGCCCACCCTTCCTAACCCCCACTGACCACGCCCCCTCCCCACCACCTAGCCCACCCTTCCTAACCCCCAACGACCACACCCCCTTCCCCACCACCTAGCCCACCCTTCCTAACCCTCGCTGACCACACACCCCTCCCCACCACCTAGCCCACCTTCCTAACCCCCACTGACCATGCCCCCCTCCCCACCACCTAGCCCACCCTTCCTAACCCCCACTGACCATGCCCCTCCCCACCACCTAGCCCACCCTTCCTAACCCCCACTGACCACGCCCCCCTCCCCACCACCTAGCCCACCCTTCCTAACCCCCAACGACCACACCCCCTTCCCCACCACCTAGCCCACCCTTCCTAAACCCCAACAACCACACACCCTCCCCACCACCAAATAAATAAATAATTTTTAAAAAATTACTAATAATTTTTTTAAAATTACTAAAAACACAGTCAAACACATTCAAAAATACACAAAAACAAACAAAAACAACACCAAAAATATGAAGTAAACAAAAACACAATCAAAAACAAAACAAACAGACAAAAATACAAATTCCAACCCCACACCACCCCACACACACACACACACAAGAAAGAAAACAAGCAAACTTACCAAAAGGTGTCCTACCTCCACGAGGACCGGAAAAGAAATGAATAAAGAAAGAGACTACTTACCAGAAGAAGCTCCACCCGGAGGCCAGGAGAGAAAAAACAGTCAAAATACAATAACCCCTACCAGCACCACCTGCTGGCCACAATAGTAAAAACAATTCAAAAACACACAACAGCCCCAAACAAAAGGCCACAAGAGTAAAAACAAATCAAAAACATAACACAAATTCACAGTTTTACACAAAATGTCACACCAATAAAAACAAGTCAAAATTTTTTCACTAAAACACACTTTAACACAAATCACAAACATATGTCAATAAAATACAATAGAAACTTTTAAAAATCCTGTGCTGAGTTTTAACTCAAATTAAAACCAAAAACATCTAAACACATTTTAAAAACATTGAATGTAAAAAACATTTACTTTTACATTATTAAAATTATTACCTATGGTACAACTAATTAAAAAAATCAAAAAACTAAAACGTTATTCGCTTACATAAAACAATTTGAAAAAATTATATCATACTTTGTTCTTTTATTAATCCTCAAAAAAAGAAAAGCAGATCACAGTTAATAACAGCCAAGTCAAAAAAAATTACATAAATAAACATTTTAAAAATTAAAATTACAGACAAAGCAATTTTTAAAAACATTAACACAATTTAACCTTCCAACACAATTTAAAACAGTCCGGCAACGCCGGGCAACCTCTGCTAGTTATTTATAAATACAAATTTAACAGACATTTACTAAGAAAATTGTTAGCTGTCCCTGTTTAATAACAATAGCAATTACACTTATATACCACCTCATAGCACTTAGTGCACTGTCTGGGCAGTTCACAAGTTAATTAGCATTTTGCCCCCAACATCTTGGGTACTCAATCTACCAACCTTGGATGGATGGAAGGCTGAGTCAACCTTGATCCCCATCAAGCTAGAACTCACAACCTTTTGGCTGCAGTACAGCAGTTTAACCACTGCACCACCAGGGCTTGTTACTTGTGTAAGTCACAAATAAGTAAAGGTAAAGGTTTCCCTTGCTCAAAAGCCAAAAACTGCAGCGTTAAGGGAAGAATATCCTCCCAAAAAGGAACATGCTACATTTTTTATTATACTGAATGATGTGAGAACATATTGTATCATGCAGCTTTTATTACAGACTTCTGTCATGGAACTTTAATCAAGAAATTGCCTCTGAAGTGACAACACCAGCTGGATTTTTAAATGTGCTTCTGGTTGTAAGTTTAGGATCATGAAAGCAGTGATTCAGCCATGATTGATTTGTGCTATTACCTCATCTCATAACTTTGGACAGAGTAACACCTGCTGACAACTCAGATCCAACTGATAGGATATTTAAGATAAGTTAGATTTAAGGAGTGGCTTTTATCAGTGCCAAAAACCATATTTCAGTGTGTTTCCATGGCAGAGCAATACTGGGTATAGGTGTCAGGTTAACCTTGAAAAAATGTCATTGCCTTTTCCACAGATTTCCATTGTTTGCATAATATTTAGACCACCAAGATCCACTTCATCATCCAAAAATCTTTGTCCTCCACTCGGGCTTAAGGATTTTTGGGAAGTGGTGGACATGGACAAAGATAGATGGTGCTTTTTGGGCAGATGAGGCATTATTTCCCCTCAAAATTCTACATACCAAGGATGTGACACGCACTTGTAAAATTTCTCATTCTTGGTGATTTTCAAAGCCTTGCCAGGTAGTGATTTCCTGATGCAACTTTTCTGTGCATCACCGCAACTTCCTGGCTTCCTATTGGTATTTTTGTTGTTGCTGTTGCCATTGCTGCTGTTTTCAACCTTTGTTCTGATCAGGAAACAAATTATTCACAGTGAATCCTGCCCAGGAAAGATGCCTTTCTGCACGTGAATCATAAGAGTCTTTCACAGCTTGCTGTTTCTTCATCTTTCTCCAAGTGGAAATATGCATAATGTTTTGTTTGTTCTTTCCAAATGAATTAAAACTACAAATTGTAATAATCCTCCACTGTTTCGTGTTTCTTCTGCCCTGACCAGCTGACCAGCTGATTCCTGAGCAGAAATGATACTTTCCTGCACAGGATTTGTTTTAAAAAATGCACAACTTTGCATTTCTTTCAGAAAAGGATTACTGTGACATGCCTAAGAAATACAACAAAATTCCCTGAAAATGCTGGAGAAGGGAATCTCATGTAAAAATAAAATATGGTTGGGAAGAGAAGAATAATGTACACCCTCCTCCCTCATTTCTCTCTGGGATCAAAAGTTAAGCTAGATCCCTGCCTCAGTAGGTAAACCATTTCTTCCAGTAATGTACTGCAAAAAACATTACTACCTACTCTGTGGGCTGGCCAAATATGTGGGTGGGGCCAAATCTGTGGGCATGGCCAAACATCCTGCATTATGGACTATGGAGGTGGGCATGGCCTGGGAGAATTATTCCGCTACCGGCTCTGCAAAACCTGACAGAACCTGCTGCAGTGCATCACTGATTTCTTCCCAGAAAGGTACAGGGTGGGGTGAGGTTGAGCTAATGAGCTATAGATGGCCAAAGTTCAGTTCTGTTGCTTGGCTGTGCCATAAGAACATGCATTTTCCCCCCAAAGGCCAATCATCTTATAGGCTAAGCAGTTGGGTTGTTAAGTAGTAAGACAAGTGAATATTTATGTAAGCAGTAAAATACTTGCTGGCTGAAGAGGAAACCAGTAACGTCATCTTAGCCATTCTGCTCCAGTTTCCTGGCCCTGAAAAGAAGTGTGTTATTATAGCACAGCCAAGCAGTAGAGCTTAATACTGGGCATCAATAGCTGCCATTTTTATTTCCATTCTGCTAGATGAGTTGCTCATCAAAAGCTAGCTGCCTCTTGATAAGTCTGTGAAATAATTTTAGCTTTTGTTCTTAACCCATCATTTGGAGCTGACTCCCTTCCCCTACTCCTTAGAATGGACAATTCAGCACCCATATTCCTTTCTA
The DNA here is from genome assembly GCA_035047345.1 of Bradypodion ventrale. Lineage (NCBI taxonomy): Eukaryota > Metazoa > Chordata > Lepidosauria > Squamata > Chamaeleonidae > Bradypodion > Bradypodion ventrale. The sequence continues at coordinate 2,879,932 of JAWDJE010000007.1, forward strand.
ACTCTGATAAACCTTAACTAATTTTTCTTCCATTGGTAACAGTCATATACTGTAGTTGTGTATGAATAGGGCTAGAAGGAATGCAAGTGGAGCTGGGCTGTGACCCACAGGCAGTGTTGTACTGTGGCTGGTTCTCACCAGTTCAGGCGAACCGGTAGTAGAAATTCCAGGCCACACCCACTTGGCTGGCCATGCCCACCTCTCTGCCTCCCCCTCCCAGCATCTCCGGAAACACATCCCATTTGTCTCGCCCAGGGCCGAAGGCACACTTTCATCTCCACACTTCCCTTGCGCCTTCGGCCCTGGGCGAGGCAAATGGGACGTGTTTCTTGCGGCACTGGGAGGGGGAGGCCAGCCCACCAATTCACCCCACTCATCTCCCAGCAGCACTGCCGGCAGGGACACATTTCCGGTGGTGCTGAGAGGGGGAGGCCAGCCAGCGCCAGCCCACCAATTCACCCCACTCATCTCCCAGCAGCACTGCCGGCAGGGACACATTTCCGGTGGTGCTGAGAGGGGGAGGCCAGCCAGTGTCAGCCCACCAACCTGCCCCGTTCACCTCCTAGCAGCACCACTGGCAGGGACACGTTTCCAGTGGTGCTGGGAGGGGGAGGACAGCCAGCACCAGTGCCAGCCCACCAACCCACCCCACTCACCTCCTAGCAATGCCACTGCTCTGGGACTCCTCCTCCTCATCTCCGCAAAGCAAGAGAACAAGGTAGGTTTCTTTTTTCTTGGGCGGCTGGGGGGGGGGGGGGGTTGAGGCCACGCCCACAGATAGCCACACCCACCAAGTGGGTAGTAATTTTTTTTACAGTGCATCACTGCCCACAGGGCTGTGTCCCACATTATGGAACTTCAGGGGGAGGAGCTTAAGAGCCCACTCATTTCCATGGCTGGCATGTCAGTCACAATCCTGGGCTTGTTGCAGAATCTGGAAGATGAGATTCACACTGTTGGCTAGATCATTTCCAGATCATTGCCAAAAGGGCTTGCAATAACACTCAGAAGATGGTCTACTATAGATATTTAGACCCCTCTTCATTCTATTCCAAGGTCTACTTGACATTGTATTACATCTGGCCTGCTTTAACCTTTCATGGATTGGTTCTTATTGTTCTTCTACATTCCTCATTCATCTGCCCTCAGGAATACAGGGACAAAGGAGCTGGATGCCTCTGATGCCTGCAGTCATGTGACCTCACCTACCAAACAGTTATTTGTGACATGCATTAAACAAAAATACACATATCTGAAGCAAGAGCATTGGAGTTAGCAGGAAGGAGAACAGAAGCCATTTTTTCGTCATGTGTTGCATCAGAAACTATTAAAGTAGAATGAAGTTTCAGGAGAAAAGACACCCACAGATTCTCCAATGAGTAAACACCTGCAAAAATAAACTGCTTATGCACAGCCAAAGAAGTCTGATGAAGCAGAGGAGATAATACACAATACCTCTAATTCTCCCACATTTGGGGACTGCAAACAATGAAGGACAGCTCTGTTTGAAGACAGCCTGTTTACACTAGAAAAGGCAAGCTATCCATTCAAGCCAGGTACCACAAAAATAACAAGCATATTAATCAGTGCCAGACAATGACAGTGGTGGTAATGGGCCTTAGCTGTTTTTTCAGTATACCCTTCCAAGTCGAAGCAGCCACACATGCAGCAGTGGACTCTCTTTTCTTGCCACTTGGCAACTCATAGCTATTTTTTACTTGCTGTTCACCTCAGACAAACTGGCTGAGAAGTCTAATTATAGCTTACTTGTTTGGAAAAGTGTATGAGAAAAACACACTCCTTTGAATGTGTCTATGTATTGGTAGGAAGGTGTGTAGATGAAATAGCTATTTCTGACTTCTCTACTTGCAGAAAGGAACCATGGTGGTGCAAGTGGTTAAGATGCTGAACTTGATAACTGGAAGGTTGGCAGGTCAGCAGTTCAAGACCCAAGTACTGCACGGCGGAGTGAGCTCCCGTCTCTGTCCCAGCTCCAGCCAACCTAGCAGTTCAAAAGCAAGAATTTGCAAATAGATAAATAGGTACCACATCAGTAGGAAGGTAAATATCATTTTGTGCACTCTGCTGTCTAGGCATGCCTGCCACATGTCCATGGAAACATCTGCAGCCAGTGCTGGCTCTTTGGCTGTAAACAGAGATGAGCACTGAACTCTAGAGTCAGATACAACTGGCTTTCGAGCAGGGGCAACCTTTACCTTTAACTTACTGGCAGAAATATCCACCTTCACAGGGGTAGGACCCACCCCCACCCTGGAGCCTTGTCTGTCACTAATGCTTTTTCTCTTCACTCATCTAACCATAAAGCTTTCTCCTCTCACCCACCCCCTTCCTGGTGCCCTTTTGACTATGGTTATGACCATCTGCCACATGGCATTAGAGAGAGAGAGAGAGAGAGAGAGAGAGAGCATTAAGCAATTTTAAAATTAATTGATTAATTCTTCAGGATCCTTATAAAGTATACCTATTTTCAGGTATCTTGGTTCCACAGTTTCGGGGCTATAACATAATCTATTTTAATCATACTTCAGTAACAGATCACCTAAATATGCCAGCATCATGATTGAGAGGAAAGGCATATGGACTTCTGCCTATTACTCCCTTTGTTCTTCTCATCCGTCACCATAATTTACTCCATTGGCCTTTCACTAATTCCTACCTTTCGTAACCCCCAAAGTAAACTTTATCCTTTATACTCAGTGAACCAACATTCTTTTATCCTAGATGGAATATATCTTGGCATTAACTCCTTAACCTAGATTTTTCCTTGATAGCAGTAGAGTAGAATTGAGGCATGTTAATTTGGCAATTGTTCAATCAGGCTGTGTTCTGGGGCAGCACAGAGCTGCAATGCACATCCTCCCCTCCCTCCCAAGGAATTCTGATACTCTGGGCTGGACTCCATTTGGATGCCAAACATATTTGATGTTCTATTTGGCTTTCTTTTCCTATCCAAGTACAGTTTGAAAAACTTACACAGAATCAAAATTCAGAGTTGTTTGTTTTTAACAAGGAGAACTGTTGGCGTTTCATGAATATTAAAGTGTATTGCACAGGTCTTCAGAAAGAAAGGTTGCCATCATTTACTATTTCAATTGTTTAATTGCCTCTCAAGTTTGTTATAGTATAATACAGTAATGGCGAATCTTTTAGAGTCTGAGTGCCCAAACTGCAACCCAATACCCACATATTTATCCCACAGTGCCAACAAAGCAACTGGGGAGGAAGGAAATGCTCCCACTGGTCTGCTGGGCAGAGGGGTGGGTGAACTCTGTGCTGGGGTGACTGCATGGGTACTCACAGAGAGGGCTCCAAGTGCCACCTCTGGCACATGTGCCATAGGTTCGCCATCACTGGTATAATATAAGTCCGTAATAAGGCAGTTTAGCAAAGCAGTTAGTGGCTAAAATCCTAGAAAATGATTAGGTGAAGACTATGTTTTCACTTATTCACTGTTTTAAAACTCATTGATGTCTTGCCATAAGTTTATGTCCTTCTATAATGTCAGAAAGGAGATACTGGAGATCACTTCAGTGTGAAGGGAAAATATTTTGGTGCTTGATAAAGTTTTTAAACTGTAAGACACCATTGTCAAACTGGTAAATAATAAAAGATTTTCTACAATAAACATCCAGAATTGAGGAGAAATAGCGTGAATTTACAGTAAGGTCAAGGTAATCCTAAATAATCTCCAACTTTCTGGGACTGGGAAAGGTTTGGATTCAGCTGGTTTAGCGTCATTCAGCCACCTTGGCCAAATAGGTTTGAGCCCTAGTCCAGTGTTCAGAGGTTAATTTGTGGAATTTCTTTCATGAGGAAACCCCCAACATGTTTTGTGCGCTACAAACCTGTTCTCACAGAGAAGGTATCTTCCTTTCACTCACTGGAATGCCAACAAATATGCTAAAATATTTTATTTTGAGTACATTTATTTATACATTTATTTCAGTTCCATTCTACCTTTCTCCCAGTGAAGGAAATCAGCAAACATGATTTTTTAAAATAAAAAAAATTACCTTAGAGGTTTCCTCAGAGACCACAATTGGAAATGCAATCACTCTGAAGAAGAACAGAGTCGCACTTGCTGGCTCCATTCCTCATGTGTTTCTACAAAGACCTCAGCTGATATACAAAGGAAACTGTGGAGCATCCTAGCAGTGAAACTATTCACATATTTGTTTACAATGCAGTTCTCACTGACCAAGATGGACAGCCCTAGTCCAGCTAAAGGGACTGCAGTGGCCTAGTGGTTAAGACACTGTACTTGACAACTGGAAGGTCGGCAAATCAGCATTTCAAAGCTCAAGTGCTGCACAATGGAGCTTTGAAAGCAAGAAATTGCAAGTAGATAAATAGGGACCACTTCGGTGGGAAGGTAACAGTGTTCCGTGTACTCCGGTGTCTAGTCATGCCTGCCACATGACCACAGAAACATCTGCAGATGCAGACAGCATTGGCTTTTCGGCTTTGAAACAGAGATGAGCACCGAACCTTAGAGTCGGATACGACTGGCTTTCAAGCAAGGGAAACCTTTACCTTTACCTTAGGCCAGCTAAACCTGCCTACCCCCTGCCTAGGCATGTTGGAAGTTACTAAGGACTAAATTCACTTTTGCACTGGCATTGTGTACATACTCAAAGATGGGAGAGGATTCAAATCAGGTGCAACTCAGCTCTTCACTCCCTCCATTCCATTTTCTGGCTCCTTTGCCAAGAAATTTCTGTTTACTGAGTCTGTAATATCAGCTAGTAGAACAAGGTTACAGCAATAGAAAAAGATTTTTGCTAACAAAAGAGGCTTGTGTTAATTGTCTCGTGTGACACTGATATATCATCATATTAGACTTGCCCTTTTCTTCTATAGTCTGATACCATGGTGCCCAATAAGCATTCAGTAATGAAGGATATAACAATTATTTTATAGCCACTCCTTATCTATGGTAATGTCTAGCTAATAAGAAAAGCTTTACTTGTTTTGCTGTTCATTTGTTTTTTCCAATTAAGCATATCATTAGGAGCAATGCTTTGGCTTTTATAGTTCCTCCAACATCTGTGTTTCTTTTTACTCTTGAATACTGGAATTCCCTCTAGGACTTTGAAAAATGAAATAGGTCACAAAAAAAGCAAAATGTGTGGAAGCCTGGGGCTAGTCCCAGGTATTGGCAGCAGCAGCGTCTTGGCACAGAATGAGTGCTTTGTCTTATTCATTTTTTCATCTGAAAAAAAAGGAGTGGGGGGAGATCCCTTTGGGCCTAGAGTCTACATTATAAACCAACAACAGGATTTTGTTTCCATAAAGGAAACACAGAGGGAAATGAAGTAGGCTTAGACCAGCCTAGTAGCACATTCTCCAGTTCCATAATCAAATTCAAACAAGGTACAGTCCCAAGAACTCTTGTCTTAAAAATAATTGCTCAAAGCATGTTGACAGTTTCAGAATGCCTGAGTGATATTACAGACAACAGAAGCTCATTCCTCATCTCATAAGTCTATGCCATGAAAGTTATTAACCTCAGGTAAAGCTGGAGCTTTGAAAAATCACTTTTTTGAGGCTACAAACTATCCCAGCCAGAATCCCCATATGATCATGCTGGTTGAGAGAATCTGAAAGTTGTAGTCCCCAAAACTGACATCTCTAAATTCTGGGTCGATCCTTTACATGGGTACACTTTTCCCCTTTCAAGATCCTGCTGCCAATGCTCCTCAGCTCAAAGAGCCCTTTGCATCAAAGCAGGATGTGATGAGCTCCCCAGCCTGCAATTTATTTATTCTGATATAGTTTTGTGAGGCTAAATATATAAAGGAGAGTACTGTATTCCAATTTTCTATTCTTTTAGGAGCTACATGTTCAGCAGAGGGACTGTTATTCATTATAGTCTCCATCCTTTAGTTTAGGATAGCGAACAACAGACATGAATCCCAAAACCCAATAACTACACTCTCAACAATGTTTTCCAAGACAATGCAGTTGAATATCACACTATTAACCTATGATGGTAAGCACAGCAGTGACATCAAGATGTTTTCAGTACAGGGGCAGAGCTTATTAACACCATGAATAAGGTTCTTTTGACAGCCTGGGTCCAAACCATATAAGGTTTTAGAGATTTAGCATGGTGATGAAGTAGATGCATTGCCTTTTGTATTTTATTGTATATCTTGCTCTGTTTATTGTATTTATATGTTGTAAGCCGCTTTGAGTGGCACCTGTGCCAGAAAAGCAGGATAGAAATAAAGCTTAATAATAATAATAATAATAATAATAATAATAATAATAATAATAATAATAATAATAATAATAATAATAATAATAATAATAATAATAATAATAATAATAATAATAATAATAATAATAATAATAATAATAATAATAATAATAATAATAATCGATCCTTGACAGATCCCTGAAGAACGAAACAGGCAACAGCCACTTTATTTATTTATTTATTTATTACTCTCATTTCTACCGCCACTCCCTCGCCAAGGTGACGCCAGACGGCTTACACACAAAACAAACAAAAACTTTACAAAAACATTTTAAAAGAATTAAAAATTAGATTTGTTTAAAATTAAAATGTCCTCCAAAGCTGCTTCACAAGATTTTTTTTTTATATCAAGTGGGAAACCTACAACACCTGCATCTGAACTTACTCCTACAAAAGTACTAGAACCACCATTAACAGTGGATCAATGTACCATTCCTGGGAGGTACTTAGAAGGATAACATAGTTATCCAACACAAAAATTAAGTTAATTTACAACATGAGGAATGACCCAAAATTGTAGCAAGGCAATAATAAGATTTTATTTCTCCAGAAAGCTCTTATAACGATGTTCTAGCCATTTGATTTGAGCCAGGGTCTACTAGTATGAGAGTGAAGCAAAAAACTGAATCAATGGGGATGCAAAGGATAGTTTGTCTTCTTTATAGCATTGTAACAATGTGGTAACTGAAGCAGATGTTCCAGGACCTCATGCAGGCTCAGTCTGTAAGGCTATCATTTATTATAAGATATCAATACCTGTGGGGGTGGGGCAGGAAGTGAATTCATTAATACATGTACTTGAATTTCTATGTCACTGTCATAAAAGCCAAGCTCAATGTTTGGCCAGCTACTATGAATTCATAACAGCTAGCACCTCTAATATAGTTTTAATATAACAGCACTTCCATTCATTTAGCCACACAAAGATGCAGCTCACGTACACAGAACACTGAAAGACTGATGCAATTATTCCATTGTTTTCATTGGGGCTTAATTAAATTCCAGTTACCAGCAGCTTAAAGTAGATTTGACACATGCAGATTTAGCTTGACATCTTAGGCCGCTTAATTTTTGATTTAGGCAAAGTTATTGACCTTAATGAATAAGAAAATATTGCTTATGACATTGATAAAGCAAACGAACATGCATAAAGTAAAATATACTGCAGGCAATGCATTCTTGTAAAAGAGTGCAAACTGTTAATAAGTAAAAACTCTTCTTTTGATCTTATTGAATCAGGCTGCAAGGTCAACAGTTATCCAGAGCCTGTCTAACATTTAAAAATAATCAGATTTCCTTACTCAGAACACCCATGCAAGCCAGCACCCAGAGCTAATAGAAAAGAATCATATTTGTCCTATGTAATTGGTGGAATGGATAGCCTTATAACAAGAACAGGCAAAAAAATAGAGAACGAGAATGCACATTATTTTTTAGAAATATTTGAAAAGAGGAAAAATAAACAACAATGGGTTGTTTCTATATTTGGACAGTAGCCTTATTCATTCCCCATTATTTTAAAAGAACTTTTAAAAGAGAATACAAATGTTGCCATGCTTTAATTGTCAAGGTAAGGGATGTTTACCCAACAGATTATATTTATACTAGCATAGTTTGCCCGGCCCGATTGGTGGTTTGGGGTGGTTTTGGTTCTGTACAACCACCACCCCTACGTAAAATACCTCTTCAACCACCAACACACACATTAAAAAAAAAATTAAGACAGTAGTGTCGTGTGTGTGTGTTTGTGTGTGTGTCTGTGTGTGTTTGTGTATGTGTAAGAGAGAGAAATAGAAAATCACTCTGTCTGTGTGTGTCTGTGTGTGTGTGTCTGAGAGAGAGAGAGAGAGAGAGAGAGAGAGAGAGTGATAGTTAGTGAATGTAGTCCACCAGAGGGTGCTATATTTAGTTAGAGATAGTGTTCCATCTTCTCAGATGGAAGAGGCAGTCATGGAGGACGGATGTGTGTAAGGGTGGCTCCGTTTAGGTAAGTTTGAATTTTTTGTTGTTGTTGTTGTGGGTTGGTGGGTGGGTTTGTTGATTGGTTGGGGGTGGGGTTTTGTGTGTGTGTGTGTGTGTGTGTGTGTTGGGGGGGTGGGTTGTGTTGGGAGGGTTTACCGTGGCCTTGCCTTGCTGGCCAGGATGCAGTAAATTTGACTGCGGTGGCAGTGGGGGAGGGCGTTCCCATGGTCTGCCTTTGGTGACCAGACCATGGGAATCCTTATGGCGGCAGTGGCCACGGGGGAGGGGGGTATTTTCCCGGTAAGCAAAGACAGCGAACGGGGCTCTGTTCGTTGTCTTTGCTTTCTGTTTTTTTTTTAAAGTGGGGCCGGCGGGGGGGGGGGGGATTTTCCCTTAGCCTGGACTGCAAGGCCAGGCTTTGGGAAGCTTAGTGGCGGCGGTCCCTGTCACTCGTGGGTGGCAGTGGCTGGGTCCTTTGGCCCTGCCTTCCCGCGTGAATGGGGACCTGCCCTCCCCCTTAATTTTTTTTGGCTGGTGTGTTATCCCTGGTGTTGCCTTCTTCACTGGGATGTGCACCGGTCTCTTCTCTGATCCTGCCGGCATTGAGGTCTCGGCGCCGGCAGGATCAGAGGAGGGACCACCGCGCATTCCAGCAGAGAAGGCCGTGTTTTTTTGGAAAAACACCTACCTTAAAAAGTAAGTGGGGTGGGGGAGAGGGACTGTTGAGGGGGCAAGGTGGTGGGGCGGGTGGGCAGCGTGGGTCCTGGGCTGCCCCCTCATTCCTTCTTCCTCTCCTCACTTACCTTTTTGTGGTTGGAGGTTTTTCCGTGGTGACGGTAGCAGTTTGTTTTTGTTTTTTTGAAGTCGGCGTGCCACGCTTTCACAACCTCCTCTGTGCTCGTGTCCCTCAGCCTGATTGGCTGAGGGGTTGCACAGCACAGAGGACTCTGGGAATTGTAGTTCTTTTTTGTTGGTCACGTTCGTGGGGCTGCTGCCGGACTGGCAACAACCAAAACCCTGCGGTGCTGGGAAGGCAGGGGTTATGGTGAGTGCGGAAGGCTAGGTCAGGAATGGTTGGGCCTGGTGCGGGAGCCTTTGAATGAACCCAATGGTTAAGGCCTCTTTTGATAGGTATAGATGTCATATATTCTCATTCCATGACCTCAAAATCAGTTCTGAATTGCCAGGACTCCACTCAGAGCAAATGTACAGGTGATAGAAGACTGCAATTAGAAGGAAATAAATAAAAGTTCCACTGCACGAGAAAGTGATCTATATGAGCAAAACAAACTTTTATTCCTTCCAGTAAATCAGGATTATTTTCTTATGCTAAATAGATAGATAGATAAATCTTTATTGTCATTGTCCTGCACAGAACAACGAGATTGGGGGGAAAAACCTGAGCCCTATTCAAGGATTATGCTAAAAAGTGTGTAGAAGACTACATTCATGGTGGGGAAACATACAACCCCTGTTTTCATGTACCCACCCCACCCCCACCCCCAATGACCAGACCTAAGGGTAGTGAATCCACAGGTCTGATTACCCAACTAAGTGTATGCAGACTCACAACAATCTAACAGAGACCAGAAGCCCTGCTTACTACTATAGTCCTCTACATGTTCTCAGGCATTCTCACACATTTATGACAGCTGCAGATGCGTTGACACATGCACAGGCACATTTTATTGCAGTGTTATGTTGGGGGAACCACGTGACCAGCGTGCTCAGCAACATTAGGAGGAGCGGCCCGGCCTGCATCCTGAAAACGTTGAGAACTCCTAGCCTAGAAGAAGGAGATGGTAAACCACTTCTGAGTGCTTGATATCTGGAAAATCCTGGAAGCGCTTTCTATAATTCGGAATTGACTTGACAGCGCATAATTATTATTTATTGGTATGTAACATAAGATGTTTGCAAAATGTCTAGCATAATTGTGATTCATATACTTAGGCCATCTTCTGCTACATTCATGTCTAGATATGAGGCAATTACAACATCACAGCATTTAAGCTGTCACTAATAACACTGCTTAAAATAGATTGCAGATGGGTCTTATTTCTTCTTCTTTCATCATATGCAAAGTGGAGATCTTGCCTATTGTGTGCCCACCCTCACACCCCAAGCCAATCTTTTGCAAGGCTTCTATTTAAAATAATGGCTCATTGCTTAATTAAAATTCTCTAATTGGGGATTTCATTTGCTGCATTTTAATTGGAACCTTCCTGTTTTAACAGGCCATTGGTTGCTATTATTATTACTATCATTTATTACTTTAAATGTTTTATTACCGTTATTATTACTATCATAACCACCCATAGAACCTCATTATTCAGCTATCCAATTTGTGTGGATTCTTTGAAGGGACAAAGCAGGGCTCACCATCATGGCTGGATTGGGTTTCTAGGCAGGGGAAGCAAGGGCATATAAGAACCATGTTGTCCCCAGTTCTGGCCTGTTATCATGTGGTCTTCTACCCATCCACAATAATGATCACTATAGCTCTAACTGATTGTTTAAAGGAATTTTGCCAGTCAAACTATTAAGATTCAGTTCAATGTCTTTTGCTCTATCAATTACTTTGTACTGAGTTTCCTTTGTGCGAGGAAAGGGTGAGGTTGACATAAGTGTGCTGTCAAATAGATGGTCGTACTGGTAGAGTCATGTACAAGAAATGATACTACGCTCCAGAGAGCAAAGGTAACCACTCACTGTACTTCTGTAGTGATAAAGACCTCACTAACATGCCCCGCAAGGTTGTCAGGGTAGATAAGGGAATAGTGGTGGTGGTGGGGGGAGGGTTGCATAGAAAATAACTTCCTTTTTTTATTCTGACACTTTGAGCACTTTCAAAAGAAGTAATTGTGTCAGTTTGTTGGCAAAAGAATAAATAAAGCTATAATTTTCAGTAAAATTTGGACACCATACTTTCCTAATTTTGGCTTTGTCCTTTTCTCCTTTTCTCCACCCCCTCATTACTGATGAATGGATTTCTCCCTCAATCCTCATGGAAATGGTGAGTTCAGGTGTTTCTTGGATCCCACCCATAAGGAGGCTTTCCTGTTTCTGGCACCTTGAAGACTCACAAGTGATACTTGGCACACAAGATCTATCAAAACCCTTTGTTCTTTTTGCTACAAGAGGTTCTTCTGAGTATCCCTTTCTCCCACTACTTTATAGCAGATGGAAAACTCCAGCAATCCAGAGGCTGCACATGCACATGCCCATCCCTAGACCTCAGAGAGCCACGCCTATTTTCATGACCTTCACTGCATTTTTTCCTAACACAGTTTTTTAAACTGTGCACCGCGCAACAGCCAATCAGGCGGAGAGGCACGACCACAAAGAATGTTAAGAAATGCCCCACGGCCAATCAACATTGAGCCGCAGGGAAAAAAACATACCACAAGCACAAACCACAAACCCATTACTACAATCCCCAGAGTCCTGCGCGCCATGAGTGCAGAGAACGCTGAGGAACCCGGTGCGTGAAAAATAAAATTTAAAAACACAACTCTGGCGCAGTGCCTCAAAGCCACGAAAAGACCCTCCAGCCTTCTTGCACGGAGCAACGGGGAAGAGAGGGTCTCCCTCTCCTCCACGCTACCCCGCCAAAGACACACCAGGGCCGGCAAAACCAAGCCACCGGAAAAAAAGCCAAACCCCAAATGCCACCTACATCGCCATGAGGATTTCCATGTTCCGGCCAGCGAGGCCGGGACATGAACCCCCGCCCCCCAAAAAAAACACGGCGTGGGGATTTTCGCAGTTCGGCCACCAAGGCCGAGCAGCGGAAACCCCCCCCCCAAAAAAAAAACAACCAACAAACACAACGTGGGGATTCCCATGGGCCGGCGCGCATGGATATTCCAACGCGGCCGGCCCACGAAAATACCCCAACCCCACCCCCGCATGAAGCAGCGATGGTATTTCCATGGGCCAGTCATCGACATTGGCCCACGAAAATACCCACACCCCACCGCCACATGATATTTCAACGGGCCAGCCACTGAGGCCGCCCATGGAAATACCCACACCGACAACACAAACAAGAACATGCAACAAAAATCAAAAACAACAATAATAAACAAAAAGGAAAAACAAAAACATCAAAAAAACAACTAAAAATAAACAAGGACAAACACACAACACACACCCCTACACAAAATCCAAAACAAACCCCCCTAACAAAAAGAAACCAGAGACCTTACCCGGAGATGTCCGCCCTCATCGATGACCGGAACTGAAATGAGAAAAGGACACTACTTACCAGAAGAATACGCAGGCCAGTTGAGAAAAAACAGTCAAAATTAAAAAATTATGCAACAGCACCACCCAGTGGCCACAGGAGAAATAACACTCAATATATTCAAATTTATCTCAAAGATTAAAAAAAGAAGGAAATAAGGTTTAAAAACATTCAAAAATATCAATTTTTTAAAAAATAATTCAAAAGTAAATAATTCTCACTAAAAACAAACATCTAAACACAGTCAAAAACATTGAATTTAAAAATACATACACTTACACATTTTTAAAAATTGTTATTCAAGGTACACCTATTAACAAAAAATCACATAGTAACACATTATTTTTTAAAATACAATAATTGAAAAAAATTATATCAACCTTTCCTCTTTTTAAAATCCCAAAAAAATAATGACAGTTTAAAACACTATGTGCGTATAAAAAACATTTTTTTTAAAAAAATAACATACTAACGTCATTTAAATAAACATAAAACAAAAACCTTCCAACACCATTTAAAATAGCCCGGCAATGCCGGGCAACCTCTGCTAGTGAGATCTATAGTCTCAGTGGATTGAATTGTGCCCTCTAAAAATTGTAAAGGCTTATGAAAACTCTTGCAATCAAAATACTCATCCTTAAGTATGTGACTTGCTACAACATTCATTTCTTAAATGTTTCAAGTAACCTTAAGAATAGTTTGTCATTGTTTACAAAGATTACCATTTATCAATTTTTACAAAGGATTATTAACTAGAAGTTTTTATTGTAAATATATATTATACTAATGTAGTTATATTTTAGGATTGTAGATCATTGGCCAGAATCCTTTTGGTGAGTTATGGGCACACAAATAAATTGCCAGTAGCTAAAAAGCTGCATGTTATATTACTACACAATTGAACATGTAACTCATAATATGACACATTTGCCATTAGTTACAGCAGCAATCCATGTTGAGTTATCTATATTAATTTATACATGCTTATGTCACCAACAGAATTCTAGCCATCATTCTGATTGATTCGTTATAATACATATTTTTTCAAGATGAACACCTATGTACCATGACACCAATTTACTTGTTATTCTATGTGCTGATTTAAATGCCCATGTGTAAATCCACTGTCAATGTGGGATCCTCTGTCCTTCATTGTGCATCAGTTATATATTGATATGCTATATGTGGCTTTTCATGGTAACCTTCCATACAGGCTAGCATGGTAGAAAAGCAAATGTAGGTTCTGCATTCCACAAATCAATTCAATTTCCATTGTTTTCCAGAAGAAAATGCAAGTTAATGCAGCCACTGTCAGACTGAATAATTTGAAATGTTTCTAAACTGTTACAGGCCCTGGCCTAGATTTCTCGCTTCTCTGCTGAGTTTCAATTCCCATTTTATTGGATTTGACACACTAATCAATTTTCACTAGTTGCCTCAAAAGCCAAAATAAATATCAGATCCAGTGTTTTCATTATTTTTACAACTCATTTCCAATGAAAATAACTTATTAAAACTAAAGAGCAAAAGTGAGGATTCATAAAATTAACAAATTAATCCTAAAGTTTCAAGGGACAATTCTGAGATTATTTATTTATATTCAAATTTATATGCCGCCCAATCAGGTAAACCCGACTCTGGGCGGCTCACAACAAGATAAAACACACATAAAAAAATACAAACCCAAAATACCCACCCACCTACCCCATTCCTCTTAAAAACCCACATTAAAAAACTGCCTTCATTGACAATTAAAAGAAATGGGGGCTTAATTTATAAGCCAACAGGCGGGGGCCACTCTTCCATCTGGGCCCCACACCTGCCCCGCCAACCAGGTTTTTAGGTCTTTTCTGAAAGGTAGCAGCTCCATCTGCTCCCGCAACTCTACAGGCAGGAGGTTCCACAAGGCCGGTGCGGACACAGAAAAGGCCCTCCTTCGTGTACCAGAGAGACGGGCCCTTCTGGCAGATGGAACAATTAGGGAGCCCCTCCGATCCACTCTGGTTGGATGGGCCGACACTCTTGGGACAATGCGGTCACTAAGGTATCCTGGCCCACTACCATGAAGGGCTTTAAAGGTCAAAACCAGCACCTTGAACTGCACCCGGAGGCAAACTGGTAGCCAGTGCAGCTCCCGAAGTAATGGTGAGGCGCTAGCATAACGCCTGCGCCCCATCACCACCCAGGCTGCCGCATTCTGGACCAACTGCAGCCTCCGAATGGTTGACAAGGGCAGCCCCATGTAGAGCGCATTGCAATAATCTAGCCTGGAGGTGACCAGAGCATGTGTAACCCTGAGCAGGGAGTCCCGGTCCAGGAGCGAACGCAACTGACAGATGACACGAAGTTGTGAGAAAGCCCTCCTGGCCACAGCCGCCACCTGACTTGCTAGTAGCAGCCCCAAATCCAGGAGTACCCCTAAATTGCGTACCGGGTCTGTCTGGGGCAAAACAGCCCCATCCAAGACCAAAGTTGGCAGCTCCCTGGATAACACAGGACCCCCTATCCAAAGTCACTCAGTCTTGGAGGGATTCAATTGTAGCCCGTTGTCCCCCATCCAGACCCCAAACGCTTCCAGACATCTGAATAGGACATTGACTGCATCACTGGGGTCCCCATGGGCCGAGATATATAACTGGGTATCATCAGCATACTGAGATACATACAATATGCCATTTATTTTAAAAAGTGCAATAGGTGCCACCCTGCCAAATTTAATTGTATGTTTAAATGTCTCCCTGAAATAAAACAGATATGAAAAGGTCTAATTCTGGAGAAATTGTGAATTAAGAGAATTGTAGCATGGATGACTGTGATGAAATCAGTCATCAGATGTTCACAAAATCCCAGTTACATTTTGTTTCCTGGATAGGATTTTAGTTCAGATTGTGGCATTATGGCATTATGATCACATTATTTTTCAAATACCATCTATGGGTCAGTGCTGTTGTCCTGATATAGGTGCCCTTATGCCCTCCGTAGGTGCTTAGGATCAGATAGCCCTGTTGGTCTGAGGCAAATTTTAGTGATGCCTAATATCTTAAAGAAAGTTTATTGCTGTGTTATGCTAAAGAAATGTGTGGGTAATGCCTGTTGGCAACGCCCCCGCCTGCGCCATCCCATGTGGTGTGACCACGTGCTGGCACTCTAACCTGATTTACCCTTGATTAATTTTTTCTGCTAGTCACCCTGGGTCTCATCAGTTAGGGGAACGGTGGAACTTTCAAAATGCCCAGTGCATTGGCCTCACCTTGGCAGCTTCTGCCCTGGCCTGTAGTAGATTATTGGGTGAGAGAAGTGGCTCCCCTGCTTCTCTTTATTAGCTGGGAAAGGGGTGGCTCTATAAATGAAGTCAGTTTCCTTTGATTCCTGTAAGTGCTGCTTCCCTATCACCTTGAAATAGGAGTGAAAGAATTAAGATATCAATTCTAATATTAATTCTGGTTTAAAAGTAAAAATCATTTTCTCAGCTACTCTGTAAAGTTAAACAGATCAGATTGACCTAATCAATATAGAACATGATGACGAGGCTAAAGTAAACAGAAGGCCTTGTGTCCACAAGCCCAGCACAGTTTGTACAGCTGACAGGGATTTCTCTTAGACTCAAGAAACCATAATGCTGAATAATATTTGTGTGACATGACATGAACAAATATTCTGAATGTTCTAACCTGAACTGCATGACAATGTCAAAAGATTAATTAATAATTTCTGATTATCCCATAGTGATGAAATGTGTAGAAATTTCCTAATTAAATGGTATAAAAAGATGAGCTCTAAAAATGTATTGTCATTCAGGGATTCTTGCCTTGTTAAAGCGTCCCTGAATCTGTTTGGCCAAATAATAATAAATCTCTTATCTGTCTTAGCTTGAATGTGGGTTTTGTCTATTTTTCATTCCACAACAACCTTGCTGCACTGGGAAGAATAGAAGGTGAATGAGTATGTTCTTCTGAGATACTTGGGTGCCAAGTTGTGGCCCTGTGCCTTCTTTGAAGTTTCCCCCTTCACTTTGTCCCCTTTTTCTTAAAGGGTGAAGGCTGGCCTGCTACCCTTCTTCTCAGGACTTCTGGTTTCCAAGTCTTTGGAAATCAAAGGAATAGTCTTTTTGTTTAGAGCTTGTTAAATTTCTTATCTCACCTTCCACTCTCAATTTCCTATTTGCTTTGAAGAAACACAGGCTTCAGCAGCATAGGATTTCTTTATTAGCAAAAGAGCTATTTTCTATAAAATAGGCATTTGAACAACATTTAAAAACTTGCTTCTTAAAATCCTGTCTCTCTCCTCTGAGCATTCAATGAGTGCAAGAAAGAAACATAATAAATTCAGCTTTCATAGCTACCTGTTTTCTCTGGCTAATTGGCTTCTTGGATTGGGCCTGGCGCCCCCTTGAAGTTTCCATTTGGCATCAAGTCAAATAAGGCATCTTAATGAGGCCTCACTTCATTGGAGCTGTGAGCTTCCCAGCTTTCTCCTCCCCCCAGCTGTGGGCTGTCAGCTGCTTGTGAATTTTATAAGATTCTCCACTAGACTACATACGTTATTATCTTATAGTTAATGTACTCTTAGTGCTAAATAATGTTGGCATTATGTGTGCCAGACTGGGCCAAAATATGGTACATATCAATGCATGGATGCCCAAGGCAAATGTACATTGAACTCCCCCTCCCATCTAGTGGATGAGGTCAAATATACATGGCTTCTCTCTTCCCCCCTCCTAACTGTGAGTCTGAGGTGAAGAGTTTGACTAATTAAATTCTTTCAGGTTACTTGCCAAGTACAGTGTGTATATGCTTGTGCCAACTATTAGAAAATGCTGGATTCTCAACCTTTAAGCAAATGATTTCTATCAAGCTGCAACTAGGCCCTTAATGCATGTTGTCTAGGTCCTAACATAAAGGATTATTTATGACAATGCCCACTTCCCTTTTTATCTATCAGCATTTCACAGATCAGTACTCCTAAGGGTTGAAACTACCAGAACTCCTGGAAAATATTGTAGCATCTTAGATGTGTTAACTAAAGTGTCTGGGCACAGTATTACGTTTAAGTGCATTTATAGTGCTAGGGCCAGCTAGCGAGCTCAGTTGTTTAGGTATGGTTGATAGTTTAATTCCCCACTGTGCATCCCAGGAGAAAACCCATCCTGTATAGCTTTGGCCAAACTTCACACTCCCAGAAGAAGTGTTAAACTAATTCTGCATAACTCTCCATCTAGAATGCCCTGAAAAGGGTCACCATATGTGTGAATTTACATGATGGCATATAATAGTACTCATTATTTATAGAACCAACTCTGAACTACCTAGTATAACTTTGGTTTATAAAGGGAACTGTAAACTCTTTTCCATTTGCGAAGGGAGAATGTGGTTGTACATATCCACCCCACCCACTCTCATCCCCATCCCACCCTGGAGGACCTTAAAAACCAATGACCACAACAAGAAAATATCCAGTAATATTACTTTCAAAAATGTCATTTTTAAATTTCAGTTTTCAAAACCCATTTTTCTGCTGTTGGCGCCTAGTGATAATGAGTTCAACATTAATGCATTTCTTCTTCTTCTTCCATGTCTAGGCCAGATGTGAAACTGCAAAAATTAAGCCACCTTTTAGTGAGTTCATTCTCCTGACCTAGTGTGAGAAAGATTAGCTGGCAACGCAAGGTTGCCATTACCAAGGCAAGCTCGATTGTGGTTCAAAAATACCACAATCTTTGAGGAGGCTCTTTCTGTGTATCCTAACATGAATGCATTAATTTCAATGCATTACTGTTTTTCTTAAATTAGGAAAAAATAAAAGGCAAAAAGCAATGTGGAAATAAGAACATTTGGACCAAATGTCATTATTCACAAGCATATGCTAAATGCTTCCCAGTGCATCTCAGATTCATCTGTCTTGTGCCTGAAGTAATCAAACAGCTGCTATGAACATAAAAGCAGCAACACGATCAAGCCAAATCTATTATTCCTCAACTATTCCTCAACTTTATCTCCCTGAAGTCTCTCTGGAAAGTCACTAGTCCTTCCTGAGCATTCAAGGCTGGGGCTTAGCAGCTGCTTTGCCGAGGAGAAGTATCTCAATTTAAGGGCTGTGGGCTTCTTCAGAGGGATGAGAACACTGAACTGCCCTTCTTTTGGATTTCCTTAAATCAATATATGTTACTGTAGGATAAGAATAAGAACTCAATGCACAGTTCTGAAGTATTAGCTTTCTATTAACATTTTATAGCAGGGGTACCCAACCTTTTCAAGCCAGGGCAGGGTTATACTCTCTCAGTCAACTTTAAAGGCCAGACGGCCATTTTGCTTTGCCTGCATGATGGGAGTGGCCATTTTGTTCCAACAGCTTCATAGGGGTGGCCATTTTGTTTCTTGAATGTGGGGGGGGGGGCACATGAAATGGCACTATGGGCTGGATCTGGCCCATGGGCCTTAAGTTGGGAACCCCTGCTTTATAGCTTTGGGGAGGGGGGATGGTTAAATCTTTCTCTCTTTTTTAAACATTAGACCTTTGTGTCAAGGTGTATTTTCAATTTCCTTCCTGTGATCCATTCTTCTCAACAATAAAACTATAAGCAGATTCCACAGTACTTTTTAGGCTAATGCTAGGCTAATGGGATTGCTCTGGGATAACTAGATGTAGCTTGGTCCTATGAGATAATTAATTTTCTTTATAAATTATTGCCATGATCTGGTAGGCAAAGTTAAGTAGTAGATTCCGCATTGATTTCTGTGGGAGAATGAAACTGATAGCATTCACTGGAATAAAAGTGCTTAACTTGGGCTAATATAGCCCATCAAGTAACACATTTTAAAAACCAAAGCATGAGCTATTCTAGTTTGACCCCAAGAAAAGAAAAGAAAGGAATTTAATAGTAATTTGAGGCCCTTTGTTAATAGATTGCTCTTCATGAGCAGGTCAAGATCCCCTTTATTGAGGATGAGAAACAAGCAGTTTTTAAAAATGATTTAACCTGAGCGTACAAGAACAGGAAGTCTAAAGAAATCATTCATGTAGAAAATAGCTTTGGCAGGCTGTGTCCAAAGGACATCAACAACACACTTAGCAATGGCAAGCATTCAGTTCTTGAGTGACCAATTTATTTTGGCCAAAATCAATCACAAAATTAAATGGTGGTCCAAACCAAACCTAGAACAAGTCATGCAAGTAAAATTAACTAGGACAAGAAACATGTAACGGGTACAAAGTATTAGGACAAAATCAAATCCAGGGAGGCATAAAAAAATCTGCCCTGATGGTTCCTCCTTGCCAACCTTCCCCCAGTTTGTCTTTGCTGAGCTGAATGCATTTTACCTGTATGGACCTACAGGTTAAAGGACAGCTGAGAATTCATCCACCCATACCTGTGCATTTTAAATTTATAGAAAATGCGTACATTTTGAATGTGCACATAAACACAGCACAAACATGTGTCAGCCAGTAGGGAAACTACACAAATAATGAGTATGATGTGAAAATACACACCAAATGTTAATGGGATTCATTTTGTTAAAAGAAGAGGGGGTAAAGGCAAGAAAGCTGGCATGGATAAAATGAATGGGGGTGGGGGAGAGGAAATTTATGGATGCAGAATTCAAAGATGTGCATTTTCCTAATACTGTAGTAACAAAACAACAGCAAAGATAGTGATGTGGTCCTTACGAAAGATAAATGTAGAAAGGGGTAATGCCTTTATCAAACCACTTACAATTTAATTAATCAGCAAGCTGTTTTCAAGGAGAACAAATATAAATTAATATCCCAAAAATTCATGATAGGAGTTTGCCAACTCTCTCTCTCTCTCCCTGCCTATTTTTGAAACACAAGTTTCTTTTTTGGCTGGGTGTGTGTAGAGAAACCTAATCATAAGTTATATTTGATATCTCAGTGGTCACTTTATCCACAGAAATATTCCACAACATTATGCCTCAGGGTGATTTTCACAAGCTTTCCTAAACAGTGGCTTTAAAAAAACATAGCAGGAGAAATCTTTTGCAAATCTGTCAACCCCAGGAACTCAGATTCAGATAAAAAATGTTCTCTGAAGTCTTAACAATATAAATTGTTCAGTTTCTATAGTTTAGGATACACAATAAATTTAAACAGGAAACTGGTTGTTATTCTTACAAAGTGTCATCACATTGCATGAAGACATGAAACAATAACAGGTGAAAATTGGTTATTTGTGCTCATGCCCTTTGTAACAGATGGATATTTAATCTTGTACCTATTTTTTTCCTGTTAAACAGATTGTGAACACATTAGGTTTGTCCATTTAGAGATTCCTTAGTCATTTCAATGTATGGGACTAACTCAAGATGTTTTGCTGGCTCAGGTGTTTGTCTCCAGTTCCATAAAGGTGCAGAATTCCAAAGACCTTTCAAAACAGAATTTGAGCATCTCTTTCCCTATCTTTGGCTTTAAAATACAACAATAATCAATGGATAAGGAAAGAAGTGTCTGCCATTTCACTACAACAACAAGAAGGTAGTTGCCTCCCTCTGCCTAAAGGCAGAACTGGCCCAGTCAACAAAACAAGTACAGTACTGTAGTTGAAATCTCAGCACTGGCTATGCCTCTAGCAAACTGCTGTCACATTGTATTGTTATGGAATACTGAACTAGACAAAATCGCATTCCACACGCTAAGACAGATTTAGGAGTTTTATTTGTTAATATTTGGCCAAACAGATTCAGGAACGCTTTATCAAGCTAATTAATCCCTGAATGAATATACATTTTCAGAGCCATCTTTTTATAGCATAAAATTTGGAAACTTCTACACATTTCATCACTATGGGATAAGCCAAAGTTATTAATTAATCTTCTGACATTTCATTGAGTTCAGGTTAGAACATTCAGTAACTGTTATTTAGATCATGTCATATAAGGAACATGTCTCATGTTACATCATGTCATGTCACACAAATATTATTTACGGTTCCCTGTCAGCTGTACAAACTGTGCTGAGCTTGTGGACACAAAGCCTTCTGTTTACTTTAGCCTCGTCATCAGTTCTATATGATAGGCCAATCTGATCTGTTTAACTTTACAGAGTACTGAGAAAATAATTTTTACTTTTAAACCAGAATTAATATCTTAATTCTTTCACCCCTATTTCATTCCCTCCTGATTTCTTGAAAATTTTTAAAGTTTAATAACCTTTTCACATTCTATTGCAATAAATAAACATTTCTATCATGTTGATTGCTGATTCCTCAAGCTTCGGCTGGGCATTTTGTCAACTTCTGGTCTGTGCCTAACGCCAAGCTTCCGTCTTCTCTCTTGCGTTGATTATTTAAGCAAAATCTATTCATTTCAATCTTAAACTGCAAGAAAAAAAGATACTATTGACAGTATATAGTTCTTTTCACTTTTCAGTTTTGCAATAATCCATTTTATCAATGTTTAACTATAATCAATCTCCTGTCTTAAAGCCATGTGTTGCCGTGGAGATGGGGAGGGCAAACCTCTAGCACTGATTTACATTACTGATTTCTACTGCAGTGACTGAGTTAATAATTTCCTTCTATGCGGGCCAGATCTGGCCATCTGTATGTGTTTAGGACAGAAATTCAAATGGGGAAATAGGATACTTTGTACAGAAGGGAGTTCTCATATCATGCATTGTTATTGGCTAAAACCTGGACTTATTGATTTACTTTCATACAATTCCGCAATGCTTTCAACAATCCCACTTGCTTTCTCAACCTCTTCCTAACTGTGGATTAAATGAACAAGGATGCACCACCACCACCACCTCCACCACACCAGGAAGTGCCATGTGGTGGAGAAAGGGCAAAATGGTAATCTGACCCCTGAAGCTGTCTGAGGGAGCATGACCTGGCCCCCTGCTTAAAAAGGTTGAGAACTCTTGCTCTATTCAGTCGTTTATTACAAGGGGATTTAAATGCACACAGAGAGAGCAGCCACCTCCTTCATTAATGCTTTGTCCGTGTGACTCCAAAGGGAGAGTTATCAAACCAAGAAGAGTCTCCACACAAACCAGAACTATACTTTCTCTGTGTTATACATTCTTTTTTCCACAATATGAAGTTGTGCATATTCATACAGATTTTCCATCCCATACTACATTGTTTTTCTACCAGTGCACTTCTATCTTGGCATCACATTTAGATCTGAGATGCACTCTGAACTTAGAGACACAGGTTTAGTCACATATTAATCTAATATCTTATCTAATATCCTTGAGTCAAGCTCTCCTCTAAGCCTACTGTACAGCTGTTTTTGACATAAAGCAGGAAGAGGAGAATCATATAAAGCAGCTCATATAAAGAAAGAACAGAGTTCTCATGAGAATAGGGCTTAGTTTTACAATCAGTTTTTATTGATGGCACTTCCTTTCCCCTGCTTCATGAGACTTTTGTAGGAATCCCTCATAACTTACACACTGTAACCTCATTTGCAAAAAAAGATGCAAGGGAAAGTGAAAACAAATAGCAGAGATCTGAGAAAATACAATACAGTAGAACCCCGTACAACGAAAAAGCTCCATTCCATGGAGCGCTTCATTATACATTTTTTCATTATGCAAATTACTATTGACGATACCACACATAATGAAAAAAATCATTTGTTATGTGGGATATACCCCAGAAAGTTTTTTCCATTATTCAGGGTATCGCCAATAGCTCAGAAACGCTTCGTTATACGAATTTTTTTATTATACGAAGTGTTCGTTATGTGGGGTACCACTGTATGCCATTCCTTTCAGAGATATGGGTCAAACATTTTATAATAACCGTAAAATATCCTAACATAGCTTTCTGTGCCATATTTGACTTTATATGCATGCACACACATGCACATGCACATGCACATATGTGTACACACACATGCATGCACGCACACACACACACACACACATGTTCCAGTCCAATGCAATCCTTCCTAAACCTGGTTAACTGCTGTTTTGTTTCTCTGCCATGGGACATATTGTAGCCATTGTTATGTCCTATTAAGTTGCTTCTGACTCATTTGTTTGTTTTTCTGATGATCTGTGACATACCTGTCAAGTTTCAGGAAATTTCTGTCAAATAAGGGAAATTTCCCAGCCAAAACAGGAAACTGGACAGCTATGCTTATCCTTTGCTGGCCTCCAGTCTAACTCCAGTCTAATTGCAGTCTAACTAATACGGGATGACGGCGGGAAAGAGTGTAAAATATGGGGGTTTGACAGAAATTTCCCAAAACTTGACAGGTATGATCTGTGATAGCAGGAAAGATCTTCTCCAGCACTTTATTTTGAACAACTTGATTTCCCCCAGCCAGCCTACTTCCATGTCCAGTTTTTACAACTATAGAAATACAGTACTGTGTATGATCTTGGCCAAGGTCTCCAGTGACACATTTTTATATTTGATTTCACCCCCAATTCCTTCATTGTGGCCCTTAAGAGATTCAATCTGTTTGTTTGTTTGTTTGTCTGTCTGTCTGTCTGTCTGTTTTTTTCTGCAATCTCCATTTGGATTGATGACTGAACAAAAGTGACAACAAATTTCAGTTTCTTCATTGTCGACGTTAAAGTTACATAGTTCTCTTGAAGTAACTATTTGTTCATAATGTTCAGCTGTGGTTCTGTCTTTGAGCTTTGTTCTTTCATATTCATCAGAAGTCTTTTCAAGTTATTGCTGTCTTCTCTGCTTCTAAGATGGGTAATCTACATATCTTAAAAACTATTAATGTTTCTTCCTCCAATTGTCACTCCTTTTTTACTCTTCCATTTAATTTAGTAAGATTTATACTGTATAGCTGAATAAACAGTAAAAAGAGTCATACTATACTTCCAAACAAAAAAAGGAGAATTAGTTCTTAAAAAGGGACTTTATCAGTTCTTTAACAATGCTTGAAGCCTTTCTGCAGTAATTCAATATTCAAAACAACCAGAAACTCAAATTCAACAGAGAGCAGTAGTTTCTAATAATATACATTTCTCCACATCTTCTTTCATGAGGACAGTACCTACCAAAACTCCCAATTAAGCTACCAAGAGTCCATAGAAGGCAAAAGTGTTATTGATATTTTGGGGAGGAAATAGATTCACTAGCTCATAAAATGACAGAACAGTAGACCTCCAAGAATGACTGAGTCCACCCTTTAACTCAAAGAAGGAAATACTTTACACTACAGTAAGATGTATGTTATTAGAGCCTGGAAATAATCCTTTTGTAGATGATAGCTATGTGTGGGTCATGAGGTAGATGGTAGAACCTCGGTGGTTTAGGCTCCTTTGATTCAAGATGTCATTCTGGGGGCACGGCTGACCTGGCATATATCACCAAAACCTGGCTGATACCGGAGGATGGTGTACCTCCGTCGGAAATTTGTCCAGCTGGGTTTGGTATTTGGCACCAGCCAAGGGATGATGGAAGGGGCAGTGGTGTCGCCATTATTGCCAGGGAGTCACTAGGAGTCACCAGGGCCACTGCTCCACAAATTCCGGGCTGTGAGATGCTGCTCCTGCAATTGGGTCCTAGGGGTCAGTTGGGGGTCTTACTCATGTAGCTGTCCCCTTGCAGGGTAAGGGACTCCATGCCTGAGCTCCTTGAGGCCGTCTATGGGTTGGTGTTGGAGTTCCCTAGGCTGATGGTACTGGGGGACTTCAATTTGCCTTCACTAGGGATGAGTTCTGAGGTAGCACAAGAGTTCATGGGTTCCATGGTAGCCATGGACCTGACTCCGGTAATTCAGGGTCCAACCAGGGGCAGTGGCCACATGCCGGACCTAGTATTTTTGTCGGGGTAGTGGCAGAGTGATCTGAAATTAGACACTATACCTGTGCCATGGTCGGATCACTATCTGGTGACTCTGAACTTCCTGGGGGTGGTGGTCCACTGTAGGGAGGTGGGGCCTATTAAATTGGCCCGCCCCAGTGACTGATGGATTCTGACGAATTCCAGAGGGAACTGGGGAATTTTCCTCTGGATTGGTTATACAATTCGTCTGAGAGCGCCGCTGGGTCTTCACCCAGAGTGATTTTGACTGGACACTGGCTAGGGCTGCTATTAAGACCTACCTGGTGGGGATGGTGATGGTGATGGTGAAGCAGCAATACTTCACCGCCCTCATTGCCTCCACGGATAATCACCCAGCTTCTCTGTTCTGGGTTACCAGGTCTCTCCTTGGCAGGGAGGGGCCAGTGTCCTGGTTGGCAGGGTTCTGCTGAGGTTTTTGCAGACTATCTCGTGGAGAAAATTGATTGGATTCACTCTGGGTTCAATCCTGGCGTGGATGGGGAGGGTTTTGCCCTATATTTTGCCCTATATTCTTGTTCTATGGTGGCTAAAGAGTTTCTTTTTCTGTTTTCAATGAAAACTTCCCAATCTGGCCGGGTTATCCTGCTATGGTAAGAGAGTAGACCATGCTGCCAGCAACTCACATGTTGATTGTCAGGCGGCAATTATCTAACCTGACAGCTTTGGGTGGCAAAGTCCACAGGGAAGGTTGATGGTCCCCCAAGTGGGTTAAATCCCTCTTGAATCCATCTTGTTGGAGGGCAGCAGCTTCATCAATACTGGCCTGTGGCTGAGGAGGACTTTGTGTGCCAAAAGGGCTCAGGACCAGAAAGTGATTCACAAAACTGGATCAGTGGTATGGAAATGACTCTGCGATGCAGATAGCCAATATTCATAATCAGATACGGCACTTGAAGAGAAAGAATAACAATGAAAAGGTAGAAACCAGGTGGGATGTAGACTAAACAGCCACTGGTTGGCATGTATAAAATTCACACAAAACCAGGCAACACAGCACATCTACTCTTCAAACCTGTTGCTTTGCATAACTAAAGCAATTACTGAGAAGGGGTTCACACTCTTTGGACAATCAGCTCATTTGCATATTACAAAAGAACAGTATTTATGTTCGGAGCACAGTTCATTGAGGTATCACAAGCAGCAGCACATTCTACTAGATGTTGCAAGATTCCTATGGAAAATAGACAATTGATGGGAAATGGAGATAGCTGCCATTAATTTTCCACTCTACATAAGCCTTGATCAGGTGTTCAGTATTTAATGTATTTATCCACTGGAGCAAATGAAAATCTATTGCATAACTGTATACTCTCATTAATGCTACTACTAGCTAGAATGAATATACTCAAGACTGAAAAACACTGGTCAAGATTTCAGTACATACTTAGATAATGTGAAATGAGAATTTTAGAGATGCTAAGTGATAAGAGGTAGGGAAAGAAAAAAGGAATATTTTGCATAGAGAAGTATTCTGTGTGACATGGTATCCTTTTATATATTTTATGACTTTCTCAGATCAGAAAAATAGATTGCAAAGGCAGTATCAAAAATTTATATAACAATCTTATTTTTAAAATTGCCAAGGAACAAGGAAAACTTGAAATCCAGTTCAACAATATCAGTTGGGGGTGGGCTTTTAAAATATTCCCTCATTTTTCTATTTAGTGTTATAGTATAGAGTTTGATTGCCAAAAAAAAAAAGATTCATTGCAGCAAAATAAAAATTAAGTACAAAAGGTGATATGGATACATGTTCTCATCCCACCATCTCTATATTTATGGGAAGTTCTGTATTAGCATTTTAGCAACTTTCCATAGAATTCCATAGCAACTAACCCAATAAACAGGGGTACACAGAACGAGCCTCTTCAAAGATTGTGGTATTTTTGAACCACAATTGAGCATAGCCTGAGCAACAGCAACCGTATTGTGCCAGCGAATCTTTCTCACGCTAGGTCAAGTGAAAGGAACTGTGGCATACCTGTCAAGTATCCCATATTGGCCAAGATTTCCCATTTTTCAGTGCTTGTTTCTCCCCTGTGCATGCGTGCCCACTGTACGCATGCACAAACGAGCTACTCTGCATGCACGCCCATGGCATGCATGCGCAAACAGGTTACTGCCCACACATGCGCAATAATTTCCCATATTTTGTGGAGCCGCGTTTGACGGGTATAAACTAGGGAATGAATTCACCAAAGGTGGCTTCATTATGCCAGTTTAACATCTGACCTAGACACAGAAGAAGAAGCCAATTAATACAAATAATTCCCATAGAAATGCATAGAAACATAAGAGGTTGAGGAGGATTTTTAAATGAAACAAAAGGAGAAAAACCACTTTACCAATAAATCACAAAGGTTCCTTTTGGAAACAGAGGCAGAGTAAAACAAATGCAGTCTGTATTTTATCTAACTCCTTGTGGGAAGCAAGCCTAGCATAGCCACCTGCCATGAATTTTTGGTACTCTCATTTATAACTTTTCTGTATTGTCCACAAGAAACCTTAGGAAGTGGACTTGACTTGCAAAAGCTAGCTGTTTGATAATTTTTAGTGGTTTAATAAAATATCATCTTCTCCTGCAATTATATTGTGTCAGGACAAAGCTTACTTTCTTTTCTTCTTCTTCAAAACCATTGAGGATAAAATAAAAAGCTCACACAGCAAATAAGCAGGATCCTGAAACACCGCATCTGTAGCAGAAAGAAGACAATAACAATTTCATTGCCAAGATGAAAACAAAAGCGCTGGATTTTTTTTTATCTATTCAACATCAAGTAACAGAGATGTAACTCAAACACCAGGCACAACCCATAGATACCAGCAGTGGTGGGAATCAGCAGGTTCACCCCAGTTTGCCAGTACCGGTAGCAGAAATTCTGGCTGGCCCTGCCCATCCAAGTTTTGAAATAATGCAGGGCTTTCCCACTGGCCACGGCCACCATACCATGCCCACAGAGTAGGTAGTAAAAAAAAATTGAATCCCACCACGGGATACCAGGACTCTTTAGAACTCTGGTGTACAGTTCTTGTAGAATAATAGCTGCAATAACATTCCCATGTAGTAGGTCCTATGGTTGATCTTGGACAGCCATAACAAAGAGTAAACAAGTGCTTTCACAGAGATTCCATGTCATGACAGAGATTCTGCTAAGACTAGCAGCCGTTGACAGTTACCTTATCACATTGAGCTCTTGAGTATTTGTGCACCACAGACTTTTCCCATGAACCCAGGGATGTAAAAGTGGAGGAAGTATAGTTGGAGTGAATATACTTGCCTTTTTCTAATGCAAGGATGGAAACCTAGAGGAAGCTTTCAATTGGCATTTGTGTATAGGCAGGCACAGAGCCGTAGCCGGGATTTTGATGTGTGTGTGTGTGTGTGGGGGGGGGGGTCAGGAGGGGCAAAAAAAAAACAGGAGGGGCAACAATGTCACATTCACATATATAACATTGGCATCACGGGGTGGGTTTGGAGGGGCAGGCTATTAGCTCAGGAGGGTATTCGCCTCTCTTCCCCACCCACCCCCGGCTATGGCCCTGGGCAGGCACCATTTTCTGTACTGTAATTTCATGTAGGATAAATAGAGAGAAGAAAAGCCAACTTCAATGCATAAATATAAGCATGCTAGGAAACAAGAAATGAAATTATCAGCTTTGGAGATCCTTCTTGAATGAACTTTATACTTGTGTGGAGATGGGAAATATCCAGAAGAGTGAATTTATCATATGAGATGGAAAAACCGAAGAGTAGCTCTTTCTCTTCCTGGAAATAAAAGTATAACAACAATGATCAACTGATATGTCTCAAGTTATTGCCTAGAGCAACTTTGGCTCTAGACCAGTGGTTCTGTTGTGGCTATGTTAGAATAATATTAAAATAATAATATTATAGAAGAAATGTGATATAAGATATGGTGGCATTATTGTCTCATATAGCCCAGAAGATGTTATTTCCTATAATCTGAAAAACATATAATATGTTATCTATAGTAGCAGATATCCCATTAGCTCATGTGCATAGAGGAAAACAGGAAGCAAAGTAAACAAAATGTAACAATGGACATTTTATTGTCTAAAAGGATTTATGGTTATAGGTGTTTTGTGTGTGCGAACATATTTGTGTGAGAAATTTACTAGATGCTGAGTCCTGTTTCATACTAATCATGTAAAAGGTATTTTGGTTTTTATATTAGCGTGCATTACTTCAGAGTAATCTGTGTACATGCCCAACTTTGCTCTTGGCCAATAAACTAAGCTGGTTTGATAAACCTCTGATCCATACTTTCATTGGCAAATACTGGTCTGGGTATAAGATGTACACCAACATCTTCCAAAGTGGGGCCGAAACCCCACAGGAGGACTTCAATTCGCAGAAGCCTGAGTCAATACATTGGCTGATCAGTACTTTGGGGGATTGATTTAGGCTTCTGGGAATTGAAGTCCAAAAACCAAAGGTTGTGAAACACTGTTCTAGACCTATTCTTCAGGATCATACCTAGCTCTGTTCCTATTGTCAGAGTTTTACAAAGGCAGAGTTTTATTTATTATTTTTCATGAACCACCTGGTTTGCCTGGAGACAGCTTGACTCTCTGCTGAACAGAAAGGTGCTGAATCCTTCCTTTAAATCCTTACTGCATAGACAAATCAAAAAGGGAGCAAAATATTTTCTTCCCAGAGCACCTCTAAGCCTCTCCATTCAGAGTATGTGAGTAAAGGGCTGGACTGAAACATTTGCAGACTTCTTTGAACCCCAGGGAGCTGTGCTTCTGCAGAAAGAGTGAAAGGCACAGTTTATGAGCTGTTAACTGTAAGCTCATGACAGAATCTATTGACTAGACAAGTCAGGAGCCTGCAGTGTTGACATTTCTCAGATTTTCTATTAAAAAAGCAACCACTTACCCACCCTCTCTGCTAGCTTTGCTTCTCCGCTTTTGCCCCTCCATTCCTTTCCTTCACACTCTTTCTCTGTGTTATTTTCCATAAAATCTTCAGGACTTGTTACCATCGCATTGTAAATGGTCTTTTTATATCCAAATCATTTGATTCCAAAGTTCATAAGCATGCCTTAGCCAACCATTTAGTCTCTTCATTTTCTGCTACATCTATTGGAGATGCTCAATACTATGTAGGTAGCCAGAATCATTACCCCATTGGTAGCAAACTATAGAGGACTCTATTCCTTCTGGAAGTTTCCACATATCTGTGACTAAAGAATTGGGTTCCTATCTGCTACCCTTATTTTGAGGGGGAAAAGTAAATATGTCACCTTGGTCATTTCCTCCCTTCATTCTCTTGAAATTGCTCTAAATCTATCAGTTTTGCTCCTTGCATGGTTCACACTGCGACATAAAAACACACAGAAAACCTTTTCACAGTTTACAGACTGTACTTGGTAATACAGTTGATGATGCAATCATGGAGTTGATTTCCTTCATTGAGCCACTCAATTTCATAATTTGTTCTTCCTCTTTTCTTGCCACCTTCTGCTTTTCCTAGCACTGTTGTCTTTTCCAGTGAGTCCTTTCCTCCCATGAGATGCCTAAAGTCATTTAGTCAGTTTCCTTTCTAATGAGAGGTCAGACTTGATATGCTCTAGATCCGGGGTTCCCAACATGGTGCATATGCCCCACAGGGGGGCAATTTGAGAATGAGTTAGACCAAGTTAATGGCATTTTAGGAGTTTACTTTTTGAATGATAAGAATTATATGTCAGGGAGGGGCATCGGGATTTTAGAAATACAGTGATACCTCATACAACGTCCAAACTTGGTTCCACAAGTTTGGACTTTATACAGATTTGGACTTTGTATGAGGCATGCAAAATCCTAGCCGCGATGCCTCATACAACATCCAAATCCTTGCCGTGATGCCTCATACAACGTCATTTCCATAGAGATACACTGTACTGTAACAGCACAGACTTCAAGGCAAAGTCAAGGAAACAGACAGGAAACTGACAGAACTTTAAGAAATCATTTTCTAAAGGCTAAATACATTACAAATACATGTCAAACAACCCTGATTTTAGGGGACAAACCATACAACAAGTGTTTAACTTTTGAAAACATTATGAAGTGCAGGTTTAAAAGTTAACATGTCCCATCATGCAGCAGTGTTAATCTGCAGCCATGCGGCTGATCATCCATTTTGTACAAGCTACTGTAAACAATGACTGGATGGAAGCAAGGACAAAATGGATGCCAACATGTCCCATCATGCAGCACAGTGTTAATCATCCAAACAGCAGCAAACACCAAACAATTGCCCACCCCACCAAACAGTGCCCCCCTCAAAAAGACCAACATAAGAAAAATTATGGAGCATGCAATCTGTCTTTAAAAACCACAGCAGCAAACACCAAGAAATTGCCCACCCCAACAAAAAATTGCCCTCCACCATCCACCTCCCCACTCTTCGCCTCATGCAAAACCCACAAGGGCAATGCACGCATGCGTCCTGCCTTTTATACTGCCCAGGCACAATGCAACCTGGGAAAAACCCCAATGACTCATACAAAGTTGCAATGACTTTGTATGAGGCAACTTTTTTCAAAGAATTAGGCGATATTGTATGAATTCGATGTTTTACGAAATGGACTTTGTATGAGGTATTACTGTACTTTGGTGGAGCATGGGCAAAAAAGGTTGGGAACCATTGCTCTAGAACCAACCTGTTTGCCTTTCTGGTGATATGCATAAACCTCTCCTCTGATGGCACAGTTTAAATAAATCAGGTTTTTTTTTTCCTGTCAGCTTTCTTCATCGGCCAGTTGTCACATCCATTTGTAACAATCAGAAATTTCACTGATCTTGGATGTATATACAGTATATTTCAAAATAAGACTTACTCCATTCATTCAAGACTCTCCTCAGGTAAATGTGCTTACAGATGTTGTCTTTATCGCTTTAGAAGGATTTGATATAACAATTTAGACTTTTTTTGTTACCTAGAAATTCATTCTCCAAGTCATCAAAACCCTAACCAAAACATGCCCTTTTCCTTGAAGCATGTTACAAAAAGTATCTCTAAAATCTCATTTTCATTCCAGAGTTGCATTGATGCTAATGAATTGTTTTTCAGCCAGTGGTGTATTTTGATGGCACAGGCTACTAACAACAAATGACACTTCGTTTGATATTTTTTCAGGCTAAATAGTGTGTGTCACCAAACTATTCCTAGTTTGGGCACTGGGTATCTCTTAAATTGAAGACCAAAAGGGGGAGGAAGAGGGTGTTTTGTTTCAGTGTTTGCCTTATATCAAAAAGGAAGAACAGGTGGTTGAAACAAGAAAGAAATAAAGAGTAACAAGGGGAGATCTTCTTGAAACTTTGTTTTCATTTGTCATATTTTAAATTAGTTGCCCTCAGTGGATGGGAGGGGGTGGGGTGGGGGTGCAAAATGCCTCCAGTGGGCTGCATGTGACCCAAGAACTTAATTTTGCCCACTCCTCTCTAATGCTAGCTGTGACTCATTCAGCTGACAAAGGGCCCAAGCTGGGTCACCATCATACCATAAAATGGCCTGAGTCCATTTACTGGCACCCTTGGAGGAAAGGTCTGACATGGTCACAGCACTGCAGAGGGAGGTCCTGACTCAATCAATAGGGGACGACAGGAGCAATAGACCAGAAAGGAGATGAACACCCACTATAGATGTAGAGCATCTGAAGGTGCCAGGTGGGAGAGTGTAGCTCAAGGAGCATGGGGCCTTGGTGACACAGTGGTTAAACTTCTGGAGCAAAATCCTAATTAACTTGTGAACCACCCAGAAAGTGCACTAAGCGCTACAGAGTGGCATATAAGTGTAATTGCTATATAAAAGGGGGAATTGCCCCAAAGGCAGGCCCGTGCTGGCCATTTGGGACATAGGGACAAGTTCTGGTGTGCTCCAGTGATTGGCGTCCCTCAGAGGTGGGCAGAAGTATGTCACCTAGTGGCTACAATCCATGACATCATGCAGTAGGTGCTCCCTCCCTGTCCAGCACCCTTTTAGCATAGCCAGCACGCCCTTGCCCAAAGGAGGGAGAGGAGTGCAGTGTCACAGATGGTAAGGAGAAAGGAGAAAAGACAGGTGGACAATGTTGTTTCGATGTTCAATAAGTACAGGAGCAGCGAACTAGCTGTTTTCTGCATGAGAAGCATGGGATCATTCTGAGAAAAGGAGCCTGAAAATGAACATGTATTGCTGTCAGGAATGACATTTCTTTCTTTTTTTCTCCTTTCCCCCCTTTTTCAGCAACTTGTGACCTTAGCTCGGCTGCGTGCTACACGGTACTACAAATTCAGAATTGTTATCCAGTAAAATAATACATAGCTGCTAAAATCTTGTTGCTTAGTGAAGTCACAACTAGAGTAGGCCCATTGGATCAAATGGGCCTCCTGTAATTGTGCCTTACTATGCCAAGCTAAAGGATTTCAGTCAATAAGTGTGAGAATGCAAAAGGATTATATAGCTTCATAAAATACAGGGCTTTAACCAGATGATGGGATCCACTTCAAAGGCAGATTCCTTTCTAAGGGAGAGACTTAAAGATGAGGTTAATATTACAGTTGGCTGCAGTGGGAAGTGTAAAGGGCTGAAGTTGGTGTGGTTGGAGAGTGAGAGGTCCAGCCCTAGGCCCCTATGTTATGGGGTGCCTCAGGGCTCGGTGCTCTCTCCTCTACTATTCAACATCTACATGAAGCCGCTGGGTGAGATTATTCGTTCCCATGAGGTGAGGTATCATCAGTATGCAGATGATACCCAGCTGTACATCTCGGCCTGTGGGGACCCCAGTGATGCGATGCGGTCAATGTCCTATCCAGATGTCTGGAAGCTGTTGGGGTCTGGATGTGGGACAACAGGCTACAATTGAATCCCTCCAAGACTGAGTGGCTATGGATAGGGCCCCCCGCGTTATCCAGGGAGCTGCCAACTTTGGTCATGGATGGGGCTGTTTTGCCCCAGACAGACCTGGTACGCAACTTAGGGGTTCTCCTGGATTCATGACTGCTACTTGTAGATCAGGTGGTGGCCGTGACCAGGAGGGCTCTCGCACAGCTTCGCATCATCCATCAGTTGTGTTCACTCCTGGACCAGGACTCCCTGCTCATGGTCACAAATGCTCTGGTGACCTCCAGGCTAGATTACTGCAATGCGCTCTACATGGGGCTGCCCTTGATGACCATTCGGAGGCTACAGCTGGTGCAGAATGTGGCAGCCCAGGTGGTGATGGGGTGCGGGTGTTATGCTTGTGCCTCACCATTGCTTTGGGAGCTGCACTGGTTACCAGTTTGTCTCTGGGTGCAATTCAAGGTGCTGGTTTTGACCTTTAAAGCCCTACATGGTAGTGGGCCAGGATACCTAAGAGACCGCATCATCCCAAGAGTGTCTGTCCATCCAACCAGAGTGAACCGGAGGGACTCTCTAATTGTTCCATCTGCTAGCGGGGCTCACCTCTCTGGCACATGAAGGAAGGCCTTTTCTGTGTCCGCACTGGCCTTGTGGAACCTCCTGCCAGTAGAGTTGCAGGAGCATATGGAGCTGCTGCCTTTCAGAAAAGAATTAAAAACCTGGTTGGCAGGGCAGGTGTGGGGCCCAGATGGAAGAGTGGCCCCCGCCTGTTGGCTTATAAAATGAAGCCTCCCCATCTTTTTTAATGCGGGCAGTTTTAATGTGGTTAGTTTTTAATAGGTGAGTGGGTATGTTGGGGTTTTAATTGTTTTTAATATGTATGTTTTAATCCTATTGTGAGCCACCCTGAGTCGGGTTCGCCTGATTGGGCAGCATAGAAATTTGAATTATAAATAAATAAATAAAATAAAAATAAATATGTTAATTAATGAGGGTGTCACCATTTGGGGTTAATAAGGAGAATCATAATGGCAAAGTTCCAGCCCTGCCCCTGAAGTAATTATTGTGGCAAATTCAAAAATCCGTTTGTGGCAAAGTCAATCCAATGAAATAATAAATTCAAATGTGCACCAATGGCTTTAAAACTCAGTCTTTGTATTCTAGTATAATATATACTTCAAACACGGTAAGTTTCATTCACTTCAGACTCTTCAGACATGGATAAAATGATAAATTGACATAAACTTCCAAGTGTTGTATCATTCACACTATTCGAACTACAAAATGAAATTCCGGGATCCTAACGAGGCTCCTCCCTTCGTTTTTTATTCTTCAGCGGGAAAAACTATCCCGTGAATTCAAACAACTCCCAAAGTCCGCCTGGTTAACAGACCTTTCAACAACTCTTCTTCAGGGGAGTGTTATTAATTAATATCTGTGAAATTATACAATGAACATACATTATTTCCTGTAACATGAATATATCAATATTACAAGATAGCGTGCTGCACAACTCCCTAGTGCTAGTGCCAGTTCAAACCTTTAAGTCGTGTTCGCCTGATTGGGCGGCATAGAAATTTGAATTATAAATAAATAAATAAATAAAAATATGTTAATTAATGAGGGTGTCACCATTTGGGGTTAATAAGGAGAATCATAATGGCAAAGTTCCAGCCCTGCCCCTGAAGTAATTATGGCAGGAAGTACTTGTTTCTAATAGCCCTCAGTAAGCTTTGTATGATGGGTTATCTAACAACATGTGCAAAACCTCCTGTTCTAATGTGATCCCATGCATTAAAGTGAGAAGTGCAGCAGCCACCAGCCTGCTGGACAGCCAGTGTTGAGAAGCTTCCCACCTCTAGTGATAGCAGCAGCTCATCTGCTTAACCTGCATTGAAAATGGACCTGCTGCTGGCAATGCCAACCCCCAGTAAGAAGAACATTGCCAGCCAGCACTGAGAAAAGGGTGGCTGGTGACACTATTCTGGCCTGAGGGACCTCACCAGCAGCTCCATTTATGTCTTGTGTTGAGTCCTGATCCTGCAGAAGTCAGTAGCTAGTAAGCCTCTCACTAAAGACAGGAAGCCCTGACATTTCACTAAGCAGGTAACCTTGCTGCTTCATCTCACATCCCTCATCTCCATCCTACCTTGCATGTCATTCCTTAATTGTAACCAATGTCATATAATAGGTGTGCTTCCAAAATTATCACCCAAATTTCCTTTCACACTTTCGAGTTCTGGATTATTTACTTATGTTTTTAGCAATTCTGGCAGAAATCCTATTTCCACAACTGTGCTATGTAAGGCTGGTGATGTCATCAGCTGCAGTAGTTTTCCAGAAATAAAATATTTCCAATTCTTTCCTCCACCAAGGGCTCTGACAGAATCTCTTTCATCATGGAAAACCTGTTGGGGGCTGTTTCCAAAAACTGCAGCCACCAGTAATTTCATTGGCAGTAATTTTTGGAAATTAAACACTTCTCCCACTGTGTACCTATTGACGCATGACACAAAGGGAGAAGGACACATGACAAGTGGGAAATGCAAATGAAATAAAATCTGTGACAAACTGCAAACCTTAATACATGAATATTAAGGTTAGAATTATTCTAATTACCTTGGAATAGAAGGCAAAATGAAGCCATGGAATAAAAGATTGGGATGAGAACACTCATTCTGATACTGTATTCACACAAAAAAGCTTGCTTGCTTGTTTAATGTGTGCATGTGAACAAGGAGAAAGCTCTACACTTGTTGAGAGAAGCACATTATGAAGAGTAAAAGTTGCTAGACTTAGTCTCTCCACCTAGAGAGAGCCTTAAAAATTAACATTGTGATCACATGAAAAGATGCCAATCTAGCAGGTCATCCGCCCTTCAGACTTTCCTTCATGTGGAGAGCAGCAATGGACATAGGAAGTCTCTCTGTGTTCATGCTGTCAAATTCACTTTTTCCCCTGAATGCCTGTGCAATGCTTATATCTGGAACAGAACCTAGTTTGTCATCCTAATAAAAAATTCACAGACTTCTCCCTGCGTTTATCTACTTCCAGTATGACTTGCAAAAATAAACTTTTTATTAATTCTCTCAAGTTCAGTGTCAAGGTGAATTAATAAGCATTTGTGTTCCTCCAGAACTAATGGCTTAATTTGTTTATTGGATTTCATATTCTTATCTTGTGAATGAAAGTGTATCAGATGTTTTATGGAGTGCTCATAAATGTTATCCCCTTTTATGCAATCAATCAACTAGAACATAGTGTTTAGGTTTGACATCTACAGCATCACCTGGGTGCTTGTTTTAAGGCACACTAATTTTATTGGCACAATAGATGAACAAAAATTATCTACTCACATTGTATACCCAATATTGAGATAAGTTATAGGTATTTACAGAGTTACAAGAAAATAGATTCTACTCAAGCAAACATAACTGGATTGTTAACTAATGTCTAACTTAGTTGTATAACTTTACCTATACATCTTTATATATTTAGATTGATATAAATATTATAATAATAAACTGCATAGCTGGAAGGAACCCTGTTGAACATTGACTCCAGCCTGTGTCAAATAGACACCATGGGGAATAGAACTCCCAATCTCTAGCTCCACAGTCAGATACCTAAGCCACCAAGCTATTCTACTTTGCCATTCCAATAATTGACAATACTCAAGTTACCTACATCAAATCAAAGATTATATGTTCATAATTCTGGTATGCTGACCTTCTGGGTGCTGACCTCCCAGTCATCAAGTTCAGCGTCTTAACCACTAAGCCACCACACTCCCTGATCTTTGAAGTATAGCTGTTACTAATTACTTTTTAAAAGTAATTATTCATGATCTAGAACTGACAAGGGACTACAGTGGCTCAAGTGGCTAAGACGCTGACTGGGAGGCGGCAGGTCAGCAGTTCGATTCCCAAGTACTGCAGGATGGAATGAGCTGCCGTCTTTGTCCCAGCTCCTGCCAACCTAGCAGTTCGAAAGCAAGAAATTGCAAGTAGATAAATAGGGAACACTTTGGTGGAAAGGTAATAGCATCATGCCTGCCACATGACCACGGAAACATCTGCAGAAGCAGACAGCGCTGGCTCTTCGGCTTTGAAACAGAGATGAGCACTGAACTCTAGTGTAGTAATGGGGGAGGCCTTCATACCAGCCTCCCTGATGGATTCACACACAGAAAGATCACAGACATGCATGCACAAACAAACAGACAAACACACAAACACAGACAGACCCAGAGTTGACTTTTCCTGGGACTGGAGAGGGAGATCTGAAAACAAAGCTTTGGTGTCTTGCACGGAAGACAAAGAAGGAGTCGCAGTGAGGACTAACACAGGTTTATTGGTTGATGATCAGGATGAACATGTGGTAATGGCGGAGGTACATCTCATTATATACAGTAACACAATACATTTGAATCTTGCTGCACGGTAGCTCATTGGCTGCTACCGGCGTGATCTCGCCCAGGTCACGCCTCTCTTCTGTAGTTCTTCTTCTGTAGTTCTTGATCATGCGGGGAAGTTCCCGCGGCTGTTCGTGATTTGGGGAATGTGAACCACATGAGACTGAACGCTCGCAGCTGCCCTCTATGGGCGGCTTGCTCGCGTTCCTTAACAGCTGAGATACATTGTGATTGTGGACTGGTTACATTCATATATTTAAAGTAACATTGTACATGCATACATAACATCCCTCCCCCCTAGGATGGGACGAAGTCCCTCAACCATTGTGGCTTGCCGCACGTGCGCCTGGGGCGTGCGGCCGCCTGACCTAATACAGGGGAGCCTGTGGCCCCTGGTTCAGCAGAGTCTCGTCCTGCAACGGAAAATGGAGACTCGTTAGTGGTTCTGTGGGGAGTATGCGACACCCTTGCATTGGGGGACAGGAATGGAATGAACAGCTGGGACGTGAACCCCTGTCTACTGCCTGAGGAGCTCGGGGACCCTCCCAGCACGAACCTCGGGACCGACGAGGATGTCCTCACGGTCCCGCCACCTCCTGCTGCCTGCTCGGGAGTTCGGGAGATTGAGGCGGACGAGCTCCCGCCGGCTGCCGGTCTTTGGGGTGCTTGTCTTTTAGGGGCCGGAGCTATGGTGTACTCTAGTACGCAAGGACTGGGGGGGGCTGGAGGTACCAGGGGCTGAACTGAAACCCCTCTTCTCGCTAGGACGGGTGGGGGACCACTCCGCTAACTCCCCCTGGTACGGAAAATCATAATCAAATTTGGCCCCTTCTTCTGAGGTATCCTCCGTTGTGGGTGAAAACCGAGGGTATGCATTTGTAATCCCGGGAGCCGCTGTGTCTCCCCCTTGGGTAATGCGGGTGGGGGAGGACCCTAACGCTGATTCCCCTCCCTGGTGACTCGCCTTCTGAGTTGGTTGGCGTGCCTTCTCCATAGTAGACCTGAACTGGTCTCGACCCTGTAGGATACCGGCCCCGTTTGCTCAACAATTGTCCCCGGTACCCACGCTGGCCCCGAGGCCGCGTAGTTCCTGCAGTGAACCGTGTCCCCTACCGAAAAACTTTTGGAGCTCTCTCCCCCTATGCTTATATTTCTCCCTTCATCCTCCACCCTGGACGGATCCATCCGGTCAAAAAGTGTTACCGGACGCCTCCTCATGAGGAGTTCGGCTGGGGAAAAACCTGAAGCTAAGGGGGTTGTCCTGTAGCAGATGAGGAACTGGCACAGATGCAGGTTCAACTCACCGGGACCCATGCGCCGCAGTGCGTCTTTCGTAGTGCGCACTTGGCGCTCTACCTGACCGTTTGTGGCGGGGTGGAAGGGGGCAGCGGTGATGTGCCTGATTGCGTTCCTCTCTATGAACGTTTTGAACTCTGCAGACGTGAATGTACTCGCGTTGTCGCTCACGAGGACGTCTGGCAGGCCGAAGCAGGCAAAAAGCTTGCACAACTGCCTAATGGTCGCTGCGGAGGAGGTGCTGCTCATAGGGATTACCTCCAACCACTTGGAGTAGGAGTCGACTACCAGTAGGAACGTGGCCCCGCGGAAAGGCCCCGCGAAGTCGACATGAATCCTGGACCATGGCCCGCGGGCCGTGTCCCATTCCCTTTGGGGTAGCCGGGACTCCTCGGGCCGAGAGCTCTGGCAGCTCTCGCACGTGCCCACTAAACGTTCTATATCCGCGTCTATTTGGGGCCACCAAAAGAAACTCCTGGCTAGAGCCTTGGAACGCACAATCCCTGGGTGACTGGTGTGCAGTAGCTTCAGCACCCTCGCTCTTAATTTCTCTGGAATGACTACCCGCTGTCCCCAGAGTAAGCAGCCCCTTTCCAGGGAGAGCTCCACTCTGCGCCTGCAAAACGGCTTGAATTTTTCATCTGGGGGAGTAGTGGGCCACCCTTTTCTAACCCCGGAGCTGACTTGGGCCAGGATCTTGTCGGCCGCCGTGGCCTTGGCGAGGTCAGCCGGAACAATGGGGGGTGAGTCGAGGGACTCGATCAGCAGGACTTGATGGTCCTGCTCCACCTCGCATGCAGGGTCCCCTAGGCTAGGGAGAGGGGATCGGGACAGTGCGTCTGCATGGGAGATCTCCTTCCCTGGGTGGTAAATTAGCTCGTACTGGTAAGCGTTGAGGAAGATAGCCCAACGCAGCATCCTGGAGGATAGGATTTGGGGGGTCGGTTTGCCGGTAGTGAAGATCCCCAGAAGCGGCTTGTGATCCGTCACCACCGTAAACTCGCGGCCATACAAAAAGTCATGGAACTTTTTCATTCCCGCGATTATGGCCAGGGCCTCCCTATCCGTTTGCGTGTAATTGCGCTCAGCTTTTGAAAGGGACCTTGAATAGTATGCCACCGGGGCCTCCCGCCCGCTGTCTAGCACGTGGCACAGGACCGCCCCCACCCCCACCAGGGACGCGTCACAGACGAGAACCACTGGCTTCCTCGGATCAAAGTGGGTCAGGACAGCATTCGATGAAAGGAGTGACTTTAGCTCTATGAATGCTCTCTCCTGCCTGTCCCCC
Source organism: Bradypodion ventrale (assembly GCA_035047345.1). Taxonomy (NCBI): domain Eukaryota; kingdom Metazoa; phylum Chordata; class Lepidosauria; order Squamata; family Chamaeleonidae; genus Bradypodion; species Bradypodion ventrale. The sequence continues at coordinate 2,921,038 of JAWDJE010000007.1, forward strand.
CACCGCCAAGCCGCGTCCTTCTTGAGTAGCGCGTGCAGTGGCTCCGCGACCGATGCCTTCCTAGGCAGGAATGAGTGATAGAAATTGAGGAGCCCTAGGAAAGACTGCAACTCTGGCTTCGCGGTGGGGCGAGGGGCGTTCTTTACAGCCGCAACCTTGGACTCCGAGGGCCGAATTCCCTCTGGGGTTACCTTAAACCCGAGGAACTCGACCTCTCTCACGAAAAACACACATTTGTCCTTTCGTAGGCGAAGCCCCGCTTTTTCGAAAACCGAGAGGACCCCATCTAACCTCCTAGCTAGCTCTACCTCGCTCCCCGCTGTTATCAGGACATCGTCGAAGTAGGGGAGAACACCTGGGAGTCCCTTTAATAGGCGTTCCACGAGGGCCTGGAAAATCCCGGGGGCCGAATTCACGCCAAACTGAAGGTGCGTCACCTTAAAGGCCCCCTTGTGCATTATGATCGTCTGTGCGGCGGCAGCAGCTGGGGTTACCGAGAGCTGCTGATATGCCTGCGCTAAATCTAGCTTGGCAAAACACCTCCCCCCATGTAATGTGGCCAGTAAATGGCTGACCACGGGCACCGGATATGCATTTGGCCGAATGGCCTTATTAATCGTACATTTATAGTCCGCACAAATCCTGACCTCCCCATTTGATTTAAGGGCCGTAACAGTCGGCGTTTCCCATTCCGCCGAATCAACTGGAACCAAAATCCCCTGCCCCACCAGCTTGTCCAGTTCCGCCTCGATCTTGTCCTTTAGGGCGAAGGGCACTCTCCTTGGCTTGAGGCGGATGGGCCAGATTTCTGGGTCCAGTTCAAAGGAAACTGGGGGGGCCCTGTACGTTCCGAGCCCCTTTTTGAAAACGTCCGGGTGCGCATTACACACATCCCGCATAGGGTCAGTCTCGATGGCATTAATGCCGGACAGTTCGATTCCCAGGGGAGCAAACCACTGTGTTCCCAAAAGGCAGCATCTCCCCCCCTTGAGGACGACTAGGGGCAGTCTCTCGGAATAGTTCTTGAATTTTACCTCGAACTTTCCCACCCCAACACTGGGATCCCATTTCCCTGCACGTCCCGCAAGTGTGACTTCATGGCCCGCAGTTTGGGCCGCGCCTCTGGGGGAATGCACATATACTCTCTCTGGGATAGGATGGAGTAGGATGACCCCGAGTCTATCTCCATTCTCACTGGGAGCCCCTGTAACTGTACCTCAACGAAAAAACGCCGGTGCTCCAGGCCCACGCGGTTGACGCCTTCCTCGTTGTAGCCGGTTGAGACCTTTCTGGTGCCGGTCGCCTTTCGTTGGTGTCCCCGGGGATGGCTTGGACCGCCCTTGTCCTCGGTTCGCCCGTGTCTGCATACCCTGGCGATGTGTCCCTTTCGGCTGCAGTTGTGGCACTCGGCCTTACGAAACGGGCACCTCGTGCAGTCATGGGATGCCCCACAACTGTCGCAGCGGCGGTCTTGCCTTTCGCAGGTCTCGCGCTTCTCTCCGTGTTTCCTTATCCGCTGGACGTCGTCGTCCTCGCTGGAGCAGGGGTCTGCCGTCATGGACGACTCATCGGACGTCGCTGGTGAGCCGGCGGGCAGCTTGGGGGCCCGCCAGGCTGTCTTCGCTGGTGTCCGCCGGGCCGCCTGCACTGGTGACTTGGCCCTCTCGGACGCAGTCCCTCGGGACTTGAACAGTCTGACCCCGCTCCTGGCCTCCTCGGCTGCTTGGGCCTCCCGCAGTACCTCGTTGAACGTGAGGCGGTGGTCGCGGGTCATCAGCCGCCTCTGGAGCTCCTCGTCCTTCAAACCACACAGCATGCGGTCTCGGAGGGTCTGGTCCAGGTCATCCCACTGGCAGTGCACCGCTGCAAGCCTGAGGGCCGCCGCGTAGGCGGACACGGATTCGCCTGGGCGCTGGTCTCGCCTATGGAACGCGACCCGGGCTGGGAAGATTGAAACGGGCGGCTGGAAATGCTCACGAAGCCTCTCCAAGATGCGGTCGATGGGCACGTCGTCCACCTTTCGGGGGGCCACCAGGGTCATCAAGATCTGCATCGCGGCCGGCCCCACCTGGGCCAGGAAGTGTGAGCGCATTTTTGCGGCGGTGGCAACGCCGGCGGCTTCCATCGTGTGCCGGAACTGGCACTCGTAGAGCTCCCATTGTTCGGGCTCGCTGACATCGAACTGGTACGGCTTGACTTTGGGATTTGCCATCGATCCCACCTTCGTCGCCAATTTGGTGTCTTGCACGGAAGACAAAGAAGGAGTCGCAGTGAGGACTAACACAGGTTTATTGGTTGATGATCAGGATGAACATGTGGTAATGGCGGAGGTACATCTCATTATATACAGTAACACAATACATTTGAATCTTGCTGCACGGTAGCTCATTGGCTGCTACCGGCGTGACCTCGCCCAGGTCATGCCTCTCTTCTGTAGTTCTTCTTCTGTAGTTCTTGATCATGCGGGGAAGTTCCCACGGCTGTTCGTGATTTGGGGAATGTGAACCATGTGAGACTGAACGCTCGCAGCTGCCCTCTATGGGCGGCTTGCTCGCGTTCCTTAACAGCTGAGATACATTGTGATTGTGGACTGGTTACATTCATATATTTAAAGTAACATTGTACATGCATACATAACAAAAGCCCTCCCAGCTTGTTATATTAACTGCACAATAACAAGGCAGGAAATGGGGTGGAGAAGGTGCTGGTTGGTGCAAGCAGTCATATGAGATTACTCATAAGGTGTGCTCGTGAACACAACTTGCAATAACAGGAAATTAGGTGATCCTTTATTTTAGGGGAGATGAGTCATAGGGCTGATCTTCGGCCAAGTTTTCATGGCCTCATCTTCGTAAGCTACTTCCACCTTTTTGAAGACAGCCAGGGAATCCTACACCCTAGAGTCGGATATGACTGGCTTTCGAGCAAGGGAAACCTTTACCTTTACTAGAACTCACAACAGACCTTTCTTCACCAGTTTTCTCATTTTGCATTATAGCCAAAAAACAAACAAGATTGATGTTTTTTTCTTGACTCAACACTTGACTACATGGTCAGATTACATCAGGATTTGCTCCTCTTATGCATTGTATAAATTCAAAATATTTTTGCTGCCTGCATGATGCAAAAGCTGAATCTAATCCATCAGTGGGTTCCCCACCTCCCGTGTGTTTTTCCCCCCTCGGTCATTAGGAGCTTCTACTTTTTCAAGTCAGGATTCAAATGTACTTGACATGCAGTCATTATGATGTTTAAAAGGACAGGGGGCATGTCTGTGTTTGATGGTGTGATTCCGGGGTCAGCAAACATGGCTCTCCAGGTGTCAGGAAACTGGACAGCCATGCTTATCCTGTGCTGGCCTCTAGTCTAACTCCAGTCTAATTGCAGTCTAACTAAAATGGGATGATGGCGGGGAAAAGTGTAAAATACAGGGGGTTGACAGAAATGTCCTGAAACTTGACAGCTATGTACCAGAAGTCCAAGTCAGTATACCTGCTGATCAGGGCTTCTCGCAATTGAAGTTCAAGAACATCTGGAGAGAAAAGTTTGCTGACCCCTGGTGTGGTGATTTAAGCAGTTGGTTGCGGTGTTTAAGGACTACAGTGATATCCTCCTCCCCCGCCCCCATTCTCTGCCCCCATGTGTCCCTGGTTTTTCTTTATGTATTATGTATTCTTGAGACAAATAAGGTTAGCACTGATTCATTGTAGCAGTTCAAAAGCAAGAAATTATTAGTAGATAAATAGGAACCACTTTGGTGGGAAGGTAAACAGTGTTCTGTGCACTCCGGTGTCTAGTCATGCCAGCCACATGACCACAGAAAACAGCACTGACTCTTCAGCTTTGAAACAGAGATGAGCACTGAATCCTAGAGTTGGATATGACTGGCTTTCAAGCAAGGGCAAGCTTTACCTTTACCTAATAACAGCAAATCCCTGATTGGTATTAAAATTTGCTGAGAAGTTTGGCCCTGTTTATTCAAGTGGTTAGTAAAGGTCTCCCTTGCTCAAAAGCCAGTCATATCTGACTCTAGGGTGCAGTGCTCATCTCTATTTACAGCCAAAGAGCCAGTGCTGTCTGTTTGCAGATGTTTTCCTGACCATGTGGCAGGCATGGCTAGAGCCCAGCAAGCCACATGGCCAGATTTGGCCACACCCACAGATTTGGCCACACCCACAGTGTTTCCCTTATTTTTTAATCCAAAACTTGACAGGTATGAGCGGTAGGTTTTACCAAAGGTTCCATGGGCTGAATCACAGTATCACACCCCAGATTTGTGACTGTGGCTTAAGCCTCCTTTGAGCATAAACCATAATTATTCTTATTAGTCATAATACTGCCCAGTGTAGGGGAATATGTGGTCTTTCCAGGCTGCTGAATAGCAAAAACCACTTCAACGCTGGCTGCAGGGGTTGATGGCAGTGGTACTCCAATAACATCTGGAAGACCACACAGTCATAATCTGGGCAAACTGATAAATTGCAGATGTATCTGCTTAGGTGGTATAGAAGACATTTAAGGGCCTAATCCTGTCTAGGTCACAGGATATATTTATTTAGATGAGAAATCTAATGATGTGTGAATCTAAAGCTCTTCCTCTTAACCTACTAATGTCAAAAGCTCTTGCTGGTAAAGCTTTTCAAAATCTCAATTTTCTCCTGAAGAAACCTTTTAAGATGCTTAAAAGCAAATTGTCAAAGCAACACATTTGGGTGCTTCAGAGCCTTTTCTATAAAGAGATAATTAGTAATGGGAGGGGGTTGAATGAAAAATGACTTACTGCTGCAGGAATCTGCTGGCAGGTGTAATTTTAAATAACAATCAATAACAATAAGGCATTATGTTTGACACCCTGTATTTTCAGAGTAACTTGGCTAGGGAAGACAGATGGATTTTTTTGTTTGTTTGGTTGATTGGTTCTGTATTCCATGGTAATTTGAATCAGATATCAATCTGAAAACTGATGCTCCTGTCATCACAACTGGCCAAAGAACTTGTTAGCGGTCATTGTTTGCAGGCAAAGCAAGCTACATTATTCTCATGCTATTTTTAAAATTCAGGTATGATAGTTAAGAGGATGGAAGCAAAGGTCAAGAACGAGATAGGCCACAATTTAGAATAAAACATTTGTGACAATAAGGTATAGGGACTGATAGCATCTTGTCAAAACATTTTGCCTCCTGTGGTGGAAAAGCAGCAAATGGCCATCCTAGCTCACCCAATTCAAAGTACATAGCATCCCATCAAGCCAAGTTATTTTGGCATATACAGCAAAACCCCTACTTACATAAAAAGTCTGTTTCATAGGCTTTTATGTAAATTGTTTTTTTACATAACTCGAAGCAAACCATAGGAAAAATAATTTTTACATAACTCAAAGCAAACCCATAGGAAAAATGATTTTTTTACTTAGCTTGAAGCAAACCCATAGGAAAATGATATTTATGTAAATCAAAGCAACCCCATAGGAAAAATGAATTTTGTTACATAATTCGAAGCAAACCCATAGGAAAAATGGAATTTTTTATGTAGCTTGAAGCAAACCAACAGGAAATTGTTATGTAAATCAGCACATTTATGTAAATTGGGACATGGTTTTAGTGCAAAAATCATTATGTAAGATAAATTTTATGTAACTCGGGGCATATGTAAGTCAGAGTTTTACTGTATTCTATAAATTTTCCTATCGAAAAAGCACAAATTTTCCTTTCTTACATTGAAGAAGCTGAGATAGTTTATGTGAGACTTGTTTTTTTAAAAAAAATATTGTGAGAATATTTGTGCAAATGAAGCAAATCACACAATATCTTCTGCTTTACTTCATGGAATTTTAACTATTGGATGGGTTGCCAATATCTTTTTCAACAGTCCGACAGACTTCCTATGCTTGGTCTGTGTTTATGTTTTGTTTCTTAAAACACAGGGAGACGGGTTTTGCACAAAAATATTTGGCCAAGTCTCATGCAGCAAACAATTAAGTTCATAAGCCTTGAACATTCCTCACTGAGATTTCTAACTGTTTTGACAGAGTCAAAACCATTTTTTTTAAGAGGAACTTGGCTATGTTGTTTTCATGCTAATTTGGACTGTGATAGGAAAAAAACTTCCACAAGTATTTCACTCCATTTGTAAAATGCAGTATTAAAAAAGTGATCAGCTTAGCACATTGCTTTCCTTCTGTTTCATGCCAAAAAATGTGTGTGTTATATCTGAAATGCAGCTTTGTTTTTGTTTTGTTTTTGTGTTGCAATAAGATGAAAAGAGGAAGAGGAGATAAGTTAAGATAGAGTTCCACACTGACATCCCCACAAGATGTTCAAAGATGAAAGCCTTAAATCTCTTGACTCTGTTCAGATTAAAAATAAACTTTTTTCCTGATCTGTTCCCCAAACTCAGTCTCTTTTACTCTCCTCACAACAACACCAGGAATGCAACAGGAACCAAATTCATGCTCCCAAGGTGTCTAAATAAGTTCTAAAACAGTTCTTCCCATCTCAGGAAGCAGTCTGGGAGAAGCCTCTGGGAAGATGGCCCTCAAATAGGTTGTGGAAGGTATCAAGGTCAACCTTTGACATATGCTAATGGTTTCCCAATTACATAGTGAAGTTTTCCTGCAATCATTTTGGCTGGATTTAATAAATGCATGGATCAGGTTATGGTTGATGTTTTAGTTTGTTTTCATCTGTACTGGATCCATTTTCCAGCACTGGACATAAGCAGGGCCTCAAGCAGACTGGTTTCCATTTTGTCTTCATTTTGTTTGTGTGCATTTGGTAGATTATTCAAAAGTAGAATGTGTTTGCCTTCAGTTGCTATGCTCAGAGGTGTAGTTTTCCCGTTATATATGTAGGTTCTGTGGGATACCCTACATAGCATAATATTATATATTGTTCACAGATAATTTCTGTATATTGTTTGAAAGTCTTTGTGCACAGCAATATTTTCAATTATAGGTCCTGACAGAGCTGTATTATCTACCCTTGGAAGATAATAATAATTTCATGTTTATACTCCACTCAGGGGATACCCAAATGAGGCACCTTTCAGGTTCCCAATATATTTTCCCATTGAAGTGGTCCCTATTTATCTACTTGCACTTTCTTGCTTTCAAACTGCTAAATTGGCAGGAACTGGAGACAGAGACGGGCACTGCCAACTTGCCGGCCTTCAAGCTAACAAAGCGAGCTTCTTAACCACTGAGCCACCACAACCCTGATGGGAAGATAATATATCTTTAGTACTAGCAGTACTACCAATATAGTGCTTGGCTAACTATATCTTTCACTTTGCTATCTCAAAGCCATGATGTTTCCTCCTCTGCTGAGCAGTGGCCTAGTCGGCCCAAGTGAGAAAATGTCAAGTGTTTTATTCATATGCTAGCAGAGGTTGCCCGGCGTTGCCGGGCTGTTTTGAATTGTGTTGGAAGGTTAGATTGTGTTAATGTTTTTAAAAAATTGCTTAGTCTGTAATTTTAATTTGTAAAATGTTTATTTATGTAAAAATTTTTTGACTTGGCTGTTATTAACTGTGATCTGCTTTTTTGGGTTTTTTTGAGGATTAATAAAAGAACAAAGTATGATATAATTTTTTCAAATTGTTTTATGTAAGCGAATAATGTTTTAGTTTTTTGATTTTATTAAATTAGCTGTACTGTAGGTAATAATTTTAATAATGTAAAAGTAAATGTTTTTTACATTCAATGTTTTTAAAATGTGTTTAGATGTTTTTGGTTTTAATTTGAGTTAAAACTCAGCACAGGATTTTTAAAAGTTTCTATTGTATTTTATTGACATATGTTTGTGATTTGTGTTAAAGTGTGTTTTAGTGTAATTTTTTTGACTTGTTTTTATTGGTGTGACCTTTTGTGTAAAATTGGGAATTTGTGTTATGTTTTTGATTTGTTTTTACTCTTGATTTGTTTTTACCCCTCCAAATAAAAAAACTCCGTTTTTAAAGAGAAGAAACCACTTGGTTTCTTCTCTTTAAAGATGGAGATTTTTTGGGTGGTGGTGGTGTATTCGATCCCCTCTCCCTGGTCTACTGGGTCCAGAAGGGTTGGGGGGGACAGATCCCTTTTGTCCCCACAAACCTCCCAACCCCAGGTGAGCCAGCGGAGAGGTGGATGGCCACCCCCACACTTACTGATATTAAAGGGGAAACTCCAATCGGATTTTCCCTTTTAATATCAGGGGGTTGGGTTGGAATCGATCTCCTCTCTCGGGTCCTGTGGGTCCATGAGGGTTGGGGGGGACAAAAGGAGTATGTCCCCCCCAACCCTTCTGGACCCAGGAGACCAGGGAAAGGGGTTCGATTCCCCTCCCCCAAAAAACCTCTGTCTTTAAAGAGAAGAAACCAAGCGGTTTCTTCTCTTTAAAAACAGAGTTTTTTTAAGGAGGGGGGGAATGGATCCACTCTCCCTGGTCTCCTGGGTCCAGAAGGGCCACCCCCCCCCCCCACTTACTGATATTAAAGGGGAAACTCCAATCGGATTTCCCCTTTTAATATCAGGGGGTTGGGTTGGAATCGATCTCCTCTCTCGGGTCCTGTGGGTCCATGAGGGTTGGGGGGACAAAAGGAGTATGTCCCCCCCCAACCCTTCTGGACCCAGGAGACCAGGGAAAGGGGTTCAATTCCCCCCTCCTTAAAAAAAATCTGTTTTTAAAGAGAAGAAACCGCTTGGTTTTTGGGGGGAGGGGAATCGAACCCCTTTCCCTGGTCTCCTGGGTCCAGAAGGGTTGGGGGGACATACCCCTTTTGTCCCCACAAACCTCCCAACCCTAGGGGAGCCAGCGGAGAGGGGGATCGCAACCCCCCCTACTGATATTAAAGGGGAAACTCCAGTCAGGACCTTCAGGCACCGTGGTTGAGGGAAAGAAGGGCAGTTGCTGTTCGTGTGGCTGTGAGGCAGTGAATTTTTTTTTTAAAAAAAAAAAATCAGGCGCCGGCTTCCTCAGCGTTCCGCAAGCTCATGTCGCGCAGGACTCAGGGGCTTGTAGTTATGGGTTTGTGATTTGTGGTTGTGGTGCATTTGTTTTTCTGCGGCTTGATTTTGATTGGCCTCGGCACGTTTCTCAATGTTCTTTGTGGTTGCGCCTCTCAGCCTGATTGGCTATGGCGCAGTGCGGTGCAAAGAACATTGGGAAATGAAGTTGTTTCCCCTTTTCACATTTGTGGGGCTATTGCCCCACTGCCGGTTTTCTCAATCCTTCGTTGACCTGTGGACCCAGTTCGGCCATGTGCACTGATGGTGGGTGCGGGTCATTGGGGCAAGGCTTAGGAACCTATAGCAAGTTCCAACGGTTAACCCTTGGTTTTATAGGTTAAGATATTGGTGGTCTTTTCCATATCTTCAGTACTTAAAATTCTGCTACTAAGTTGTCCTTGTTTATATTCCATCCATGACTCTCAACTTTGAAAATCCTCTCCAGGGTATTGCTAGTATTTTGACAACTGTCCTATTGTTCATTCCCAGCTCTCGGATATAAGTGACAGATTCTGTTATTCTAGTCATTTCTCTGACAAGCCTTCCATTTTAGGTGCAGGCAGATAAATGGAGTCTTGACACAGGTGTTTGATGTGGTCTGTTATTTCTGTTATTAAGGTTGGGGGGTTTTTTTTACCTTTCTCTGGGCCTTCAGGGCAGCCCTGTGGGTTTAGTCCCAAAAATAATTATCTAATTGGGAATCCTAGTTGTAGCTAATTCCTTGGCTCATGCTGCAAAATTTACGTTCAAATACTGTATTGCCAATTTTCTGGCTCTGTATGTTTAAATCCTGATTCTTTTAGTCAGATTAGGTTTTGGGCTGATACATAGGCCAATGCCAATGTAATATCCACCAGTAGAGACCCCTTTGAGAGACTGCTTTTACTTTGTTCCATTTTTTTTTGCCTTTGAACTGTTTGTCAAAAAGCAGGAAATGGATCTGAAGCAACTGATCTGAAACCCATACATATTAAGGCTTCTGGCACCACACTAGAAATATATGTTTACTAGGATCAGAGATTCCCAGAATGCTAGTAGTGCAGCATCCAGAGCAAAGGCTGAGGAAAGGAACAAGAACATACTAAAGCTAAACTGAAGAAGAATTTACAGGATGGGTACATGATGCAAACAAGCATTTCTAGTTTGGTGCCATCTAGGGAAGTACAGGAGAAAAAATCGTCTGCTCCTGAGACTTTTCTCAAATCTTCCCATCTCAGTTTGATCAGACTCCACTATAAGAATTTATTAACCCCCTTCAATAGTTCACATCTCTAATGCAAAACTAAGATTACAAGGTGTGGTGTGTGGTGAGGGGCAGATTAGGCGTGTTTTTCGTCATTTGTGCAGATTATAAACATGATTTGCATTAAATTCCTGACTAGGTTAAAGGTAAAGTTTCCCTTGTTCGAAAGCCAGTCATATCTGACTCTAGGTTCAGTGCTCATCTCTGTTTCAAAGCCAAAGAGCCAGCACTGTCTGTTTCTGCAGACGTTTCTGTGGTCATGTGACAGGCGTGACTAGTCACTGGAGCGCACGGAACGCTGTTCCTGACTACTAAAAGCAAAAAATAGGTCATTTTACTAATGCTGGAACTTTCCTAAACAGTGCCCAAAAATGCTTATATTCAAAGTATATCCCATGTTGTGTCATTAATGTGGCTAATGAAACAAAATAGCCTTTTCCAATGCCACAAATTTTACTGAAGGTGAAAAGAACAACAACAACAACAACAGCAACCCCAACAACCTATAAAAGATACAAATTTTCTCCCAGAAAAACAACCTCCCTTCAAGGCAAATCTCACTATCTTTTGTTAAGAAGAGGAAAAGTCCACTTTTACTACAAACCCAATAAAGATGTGTCTAATCAAGATGTACACTCTAGTTGCATTGCTACTTCAGCAAGAATAAAGTTGTCCATTTATTTTGTCACTGCCCTAAAGATGATTCTGAAAAATCAGAACATCTCAAGACTCCTGGCATCACACAGTAAACTAGAAATTTAACACTCTTTAAGCCACTGTGGTAGAGTGTCTAGAGTGCCAAATGGAAACACCGGATTTAAATCCCCACTTGGCTATGGTGATCACTGACTGATAGTCATACTCTCTCAGTTTGGCCTACCTCACTGGGATACCATGAAATTCAAATGGAGAAGATGCCAGCTTGAGTTCATTATGGAAAAAGTAGGGTATAAATGAAGCAGATAAATGTTAAGTCTAGCATGAGCTCGAACCTAAAATATAAGAGATTATACCTCTTTGTTTTGTATCATGTATCATAGTCTGTCAGGAAGCAGAATAAGAAGCAATGCTGTCACTGCATCTGCTTTAAACAAAGAATGTTATTGTCTAAAATGGAATGTATGCATCAATATTCATGAGATAATTTAAAATCTGCATCAAACAATTCAGTACTCAATTACGTAGAGTAAATAATAGTACCATTTGGAATTGATTGTTTTTATAGATGATTTGAGAATTTTCAATAAGAATATTATCAAGGCTTTTAGCTTTAGAACCTTACAGTTCTTGCCACAATCTAAATGAAGGGATGGAAAAAGTGTTTCCTTTGAATGAGAATATTATTCTGTGATTGTAGGTAACATCAAAGAATAATAACAGTCCATTCCTATACATCCCCACTCTAAAGCCCCGCCCCCACCCATTTCCTTCCTGTTGGGAAATGTAGAATTACATCCTGGCTGAGCAAGTCTACCTGGGCACCACGGGTGTGAAGATGTCAGAAAATTTGAACCCTCCACTTTCTGTTTTGCATTAGTCAACATACAAGTTAAATGGAAACATTTCCTGTCTTTCTCATTTGAAACTTTGTTGACAGTAGGACTGTATATTCAGTCAAATGTCATTGCACCAACAAAATCTGGGCTGTCTGTGCACTTTCATGGCAACTGTGGGGCAATGCAAAGAGCCTGATGCACTTGGGTGGTGTTCTCCTCTCAGTCTTCCATTCTACTTGCGGGGAAGGAACAGGATGAAAAAATCTCTCAGTTTCTCCTACCAGAAAGCTTGATATTGCTTTCTAAATCTATGAGCAGAACATATTTATATTTAATTCAAATTGGTATAAGACACAGTATTAAGTCTAGGTATCTCATGAGAATATCAGTCACATATTATACAGTACTGTATTCTACTACTTTGAATAATTTTAAATGCATGAGAAATAGATTAAACTTTTTAATCAGTGAGATTACTTGGAGAAAGTGAAATGCTCAGTCAAAAATGCTTACATCTGTCTCTGCTGAGACCTTTATGAGTAATTTAAAAGAATTGTAAAAAATAAACATATTTAAAGGGGAAATGAAGTCTAGCAGACAGGCTGGGAGCATAAAATAATCACTAATCACAAATTTATTTATCTCTGGACAGTTGCAGCAGAGCCAACTGCAGATCCCAAAACCTGCCAGTTCACTGTCAGAGGCCCAAGTCAAAAGGGAAGGAGATGATTTCGTTCTTCGAATGGGAAAGAAAATATATAGACACTCTAAGCTGTCAGGAGGACAGGGGAACATCTGGTATCTCTGCTTTAAATCTAGATGATAGAAAACAACCCCAATACATCCCTGGAATGCTCCATTTGAAGCCTACCACTGTTGGGAATACTGCTGGTAGCATTCCAAAGTCCAAAGGATTTACTCTTTTGAACTTTAAATCTCAAAATCCAACCTCTGCCCCCAACCAGCACATTAAGGATTCATGCTGGCCGCAAGGACTCTTGGATTTGTACTTCATATTTCTGTAAACCCCCAAGGAATGTTTAATACTGGAGACCTCTATGAATGGTCGAAACAAGATGAAGAGTGGCACAAGGGTACTGTCAGTAGTGTTTTATAGGAAAGTTCCCCTTCCTGGGGGATGGTGGGCAGGCTGCTCCTTTGCTGATGGAGCAGTGCTCCTACCTCATGCTAACTCTCTTCATGCCTCCTTTGGCTGTAGGATAGGCAGACAATGTTAACATGTTTGAGGTCAACTGTGGGCCAAATCCCAAATCTGGAAGTGGATATAAATCTACTCTTGTGCTAAAAACCACATTTTTAGGCTAAAAAATAGACAGAGTCACTCATGTTTAGTGTATTGCAAAGAATAAACACATTTCCTGGAGGATTCTGGGAGCTCATCTCTTTTTGGAGGGGGCTTTGGTGGGGCTTGAGGGAGCACAAATTGTGCAGATGCCACATCCAGCCTATAGATCACATGTTCCCCTTTCCTGAACTAAAGCAACCATTGTCTATGAAGCTGTAATCCTAGGCACAGTTAGCGGAAGAGAAGTCCTCTGCATTTATTTATCAGGAATCTGTTAATAATTTGAGAGTAAGTCAAGTTTATTCATTCATTTATAGACCTAAGCATCTTGTCCCTCATAATAGAAGGCACCATTTTTAAAAGCAACAACAACAACAACAACAATAATTTCGTGTCAGAGATTATTCTGGCTAGAAAGGATTATGGCGGGAGAAACTGCTCAGAGTTCATGTCCCCAAGTGCTGCCCTCGGGGGTCAAAACCCGACCTTCCAGTCTCCAAGCTCAGCATCTTAACCACTAAACCACCAGATTAGCACTAATAATAAAACAGTACTAAGGAGAAAAAATCTCTAAGTACAGTGGAACCTCATACAACGATTTTAATCCGTTCCACAGGACTCATTGTACAAAAAAATATGCTATACGAGCCATGCATTGTATAGCAACTTTCCCTATGGGATGCATCGTACAATGATTTTTTTGTGAAGTGTTTTTTCCCACTGAAAAATTGTTGTACAATTTTTTCCATAGGGAAAATCGTTATGCGGGACACAATTTTTTCTTCAAAACCTAATTGTTATGCGATTTCATTGCTATATGTGGTGATTGTTCTATGACGTTCCACTGTATTTAAAAATTATTAGGCTAAAATACAGTAGACTGCTGCTATCTTCTGCTAACTTAGTATTTTGCCAAAGCAGTAACAAAAAACAGATCAATTAATGAATATGATGTCTCAGCCACAAATTACATTTTTTTTGTAGAAAGAGGCTAATGATTTTGAGATTCCTGGTTTAATCCCTGTTGAATCCATCCCATTAAAAGATGATGAGCGAATTGATACTAGATTAGGACTGAAGTGATGGATGAAGTAAAGCAATGAAGCATTCTTAGCTAAACTAATGGATGCATCCAGTCCTTTCAGTTCATGATGCAGGTTCACATAATTTAGATCTTTGTTCTTGAGTATCACATTTCATCTAGATGTATTTTTGGCTTACAGAAAGCTGCATATAAAGGGTGGGAATCCCCATGAATTAGTAAGGAATATTAGTAGTCCTAAACTCTCTCTCTCAATATCACACGCACACATATGAACGCACGCACACACAGATACATATTTGATGGATGCCATAAATACTTTGATTGAACTCCATGGGTGAGATCCAAATGTTGGATCGGGGCCGCGAAGTCGCTGATTGGTCCCGGAGGAGACTGGTCAAGCAATGAAACACGAGGCAAGATGGAGCGAAGACCAGTGATTTAATGAGGCAAATCATCAGTATTTATCATGTACAGGCTGCATGCAAAAGAACTGCGATCTGGCAGAATCCATATGCCATGTTTACATGAGTTAATTGGGAAACTCTTCAGGGGAGTTAATTAACTAACTTAATCAATGACAGGGGAACTCCATTGTTCCAAGCTATCTGGGGTAAACATGTGGCTGGTATTGGTTTTAGGACTTGGGGTAATCCGCAGATGCGAGATTACCTATTACATGACAAGCGAGTTAGCCATTAGCTTCCTGTTGTCTGAGCTGCTTGTCAGGTCAGCTGTAGGTGAATTAAACCCTACCTAATATTCTGCTCCCCCAATTTCTGTCCCTTCAGGAACCCCTGGTAACGAGGTAATCACCCATCACCGGGGTTCTGCCAGGGCCAGTATACCAATTGTGTGCGCGGATACCACACTCCCCCTTTATTTGTTTAATTGGACCTGACAGACGGCTCGATGTAGGAGCAGCATCAGCTGACGTGGAGTGAGGACATTCCGGGATTCTCTCCATGGGGGACATCTTGACATCAGCGAGGGAATACATTGCATTAAACAACACACAGTCGTTCCCAGTATTATCACCCCCACAATCACCTTGAGTGACGTTTGTAGCCAACCCCATGGGAACCAGGACCATAACGAATTCCACCACGCCCACGTAGCATCTTCCTTGATGTTTATAACCAAGGTATGGAGGTCTGTGAGTTGACTCTGTACCTTGTGCGAGTTGTCAGTGAGGTTAAAACAACACATGCCATGGACAGACTCGCAACCCAAATGATGTAACAGTAAGAGGTAATCGATGGCTGCTTGATTATCCAATATGGCATGGTGAAGCTCTGTCTGCTCTTCATTAAGCAGCGCTATCGCCGAGGAAGTGTGGTTAATGGCTTTTGCCAAAGCGCAAACCAATTGACCAATTCTCTGAACGTTGCTTACGGCTAAGCCTGGCACGCCAAACAAGCTGACTGCTAATGGAACATGCTCAGCTTTACTCAGAATTCTGATGTGGCTATCACATGAGCTATCTAACTGGGTGGCATGAGTGTGCCGTATGTGTGAAGGTACATTTACACTTGGTGCAACCATGTCTCTAGTGGGAAGCAACAATGTCAAATGACTGATACAGCAAAGGGAATCAGATACATTTGCAGGAATGTAGTTCCAAGTATAGTGGTTACATGTAAAAAAACCATCCTGAAGGCAAGGTAACATGAGCATACATTGAGCTAATAGTCTCTGGGTTATTGCAAGTCCAATTGCTGCTGCCGGGGTCGAGGCAATGGCGCTGTGGCCCTTCGACCGCGGAACAGCCGGTCATACGAGCACAAGTAGAGTTCGGGCTGACTGCCACTCGAGGAGTTTAGAGAGTGGCTGCATCAGCCGGCAGGACTTTGGTGACTTGGGTTCCCCAATGCGCGTACGTTGAAAAGCCAATCTTGTAAAACAGACCAAATATCCACTTCACCAACCAGTCACCATTCCTGATGCGTGCATCTGGGGAGTGACACACCGGGATGAGACAAGTGCTCAGAATAGAGGCAGAAGCGGTAGCCTGCCTCAGGCAAAAATCGGACTAATTGACAAGGTTCGCCAATCTTTCCCAAACGTTGTACTACAGCCGGGCAGAGAGATCTCCGCCTGGCATCAGGTTGTTGGCTTCCAATGAAGCTGCTTGAACACTTCCCCCCGCAAGCAGGGAAAGGATCAAGATGATGGTGGTCATCATGGAATTAGCTGTAATCAGGGAAAAGGCTGCAATCAAGATGTTCTCCGGTATCGGCTCCTTGTCCTCCCACCGAACGGTGTCCTCCGCCTCCTGGCACAGGGACTTGGCCATCCCCCAGGTGATCTTCAGTGCTGTCATCTGCTGTCGCCACCTCCTCCGCTTGGCTCTCCCCGTCAGGGTTAGTTCCTCCATCTCCGGGATTGGGTCCGGAACTGCCTGGGTCCACGTCATTGGACTCAAAGTGCGGCTTGACACACCGGGCTGGAATCCAGATGAGGGCCTGTAGGAGACATAATTGCAGCATACCCTCTTCCCCATGTTATGAGTGGCACCGGGCCCTTCCAGGAAGGATCCGGTGGTACTCGGTAACGCACCATCGGCCGCGGGAGAGCCTCCGTGCGACAGAAGTGCTTCTCCTGCGGAGTGCAATCCGAAAAAACATTAAGGTGATTGTATGTAAACAATACCTTGTTCAGACAATGCTGTGCCTGACCCTGATTTTTGTTTGTTTGTCAATGTAGGACTAAGCGTCCGATTGACCCGATCCACAATCGCATGCCCTTGCAGATTGTATGGAATGCCAAAGGTGTGCTTAATGTCCCAGGTGGCCATGAAGGTGGCCAGCTGCCTGGAGCTATAAGCTGGAGCATTGTCGGTCTTCACGTGCCATGGTTTGCCCATGGCCGCGAAGCAGGAAAGGAGATGCTGCTCCACATGGGAAGCCATTTCTCCCTTTTGCGCTGTAGCCCAAACAAACTGTGAAAAGGTGACAATGCAAACGTGCATGTACTGCCATCTGCCAAACTGCGGAACATGTGTGACATCCATCTGCCACACCTGGTTGGCCTCTGTCCCTCGTGGGTTGACCCCCCACAAGGGCCCCCCTACCGCCCCTGCACAATGTGGACAGGAACGGACATTGCCTTGGGCTTGGGAAAGTGGCAGGTTGAACTGCCTTGTGAGTGCTTTGGCATTCTGATGAAAGAATGCATGACTTTGAATTGGAGTTGTGAAGACTCCCAAAACTGACTGTTGCTGAATGTCCTTTGCGGCCGCATCTGCTCTGCTATTGCCCACGGAAATTGGACCAGGCAAGTCCTGGTGGCTTCTGATGTGGGCAATATAGAGCACTTTGGTGCAGTTCCGCAGGAGAAATTGAGTTGTGAGAAACAGACTCAACAAGTTTTTGTCTATCGCGGGAGTGATGTATGCTCCCAGTAGACTGTGAAGCAAATTCCTAACATACTGGCTGTCAGTGATTATGTTTAAGCGTTCTTTGGCAAAGGTGCACAAAGCGAGGTTCACCGCTGCCAACTCTGCCCGCTGCGCGGACTTCCGTCGAAGAGTTAGATGCGTGTGCCAAGCTTGGTCCTCTTGCCAAGTAAGAACACCATATGTGTGACCCCCATCAGTGAAACCTGTCCAAGACCCCTGAAGTGGAACCAGTGACATTAATTCACACAAACTGACTGTCTGTGTTTGAAGCGAGACGAGTCTGGGGTCTTTTGGCAAATGGTATGCCAAGCATCCAGTGAATCCTTCCAATGCAATCGGAAGCAAGTCACTGAGCTGCATCAGTTGCTGAATTTGCTCTTTTGTGAATGGGACCACGATTTTTGCTAAATCGTGCCTTGAGATGTCCCTAGCTCTCAGCCTTCCTCGGTAAATCACCGCGGAGACCAGTTCCTGCGGAGGAACGATGTTTCGGGAAGAGGTGTGTGGTAAATACACCCATTCCACGATACTCACCCCCCACTCGGAGTCCACCCCTAGGGCTCCGGTAAATATGGATCTGGTCCGAACGATGTACAGGTTTAGGATTGGAGCATATGGCCCCTGACTAATCCTGTCCACCCATCTCTGGCTGAGAACTTGGTTGACTTTTTCGAGAGTAAAGCAAGCCTCTCGCGGAATGTGTATCCGATCTGCTGGCTGCTTACCTAGCATTAGCAGTGAGAAGAGTGGCTTCAAGAGTTCTGTATCTAGCCTAAAATACGGTCTAGCCCAATTGATATTCCCCAGAACCTGTTGCAATTCTACGAGAGTGACTGAATCTTTGAGGTTAATTTGTGGCAAGACTGGTGCCGTGAAAGAACGGAGAAGCCAGTGGCCCAAGTATGAAAAGGGCTTGGTTCTCTGAACTTTCTCTGGGGCAATGAGTAACCCCTTCTCCCCCAGAGTGGTCTGGAGGTCTTTAAACATTTCGCTGCCGAGTTGCGGCGATGCGATCAAAATATCATGCATAAAATGACATACCAAGACTGTGGGGTGAAGGTTTCAAAACTTTTCCAGTGAGTCGTGAACATAAATTTGGCACAGAGTGGGCGAGTTAAGCATCCCCTGTGGCAAATATTTCCACACGAAATGTTGCGTAGGCTTTCTGTGGTTCACGACTGGCACCGTAAAAGCGAACCTTTCCCGATCCCTTACATCTAAAGGAATGGTGTAAAAACAGTCTTTCAGGTCTACGGCCAGGATCTCCCAACCCTCGGAGATCATGTTTGGATTTGGGATGCCGCATTGAAGTGGACCCATTGGCTGAATACACTTATTGATCTCTCTTAGATCGTGAAGGAGTTGCCACTTCCCTGACTTCTTTTTAATGACGAATATGGGCGAATTCCAGGGACTGATGGACTGTTCTATGTGTCCTGCGTCTAATTGTTCTTTAACCAGCTGTTTTAGGGTGACTAATTTTTCTCCTACGACCGGCCATTGCTCTACCCAGACTGGCGTGTTGGTAAGCCATTTGAGCGGTAAAGCCATTACCCGAAGGTAAGAGTGGCACAATACTGTTGCAAGATGTCCCGCCTCCAGAGATTGATGTGCACGTTTAAGATATGCGGCCAAATGACCGCATGCCGTCAGCTCTGGGAATCATTACTTCCACCCAATCTCGGCCTCTAAATGCTTCCTGAATGCAACCTACCCCCACACTTCGGAGACGAGCTCGAGAGCCCATTCTTGTGGCCACTGACTCTGGCTGATCACGCTGATATCAGCTCCCGTATCTAACATTCCCATCAAAAGGTTTTTTTGTTCAAAAATACCTTTATGACTGGTCGCCGCTTCCACTCTATGTTGGTTTCCACTGTCGCTAAGACCTGGTATCCTTGTACTGTCCCTTCTGTGCTCGAGCGGTCTACCGACCCAGACTCTGAGCTGTCTCTGAGCCTTTCCTGGCTACCTGCTTGCGGGTGACAAGGAACCATGATCAGTTGCACTAATGTGTCTCCTTTGTGAATGGTTTGTGGTAAGTGTGTCCAAAGTTGAACCTGGAGTACAAACGAAAGATTGGAGTCAATGACTCCTGGGATCACAAGGATTCCTTGCGTTCCTGCGATACTGCGGGGCAAAATTAAACCTATATAGCCCTTAGGCAGGGATCCCATGTATTGGGAATTGACCAGATAGACTGTGCCTGGCAAGTCACATGTGACTTTTGACTGGCAAGTTAAATCTAGTCCCGCACTGCCCTTAGGTCTGGCCTGTGCCTCCAGAATGCAGGGTGGAATGTTTTGTGAATCTAATCCAGCTCTGACTCTTCCAGAGCGACTGTGGTCTCTGTTTGAACCGGGGCCAGAGACAAGCCCACGCTCTGGTTTCCTGAAGTCGGACAGTTCCTGGCCCAGTGAAAGCCCTTGTTACATCATGGGCATGGGGTGGTCGGAGCCTTGGGACGACCTGGGTTTTGGCCATTACCCTTCTTGGATCGGCATTCTCTAGCGAAATGACCGATCTTGCCACAAGTGTGGCATGCTCCCTTAGTTTTGCCTTTGGGTCTCCTACCACCCTGCACCGCCGCTGCTAACAGACCCATTTTATAGGAATCTGTACCAATGTTGGCACAATCCCTGATCATGTCAGTAAGCGTCAAATCAGGATGATTGCCCAGTGACTGCAAGATTTTACGGCAGTCAAGGTTGGCATTGTCTTTAGCCAGCTTCATCATAAGCTCCTGCTGGGCTTGTTAGTTGTCTATCTGCCTACTGATCGCTTCCTCCATTGCCAGCTGCCGGGACCTTGAGATAAGCCCTAAAGGCTGTCTCAGCCACCAGTTGGAGCGTGGCGATTCGCAAGGAGGTCTGCGCATCGATGGTTTCGAACTGACCTGACCTATATAGCTGGTCAGGAATTACCACTCCTCACATCCTGGCAGCCCTTGTCTGTGCTTCGAGTCGATACTCACTGTCCCAGAGCAAAAACTGGCTTGGATTGAGCATCATTCTTATGACGACCTTCCAGTCATTGTCTCACAAATCTGCTGTAGTGTACCTCTAGTAAAATGACTCTGAAGCCCCGTTTCTGTAATTGCTTTCTGTATTGCCATGAGCAGTTTGTACGGAACCGCCGAGTGGATCGTTTGCTGTTGACCCGTGAGGGCGTCCATCTCTATGCGGACTGGGCACAACTGCCTAAGTTCAGCTAGTTCTTCCACTGATAACTCCCCTTTGATGGTTTCCTCTTCTACCATGCGCTGAATGGAACTTTTAACTGCCTGGGAACTTTTAACTGTCTGGGAACAGCCAGCGTTTCCCAAACCTTGAATTCCTTCAGTGGCGTCTGCAGCTGCCGCTGAAGGAAAGCTCCCTAAGCTTCCCTGTTTTAGCTGAATTGTCAGATAGAGACCCATCGGGGCTGATGGCTCTGACTGCGCTGGGGGGTTCTCAGTCTCTATCTTGACTGGGTCTACCTCTGCGATGAGCTTTCTACACTTACTCCACGTGCTGATCACCTTAGCTGGGGCTCTTGGTTCTTGCTTAATGCAGGTCCCTATCCTATCCCAAAGTTGGAGGCTTAACATGCCTGTTTCTGGATAAAACAGACAGTGCTCCCCCAAGTACACCAAAAAATCTGCTAACTGAGCACTCTGAATGCGAGTACAATTTACTCTGGCCAGAGCCTTGAGCTCCATTAAGTGACCTCTCTGGTTAGCGGTCAGACTTGACCTTTGCGAACAAGTCCCCATATTACCTGCCGGTCCGTTGAAGCTGCCTCCGCCGGATGAGTTGACGCGTCTAGGTGTAGTTAACTGGATTCGGTGCAACGAACCTCTGGGAAGGAATCGGACCATGGACTGCCATCACAGGCCCTTGGTGGCCTCTGCGATGGTGTCAGGGTTCACAGCTGACCCTGAGCGGAACGTGTTTCCGATGTGCAAGATGCCTCAGAGCTTTGAAGTGTGCTCTGCCTCTGGAATGCCTCGCCTCTTAGCGTAGCTGAATTCAGATCGGAAGCCTTTCCGACCTGAACTGCTCCGCAACCTCCGGGAAGACTTGGACACAGTTCTGGCGTAGAACCGGACCAAGGATGTCACTTACTCATGAGTAGGATCACGTCGGGGTCACCATATGTTGGATCGGGGCCCAATACGGGCTGGAAGGTCCTGGAGGAGACTGGTCAAGTAAAGACACACGAGGCAAGATGGAGTGAAGACCAGCCATTTATTGATCAGAAGGCTCTAATCTTTATACCCTGCCTAGCTTGACCATGTGCATAGGTTGTGTGTGGCTGTTACTGGAAAACTGCAGGTCTGCACTTTAAGATTACACAAGTTACTCATCAGGGGTGACTTCACCGAGGGGAAGTTCCTTATCTATCTAATTTACTACCGGGGGACATGCATTGTCTACTGCTATTGGGAGTAAACATGTGCCTAAGTTGGCTCTTGGACTCAGAGTCTCTGCGGATGCAAGATTACCCATTACATGCTTATCGAGTTCATCACCCGGTGATCTTTTGCCCTTTACTGTCCGAACTGCCTGCCAGGTCAGCGATCGGTGAATTAACTATGACTATTAATCCGCTCCCCAATGTCTGTCCCTTTGGAACCAGGCTCCAAGGAGGGTTCCCCCAAGCCGTGGTTCTGTCATGGCCAAGCAGAGATTCAAAGCCAGGCTCCTGAGTTCTAGTCTGTGACTCTATCCACTATAGCACACTAAGTATTCAAATCACACATTGAGACAAATTGTTTCCTTTCTTCCATTATCTCATCAGTTATGCAAATCATTCAGTGCTAGGTACCTGAGAGACTAAATTTGCAAACAGAACCATGCTATCTCCCAGCTGACCAATTACAATAAAAATAAACTACTTTGTTAAATGAAGAGTAGGGTAAAGCCGTATTAAGATAAATGGTATTTTCCTCTTAAGGGAAAAACAGATGCAAAGGGCCTCATCTAGAGGGTTAGCAGCTCAACAGTAGAGCAAGACCACTTTCAGTAACAGTTACAAAATGGCTGGTTTATGAGAGAAAAGTAGTAGATTTGTAATGCGTTTCGAGACCAGCACATATGTTTCAATAGCTGCAGCTCTAGAACATGCACAGTGATGTAAAAGACAATGTCCTTCTGAGCAGCTGCAAATGGCATATGTTATAACAATGAAAATTAACTCTACAATTTAGGATTAGCAGGTTGGCAGCACTCAATTCCCTGACATTTCAGGTATGAGGACTGAGACCCAGAGACTGAATCCCTAAACCAACCACAAGTAAGACCTTAAGTATCCCCCTTTTTTTGAGAAAAGGGAACTGACACTATCACTACAGCTATTTTGAGATTGCCTAGATATGGTAGCAGAAGCAGAATAAGGACCAAGAAAAGCTGCAGAATGTCAGTCCCAAATCTTGGCACAAATTGGGCAAAAGGCCCTCACTGACAAATGGTAACTGAGAAAGCTATATATGGCAAATTTTGCATTTTGGGGATATTTCTGGAACGTGGTGTTTGTGACATTTTATTAAAGAGTGCCCTTCACTCCCATATTTCCTACAGAAGAATCTTGGAGTGATGGATCCTTATGCTAAGAATATTTAATTGAGGAAGCCGTTGTGGCTGAAGAAGTAAAGTGTACTCCACAAAAGCCCACACCTCTTTTGTGCATGGTTTTTGGTATTCCAGCAAAGCATATGAAACCTGTGGCTACAAATGCTCCTCTTTGAAATTCTGAGCTTGGGCAATCCCATTATTATACCTATAACTCACTCCTGATAAAATTCAGCATTCCCTAGCAACATTGTAAGGTGTATTGGGACGGGGTTGCAAGAGTGGAGGGTGTGGCTTCTAGTGGGGGCAACATGATTGCATGAAGAATTGCTGTGGTCTGAATTATGTATGTCCATCTGCAAGAGCTCTCGTTTTACTCTGTTTTGTCTTATTCTGTTTCGTTTTACATTTGGCACAGGAAATCCTGACTCCTTATAAATCTATAATTCTGCACAACAGAGCCAATCTTGTGTCCATACTTGTGTTTGAGACAATGAAAGCGTGGCGCCAAAATGGCCACCGCGCTCTTTGCAGGCCCCCCCACCGGGACTCAGACATCCGGGTGAGTTAGGGGGCGTGGCCACCCCTCTATAAAAGGGGTGGCCACGAGGCAGCCAAGCTGCCATTTGAAAATAGCGACGGAGAGGAGAAGTTTTCTCTGTCGCTGTTCCTTCGACTCTTCGGCTCTTTAGCCCTTGGTCTTTCCCGGTGTGAAGGAAGGATTCGCACAGAGCCTTTGGTTGCTGACTGCTCTGTGTTTTTTGGTGTCAGGTTGATCCCTGGAAAGGGATCCTGCTCTTTCTAACAGATATGCCTCCCAAACGGAAAGCCCCGGCCACAAAACCGCGGCCAAAGGGGAGGACTTTTGCGGGGCCTGTGCAGGGCGGGGGGCAGCCCTCAGGTCGGAGGACCAGGGCTGCGCCCCCACGGCAGGGCACTAACCCAGCTTTACCCACCGATACCGGTGGGGCGATGCAGGCTGGTGCTTGGCCCTCGGCTGGCCTGCCTCCGGCCAGCCCTTCAGGGGCTTCAGCCCTCGGCCCGCAGTTGCCGGCCATGGGTCAGGACAGCGGGGGAGGGCCTGGTGCGGGTGCACAGCACGTTTCCCCTCTGGCCCCTCATGGGCCGGAGTTTTGGGCATGGCCCTATTCGGGCCCGGGCTCTCACTTTGGGGTTCCTGGTCAAATTCCTAGTGGGCCGTCCGGCCCACCCGGCCCACTTAATACTGGGGGATCTGTGGCAGTGGATGCATTGCTAACGCGTTTAGCTGTGCTTGAGGCATCCTTGGGGATTGCACACAACCCCATGGGAGGTGGCCCTTCTCTCTCTGCTGGGGGCCCTTCGTGTCCACCGGCTACCTCGACGGCTGCCACACTACAACAGGCGGCCAGCCGGGTTGAGCTGCTTGAGACGCTCCAGCCTGCGCCTGCCGGTGTCTCGCAGCTCCCTGTTCATCCAGAGCTACAGCCGGGGAGTGGTCAGGTGTGGCCCCAGAGCTCGATTCCGGTCGCGAGCTCCGACGCCCACCGTGGGCCAGAACCCCCAGTGGGGGCGGCTCACGGGGGTGCACCTAGTGAGTATCAGGTTCAAGTTAATGCACCCACATGACAGTCCACTTCCAGTGGTGGGGTTCAGTGGCCATGGCCTCGTCAAGTCGAGGCGAGTGGGCATCAGTTGCCAGCCTATCCTAGTGCCCCTTGGTTCCATACTGGCACAACATTGGGGGTGGGGGTTTCCGCCCCGGGGCAGTGCCGGGCATAGCAGGGGCTGTCCAGGTTCCGCTGTGTATGCCCCGTGTACCTAATGTGCCGGTGATGGCCTTGCCGACGGTTGGTTATTCATTGCCCCTTGGTGATCATTTGTCCCAGGTCACGAGGGAAAAGATTTGGCGGGGGGAGTACGTGGATATATTCTCCCTATTGAACCGTGAGCCCACTAAGGAGGAGAGAGAGGGACAGGACGACAGAGACAAAGAACTGTCCCGCCGTCGTAAGCCACCATGCACCTGGGCCAACTGGTTGCCCGCATATCTTATTTATATGGCGGTGTACCTTAGGGCCCGGCCTGACCTGGCCATTCCTATGGTCCAATATTTGGACAATATTTACAGGGCGATGGTGGATTTTCCTAGCCCATCGTGGTTGGCTTACGATGAGGAATTTAGAATGAGGGTGCCCTTGCACCCAGAGATGAGTTGGGACGAGCCCTGTCAGAAATTGTGGCTTTTGTACATGACCCCCACGCGTCTGGCGCCTGGGGATAGGTACCATTGTGGCCATGCCGTGCAGCGAGCTGCTCCAACACAGGCTACCCACCAGCCGGCGGGGCAGGGGGTTCCAGCCTGCTTGCTGTGTTGGAGCTTCTTGGCTAATGGCGTGTGCAATAAGCGGCAGTGCCGATACAAACACGAGTGTCCCTCTTGCGCTGGCCCCCACGCCGCTGCCGCGTGCCCGCGGGCCAGTGGGTCACGGGGCAGAGGTAGAGGTGGACAGGGAGCGGGCAGAGCTTCTGCTGATGGAGCTAGCCAGACAAAAGGCCCCCTCCCCAGTTAATGTGTATATGTTGGAGCGATGGCTCTCAACTTATCCAAGGAGAGAGGACGCGAGGTACCTCCTGGAGGGTTTTCAGTGGGGCTTCCGTATCCCATTCAAAGGAGTGGGGGGACCCCAAGATGCACCCAATTTACTGTCCCTGAAGGGTAGAGAGGAGGTGGCCGCCCTGAGTATTGCCAAAGAGGTAGAGGCCAAGAGGGTAGCAGGCCCCTTTTCTGTACCACCCTTTTCCAACCTGAAGGTCTCCCCTCTGGGGTTGGTACCCAAAAAGGCCCCAGGGAAATTTCATTTAATCCACCATTTATCGTACCCGGCGGGTTATTCTGTCAATGATGCTATTCCTGATGACCTTTGTTCGGTGAGGTATACGTCGTTTGACCAAGCCCTGCGAATGGTGCGCTCTTGTGGTCCTGGTGCCCGCCTGGCAAAATGTGACATTAAATCGGCATTCCGATTGTTGCCAGTGCACCCGGGGGACTTTGAGCTATTGGGTTTTAGATTCCAAGGGAAGTTTTACGTAGATAAGGCCATGCCTTTTGGCTGCTCTATATCCTGTTCAGCATTTGAACGTTTTAGCACTTCCCTTCAGTGGGCCTTTGTTCGCAGGTCCGGGTCTCAGTCTGTAGCCCATTACCTCGATGACTTTTTGTTCGGGGGTGAACGGGGCTTGGACACGTGCACGCATCTCCTCACCACATTTCAGACGCTAATGCAGGAACTGGGTGTCCCTTTAGTGCCCGAAAAGACCGAGGGCCCATCAACTACGCTCACATTTCTGGGTATTGAAATTGACACGGTCACACAGGCATCCAGGTTACCCATCGATAAGGTCACCCGGATCTCCGCGATGGTTTTGGCCTTGCTGGCCAAATGTAAAGTGTCACTTTGTGAGCTTCAGGTTCTACATGGCCATCTTAACTTTGCCTGCAGGGTGGTCACGCCTGGCAGAGCATTTGCTCGGCGCCTATGTGACGCCATGTCTGGCCTGTCAAGGTGCCATCATAGGGTCCGACTGATCAGGGGCATGAGGGCTGACCTTTTGGTTTGGCTCACATTCCTGCGGAACTTCAACGGGGTCTCCTTTTGGAGATCCGACCTTTTAGTTTCCCCTAGGTTTCAAGTACAGTCGGATGCCTCCGGCTCCCTGGGATATGGGATTTACTTTGAGGGGAGGTGGGCTTATGGCCAATGGCCTCCAGCATGGCGGGGCACGGATCACCTCCGCGATCTTACATTCCTTGAGTTCTTTCCAATCCTGGGAGCTTTGATGCTATGGGGCGAGGAGTGGGCCGACTCAGTGGTCCACTTTTGGTGTGACAATGCTGCGGTAGTGCACATTGTTAATGCTCAGACGTCTAAATCACCCAGGGTGATGGTGTTAGTTCGCCAGTTTGAGTTACGCAGCCTACGCATGAATGTGCTTTTTAGGGCCAGACATGTACCAGGTATTAATAATGATATTGCCGATGCTTTATCCCGCCTGCAGATCCCCCGGTTCCGCGCCTTGGCTCTGGACACAGAGGAATTTCCCTCGCCACTCCCGGCCGAGTTTTGGACATTTGGCAAGGAGAGGTGAACCGGGCGATCGGCATGTCTTTGGCGCCCCGCACGCATAAGGCGTATCATCATGCTTTCGTTCAATTTATAAATTTTTGCATGCAACTTCAGTTGCCCGAAGTGTGGCCCATTCCAGTGGAACAAGTTTTACAATTTATGGTTTATCTACACAGTCAGGGCCTCGCTCCCCGCACTATAGCATCCAGGCTGTCAGCACTGGCATTTATGGCCAAGGTGAGGGGTTTTGCTGACAGCATGAACAATTTCCGCATACGACATGTTTTGGAGGGGTGGACACGGGAATGTGGCCGCCGCCCGGACACTCGCCACCCAATTTCCCCAGGGGTGCTTACCCACCTTGCACGAGGCTGGCATAACCTGTGTTTTGATAGGTATGAGGCGGCTCTTTTTTCATGCGGCTACCACGGTGGCCTTCTTTGGAGTGCTCCGCATCAGTGAGTTGGTACTACTGTCTAAGGCGGATGCGACTCGTAGGGCACTGGAACTCGACGATGTCTATGTTTCTAATGAGTGGGCTCAGTTGAGGATACGGTCCTCAAAAGTTGATCAGCATGGCATAGGCAGTGGAGTTAGACTGCTACGATGTTCCATCGCAGACATCTGTCCGGTTGGTGCCCTACAGGAGTTCTTGGCAGTGCGTGGCACACACCCTGGCCCATTTTTCTGCCACCAAGATGGGTCTCCCCTTACTAAATTTCAATTTTGGAAGGTGACCGGTATGGCACTATCCAGTGTTGGCCTCCCAGGGGCTCGTTACGGCACCCATTCGTTTAGGATAGGTGCTGCTTCAACTGCGGCTGCATTTGGGTACTCTGAGGCTGATATACGCCGTATGGGAAGATGGGGATCTATGCGTTTTGCATTATATGTTCGCCCTCTTCAGGTATGAGTACCAGTTAAGTCACTGTTCTCTTTTTTCTCTTACAGACCCTGTGTGTCCCCGCACACCGGTGGCAGTATGGCTGGTGGGCCACAGTTACGTGCACTAGGCAGCGCAGTATGCTGCGGTGACAGAGTGGGGACCCCAGCTTGGACTGCGTGCATCCACATGCATACGTTGGTATGGTAAGCGTGGAATGAGATGGCGGGAACTGTTGCCATTCCTTTTTTCCATCAGGGATGCTGAACCGCCTGATGTCCTTTAACTGCACCTCGGGGGCAATGACCTTGCCCAGGTCACTGGCCTTTCTTTAAAATTCACGATTTGCAGTGACCTAGCTTATTTGCATTATGTGTGGCCGTCCACATGGCTGCTATGGTCGGACATCATACCGCGTCACGCTTACAGGGGAGGTATTGACCTCCGTGCACTTGACCGCGCTCGCCGCTCGGTGACCAGGGCAGTTGCCCAGTTCTTGGCAGACAAGGGTTTGGGGATGGTCATCCGACACCCCACCATTAGTTTACAAAATTATGATCTTTATGCAGGGGATGGGGTCCACCTGTCGGCTAGAGGTATGAACCTCTTTTTGGAAGATTTGCAAGCAGGCCTGTTGACCGAGCTGACAGTCTGGGGGGGGGGGGGGCGGTGAGTCTTCATTGAAGCCTCCCCGTGTGGCGGGTAGCACTGGTAAGGTAAAGATTTATGACCCATAGGTATCCGGCAGGTTCGCAATTGACTGGCCAACACTTAGACAGGTACAGGTGTAATAACGTTGACCGGTCAACGACGAACCAGGCAAGGTGTGATGGCAGGAGCTTTTCAGCATGCATCACCCCGTGATTTGACTGATACACGTCAGAGGGTGGGGTCAGTAGATAGTTTATTGACTATGGTCAACAATTTGTTTGTGTCAACAAACAAATTGATACAAATGGATACATTGTAGCCAATTGCCATTGGCAATTTTAGGAGGAACCTTACCAGTGTTACTGCGGCCTGCTTGCCTTAAGAATTATAATTGGATGAGTACCAATTGAAAGTTATAATTCGGACTAGGGCATTATTCAATAAAAGTGGCCCAATGCCTTTATCCATATACCGGTGTCTGAGTCTTTCTTTAGGGGGTGCGCCTGCAAAGATAGGCAGGCAAACTGGTAGGCAGGCAGAGAAAGAAAACAAGCAACATGTAGACATGCAGATTATTTTTCGTCCATCCCTGCTTTGACTGCAGATATATTTTAGAACAATTCAAACTAATTCTCAAGTTATTTCCTCCAGTAAAATATTTCACTTAACTCAAGTCAGTTCAAGTATCTTAGAATATTTTGGTCTGGGACAGTGAGAGTATCAGTGGATTGCTAATGGCTCACATGCACATCGCTTTCTACCTTTGGAATGCTATACTAAAATGCAATCCTTGCTTTTACTTCTCTGAAGCTACAGATCTGCTTCAAGAAATGCTAGGAGTAAGCAGCAAGCAGGCAGCATAAAAACTAAATTTACTCCAGGAAAATGCGGTGCAAAATGTAATATATATGTACAAGCTCTTGTTCCAATAAATATGATTACAATAGTATTTGAGTTAAAAAAATGAAAATAAGTAGGTAAAGATGATGCCTCCCATGGAATGAATCCAACTCTGGCCAAGATAGCTTTCAATACACTTTGCAGGTGCACCCCCCAAAGAAAGACTCAGACACTGGTATATGGATAAAGGCATCGGGCCACTTTTATTGAATAATGCCCTAGTCCAAATTATAACTTTCAATTGGTGTAATCATCCAATTGTAATTCTTTAAGGCAAGCAGGCCGCAGTAACACTGGTAAGGTTCCACCCAAAATGCCAATGGCAATTGGCTACATGTAACTATTTGTATCAATTTGTTTGTTGACACAAACAAATTGTTGACCGGAGTCAATAAACTATCTACTGACCCCACCCTAAGACGTGTATCTGTTAAATCTCAAGGTGATGCAGGCTGTTAAGCTCCTGCCGTCACCCCTTGCCTGGTTCGTCGTTGACCGGCCAAAGCTATTACCCCTGTACCTGTCTAAGTGTTGGCCAGTCAATTGCGAACCTGCCGGATACCTCTGGGTCATAAATCTTTACCTTACCAGTGCTACCCGCCGAAGTGACCAAAGTCAACTAACCCCTTTGCTCAAACACTAGCAGCAGTGTGGGATGGGCAAAAAAGCCAGAACCAAGGTGCCAATTGTAGGTTCGGGCCAAAAATTCCCACCCGGCCCTGAAGCGATCAGAAATTCACACTGTTCGCTAGGGAGGGGGTGGAGGGGAAAACTTCTCCTCTCTGTCGCAATTCTAAAATGGCAGCTCGGCTGCCTCGTGGCCACCCCTTTAATAGAGGGGTGGCCATGCCCCCTAACTCACCCGGATGTCTGAGTCCGGGTGGGCGGGGCCCCCGCAAAGAGCGCGGTGGCCATTTTGGTGCCGCGCTTTCATTACAGGTGCACCCTCCAAAGAAAGACTCAGACACCGATATATGGATAAAGGCATCGGGCCACTTTTATTGAATAATGCCCTAGTCCAAATTATAACTTTCAATTGGTGTAATCATCCAATTGTAATTCTTTAAGGCAAGCAGGCCGTAGTAACACTGGTAAGGTTCCACCCAAAATGCCAATGGCAATTGGCTACATGTAACTATTTGTATCAATTTGTTTGTTGACACAAACAAATTGTTGACCGGAGTCAATAAACTATCTACTGACCCCACCCTATGACGTGTATCCGTTAAATCTCAAGGTGGTGCATGCTGTTAAGCTCCTGCCATCACCCCTTGCCTGGTTCGTCGTTGACTGGCCAAAGCTATTACCCCTGTACCTGTCTAAGTTTTGGCCAGTCAATTGTGAACCTGCCGGATACCTCTGGGTCATAAATCTTTACCTTACCAGTGCTACCTGCCACACGGGGAGGCGTCCATAATGACTCACCGCCCCCCCCCGACCATCAGCTCGGTCGCCAGGCCAGAAAGAGGTACATACCTCCAGCCGACAGGTGGACCCCCTCTCCTGCCTACCAGCAAAAAATTTTGTAAGCCTATCCGCAGGTTTCCAATGGCTGTCTCCCAGCCATGCTCAGCAAGGGACTGAGCAACAGCCCTGTCCACTGACTGCCGGTGTTGGGTGGGTGTTGACAATGTGCACCACTGCCGCATTGTCACACCAAAAATGGACCACTGAGTCGGCCCACTCGTCACCCCATAGCATCAGTGCTCCCCAAATTGGGAAGAAACTCAAGGAAGGGAAGATCGTGGAGGCGATCCGTGCCAAGCCAAGGGTAATGCCCTCGGCCGTAAGTCCACCTACCCTCAGAGTAAATCCCCATAACCCAGGGAGCCGGAGGCATCCGACCGTACTTGAAATCTAGGGCAGACCATAAGGTCTGATCTCCAGGAAGAGACCCCGTTAAAACCCTGGAGGAATTTGAGCCAGACCACAAGGTCCGCCCGTATGCCCCTGATTAGCCGGACCCTGTGGTGACGTTTAACAGGCCAGCCATGGCGTCACACAGGCGCCTGGCCAATGCTCTGCTGGGTGTAACCACCCTGCAGGCAAAGTTAAGGTGGCCATGAAGTAGCTGCTGCTCACGAGGGAACACTTTACGTTTGGCAATCAATGCCAAAATCGCCGCGGAGATCCGAGCCACCTTATCCATGGGTAACCCGGATACCTGTGCGACAGAGTCAATTCCAGTGCCTATAAATGTGAGCTTAGTAGCTGGGCCCTGGTCTTTTCAGGCGCTAAGGGGACACCCAGTTCCCACATGAGTGTCTGAAATGTAGTGAGGAGACGCGTGCACGTGTCCGAGCTCCATTCACCCCCGAACCAAAAGTCATCGAGGTAATGGGCTAGAGACCGGGACCCCGACCTGCGAGCAAAGGCCCACTGAATGAAAGTACCGAATCGTTCGAATGCCGAACATGAAATAGAGCAGTCAAAAGGCATGGCCTTATCTAAGTAAAATTCCCCTTGGAACCTAAAACCCAATAGCTCAAAATCCCCTGGGTGCACTGGCAGTAATCGGAAAGCCGAGTGCATATCACACTGTGCCAGGAAAGCACCGGGACCGCATGAGCGTACCACCCGTAGGGGCTGAACAAACGACATTTACCTGACTGAAAAAGGTCATCAGGAATGGCATCACTGACTGAAGAACCCGCAGGGTAAGCTAGATGGAGGATTAGACGACATTCACCCGGGTTCTACTTCAGTACTAGCCCCAGAGGGGAGACCTTCAAATTAGGGAAAGGTGGTTCCAAGAAGGGGCCCGCTACTCTCATAGCCTCAACTTCCTTAGCTGTGCTCAGTGCAGCAACCTCCTCGTTACCTTTCAAGGGAACTAAATTAGTAGCATCTTGGGGCCCCTAACACCCCCGAATGGAATACGAAAGCCCCATTGGAAACCCTCCAGCAGGTACCTCGCATCATCCCTTCTTGGATAAGCTGAGAGCCATCGCTCCAGCATGAGTACACTAATTGGGGAGGGGGGGCTTTGACATGGCTAGTTCCATCAGATGGAGCTCTGATCGTCCCCTGTGCACCCCTACCTCTGCCCCGTAACCCACCAACCCGCGGGCACACGGAGGCGGCGTGGGGGCCAGCGCAAAAGGGGACACTCGTGTCGGTAACGACACTGGCGCTTATTACACACGTCGCTAGCTGAGAAGGTCCAACACAGCAGGCAGGCCGGAACCCCCTGCCCCACCGGTTAGCGGGGAGCCTGTGTTGCAGCAGCCCGCTGCACAGCATGACCACAATGGTACCTATCACCAGGCGCCAGTCACGTGGGAGTCATGTACAAGATCCACAATTGCTGAAAGGGCTCATCCCACCTCATCTCAGGATGTAGGGCCACCCTCATCCAAATTCCTCATCGTAAGCCAACTACGATGGGCCCATGAAATCAACCATCGCCCTGTAAATATTATCAAGGGATCGAACCATCAGGATGGCCCAATCAGGCCTGGCCCTGAGGCATACCACCATATACAGAAAGTATGCCGGCAACCAGTTGGCCCAGGTGTGCGGTGGCTTACGACGACGGGACAGCTCTTTGTCTCTGTCGTCCTGTCCCTCTCTCTCTTCCTCAATGGGCTCACGGTTCAATAGGGAGAATATATCCTCGTACTCCCCTCACCAGATCTTATCCCTCGTGACCTGTGACAAATGATCACCCAGGGGCAAGGAATAACCAGCCGTCGGCAAAGCCATCGTCGGCACATTCTGTATAGAGGGCATACGCAGCGGGACCTGGACAGCCCCTGCGATGCTCGGCACTGCCCCAGGGGCGGACACCCCCGCCCTTAACGAGAGACCATTTAGAAACCATGGGATACTGGGATAGGATGGTAACTGATGCCCGCTCGCATCAACTTGACGAGGCCAGGGCCACTGAACCCCACCACTGTAAGTGGGCTGTGGTGTTGGTGCACTAAATTGAACCTGATACTCACTAGGTGCACCCCCGTGAGCCGCCCCCACCGGGGGTTCCGGCCCACGGCGGATGGCGGAGCTCGCGGCCGGAATCGAGCTCTGGGACCACCCCTGACTGCTCTCAGCCTGGACATCAGGTCGAACGGGGAGCTGCGAGACACCAGCTGGGGCCAGCCGGACCATCACAAGCAGCTCGACCCGGTTGGCCGCCCGCCGAAGCGTTGTGGCCGGCAAGGTAGCCGGGGCTGACGAAGGGGCCCCTGTTGAAGAAAGAGTAACGCCCCCCTCTGAAGGAGGCTGTGCTATGCCCAAGGATGCTTCCAGCACTGCTATCCATGCTAACAGAGCATCCACTGCCCCAGAGCCCCCAGTATAAAGCGGGCCGGGTGGGCCGGATGGCCCACTAGTCAGTTGATTAAAAGGCAACCCAAAAGGAGAGCCAGGGCCAGAATAGGGACATGCCCAAAACTCTGGCCCATGGGGGACCGGAGGAGCAGTGGGTTGGACACCCGCACCAGGCCCCCCCCCCGGGCCTCCCTGTCCCATGCCCGGCAAAGGCGGGCCGAGGGCCGAAGCCCCAGAGGGGCCGGCCTGTAGCTGACCAGCTACCAAGCTGGAACCTGGCTGCCAAGTGGTAGCCTGACCAGCCTACTGGTACCAGTGGGCAAGGCTGGCACATCGCCCTGCCATGGGGGCGCAGCCCTGGTCCTCTGACCCAAAGGCTGGCCCCCATCCAGTGCAGGGCAGGTAAAAGTTCTTCCCCTTGGCTGTGGCTTTAGCGCCAGGGCCTTCCGCTTGGGAGCCATGTCTCCCTAGCAGAAGAAAGACGCTGCAGGATCCCTTTCCAGGGATCAAACGTGTAAGTACCGTGGTAGCCTAGCAATCCAAAAGGCTCCGGGTACTTTAATCCTCCTTTCCCAGATGGGAAACGAACTGCAAGGCTCAATAGCCGAAAACTAAGGAGAAAACAGCGATGGAGAAAACTTCTCCTCTCCGTCACAATTCTAAAATGGCAGCTCGGCTGCCTCGTGGCCACCCCTTTTATAGAGGGGTGGCCACGCCCCCTAACTCACCCGGATGTCTGAGTCCGGGTGGGGGTGGCCCCGCAAAGAGCGCGGCTGCCATTTTGGCGCCGCACTTTCATTAGCAAACCATATTCAGGCTTTAGCTGGAGATTGCCAATTGAAAAGCAGATGTTAAATCATATCACAAACAGAGAGGGCCCATATGATATAAGATAATATAAATGGAAGAATGAGATTTCACAAGAAAAAAAATCATGAGTACATTGTTGTATGTTCTGTCTTTTGTGCAACAGCCACAATAGCAACAACACTAGTTTAAAATAGGTCATCTCCTTGAAATACTGATCTGTGAAATTTTGCACAATCATGTGCCAGACATTGCTTGGCCACTGTGGGATTTGGACTAGATGGTTCTTTGGTGTATTTCAAGTTTGCAGGCTAGTGGCTGGAAACATCTTCTCTTAGGTGAAAATCGTAGTCCAAGTCTAGGGGACACAGGGAGCCACTGAAAGTGTTGCCAAAGTCAAAGTTGTAGTTCCTCATGCTTGGAAACTCTTTGAGAACTATATGTCTTTTCTTCCCACAGTTCCCACTTTCTTTCTGGCACTACACCTATCATTGAATGTAAAGCTATGTGAGATAGCAGCTGCATATGCCATACCTGTCAAGTTTTGGATTTGAAAAAAAGGGAAATTTTGGCCACATCCCTCTGTGGGTGTGGCCAAATCTGTGGGCATGGCCAAGTATAGCCATGTGACTTGCTGGGCTCTAGTCATGCCTGCCACATGGCCATGAAAATGTCTGCAAACACAGACAGTACTGGCTCTTTGGCTGTAAATGGAGATGAGCACTGCACCCTAGACTTGGATACAACTGGCAGATTTTACTTTCTTAGGATCAAAGATCTCTGCAGATGTTGATTGCAGCCGTGAAATAAAAAAGGTGACTGATGCTTGGGAAACAAGCTATGAAAAACCTGGGGAACATAGTTAAAAGTAGAGGCATCACCTTGCAAACAAAAAATTGCATAGTCAAAGCAATGGTATTCCCGGTGGTAATGTATGGGTGTGCGAGTTGGACCATTAGGAAAGCTGAGCGCAGAAAAATAGATGCCTTTGAAATGTGGTGTTAGAAATAGGTCGATCCTAGAAGAAATCAATCATGACTGCTCATTAAAGGTCAAATAGTAAAAATGATGCTAAAGTACTTTGGACATCAAATGAGGAGAGAGGATTCATTTGAAAAAGCCTTGATGCTGGGAAAGGTGGAGGACAAAAGAAGGGGGTGGCCAAAAATAAGATGGCTAGATGGTATTGTAGATGCAATGGGCACAAAGCTGTGTGGGCCAAAGAACCCTTTCCCCATTTTCTTGGCGACTTTTGATTTGTTTTCTTTCTTGTTTACTCAGTGGCTTAAGTGACTAAGGTGCTGACTGGGAGGCAGAAGGTCAGCAGTTCGATTCCCGAGTACTGCAGGATGGAATGAGCTCCCGTCTTTCTCCCAGCTCCTGCCATTCTAGCAGTTTGAAAGCAAGAAATTGCAAGTAGATAAATAGGGACCACTTTGGTGGGAAGGTAATGGCATTCCGTGTGCTCTGGTGTCTAGTCATGCCTGCCACATGACCACGGAAATGTCTGCAGACGCAGACAACGCTGGCTCTTCGGCTTTGAAACAGAGATGAGCACTGAACCCTAGAGTCGGATATGATTGGCTTTTGAGCAAGGGCGACCCTTTACCTTTACCTAACTCAGATCTCCTTACACAACCGTGCAAGCACACTGGATGTATGAGCTCTGATAATTCTTCCCGTGTATTTTGGATCTGCTCTCTTGTACAAAAAGCAGCTTCTTGCTCTAAAAATTGGCCGCTGTAGGAATCTATGACTGTGATGGCGAACCTTGACACTCTAGATATGACACTCTAGATATGCTTTCGAGCAAGGGAAACCTTTACCTTTAGCATATAGTGATCAAGCACCATCCCTCCAACCCTCCCAAGTTAACTCTAGAACAGAAACGGAACCCCCTCTCTCTCATATAGTGATTAAGCACCATCCCCCACCCCCACCCCACCCCACCCCACCCCACCCCACCCCTCCCAAGTTAACTCTAGAACTCTAGAAATGGAATCCTCCAGCCAGGACAGAGGCAGGGCAGAAACAGCTCAATAAAGCATGAGAGTAAGAGAGAAGTCTCTGCCCCCAGACCAAGAGCTGATTTGCCCCTGCATATATGAAATATCACTCACCTCTAGAGTAGACTACCGTCCCTCCCAGCATGGTGGTTCCGACCAGCTCAGCAGCAAAAACAAAGCCTCCATATTGGCCATGTGGCAGGAGGGAAAATGAAAGAGAAAATACAGAACGCCCCTCCCACCACCTTCTCTCTCTCCCCTTCCACAAGCAAAAAGCCTGCCACACAGCGACCTCTGGTAGCCGGAAAAACATACTGCAGCTTCGCTTGTGAGGGCTCCGGTCAGGATTGCTTTTAAAAAAATAAGGGATATTACGCGGAAATTAATAAAATGGGAGGGGGCAGCAAGAGGGATAAAAATAAGGGGTTTTCCAGGGGAAAACAGGATACTTGACAGGTATGGCATATGCAGAAGCAGAGCTTCCTGAATTACGAAAAGACATCTTATTGGCCTAACACTTTTCTCATCTCCTGCAGCTTGAAAACTAGCATGTTTTCGTTTTAAGAATGGCCTTTGTCAAGTATACATGTCAGTACCTGTATGACTCTTTGCTCATGCCTGGATACAACATATCTATTGCTTAAAGACAAACTGTTCCACCACCTTTTAAGTGCCAGGCTATTGTCTTATGTTGTTAAACCCCAGAGTTAGCATCCCTGTTTTTCTACTTCATCTCCTCTTCATCTGTACACGCCTTACAGCTCAATGTTGTTGTTTTTAATTTAATTTAATTTTAATTTAATTTTTTCAATTTTTATCCTGCCCACTCGGGTAAACCCGACTCAGGGCAGCGTACAAGAATAAAAGACATATAAAAACAGATTAAAACCTACAAAAAAATCTAGAAAATCACCCATCCACCCTCTACTACCCCCAAATAAAAGAGCTAAAAGGGGAATAGGAGGGAATGCAGAGATAAAGATACAGAGGAGGGATACCAATTGGGTTCTAGCTGGGGATGAGCCAGCAGGCTTGGGCCATATTCACATCAGGGCCCCTCACTGCCCCACCAGCCAGGTCTTCAACCCTTTCCTAAAAGGAAATCTGAGAAGGAAGGAAGAAGGGAGAAAAGAAAAGAAGATGCTCCAAAGGGGTAGTGCTTCTTGTTCTTCGTTGGTCAGCCACATCCATGTCTACTTTTCCTACAACTGTGTCACATTCACTCTTCTGGGGAGGTGGAATGTTAGAATGCTGCAGAAAAAACAACAAACAGTCTTATGCCCCCCTGTAAGACTAATATGTTTTATTTGGCAGAAACTTTAATGGGCATTGCCCACTTTGTCAAGTGAGTGGAGGATAATATTTAGGTTGCAGGTGCACATGTGGACTGGTTTCTGGTTAATGGGGATGAAATGGAATGAAAGGAGATGAAGAAAATGCATTACATAGTTAAAGGTAAAGGACAGCCTTGCTCAAAAGTCAGTCCTATCTGACTCTAGAGTTCAGTGCTCATTTCTGTTTATAGCTAAAGAGCCAGCACTGTCTGCATCTGCAGACATTTCCGTGGACATGTGGCAGGCATGTGGCAGACACTGGAGTACATGGAACACTGTTTACCTTCCCACCGAAGTGGTCCCTATTTATCTACTTGCAATTTCTTGCTTCGAACTGCTAAGTTGGCAGGAGCTGGGACAGATACGGGAGCTCACTCCATCATGCAACACTTGGGTCTTGAACTTCTGGCCTGCCATCCTTCCAGCCATCAAGTTCAGCATCTTAACCACTAAGCTACTGCAGTCAATGCATTACATACACTGGCCATAAACTTTCATGGGTCAGTTAATATACACTTCCTGGCAAGAGAATAGTTTTTGCTAACACTGCTTGGAGCTCTCGGATCATTTTATCTTCACTTAAGGTTTTTTTTTTAATCTCTTCCAGCCAATGAAGGAGGAGAGGGTGAGGAAGAGAGGGAGAATGAAAGAATAAACCATCCCTGTTGCACTGAGGGCACATTGCCCACAGCCCTTCCCCCACATTGAACTTGCTGGACCTCTACAGAATTGCTCTGTCCCTTTCTTTGTTAACACTTCATAAACCACACTTTCCAGAAATACCCAATGCTGGCAAGGGCCTCCAAGATTTTAGTTTTTAAAAATCTATATTTGAGCCATATTAGAGATTAGAAGTCTCTTTGTGAAATCCTTTGTTTGTAGTATGCCAGTTCTTTGCTGAATTTAATTGGCACTAATTAGTGTAATCCTTTTATCTTATTCAAAACTACAGTTCTTCTCAGTGGGGAGCTGGGATGTCTCACAAGATGGACCCATTCAGCAATATCAGATGAACATATCATCATCTGCAATCCACTCCAGCTGATTTACTCTAGCCGTAAGGCTTTTAATTCACTGCTTAAATACACAGAAGTATTATTTCCAGAAACTACCAGTATCACACCTTTGTTGTGCATGTTGGACATTATCGATCTGCATTTTAACTTGAGACAGCTGCTTCCAAAAATATTGTCCTCTCCTATATTAGAAGTGTAGATGTTCTGGGAAACATTACATCTATCCTGTTGAACTGCAAAAATTGTGCTTCTGTGAGCAGAAAATTGCCTTGTAGCTTCACAGTGTGCCTCAGTCTATATCTTTGTCATGATTTTGCATGAAATACATTGACAGTGAAATCCTGTAATGTCAACTCAGATGTTCAGTGGGAATTAATCCTCTGAAAGAGTATATAGGGTTGAAGCCAAAATATCAGTCAGTGCGCAGTCAATTGAATGTGTAATACTGTACAGTAGTTCTATTGGGTGGAGAGGAGGGGAAGGAACTCAGTACTATAAATAACTTCAAAACAATGTAAAAGAGAAAGCATAGTGGTGAGATTTATTTTCACAATTTATTTGCATTGTGTTTAAATCTGAAGCCACTGTGGGCAAAATAGATTTATAAGGCTTTATTACAGATCTATGTAGAAAAAGGAGCAGAAATCCTCATCTTACTAAAGAAAAGGTTCTGCTTCCTCTACCTCAAAATACATTATTGCTGAGACTGGAGGCTTTATTGAACCAACACCTACACCTACATATATACATAAAAGTAAAGGCTGCCCTTGCTCAAAAGCCAGTCGTATCCAACTCTAGGGTTCAGTGCTCATCTCTGTTTATAGCCAAAGAGCCAGCGCTGTCTGAGTTTTCTGATGTTTGAGTGGATGTGTGACAGGCATGAATAGACACAGGAGTGCACAGAACATTGTTTACCTTCCCACCAAAGTGGTACCCATTTATCTACTTGCAATTTCTTGCTTTCGAACTGCTAGGTTGGCAGAGGTTGTGACAGAAATAGGATCTCACTCCATCATGCACAACTAGGGTCTCAAACTGCTGACCTGCCGACCTTCCAGTCATCAAATTCAGCATGTTAACCACTAAGCCACCACACTTCTTTACATATATACATACACATTCAGTAATGGGGGGAAACTCCCACTATCATTGCCCCTGAATTGTCCACTATGACAGAAAAATAATAAATTCTTTCAGTCAAAACAACTTTTCTGGATGGTGGTTTGTTTTTCAGTACAATACCAGGAGTGTTATTCCACTTGAAAAGATATGTTGGCAAAATATTTTGTCTGTTGAGAAACTAATAGATTTATTTCTATATGAGCATTTTTGAGCTCAAGAACATTGGATTTTGAAACTCCCACAGAAATAAATCTGTTAGTCTTTAGAGCAAAGGGCCAGAACTAAAGTAGGACAGCTAGGATTTCCCATGAGTTGACTAAATTTAGAAGGTGTACCCCTTTCCTCAGCTGGTTTTAACAAGTGAACTTATCTGGATTCTACACAAATAAAAACCTATTCACCTAATGAGTTTTCTAATTTACTTTGTTTTAAATGTGTTGCATTTAACAATATAATGGGAGAAGAGATAACACATTATGAAAGGAGACTTAATTATCTGAATTCGAGCCTCGTCACTGCCAGAGGACCGACCCCAGCTGAAGCTCCTTGGGCAGTGGAAGTGGCTCCCGCCTTCCTTCCTGGGCTCCACCTACCCAGGGAAGGATAAAGGCGGTCAGAGCGCTCCTGCCGCACCTCTGAGCCTTGTCACCGCCGGAGGACCAGTCCCAGCTGAAGCTCCTCAGGCGGTGGAAGTGGCTCCCACCTTCCTTCCTGGGCTCCACCTGCCCAGGGAAGGATAAAGGTGGTCAGAGAGCTCCCACCATGGTGACGAGGCTCATCACCACTGAAGAAATGGAAAGCCTGCCAGTGCCGTCTGCGCCACCACCGCAAGTGTCCCGGGACCAGCCCCTCCCTGGCCAGGGGGGCTTCGCTGCACCTTTCTGCAGCTCATGCCATCTGTTGCAGATGAAGAACAGCTGTGGTCACTGCCGCCACCCTCTGGGCTATGTTTGTCTGGAGGGTTTTTTAAAGATGTGGTGGCTATGGGGCGGAGGACTCTGCCACCTTTCCCCACAGTACATTGGACTTCCTCCCTCTGCCATCCCTGGCCTCGAGGGAGATGAGGAACATGGACTTGGCCTATGTGAGAGCAAGGAGGCCCGCTGGCACGAGTGCCAGGTCTCGTGACATCTGTCGGTGCTTTCAGGCCCCGCCTCCCCATTTTTTGGTGGGAATGGCTTGTGTTGTGATATATATTGTGTGTTTCTAATATGCTATTGTTGATATTGCCATTAAGTTTTTGTATTTTGTATTGTATGAATTTATATTTTGTATATACAGTGATACCTCATACAACGTCCAAACTTGGTTCCACAAGTTTGGACTTTATACAGATTTGGACTTTGTATGAGGCATGCAAAATCCTAGCCGCAATGCCTCATACAACATCCAAATCCTTGCTGCGATGCCTCGTACAACGTCATTTCCATAGAGATACATTGTACTGTAACAGCACAGACTTCAGGGCAAAGTCAAGGAAACAGACAGGAAACTGATAGAACTTTAAGAAATCATTGTCTAAAGGCTAAATACATTACAGAAACATGTCAAACAACCCTGATTGTCCAAGAACCTGAAGAATGCTGCAAAAATCCCAGGAATGCTTCTAAAAATTCTAATGAAAAAATTCAAAAAAATCCAAAATCACGCTCAAAACCACTCCTAAACACTCTTCGCCTCGTGCAAAATCCAAAAGAGCAATGAACGCATGTGTCCTGCCTTTTATACTGCCCAGGCACAATGCAACCTGGGAAAAATCCAATGCCTCATACAAAGTCGAGCGACTTTGTATGAGGTAACTTTTTTCAAGAAATTAGGCGATGTTGTATGAAGCAGACTTTGTATGAGGTATTACTGTATTGTATTTCTCACTATGTAAACCTCTTTGAGTTCCCTTAGGGGAAGGAAAGCAGTATAATAATAATAATAATAATAATAATAATAATAATAATAATAATAATAATAATAATAATAATAATAATAATAATAATAATAATAATAATAATAATAATAATAATAATAATAATAATTCACAATGATTAATATGTTTACAATAGTTGTGTAAACCGCATAGATGTAGTGCTCTAATTTCTAACCTGCACCTACTGTATTGATAATAGTTCCTTGGGTTATAATACAAACCTCACAATGTTTATTAATTGGCCTCCATTCCATGCTGTAAAGCTTTGAGGTTTAAGAATGTCAACTCTCCTGTTACGTAAAACATATATACTTGCCATCCCAATTTCATAGCCTATATTAATGTTTTTGCCTCATCTGGTTGCAGTAGGGGCAGCAATTATCTGCCTCTGAAATGGCTCAGAAGGGGAGGGAAATGAGTGGAGTGATATAGAATTATGGAGAATGGGTTTGACCCTGCTGCATATTAAGGGACGAGATGGCAGAGCTTGACATGTTGGCAAAAAATGGGGAGGGGATCTTTACAATCCAGTGGATTTTGACCCACTTAAAAGCTCATAAATCTGTTAGTCTCCCAAGAGATGCAATATTTTGCCTTCCCCCTTTATTTTTGCCAACATGTCTTTTCAAGTGGTATCATGCTCCTGGCATTGTACTGAAAAACAACCTACCATCCACAAATCTTGTTTTCATTTGAAGAAAGATTTGTTTGTTTGTTTGTAATAATGGACAATTCAATTTAATTTTGCCAATGTGTCTTTTTATGGGATTCCAAAAATGGTTCATCGTTGGGTTCCAAAATTGTTATTTGCTTTTTTTTCTTCCAGAAAATAGTTCAGTTAGCTGAAGCCAATTGTAAATTGATTTAGCAGGTGAATGAAGATACCACCATCCCTATAGAACTTGCCCTCAGGTTGCTTAAAAGAAAGGGGAAAGAGGAAACTGAATATTTCTGAAAGCAAACATATTCATGTTTTACCCTTCCTACAGTTTGTTTCAATATTAAGATGGCAATGGAAGATGTCCTTATAGAAAAATAAAATTAGAACAAAATTATAACAGATCTCTAAATTAAAGATCTCAGATTAAACAGATGGATTTTCCTTTGAAAGTACAAAATTGATGAATATTCACAACGCCGCCCTCAGTGTGGGCAGACTGCCCCTTCCTCTGCTTCAGCAATTCCAAGGAGAGTCTCCAGAGCAAAAGTCATTCCAAGGAAGGCAACCCAGGGGGATGGGGTGATAGAGAATTTGGACTCTGTTGACTTGAGTACCAGAACCTGAACAGTTGAAGACTGTCTCGGTTCTCCCTGAGATCAGTTTTTAAACAACCCCTCTTTTGTTTTGAGCACCATTGTTGTCATTCATGGAAAAAAGTAATGAATGAAAGAACAGCTTTTCACCTGGCCAGGGACAGCAGAACTCACAATAATA
Organism: Bradypodion ventrale; assembly: GCA_035047345.1. Classification (NCBI taxonomy): domain Eukaryota; kingdom Metazoa; phylum Chordata; class Lepidosauria; order Squamata; family Chamaeleonidae; genus Bradypodion; species Bradypodion ventrale. The sequence continues at coordinate 2,964,513 of JAWDJE010000007.1, forward strand.
AATATGATTTTATGCAGTATAATTGTAAAAGTTGATCATGATGAGTTTTTCAGCTTAATTATCTGAAACACCTAATGATCTGAATCTCCTGATTGTAACATCATGGGACTGTCCTCCAGGTTCTTAAACTAAATATTGTGCTTTATGCAAACATTTCAAGCAGCATACACAAAAGCCTTTATAACAATTGTAGACAATTTTGCTCCCACTTGGTAAGAGATTGCCTCATTATGTGAGGCTTATAATTTTTGGTGTTTTTTTTATTTTAAAAAACCTTATAAATCTTACAGAAGCACAATCCAAATCCTCATGGACTCATTTCAAAAACAGTAGCAATAACAACAAATTCTTATGAGCTTTCCAAGTGCTTCTGGGACTCTGATAACTCTACTTTAATCACTATATAGAATGTCATTAAATATAATGTGGGGTCTACTAAATAGAAGATTCAAGACTTTAGAGTGCTTACTCACCAAAATGAAGATTTGCTCAGACTGTTGTTACACTTAGTATTTCTGGTTTTTTCTTTTTAGTTTATCTACATAAAGAGTCACATTAAAAAGTATTGGTTAACTAAACTTTTGGAGAGACTTTCATTTGACTGGGACAGAATAAGCAAAGCTTTATCAAAGGAATGATTCCCGATTGAAATAAAACCAACAAACATTTGTTGCTGATATACTTTTTCTCTCATTTTCTTCTTGGCAGACAAGTGTAAGCCACCATCACCCCTCCCAATACTCTTGCTTTAAAAAGTGGGAAGGATTCAGGCCATCTTCATTCATTCAGGGAAGAGTTTCCATCCATCATGTTCAAGATGAGTGTACATATGTCTATGCCCAGTGGATTGAAAGTGCAAGTTTGCTGGTAGGTGGATTATGGAATTGCTCCCTTAGCCATAGTTTTATGAAGGTTTAAGTCTGGCACTATTTCTGGAGAGGAGGTCATAAAAGTTTCCCTTTGCCAGTTCTCCTCTGTACTGCTTTTTCCACTCTCCCCAAGTGCACATTTGTCTCTATCCTTTTGCCCTTGATCTGTTTTTCCCAGACTTTTCATTATTTTGCTTTAAGCTTTTTTCACATTTTCTCCTTCTTAAGTGCTAAGCCAATAAGACAGGGGACAATGTCAATATTCCAAGCCAACCATTTGATTGGGCTTCATAAAAGCTCTTCCACAAGAACTCACCTCTAATTACTGGAAGCTTGTACTTATCAATCATTAGCAGAATTTCATGTCTGAATAGATATGCTTTAGTGTTACAGTACAGAGGGAATGCTTAACAACATGCACATTTTCCCCAAGGAAAACCTTAAAACTTTGTCGCCACGTACAGCCAACCGAAGCTCTACATACGTATTAATGAGTTGCAGACATTTTTCATTTCAGACTGCTATATTGGGGGGGGGGGGGAGGTGGCAAAAGCTTTTAGCAACGCAGTCCCTATAGAGAGTGGCCCACTCTTGTACTCTCACATCCACATACACAGATTCATAAATGGTACACAGAAAGAGAGCGATAAGCTTCTAAAGCATTTTATCAGAACAAATCCTATGAGGATTAAAATCTCACCTTCTACATGTGTCCTTCAAAATTGAAAGTTTCAAGTGACAAGCATAGAACTTTGCTTCGAGATCCTTGAAGCAAGGAGTGGAGGTCAGTGGGTAGCATGCATCAGATACTGGGTTCATTTCCAGGGATTTACATTTGGAGGTCATGGCAATCAATGAACAAGATGAAATGACAGAGGTGTGTGTCACAAGCTAGAGTATGTCAATACTATGGCAAATTTGCAGAGCACATTTGGCAGAAATACAGAAAAGAGTCTTCTCATTGGCTACTGGCAGGTAGTTGGCTTTATCCTGCTATTTCTTTTCCCTCCAAGCAAACCTGTTTTTAGTCAGGCATTTTTCTGTTTTAATCCAACTTGTTTGCTGGAATGAGTTTTATGGGGGTGGGGTGTTAGTTCATCTCTTTGTGGAGATGTGTTACTAAGCACTTTGTTTTCTCATTCTGATATTAATATTGTATGGCTATCAAACACCCTAAGCACTATTTGTAATATAATGTGGGATACCAATTCCAAATCTGGTTTACTCTGAGGAGCAGTGTGCTCTGTGCAGAGAATCGGACATATGTTAAGGGATGCAATGGATGACTAAAGTGTGAGCAGGTCAAGGCCATCATCTTATGCTATACATTCCCAGTGCTGTTGGTTTGTGTGTTTCCCCTACAACATATGCATATAATGAAACTTTTATACAGCAACAATTTATTGGCCAGAATCCTGTTCAAGGCATAACATAATCTTTTGTTGGCATGAATATGCTGAGTAGTCCAACCTGGCAATAAAGACTGTGTAAAAGGATTGCACAAACAGTTGTTTGGTCCCCATTTCAACCAATGCACTGGTGCAACTACTTCATAGATACTCCATTGGCCTCAGTGCGATTGTAGCTACAGCAGGCCGAATAATAATTTACGCCCACATCGCTACTCAAAAAGATTACAGCCTTATTGCACTCTCTGCACCACACAAACCTGTATCTCTTGCCAGGTTGCTGACCCTGGACCTTGGACCTTCTGCCTGGAAACCCGACTACTCTTCTGGATCAACTTTTTGTCTCCGTTTGTCAACAACTGGCTTCCAAACTCAGCTCTTCCTGACCAGTGCTTCTGCCTCATCCTTCAGACCTAAGACTCTGCCTCTTGCACCTACTCCTTGTGCAGTGGCTGCTAGCCGGCCCACTCTGTTGTGCAGGGAGGGACAAAACAACATCAGACAAACAAAATGTAGAAATGGCTTTCCACAACAGAAAAGCAGTATAGAAATGCATTTAATAAATAAAATATTTATTTTCCATTTTCCTTCTAAACTTTTCAGGTTGTTACAATGTTGGTTGTCATGATATTAATAAGAGGTCATTTAATATTTCAGTTTGACATTTGATAAATGTAGTGTTAAGATTCATATAGTGGATTTTTGTAGGTTGAGAAAGCTAACTCTCAATTGGGAAAGCACACTGACAGCCCAAGCAGTTAGGCCAAGCTAGGCTCTCTGTCAGGCCTTTGTCACCTCAAGGCCAGTTCTTACTACGCAGTTAGAAATTCACTGCCCTATTTCTACACACTTCACTATTCCTATCTCTGCACACATCCCCAACTTTGGGAGGGGAAACACAGAAGCTTCTAGAAGCTTGCCAAAATAAGGTCTTCCTATCAGATAAGGAGGATTCCTAAGACTGGAGTAATTACTCATATCTATACCTATAAGGAAAAGATGTGGCCGTACATGTATGGAATGCATTTCCACACCCCTGAAGCCTATGCCATTATGCTCTGCAAACACCTACCTTTTGTAATGGAGATCAGCCCTGTGTGGGTCTGGAGGCCGAGAGTGGGGCGTACGCCCCACCAAGACAAAAAATAACTGCACACGCACAAACTAGGGGGGGTGAAAGGTCCGCGCACACCGGAAAGAAGGAATTCCATGTGCAGCACATTCTGTGCATGCCCAAAAAAGTAAACAAAAGCCACACGCAGAACAGGAGCCCTTGCCATGCTTGCGGATGTGGGCGCAGGCCACACAAAGAGCAGCCAGTGCGGAAGCCCCATGCCAGCAGCTGCCTTCTGGCGTGGACCCACCAGAAGCACCAACCGCGCAGGTGACAGAAGCCGCACCCACAAAGGAAGCTGGGTTGTGCCTGCATGGATCAGTGCAGATACAGGCGGTGCTGGCCCGGCAGGGCCCCCTGCCCATGACAATGATAATGCACCAGATCGAACAGAGGGGGGAGTGTCACCATGGGTCGAGGAGCTGGCAGGGCAAGTGACCAACCCGAGTCCATCCCTCCTTCCCTCTTTTCTCCCTTCCCCCTTACTTCCTTCTTTCACTCCCTCCTCCCTTCCCTCCAAAATTCCTCCCACCTAATTCCCTTCCTTCACTACAACCTTCTTCCCATCCCATCATCCTACCTTCTCCCCTTCCTTCCCACCTTCTTTCCCTCCCTTGCCCCATCCCTCTTCCTTTATGGCTCTCACTACTTTCTTCCATCACCGCCTCCCTCACTCCCTTCCCTCCTTCCTATCTTTCTCTCCCTTCGTCCCTTCTTCCACCCTACCTCCTTCTGTCATTCTCCCCTTCCTTCTTCCCTTCCCACCCAACTTACTTCCCTCCCATCATCCTAACTCCCTTACTCCCTTACTTTCTTCCCTCATTCTGCCTATAAATTCGTCCTACCATCTCCAAACCAGGATCAACAGAACTCGCGTCCACGGGCACACCCACACCGTGCTGCACGCTGAGGTGCTCTTGACCAGTGGAAGCCTCAGCAGCCCCTGCAGCAGCCCACAACACACCAGACGCAGCAATGGTCAGTCCGGCGGTCCGACACAACCAGCCCAGCTGCAGCTGTGACAGAGGCCATGCCTGAAGACACCCCCCCCCCTGTCGGTCGCCCAACACCCCCCAACACCCCACCCTGCCAAAGGCAGGTACCCATACTAGTTGATAATAAAAGCAGCTCAGTTTGAGGGTTTGATAGCAATCATCTTAAGGAGGGTGAAGCCATGCCAGTCTGAACATCCATCATGATAAGCTAAGCCTGCTCATGGGGGTGGCAAGACCACATATAGAACAAATGCCTACTTAGTGAGTGAGTATGTTCTTATTTTATTTCATTATTTTCATAGACTGTAATCCAGTATAGAATTAGATTAAGTCTATGATATGTATCCTGCTTATTCCTGAAATACTAATCTTCTTTTATAAAATCCTGGAAAAAGACAACATCACCTGGTCTGTCATCTGAGAAGACAAAAGGAGATCTGCAGAGCGGGTAAAGAGTTAAATAAGACAAACCTAAAAAAGGGAGGAATTCTTTTTCCAGTCTCTGGCCGGGGAAAAGTGCCAGCTCATCTCTCAGCCGAGAAGATAAACCAGAGGGGAGGAAGAGAATCCAATGGCCAGACCGCTCTGTGTGTCTGTGTAGATGAGAATGGGGAGTTATTACAGCTGTGCTAATAAACCTTTGCTACCACATACCTGCCCAATGAGCAGAAGTGCCATCTTCCCCATTCAAGCAGTGTGGACGGAGTGAGGAAGTGTTCATGGGGTAGGTGGACTGCTGAACCTAGATAGAATCGCCCTGCCAGGGCACCCCAGGCCTGGGGTCCCCCTGTTGCTTCTGTGGGACTCCTCCCCCCATTCATGACATTGGTTACTGCAGCAAGACTAATCATAGCAAAAAAAGTGGAAAGTAAGATATGAGTTTCAAGTTATTGAATTGTATTAAAAAGTCTGAAATACAAATATTAATGATAAATTGATCTGTGAGATTAAGGTTAAAAATTAAAAATTCACCTCACAAGTAAATACATTTAAAGATATATATGGAGACCATTTTATAGAATGTCTTATTGAAGAGGAAGGGTCAGATGCCAAAGCATGAAGCAATGTATTTTTTGAAAGAAGTGGGGCTTTATAATTAAAAGGAATATAGAGAAGGAAAAAGAAGAGATATTATAAAAGTCCCAAAGGTGTTGTGTTCACAATAGTTTGCATTAACATTTGTTGGTATGTTTGTATTTGGTATATTGATTTATGATTTATATACTGTATATTGATTATGATTTTCTTAAAAATATCAAAACTCTTCAAGTTATTTCTGAAATGACACAATTGTTTGTGCTTTGTTTTCCAGTCATTTTCACTCTGAATGTTTTCATTTTTCCTCCTGCCTATATTTATTGAAAAATTATTTCCATGAGGGGATAATTCTTGATTCCGACAAAGAGATCTTGAAAGTTTCCAGCTTCTTTCTCCAATCTCCCAGCTTCAAAGAAATGGACAGATAATCAATATTGTAATTAATTGTATTAGAATTTACCTTCACAATTACTGCTTCACAGCTTTCAAGGATGTAGAACTCTGAAAATCTTACACAGAGCCAGTGATATACCTCTGCAATAAGCTGATTTAAATAAAGACATTCTGCCACAAGAGACATCCATGGGAAAAGTGAATATTTGCCCCCAATCTGGATATATATTTATATCTGTGTGTGTGTGTGTGTGTGTGTGTGTGTGTGTGTGTGTGTGTGTGTGTGTGTGTGTGTGTAAAACTTATTTCCACAAGAGACACTTCAGCCATGACAATCACAAACATTTTGTGCAGGGATACCCAAACTATGGCCTGTGGGCTGGATCTGGCCCTGACACCAATTCATCTGGCCTGCTTCACTCTGAATTGGTGTCAGGGGCCGGATCCAGCCTGTGGGCCATAGTTTGGGCACTCCTGGTTTTAGCAGAGAAAATGGCAGCCTAAAAATCTATCTCATCATGTTTAAAAAAAAATCTGTTGCAAAACGGATTACAGAGCGTGTTTTACTTCTGCTTCTGGTGGGAGAAACCACATGCCCTGCCTCTTGAACCACGTGACTGGCCCCCAGCCGCAAAAAGCTTGGGCACCCCTGATTTAATGGGATTTTGTTCACCACCACTTCCAGTTTTCCTAGAGGTAGTTCTCTGACACAGGCAAAGCCTACGAAAAATACCTCCTATCACTAAGATAAGTAGCAAATGTAAAAAATCTGGTAAAATGTTTTGAGTGATAGGGGAAGGAGGGAAGATTACTGGTGTGTTGGAATCAGACAAGACTTGGCTGATATACCAATTTCCTTCTGTATTCAGAACTTTCCTTTATAATGAAAGAGAGAATACAAACCTCTGACTTGTCCTTATACATGGACGTTCTTGAGTACAGCAGAACTGAACAATCAATTAAACTTATTTTCAGCAATGACAGAACTGAGCTTCTTAAAATAAAGATGTCAAATGTAATATGAGTATATCTGGACTCTTGATAAAACTGTGAGAGTCTCAGATTGCTTTGGGTAGAAGTGGTAACTCAACAAGGAAGACAAACAATGTCAACTTGACTGCAAATGTGAGCTTTCAGTACTGTTTGAGATGCAATGAATGGACAATAAATAAATGATTTATGGGACAATGGTGAAGGAGACAGCTCAGCAATTCTCTCCAGTTACCTTAATGTGAAATTCAAAGGTGCCAAACTGCTTAGGATATCACTCAAAGCCACTGCCATAGGACAAAATCCTACTGCATATTAACACCAGTGTTATTCCACTGGTATAATTTTCAGCAGTGAATTGCCACTAATCAAAATGGGGTTTTCTTATGCCAGCATTTGTGTCATAACTGACTACCTCAATGCATACATCAGTGTCTCACCTTAAGACAGTCCACTGAAAGTTACACTGAAAGGCAGCCACCAAACAGAGCGCCCATATGCTGGCTTCCCACCCCCACAAAAAGGACGACGTGATCTCCTACCTTTTCACACTGTTTGGGGACAAAAATATCACCATCATTGGGTGCATGTTTTGGGCTCTCTGCCTCCCCTGTAGCCTCTGGGAGGGTCAGAGGACACTTTTCGTGCTATTCCCGCCTTCCTAGGGCATCCCTGAGCTGCACAACAGCTGAAAACAGGTGTGGCCACCATTTTGCACCCAACAGTGGTGATTTTGTTTTGCCCCCAAACAGCGTGAAAATGTAGGAGATCACGTCGTCCTTTTTGTGGAGGCGGGCAGCCGGCGTACGGGTGCTCAGTTCGGTGGCTGCCTTTGCAGGTGGATCAATCCCCAGTTCCCTCATCGGAAAGGGAACCAGGCTTTTAAAAAAATGTTATCCAATGCATGCATTGGATAACGCTAAAAATTGGATAACGCTAAGACTTGTGTAACTATCATAAAACTATCATAAAAGTACAGTATATCACAATAAAAACACTGATCAAGAAAATGCTCTGTTTGAAAGGGTTTATAACTTTTAAAGCATTTCATCTCAGGTTACTTTCAAGGCTCTGAACTCCCTTTAAACTGCTGGACACCACTTTTGTCCCACTGGAAAACATAGTTAGAGAATAACTTTAAGCACATCAATACTTCTGAAAAAAGCAGCTGTTTCCATTGTTTGGGGAAATACTAATTGAGCAAGTCTCCAACTGCCTGTAATGGGAAATGTTCACTTCAGAGCCACCCAACTAAAACAGACCAATCAGTCTTGCTCAGGTAAGATTAGAGTTGTTTTCTTTCTTTCTTAAGAAGCAAGGCCTCATTTGATTTCACTTGGATAGCAAGAAACACATGCTTCATTATTGTGATTTTTAAAATCACAATTTTTAGCCATTTTGTATCTTCTTAGAACATTACATTTTTGTATTCAAGACTGAAGCTACTTTCTAAATGCACAAACTGACAGAAAATTACTTTTACATATTTATGAAATGATACAATGATTCAAAGTTTGTTAGACTTAAAGATTCTAATGAACATTCAGATTGGGGAAAAAACTCAAAAAAACCCCTCACCAATAGTATCAAGTCATTGCATTAAAACTGCCGTCCTAAAATTGGCCAAAGACCAGATGAGAAGCTACAAGAAGTGGCTTCAGAATAATTTTGCCAGTGAACAGGACTCTCGACAGATGGCAGTAATGCCACTACAGTATCTTGGAAGAGAGTTGTACTGGCATCGATGTTCCAGTGGCAGCATTTTGCCAACAGCAAAGGTCAAAGAAGGCATTATATGTCGGGAAAGGATTTTGTTGGCCTTAGATCCAGAAAATCTAAAATATCCCTGTTCACCATCACAATCCGAATGAATCTTCAATTATTCCAGTTCTGGAGCCAGCACAGCTAATTCCCTCCAAGTGGAAACTTGAGGGAAATGGAGAGGAAAGTAAGAACAAGCCACTCCTGTTAGACCAGGGGTTCCCAACCTAATGCCCGTGGGCCGAATCCAGCCTACGGTGCCATTTCATGTCGCTCCCGACCCCTCCAAGGGCATTTGAGAAACAAAACCACCACCCCTTTGAAGCTGTTGGAATAACCCCCCACCCCCACCCCCCACCATGCAAGCAAGGCAAAATGACCATCCGGCCTTTGAAGCTGACAGAGAGCATGACCCAGCCCCCAACTTGAAAATATTGGGTTCCTCTGTGTTAGACGGTACACTGAGCTAGCAGGGCTTTAGACATATCAATTACTTTCTGTCAGAATCTCATCTACCCTACTCAAAATAATTGACCTGTTGAATATATCAAAGGATCTTTGGTGGTTTTCAATGGGGAGATAACTTTAAGAAACACCCAGAGATGGACCTCTTATTTTAGAAGATAGTGTATCTTCCAAGTACAAAACCTATTCTTCATCTTGTTCTGTTAGATTGTGAATGTCTGTTAGTCATACTGGTTATCACTACTTCCAGTATTAGAGACAGTGTGCCTCCATCTACCAATTGCTGCAGACAAGCAGTACTTATAAGAAATGACAATTCTTCAAACTCCAGGTCTTGTCTTGATTGTCTTGAAAAGGAATCAGTACAAAACAATCAAAAGAGGATACATTTAAGAAACATGCACAGTAGGGAATGATTAAATTGCTCAGTCAAATCCCAGTTGATTCCTCCTTCACTTATGCCTTACTGTGTTTATCCCAGCTGATATCTGCTGGGCTAAAGGGTTTTTGTTGTTGTTGTTTTGCCCATTAAGACAATTCAAAGAGATATGAATCAGAGTCAGCCTTCATTCCACTGTTATTATTTTCTCTTCCTTAAACATTGAAAGACTGACAATTATCATGGCTGGAAGTAAGCTAATCAGCAAAGTACAAAAGATCAGTGTGTGTGTGTATTTCCCACTCTGGGTAGTGTACAGACAAATAAACAACAGCAACATAATAGAACAAACAACAAAATAAAATAAACAACAAAATAAATACCTGATGGCATCTGAGGGCAAGCAAAATGTAGCACAGATGTAGTAGACCAGGGGTTCCCAACCTACTGCCCATGGGCTAGACTCGGCACACAGCACCATTTCATGTGGCCTGTCAGCACGTCTGTCACACCCGGAAGTGGAAGCAGACGCCTTTACGAAAGTCATAAAATGTGCCTGCGCATTCATAAATGTGCCTGTGGCTTTTGTAAACGTGGAAGTGGGAACATTTATGACAGCTGTAAATGTGCCCGATTCCACTTCCATGGGCCATGGTCTGGCCCGCTCAGCTGTCCAGGGAGCGTGGTCAGGCCTATGGCATAAAAAGGTTGGCCACCCCTGTAGCAGACTATCTACTCTTGTTCTATGTCAAATATGGGCCATTTGGGCAAAGATGTTTTGAGATAAAACTTTTTTAAAAGTACCATATTTTCCGGCGTATAAGACGACTGGGCGTATAAGACGACCCCCAACTTTTCCAGTTAAAATATAGAGTTTGGAATATACTTGTCAGCTGCAGTTAAGTACCTGTCCTATAAGACGACCCCCGACTTTGGCACAGATTTTTCGGGGTTAAAAAGTAGTCTTATACGCCAGAAAATACAGTAGGTAAAGGTTATCCTTGCTCAAAATCCAGTCGTATCTGACTTCAGGATTCAGTGCTCATCTCTGTTTATAGCCAAAGAGTCAGTGCTGTCTGCATTTGCAGATGTTTCCATGGCCAGGTGGCAGCCATGGCTAGACACCAAAGGTCACGGAATGCTGTTTACCTTCCCACCAAAGTGGTCCCTATTTATCTACTTGCAATTTCTTACTTTTGACCTGCTAGGTTGGCAGGAGCTGGGACAGAGACAGGCGCTCATTCCATCATGCAGTACTAGGGTTTTGAACTGCTGACCTTTCGCCTCCCAGTCAGCATCTTAACCACTTGAGCCACTGCAGTAGAGCCATTTTAACATCCATGCAGAAGCAAGAGACCTTATATATCACTGGATTGTCAAACAGATCAATAAAATGAAAAGACCAATCTTACATACTTTGAAGCAGAATGATTAATCCCACATGCTCTCTGTTGTTTAGAAGGAAAGAATCCAAATTGTACCTTCTGTAATTATGATCCTTGAAACTGCAACCAAGCTTAAAACTGACCAGCTAACATATTCAGTTTATCTGAAGGCCTGAAAAGTCCCCTGTAATACAAATTAAATTGATAGATTGTTTATGTTTAAAGAGACATAAATGTTTCCATCCAGAGCACGTTAACAAGTGCTTAAGTTCCACTATGAAACACTGGAACAAATTAATTGTTGTCATTTCACAAGCCCTATAATTTCAAGAGGACTTACATACAAGGCTATCCTTGTTTATTCAGACTGGGACATTTCGGTTTAATGCTCTAACAGGTAGACCATGGAGTGAGGAAAGTAGTGGCTAAGGCATCTATTAACACACTTAACAGACATACAAATATACTACACAGAGAATATTGACTACATCCTAGCACGACATCCCAGTGCGATCCTAAATGTACTTCTAAATAGATTCAAAGGAAGTTATTCCCATAGAAGTGAGCATAAAACTGCCATTTAAATTATTCATTGACAGAAGATAAAACAGATGAGTGCAAGTGAACTGGCTCCCCCAGGCTGTGTGCTCTTTGATGAGGCATAAGATTCCTACCAGTGGTTTCTTATCTGTTCATAATTTAAACAAGACAGTCGTCACTTGATGTTTCATTCAACAGATGGTAAACTTTCATGTGTGAATGAAGAATGGGAAAATCCATGTTTGCTTTCTACCATATTTAAACTTTCATCACTCCAGTTCTTTCTATCATGAAGATCAGAATCATGTGTCTTATAGAATATTCCTAAGAAATAAGTTGAAAGAACATTCTCTTCAGTCTGAAATAGCTAAAAATCAATAATAGAGCTATTCTCAGCATGGAATATAGGCTGAAGATGAGGTCGTATATTCTTATTACTACAATCCACTGTAACTTTGCAGATCGAATCCACAGCTGTTTTCAGGAGTCAGCTGCCTTTCAACAGTTTTAAATATACCATTAGAATATCTCTGTATATAACTGTGGGGAAATTAAGAGATTTTTGGGAGAAATATATGAATAAAAGGTTGTTGCAAGAACATAAAGATAAAATGGAAGTTTTAATTTCTGAAAAAGAGATCAAAGAGGTTATATCTAATTTGAAATTGGATAAATCACCAGGTGAGGATGGGTTTTCTTCTGAGTTTTATAAGGAATTTGAAGATATAGTTACCCCAAGATTAAAAAAGTTGTTTAATTTTATATTGGAAGGAGGGTCAATCCCAATTTTGTGGAGTAGATCTATAATAGTTTTGATACCTAAGCCAGGGAAAGACCCGGAAAGGATTGAATCCTTTAGGCCAATATCTTTAATAAATCAAGACGCAAACATTTTTACAAATATATTAGCAAATAGGCTAAATGGCTTTTTGCGGAACTACATAAATAAAGACCAGGCTGGATTTTTAAAGGGAAGACATACGGCGGATTTAACTAAGAGAGTTGTTGATTTGCTAGATATTGCTATAAATAGGAAAGAAAAGGTAGGAATGTTATCGTTGGATATTTTCAAGGCCTTTGATTCTCTTCAATAAATAACAATAAAAGAGATAATTTTGTCTTTTGGTTTTGGGATAAAGTTTAGGAATGTTATAAAACAACTATATCAGCAAGGATCGGCAAAGGTTAGAATTAATGATGTTTATACTGGAAATATTAAATTAGAAGCAGGAACTAGGCAGGGATGCCCGATTTCACCAATTTTATTTATAATGTCCATGGAATTGTTAGCGGAGGTTATTAGAAGAGATGATAATATTATGGGACTGGGAGGAAATAAAATAAGTCTATATGCAGATGATACTTTATTTATTATGAAACATCCAGAGAAGGCATTGGAGAGGATTCAAGATCACTTAAAAGATTTTGAGGATATGACCGGATTAAAAATAAATTGGGAGAAATCAGAAATGATAACTTGTAATGTGAGTAAAGATGAACAACAAGAAATATTTCGGAAATATAAAATACAGATTAAAAATAACTTAAATATTTGGGAATTATTATAACAAATAAATTTGAAAATCTTAAAAAAATAAACCATGACAGACAATTTAAGGTGATTAAATATCAGATTATACAATATAATAAATTGAATTTGTCATGGTTTGGTAGAGTGGCTCTCTGTAAAATGATGTTGTTATCTAAAATAATTTTTTTTATTTGAAGCTTTACCAATTTATCTTAAGGATAGAGAGATAAAGGAATTTCAAGATTTATTAAATAGGTTTTGTAATGGTGGGGAAAAAGTTAGAATTACTAAAAGGGAGTGGTATATATCTCAAAAAGAAGGGGGACTTGGATTTCCCAATCTTAAAAATTATTACATGGCATTTCAAATTAGAAATATTGTTAAGATTTTGAAGAAGGAAAAAGTGATATGGGAGGATTTGGAGATGGAAGATCTTGAGCAAATTGGTAAAGCAGCCTTTCTAGTTAAAGAAATAGTAAACCTAATATTAAAAATAGAATATTAAAGTCAATGTGGGAGGTATAGAAGAAAATGAAGGAGAAATTAGTTCCTGGAATATCTCCACTAACAGAAATTGAAGACATAAAAAGTTTTCCGATAAAAATAAATGGGGAGTTGAGATCAGTGTTGGTAGAAAATGACGTGTGCCTGTTGAGTAATTGGATTCAAATATGTAATGATGAGGAGAAAAAAATTGTATTATATGAATAAATGAAATTAAATTGGTTACAGGTTATAAGGGTAAATAATTGGAATAAAAAATATTTAAAGGGATTAAGTTTGGAAAGGGTTAGGACAGATTTTGAAGAATTATTTAAAATAAAACAAGGAGATATAGGATTAAAGGGGTTTAGTGGTAAAAATTTATAAGATTTTAAATAAAGATTGCAATCAACAAGAGATATTGAGAAAAAATTGGGAAGAGGATTTAAATATAAAAATATCAGAATTAAAATGGTGATCTCTCTGGAATGAAAGATAATGAGAACATTGTCGACTAGAGTTAAGGAAAATAACTACAAAATGTTATGGAGATGGTATTTGACCCCAGTGAGATTGAACCAAATTGATAGGACAAAAAATAATGTGTTGAAGATGTAATAAAAGTGTTGGAATTTATAATCATATGTGGTGGAACTGTAAAGAGATTAGAGACTTCTGGAAAGAGATTGAGAAAGAGATGTTGGGAAATAGGATTAGGGTTGAAATAGGTGCTGCCATGCTTACAGATTTAGAAGGTTTAAAATTAGATAAGGAGGAACAAGAATTGTTTGCAATTTTTATGTCCACAGGAAGACAGTGTATAGCAAGAAAATTGAAGGATCCGATGAAATTGAATTTGGAAGACTGGTTTAAGGAAAATTGGCAGCAAGCCCTGAATGATAAATTAACATGGGAATTAAATGAAAAGAAAGGAATAATTAAAGAAAATAAATTTTGGAAAATTTAGCAACCATATGTGGAATACTCATTTTTAAAAAATGGAGGACATAAGCCGGTACTGGAACAAATGAATTTTTGGAAATACTGATTTGTGACGAGACAGGCTGCATCCCTCTTTGGCAATGTATTATAACACCTGGTGATTATTACTGTTTGATTTTTTTATGTTTTAAGTTGAGAAAGAGATTTTAGGGTAGGGTGAGTTGGAATTAATTTAAATGTTATATTTGTTTAAGTTCTTATTATAAGTGGGTTTATAGTTTGAAGTTACTTTTCTACCTTGATTTAATTTAGATATATTAATGTCACAAGTAATTTATCTCTTTTTCTTCTAATTTTCATTTTTTTTTGTATAACAGTCATTTATATGAGTTATGTTATACTGTTTTCTTTTTTGATGTGTTTTTTTCCTTATGTATCTTTGAAAAATCTTAATAAAATTTATATAAAAAAGAATATCTCTGTATTATTTTAGACATGATAAGGAAACTAGGGTTGGTTATGAAGAGCTAGACTGAAAATTACCACTTAATACCATTTGCCATGAATTTTTGACATAAATATAGATAGCAGATGGAGCAAACAGATTTTTGTGGGAGGAAAAGAAAGAAAGATGATCTCTAGTTCCTCGATGGATATAAACTTAACAAGTAAACAAATAAACAATGCTATGTAATTAATTCTGATGATTAAATACAAGGAGGAAGGATAATAGATGCAGTACTTGAGAAATAAGAAACTAATTGCAAATAGTAAATAATCATTGCAGTTTGGCAGGTCACTCCATTTTATGAATCATAAAAACTACATTTGGTTACTTTCCATCCTAAACTGCTCAGAGAGAGTGGCTGAAATCCTGCTGCACAGTTCCATCAGCACTTGCAGATTGCCACTGATTAAAGGCTTTCTTTTTCAGTTTCAAGGTGCCCATGGCTTGTACTTAGTACTGCTACCAGTGATGTTGACCCTGCTGTAAAGGAAGACAGAACCCAATGGGGTTCTGACCTGTAAGAAATAAGATCCCACACATGTGGAAAAGTGGATCCTGCAGAAAAGGCTTGTGAACTCTAACAATGTGCAGTTCATCCTACATTCCCCATCCTCATGTTGTTGTTGTTGTTCAGTCGCACAGTCGATTCCAACCCTTTCCGACCTCATGGACCATTTTCCTCCAGGCACCTCTACCCTCCATCATTCTCCTCAGCCCACCAAGCTCTGTGCCCATTGTGTCCACAATACCATCTATCCATCTCATCTTTGGATGCCCCCTTCTTCTCTTGCCCTCCACCTTTCCCAGCATCAAGGCCTTCTCAAGTGAGTCCTCCCTTCTCATTTGATGTCCAAAGTACTTTAGCTTCATCTTCACTATTTGTCCCTCCAATGAACAGTCAGGATTGATATCTTCCAGTATTGACCTATTGGTTCTCTTTGCTGTCCAAGGGACTCTCAGGACTCTCCTCCAACACTACATCTCAAAGGCATCTATTCTTCTGCGCTCAGCCTTCCTAATGGTCCAGCTCTCACACCCATACATTACTACTGGGAATACCATTGCTTTGGCTATGCGAATTTTTGTTTTCAAGGTGATGTCTCTGCTTTTCACTATATTCCCCAGGTTTCTCATAGCTTGTCTCCCCATAATCAATCGTCTTTTTATTTCATGGCTACAGTCACCATCTGCAGTGATCTTAGATCCCAGGAAAGTAAAATCTTGTCACTGCTTCTACTTCTTCCCCATCTATTTTCCAGGGACTGATGGGACCTCTTGGCATTATCTTGGTTTTCTTAATATTAAATCTCAAACCAGCTTTTGCACTTTCCTCCTTCAATCCAATTTTTAGTGTTAGCTACACTAAAAAAAACTACATTCTGTTAGCCAATGGGCTTGTTGTATTATTGTTACTGTTACTGTTTATAGTGTATATAAGTCTGAGTTTTGCCCCATCCAAACTGTGTTCAAACCCCACTAATAAAGAGCTGAATTTCACTACTTCATTTATCTGCGTCTTCATTCCCTGAACACGAAACTGGTGACAAAGGTGGGATGGCGTCCCCACATGGCAGCAACATTGGCCCATTTGACCCAGAGCATCCAGAGAAATGGGCAACATACGAACGCCGATTCCGCCAAGCAATGGCCTCGCAGAAGATCACCGACAAAGACCAGAAGCACTCTTGTTTCCTTGCTCAGTGCGGTTCTGAGATGCTTGAGCTGGCAACCCACCTCATTCTCCCAAGGGACGTGGATGTGGTGCCGCTCGCAGAAATCATGTCAGCACTGAGGAAACACCTGCAGCCAGAGGTCTCGATCTTCCTGGCCAGGGTGGCCTTCCACAGAAGGGAACAACGACCTGGGTAGTCCATTGCAGACTACGCCGCCCCCTCTGCGCATTGCTGCCACCGCGTGCAAGTGGGACAACATAGAAGAAGCACTCCGGGACCTTCTGCTGGCTGGCATGAGGGACAAAGATGCTCAATGTCACCTCATGATCAGGAAGACACTAACGTTCAAGGCTGTCCTAGAAGAGGCGGTAGCGTCTGAGGCCGCACGGTCTGGCATCAAGCTTTTCCGGCATTGCCACTCCACCACCAGTGCCACTGACTCAGCTGTGCAAGCTCAGCAAAATTTATCTTCATCCTCCTCAGCATCGCCTGGATCCACCTCTTCATCGGAGTCCAGCGACGCAGAGGGAGAAGTCCGAGTGGTCCGACGAAAGCACCGAGAGCACTGTAATTATCGGGAGAATAAATTCCTTTGCAAGTGTGATGGCTGTGGAGCCCAGCATGACCGCAGGAAGTGCCCCTTCCGCACCGCAGAATGCTACAACTGTGGGCGACGAGGGCACATTGCTAAAGTATGCTGACAGCGAAAGCAAAGAACTCCAGCACCTGAGTCCAAGAAGAGTCATCACCACAAAATGTCCATTGCCAAAGTGTCACCAGAGCCTGAGCCGTGCCAAGTGGGCATAGTCAGTGAGCGTTTCTTCGCAGACCTGAGCCTGCAGGACGTCTCCTTCAAGATGGAGGTGGATTCAGGTACTACCTTTTCCATAATCCCACAGCGGGAGTTTTTGAGAATTCCCCCTGCATCTCGGCCCAAGCTTAAATCCTTTAAAACTTCCCTCCGAGATGTGCAAGGTTGTCAGATTCCGGTCCTGGGGGTGGGAAATTTCTTGGTCAAATTCAAAACCATTCGCACCTCCTTGACATTGGTTGTAGTTAAGCAGGGCACTAACTGTCTTATTGGGACCCAATGGTTTAGGCCCCTGGGAATCCGGCTTTCTGGCATTCACACAATAGACGCTGACCCAATCCAGGACATTTGTGCTGTACATCCTGAGGTGTTCAAAAAGGGTTTAGTGTTATACAAAGGACCCTTGGTGGACTTTGAGCTTGACCCAACCATCCGGCCCATCGGATGAAGCCATGCCAGATACTCTTTGCTTTAAAGGAGAAGATAGAAGCCGAGCTGGACAAACTGGTGGGGCAGGGCATCCTAGAGCCAGTGGACTCCGCAGAGTGGGAGACACCAATAGTGACTGCTTTGAAAAGTAATGGGGAGGTCAGGATATATGCTAACTACAAGTGTACCATCAATAAAGCTATTCGCCCGAATGCATATAGGCTCACCCCCCCTTGCCTCAGGGCTGTCCCCTGCTGAATTGCTCCTGAAGGAAACTGTCATACTTGCTGGACAGATTGGATCCCTCTAGGGTAGAGGACAAAGGCACAAATATAGCAATCCAACACCAGAAGGATTTCTCGTCCGGAGACCCTGTACATTGCCGCAATTATGCAGCTGGAGGCCCTACGTGCCTGGGTTTGTGATCGATCAAACTGGTCCTGTTTCTTACAGAATCGAAACAGCCACTGGTCTGATCTGGAGGAGGCACGCCAATCAATTGAGACCCAGAGTACTGGACCCACAAGATGAATACAGACACTCAACGCTAGGGTTGCCCCCCCCCCCCATTTAAACCCAGGGGGCAGAGGTAATAGTCAGCAGCCAGCCAACATTGACCCAGAAGTGTCTTCTAGGAACCGATTTCAAGGGGAATATGTGGAATGCTCCCCTATTCCGGCCAGGTGTACCCCTACACTGTCTCAGCCTAGTACTCTGGATTCCTTTATTGATGATGACCAATTTTGTTTGGAGTCACCCTCCACTCTTAGTACACACAGGAGGGACCCTGAGTTGTCTTATTCATCCACAGAATTAGATTTTGGTTTTGAGCGATCCCCTGCTCCTCCATCTGACAAACGGGGTTTTAATTTGGGTTTACAATCCTCCCCCTCTAGTCAATCCCTCACTCCAGTCGGGTCGCCCATCCTACGAGCCCCTGAGCTGGACTGCCATCCTGGTTAAAGGATTTTGTTTTTACTTGGGGGGGGGAGAATGTTATGTATGTTAACTGTGTTTTCTGACAGGAGCAGACTGTATCTTTTCTCATGTATCTATTTTTATGCAAATAAGTGGATCGAAAATGTGCACACTCTGTTAGCCAATGGGCTTGTTATATTATTGTTACTGTTACTGTTTATAGTATATATAAGTCTGGGTTTTGTCCCATCCAAACTGTGTTCAAACCCCACTAATAAAGAGCTGAATTTCACTACTTCATTCGTCTGCTTCTTCAACACGAAACATACTTTGAAGGAAAATGATTAATCCCACATGCTCTCTGTTATTTAGAAGGAAAGAATACAGTCTGTACCTTCGGTAATTATGATCCGCTCCAGCCCTCTGGAACCTCCTGCCAACAGAATTGAGGCTACAGACAGAATTGCTGCCTTTCAGGAAAGGTTTGAAGACCTGGCTGGTGGGGCAGGTGTGGGGCCCTAATGGGAATATGGCCCGGCCTGCTGGCTCATCCCCAACTAGCCCAGTTGTGTCCTCCTTCTGTGTCTTTGCATTTTCCCCCTTCCATCTTAGCTTTTAGTTTGGTTTTAAATGGGGTGGGAGTAATGAGGGTGGATGAATGGGAGGATGAGGGTGTTTTAACATGTTTTTAATGTTTTTAACTGTTGTACGCCACCCTGAGTCGGGTTTTACCTGAGTGGGTGGCATAAAAATTGAAATAAATAAATAAATAAAATATTTGGCAAAGGCTTCTAAAAAGGTGACAAGTGACTGTTATAACATGGAATTGTTTTCAACTACCAAGTTTCTAAAGCATAGATAACACTGTTGTGAGTCCCCTTCTCTGACTCCACCTGAACATTTGTCATTGCCAGATGATCAAATTAGCTTGTTAACTCCTACCTAGCCAAACAGGCCAAAAGGGTATCTGTTTCTGTTGGTTAAAATATATGATAAAAACCATAGAAACAAATATCCAGAAGCTCACTCACTTAAGCTAAGAAATTACTGTTTTTTACTTGTAGATAGGGATGGCCTTACCTGATGTTAGAACATTAAAGCCTATTCCATCAGTTTTGTCACAAGATAATTTTTTTAATTAATGAACTTCAAAATGTCCTATCATTGCAAAGAATCTCAAGCTAGGTTGTTCTTCCTTCCTACAGCGCCTCTTCATAATAATATTTTATCTATTTTTATTATTTAAATATGTATGGTCGCCCACTCACTGAAGTGACTCTGGGTAGCTCACAATGCAATTGCACTTCACCTTACAATATGTTCTGCCCAGGTCTTTAACATTAAAAGCTATGGCTTTCTTTATCCAGTCAACCCATTTAATGTTAGGTGTTTTTCTTTTCCTACTGCTCTACTGCCCCCTCCCACTTTTCCAAGGAATATTGTCTTTTCTGGTCAGTTCGGTATTTTCATTATATGTGCATGGTGCAATAGCCCTAATTTACTCATTTCTGCTCCAGTGCAAATTCAAGCTTTATTTGATTGAGCACACACTTTTCTGCCTTTCTGTTGTCTATGGTATATATAAGGTGTATCTCAAACACCACATTTCAAATGACTTGATCTTCCAACCCAAGTCTTTTCCCCCTATTTTACTTTTACAAGAGTATATATTTTTACCTTTGTTTCCAGTGACAATCATTGCTAACACCCTGGCCTCCTTTTTTATTTCAAAAGACAGGAGGACATCTTTGGAAAACACAACATGTTTGTAGAGCTGTTCATCTGATACAGTTTTTCTTACTTAGATTGCCTAACCCATGGAAATGATTTGAAAACTGAAACGTAATAATCTAGTCTTATTTCTATGGAGAGGACAAAACATTAGCTTACCTAAGAGATAATGGCCATGTCTATTTCTCTGTTGTAAGGGGATCATCAAATAATATACATTCAGACAGAGCCTGGAAAAGTTATTATTTTGGACTGCAACTCTCAGAATCCCCTAGCCAACAGAGAAGGAGGGGAAGCTGGAAAAGTAACTATTCCAAGATCTAGTCTTAGAATACCCTTAGTCTCCAGTTTGGGAATGGAGGGGAGCCAAATGTTTTCAGCAGTGAGTTTTACTTTTCAAAGAGGATGCTTTGATATTTCTATTTTTTTTAAAAAAAAGAAATTCTAAAGGCACAATTCTAAATAATTGCAACAAAAAGGAAAGGTGGCTCCAACGTGTCTCCACAAAATGTTGAGCTGAAAACAAAAACAGAAAAGACACATACGGAAAAGTGGAAGAAAGGCCAGGCTACAAAGTAAGAGTATGGAAAAAGTAGCAAAGAATTACAAGATGGTGTTAGGAAGTTAAAAGCTAAGTACCTCTCTATTCAGCCTTTCAGTACTGTGTCCTGTTCTGGACATCACACTTTAAGACAGGTGCAGACTAACTAGAACAAGATCAGATTCTAGGTTTTCTCCTACATTCTCTGTATTTAGCCTTATTGTTCCTTTTCAGTCAGAAATAATTCCAAAAGGATACCTGTTAAAATTATTGTTGTGTAAAGGAACATATTTAGGGGTATCTACTGGATTTCCAAGTGCTAGATTTGGCACTATCAATTTTATTTGGAAAGAAGTCCAAAGGTCTTAAGTGGAACTGACTTTCAAGTATTGTTGAGAAATATGGTGCCATAGAAACTGTGTTTTGAATCAGTTATAAACAAATGTTAATTCATGGTTGCTGGGCTAGGGGAGTGAACTGTAACTAAATATATATTTACTGACTATACGGAGAAACTAATAGGCAGAGCCAAAAATATAGTTTACACTACATTTGCCAGCAAGTGTAAAATGCCATAAAAACAGCTGAAACTCTAGTCAGTCAAGCCGAGCTGAGCCGACAAGCAGTGCAAAGCAAAATATTTTTAAATGTATGGTATATTTAATTGGCCAGAAATGTAAAGAGGCAACACCAAAAGTTAATATCCATCTAAAATGGAGATAGTCTTAGAAAAAACTCTTTTCTGAGAATATATTTTAAGATGTTGTCAAGCACCATGCTTTGGGTGACTTTCAGTAATATTTGGAATTGATTTTGGAGTGGAATATATTAGTCTATCAGAAAAGAGAGTAACAAAAACTATACCATAGATTTAATTAAGTCCACTTTGAGCAAATGCTATCATAGGTTACTGAGTTTTATTTGCTTCATAATCACCTTACTTTCCAAGGCCAAACCTAACTTTAGGTAGAATAAGGCAACAGAAGTTTGGGTGTATCAGAAATTGTAATGAGGTAGATGTAGGTATTTTCACGGAATCAGACGATGCAAAAATGATGATAGAGTTGAGGATAGATGATCGGGAGAAAAAAAGAAGGGTCTGGAGATATGATGCAAAATTATATAAGGAACCTAAATTTAAAGAACAAATAATGGAGAATTGGAAGGAGAGTTGGTATTGGAATGACACGGATGAGGTGAACTTTAATGTGGTATGGGATGCCATGAAGTCGGTTTTTAGAGGGGAAAGTATTAAATTGGCTAGTATTAGGAATAAACAACGTAAAGGAACAGGATAAAATTGAGAATGAGATAAAACATTTACAAGAACAACATGCAAGAACTAAGGATAAGAAGGTTTTTGATAATTTACAAAGATTAAAGACTGAATTGGTAGGAAAAGATATAGATAAGGTAAAAAGAGACTTGGTATATTTAAAAAGAGAATTTTTTGAATACAGTAATAAGAATTCAAAATTATTAGCAAGGGCTGCAAAAGAAAAAAGAGAAAAAAGGGAAATTGGAGTTTTGATTAGAAAAGATGGGGTTAGATGTAATAGAACTGGAGATAAATGCAAAATTGTGAAGGATTTTTATCAGGAGTTATATGCAAAAAAGAAGATAGATGAGATAAAATTAAAAAAACAATTGGAGAAACTAATAATTAATAAGATAGATCAGGAACACAGGAATAGAATGGAAGATAGGATAACGGAAAAGGAAATAAAAAAGGTTATTGTTAGATTAAAAACAGATAAAGCGCCTGGAGAAGATGGATTATCGGCTGAATTTTATAAGGAGTTTAAAGATTTAGTGGTTCCAAAATTGACTAAACTTTATAACTATATATTGGAAGGTGGACAAATTCTGACTTCATGGTATAGGACCATAATAGTGTTATTGCCAAAACACGGGAAGGATTTGGAAAAAGTTGAATCATACAGACCAATTTCATTGATAAACCAGGATGCTAAGATCTTCACAGCGATATTAGCTAATAGATTGAACAAGTTTATGAGCAACTATATAAATGAGGATCAGGTGGGTTTTCTGAAAGGTAGACATATGTCGGACTTGACAAGAAAAGTTATATATTTAATAGATGTGGTTGGACAAACAAAAGAAAAAGTAGGATTATTATCATTAGATATTTTCAAAGCATTTGATTCTTTACAATGGGTAACAATTAATGAGATAAGCAAATGCTATGGATTTGGGGATAAATTTAGGAAGACAATTGAACAACTATATCAGCAAGGTACCGCAATAGTTAGAGTAAACAATGAGGACACAGAAGAAGTGAAATTAGAAGCAGGTACTAGGCAGGGCTGCCCACTTTCGCCAATTTTATTTATCATGGCAATGGAAATGTTGGCAAAAGCTATAAGGGAAGATAAGGAAATAGAAGGGGTTTTAGGTAGTAAGATAAATCTTTATGCGGATGATTAATAATAACTAAACATTCTGTAAGGGCATTGGATAGAATACAAGTGTTATTAAAGGACTTTGAAGATATTACGGGTTTGAGAATAAATTGGGATAAATTAGAAATGATTCTATATAATATGAGCAAAGAAGATCAACAAAAGATAAAAGGAAAGGGTAATTTACAAATTAAGGACAATTTGAAATATTTAGGGATAAATATTTCAAACAAATTTGAAGATCTTAACAAATTGAATTATGTAAGATTGAAAAAAGAAATCAAGGATAGAATACAGGGGTTACAAAAATTGAAGTTGTCCTGGTTTGGAAGAATAGCAATAAGTAAAATGATGTTATTACCAAGAATTATTTTTTTATTTGATGCACTCCCAATTCAACTTAAGGATAAGGAAATTAATGAGATTCAAATAATGATTAATAATTTTTGTAATGGGGGAAAAAGATCTAGATTGGCAAAAAAGTTTTGGTACTTACCTCAAAAAGATGGTGGGTTCGGAATGCCAAATTTAATAACATATTATCGAGCTTTTCAAATTAAGAACGTTGTGAAGATCTTAGCAAGGGAAAAGGCAATTTGGGAAGAAATTGAAATGAAAGAACTTAGTTATATGGGGGAAATAGTCTTTCTAGGAGGCGACATCGGGAAAGTAAATACTAAAAATAAAATGATGAAGACATTATTGGGAACATGGAAAAAAGTGAGAAAGGTTTTGGTACCAGATATTTCTCCTATTATTGAATTGGAGGATATTGCAAATTTTCCAATAAGAATTAATAAAAGGATTAAAGAAGTATTGGATAAGAATGAAGTTTTCCTGTTGAAAGATTGGATACGGGCATGTAGGGACAACGAGAGAAAAATAAATTTGTATGCACAGTTGAAATTAAATTGGTTTCAGATAAAAATGGTAAATAAGTGGAATTGTAAATTTATGAATGAGGCCAGATTAGAAAGAGGGAAGACAGAGTTTGAAGATTTAGTTTTGAAAATAAGAAAGGGACAAAGTGGTATAAAGGGGCTGGTGAGTAATATATATATAATGATAAATAAGGAAGGTAATCCACAAGAGGAGCTGAAAGCGAGATGGGAACAGGATCTTGAGATAAAGATTGAGGATCAAAACTGGAAAAATAAATGGAAGAAAAGAATTATGAGAACTCTGTCAGTTAGAGTAAAGTAGCACAATTACAAAATGTTGTGGAGATGGTATTTGACACCGGTGAGATTGCATCAGATAGATTAAAAAAATGATAAAATGTGTTGGCGTTGTAAGAGTGCATTGGGTACATATGAACATATGTGGTGGAGATGTAAGGTTGTAAAGGATTTTTGGGAAGGTATTGAGAATGAGATAAATGAAATTATGGGAACAAAAATCAAACTGAGTGCAAATACCATCATGCTGACAGATGTGGAAGATATAAATTTAAGTAAAGATAAAAAAGCATTGCTTGAAATAATGCTGACAACGGGTAGATTGTGTATTGCGAGAAAATGGAAAAATGATGTGATTATAAAAATTGAGGAATGGTATAAGGAAATGTGGGAATTAGCATTGAATGATAAGCTAACATATGAGATAAATATGAAAAAGGGGATTATTAAAGAAAATAGATTCTGGAAGATTTGGAAAACTTTTGTGGATTACTCTTTGAAGGGAGAAGAGCTGAATAGACCTGCACCCGTTCACAAGGGTTTTTGGGAATGATTCCATAATCTTACTCCATGCTCTCCAGGACAATGTATATAACACAGGGTGGTTAGTCTTTTTGTTTTATTTTTATTTTTGGTTTAAATTTATTATTTTTAAAATTTAGTTATGTCATTTCTGTATTGATATTACGAAGTAGTAGGGTGACTTGGTGGATATATGATATATTAGAGATTATGAAATGTACAAATAGATGGTGAAAATTTAAAAATTTAGATTTGGAAAAATCCTTAGTACCAAGGAGAGAAATGGAAGGGGGAAGTAATATAATATCGAGTCACAACTGAAATATAGTGTTACTACCGGATGTGAATTTGATGTATGTCTTTATATATTGTATCTATGTTAAAATTTAATAAAAAATTTTTTTTTAAAAAAGAAAGAAATTGTAGCAAATGGTTAGTTATTTAATTTATAATTGTATTTTTTTCTGCCTGTAGAGAAGGGCTGTAAGATTTCGTGTCTCATGTGCCAAAATAACTGTGAGGGAACACTATTTGATGCATCATCTCAGAAAAATAACTTGGACTGAACTAGCCCTGATACTCACATACTTGATCTATAATTCTTGTATATTTATTTATTACTCACATTTCTACTGCCACCCCCTCACTGAGGTGACTCTGGGTGGCTCACAATAAATAAAAACTTACAAAAACATCAAAAATAGCATTAAAAGTGAATTATTTAAAATTAAGAAATTTAATTTTTAAAAAATCCTCCCAATACCGCACACTAAAACTGACAGCCCAAGCAATAGTTAAACAAGCCAACCTAGGGTGGCTATTATGTGATACATAATTAGTCACAATTTTTCAGAGGTTTTGAATTTATTTATTTATTGTATGATGAAATTCAGTTAGACTATCTGTGTCCATTGTATGCTCTTATCCAAAACCAAGGTGGATTTTTTTAAAAAGCCAAATGGGATGAATTTAGCAAGCAAGTTGACTCCAACATACAATGAATAAAACCTATTTATTTATTTATATACTGCCTTCCTCACCAATTGGTGACCCAAAGTGGTTTACAGCACAAACTAAAACATCAACTAAAACATCAGCTAAAACCCTATCCAAAACCAATTAAAACATACATAGAAACCCTCTAAAAACCACCCTAAACCCTCCCCGACCCATTAAAAAGGAAGGGCAGGCAAACAGAGACAATTAACAAACCCCCAGATGAACCAATGGGATTGAGCTGTGACACCAGTCATGCCTCACACCTGCTGGCATAACCATGTTTTTAGCAACATCCTGAAGGGGAGCAGCTCTGTCTGGAGGCGCAGTTCATGTGGCAGGAAGTTCCACAGAGCTGGAGCAAACACCGAGAAGGCTCTTCTCCTGGTCCTGGTCAGATGTACTTCTTTGGTTGGTGGGACCACTACAGAGCCCCTCTCATCTGCTCTCGTAGGACGGGTAGAAAACCTTGGGGTGCAATTACAGCAGATTCATTGGAGTACTAAAAGGTGCAGCAAAATGATGCATCCCAAGAGGCTACTGTAAACAGTATGTTCCTGGTTGGAATGAAGAAAGCAAAAGGCTCTTCAAAGAATTTGAAGCTAAAGGCGACCCTGACACAGCCTCTGGCCTTTTGCTATCCTTGGATGAAAACAGAAAGAGAATCTGGCAAGAAACTGGAGAAGGCCTAGATTTCTTGCACTCCAGCAGGAAAGCCTGGAGCCTCATCAGGAAATTGGACACCACTAACAGTAATATCAGAGCAGGGCCATAGCCAGGATTCTAGATATGGGTGAGCAAATATTTTTTCAGGATGGGCCTCTTTTCAATGCATTCCTATAGGAAACCATGCTTTGCTAGAGTGGGCAAACTGCTAACTCAGGTTGGGCCAAGCCCACCCTAGCTACAGCCCCATATCAGAGGTTTTGAATTATGAATTACTTCCAAGACTGATTGTCATAATCCACAGAAAAATATAAGGGTGGGAGGAGGTCTGATAGAACCAGAGCTTTTAAAAGTTATTTTTCCACCTATAGATTCCAGACTTATGGTAACTGGAGTCTAAAACTATAACTTTGTCATCTTTTGTGTCTAGATCAAATTTTGGACTGCCAAAATGAAGCCAATTTCTTTGCCATTGGCCAAACTTAAGGTTTCATCAGTACATGTTTCTGGAGTAATTGGCAGACCAGTAAATGAGCCATTCACACAGCATATTTTTGTCTGCCAGCAGCCCCCACTTGAGCATGTTGGTTTTGCATTTAGGCGTTCCAGCCCTCAGCCTATTCAGAGTCCTCAAAGTAATGTAGCAGAGCTTGAGATCATCAGCCATATCCTTCTTTAATCTTATTTCTTTTCTGGCGAGCTCCTTCCTCAATCTTCTAATTTGATTTTGCTCTTGCATATCCTCAAGAATGTTTGTTCTTGCCATAAAGCTCTTTCTGGATCTGAGCAGGTGGACATGATGCACATATCCATTCAGAGGATGCCAAGGGTCATTCTCTTGGTTAGTTCTTTCAGCGTCTGCTGCTACTTCTCTCCTTATCTTAGGTGGAACAATACCAACAAGAGGGTATGTTTTCTCAAATGGTGTAGGTTTGAGGCATCCTGTCAATATTAGCATTCCTTCGTTAACAGAGATTTCAACTCTGCTGCAGAGATGCTCAGTGCCAAAGCTGATGTACACAGTGTGGATGGTTGAGTTCCCCCTTTATAGTTTGTGAGTTTCTTGTTGATATTGTTTTTCATACTAACTTTAGCTTTGGTATTCAGGCAGTTCTGCTTAAAAGAGAGTGGCTAGAGCAGTGGTTCCCAGCCTTTTTTTTTTTGCCATGCCCCACCTAAACTTCTCTAAAATCCTGATACCATTCCACTGTGACATATAATTCTTATTATTCAAAACGTGAACTACAGTAATACCTCGGATACCGTTTGCATCAGATAACGCTAAAACCGCATAACGTTAAGCAATCGGGGTGGGGGGGGGAATTGCATCGCATAATGTTAAAATCCTATGGGATGCATTGGGTAATGTTCGCTAAAGCCTGTGCTGGTTACAATGTATCTCTATGGAGTTTTAATATTATGCAATGCTTCCCATAGTATTTTAACGTTATCCAATGCATGCTTTGGATAACATTAAAAATTGGACAACACTAAGACTTGCGGGACCAAGTTTTAGCATTATCCGAGGTTTTACTGTATTCATGTTTAGGAAGCCTAAAAGACCATTAACTGTTAATAACTAATTCTCGAATTGCCCCCCTGTGGTGTGTGTGCCTGACGATGGGAACCACAGGGCTAGAGGAACATTAGCCCAAGGTCAACTGGAAAGATATCACCCTTATCTAAGTTTAGTTCAACATAGATGCTGCTAACATTGCTGTAAAGGGAATCCTATCTTACCTCACATTCCCTGTAGGGTCTACCTCTAATAAAGTAAGACTCAAGTTCAAATCTACGTAAATTTCCTGTAACCTACTTCCCATATGCTCAATGGGACCTGCTCACTAGAAAGTTTGTTTAAGATTACAGCCTCAGTAATGTTCTTATATAGCACTAAGACATAACTTTAAGTTTCTGTCAGTTCCAAAACACAGTGATTCATGTTCTCTCTACCATATTTTGAGAGTATAAGACCATACAGCTACTGAGTGATCCATCTGCCAAAATGGGTCAATTTGGCTAGAATTGCGCTAACTGGCCCTTTCTTTGCCTTTCAAAGATGTATACAGTACTGTATTTTCTTTAAGGCTGGGAGGTAACACAGTGGCTGATTTCCTACTAGGAGTGATTACACAGACAGAAGTTGTTTTTAGCTATGGTGATATTGAAAATCACCATGATTATGCTTATTCTTTCTAGTTTTATTTTTAAACAGTTATTTTAGATATAATAATTGTTGAAAATGCTCTCTCCTTCTCTCTCTCAACTATTTGTACCTGGGGCTTACATGTTTTTACTTCTAGCTGGAACAGTAAATTGGACAATAAAGCTGCCATTACAAATACGCTTACTGTATGTTACAATCCTTAAAATGTGTACTTTGGGGGAAAATCTCATTAAAGCTTGTCTACCAGCCTGTCTTCTCTAGGTATCTGTAATGTGTTAGCCTGGGGGACCAGACTAATATGTTTCAAACCTATCACTAGAGCTGAAACCATGTTAGCACTCATGAAATGTGAGCAGAATCAGAAAAGTAGCCAAGTTGAGCTACCAATATTTTGGAAGAAGAATGAAAGTGTGGTGCCAAAATGGCCGCCGTGCTCTTTGCGGGCCCCCCCCACCCGGACTCAGACATCCAGGTAGTTAGGGGGTGTGGCCACCCCTCTATAAAAGGGGTGGCCACGAGGCAGCCGAGCTGCCATTTTGTAAAAGCGACGGAGAGGAGAAGTTTTTTCTCCGTCGCTCTTCGTCTTTTGGAGGGAAGCCTTTTCGGTGGCTGCAGCCCCTTAGCGGTCTTGGCTGCTTGATCTTCGGCTTCCCAGCTAGCGAATTCTGATCCCTGGATAGGGATCGCTCTTCATTTTATGCCTCCTAGAAAGAAGGCTATGGCGAAGCATGCTCGCCTGCGCAGGGGGCAGCAGCAGTCGGGTCAGAGGACCGCGACTGCACCCCCTCAACAGGACCACCAGCCGGAGGCTCCCACCGGGACCGGTGGAATGGGGCAGCTCAGGCCGTGGCCCACGGCTCTTCAGCCCCAGACTGCCCCTACAGGGGCTTCGGCCCCCGGCCCGCAAGTGCCGGCCATGGGTTTTGAACAGGGGGAGGGCTGAGCGTGGTTGGGGCTTCGGCCCCCGGCCCACAATTACCGGCCATGGGCTTCGAGCAGGGGGGAGGGCCTGGTGCGGGTGCACAGCAAGGCTCACCCCCGGCCCCTCAGGGGCCGGAGTTTTGCCATGGCCCTACTTGGGGCCAGGCTCTCAAGTAGGGGGATCTGGGCCATTGCCCGGTGGGCCGTCCGGCCCACCTGGCCCCCTTTATGCAGGGGGATATGCGACAGTGGATGCGTTATTGGCCCGCATGGCGGCGATAGAGGCATCCCTGGGGATCACCAGTAACCCCATTGGGGGGGGGGCTTCCTTGCCATCTGGGGCCCCCTTCTGCCAGCCTACTAACATGGCAGCTGCAACTCTACAGCAGGCTGCCAGTCGGGTCGAGTTGGTGGAGGCGCGCAGGCCTGTGCCCTCCGCGGCCTCGCAACTCCCCATGCATCAGGCGCTACAGACAGGTAGTGGATGGATGTGTCCTCAGAGCTCGATTTCGGTCGCGAGCTCCAACGCCCGCCGTAGGCCGGAACCCCCGGTGGGGGCGACTCACGGGGGTGCACCCAGTGAGTATCAGGTTCAAGCTAATGTGCCCACATCACACTCCACTTCTGGGGATGGGTTCCAGTGGCCCTGGCCTCGTAATGTCGGGGCAGGGGGGCATCAGTTCACGGCCTACCCGGGTGCAGCTTGGTCGCATGCTGGCGCAACATTGGGTGGGGGGTTTCCGCCCCCGGGGCTGCACCGGGTGTCGCAGGGGCAGTCCAGGCTCTGCTCCCGATACCCCGTGCCAACACTGTGCTGGTGTTGGCACTCCCGACAGCCAGGTATTCCTTGCCCCTCGGGGATCATTTGGCCCAGGCCATGAGGGAAAAGATTTGGCGGGGGGAGTACGTAGATATTTTCTCCCTATTGAACAGGGAACCCACCAAGGAGGAGAAAGAGGGGCAGGACGAGAAGGACAAAGAGCCGTCCCGCCGTCGCAAGCCACCACGCACGTGGGCCAACTGGTTACCAGCATATCTCATTTATATGGCGGTGTACCTCAGGGCTCGGCCTGACCTGGCCATCCCTATGGTCCAATATTTGGACAACATTTACAGGGCAATGGTGGATTTTCCTGGCCCCTCGTGGTTGGCTTACGACGAGGAATTTCGAATGAGAGTGCCCTTACACCCGGAGATGAGGTGGGATGAGCCCTGTCAGAAGCTGTGGCTTTTATATATGACTCCCATGCGCCCGGCGCCTGGGGAGAGGTACCATTGTGGACATGCGGTCCAGCGAGCTGCTCCAACGCAGACCCCCCACCAGCTGGCGGGGCAGGGGGTTCCAGCCCGCCTGCTGTGTTGGAGCTTCTCAGCCAAAGGTGTATGCAACAGGAAACAATGCAGATACAAACACGAGTGTCCCTCTTGCGCTGGCCCCCACGCCGCCGCTGCCTGTCTGCGAGCCGGTGGGCCACGGGGCAGAGGTAGAGGTGGACAAGGAGCGGGCAGACCTGCCGCCGATGGAACTGGTCACTCCAAAAGGCCCCCTCCCCGGTTGACGTAGCTATGTTGGAGCGATGGCTCTCACCTTACCCAAGGAGGGAGGATGCTAGGTACCTCCTCGAAGGTTTCCAGCGGGGCTTTCGCATACCGTTCAAAGGGGTGCGGTTCCCACAAGATGCCCCTAATCTACTTTCCCTGTAGGGCAGGGAGGAGGTTGCCGCCCTTAGTATTGCTAAGGAGGTTGAAGCAGGTAGGGTAGCTGGCCCCTTTCCCAGGCCCCCCTTTACCAATCTGAAGGTTTCCCCTTTAGGGTTGGTGCCCAAAAAGACCCCTGGGGAGTTTCGTTTGATTCACCACCTGTCATACCCGGTGGGCCATTCGGTCAATGATGCCATTCCTGATGACCTTTGTTCGGTCAGGTATACATCATTTGACCAGGCCCTGCGCATGGTGCGTTCTTGTGGCCCGGGTGCACTTCTGGCAAAATGTGACATTAAGTCGGCATTCCATTTGTTGCCTGTGCACCCGGGTGACTTTGAGTTGCTGGGTTTCAAATTCCAAGGAAAATTTTATTTTGATAAAGCCATGCCTTTTGGCTGCTCAATTTCCTGTTCAGCATTTGAACGTTTTAGCACTTTCCTCCAGTGGGCCTTAGTTCGCAGGTCTGGATCCCGGTCTGTAGCCCACTACCTCGATGATTTCTTGTTCGGGGGTGAACGGGGCTGGGACACGTGTATGCGTCTCCTCAATACATTTCAGACACTAATGCAGGAACTGGGTGTCCCTTTAGTGCCCGAAAAGACCGAGGGCCCATCAACTAAGCTCACATTTCTGGGTATAGAAATTGACACGGTCTCGCAGGCATCCAGGTTACCCATGGATAAGGTTACCCGGATCACTGCGTTGATTTTGGCCTTACTGGCCAAACGCAAGGTGTCACTTCATGAGCTCCAGGTTTTACATGGTCACATTAACTTCGCTTGCAGGGTGGTCGCGCCTGGCAGAGCTTTTGCTCGACGCTTATGCGACGCCATGACTGGCCTATCCAGGCGCTATCACAGGGTCTGACTGAACAAGGGCATGAGGGCTGACATGTTGGTTTGGCTTAAATTCCTGAGGGACTTCAACGGGGTGTCATTTTGGAGATCTGACCTTTTGGTTTCCCCTAGGTTCCAGGTTCAGTCGGACGCCTCGGGGTCCCTCGGATATGGGATTTACTTCGAAGGGAGGTGGGCCTATGGCCGATGACCTCCAGCCTGGAGGGGCACTGATCGTCTACGCGATCTGACATTCCTTGAGTTCTTCCCGATACTGGGAGCTTTGATGCTATGGGGCGAGGAGAGGGCCAATTCAGTGGTTCATTTCTGGTGTGACAATGCTGCAGTGGTGCACATTGTCAACTCCCAGACATCTAAATCACCCAGGGTCATGGAGTTAGTTCGACAGTTTGTGTTGTGTTGCCTACGCCTCAATGTGCTCTTCAGGGCCAGACATGTACCAGGCATTAATAACGATATTGCTGATGCTTTGTCCCGCCTGCAGATCCCCCGGTTCCGCGCCTTGGCTCCAGACGCAGAGGAGTTACCCTCGCCGCTTCCGGACGAGATTTGGACGTTTGGCAAGGAGAGGTGAACCGGGCGATCAGCATGTCCCTGGCGCCCCGCACGCGTAAGGCGTATCACCATGCATTCAGTCAATTTAGAATATTCTGTGAGCAACTCCGGTTGCCCGAGGTGTGGCCCATTCCGGTTGCACACCTTCTCCAATTTATGGTCTACCTACATAGTCAGGGTCTAGCTCCCCGCACCATAGCATCCAGGCTGTCAGCACTGGCATTCATGGCCAAAGTGAGGGGTTCCGCTGACAGCACGAACGATTTCCATATACGACATGTTTTGGAGGGGTGGACACGGGACACTCACCACCCTATTTCCCCAGGGGTTCTTACCCACCTTGCACGAGGCTGGCATGACCTGTGTTTTGACAGGTATGAGGCAGCTCTGTTTCATGCGGCTACCACGGTGGCCTTTTTTGGAGCGCTCTGCATCAGTGAGCTGGTGCTACTGTCTAAGGCGGATGCGGCACGTAGGGCACTGGAACTCGAAGATGTCTATGTCTCTAATGAGTGGGCTCAGTTAAGGATACGTTCCTCAAAGGTTGATCAGCACGGTGTAGGCAGTGGTGTTAGACTGCTACGATGTTCCATTGCAGACATCTGTCTGGTTGGTGCCCTACAAAAGTTCATTGCAATGCGTGGTATGCACCCTGGCCCGTTTTTCTGCCACCAAGATGGGTGTCCCCTTACTAAATTTCAATTTTGGAAGGTGACCGGTAAGGCGCTCTCCAGTGTTGGCCTCCCCAGGGCTCGTTACGGCACCCATTCTTTTAGAATAGGAGCTGCTTCTACTGCAGCCGCATTTGGGTACTCTGAGGCTGATATATGCCATATGGGGAGGTGGGGATCGAAGTGTTGTGAATTATATGTTCGCCCTCTTCAAGTTTGAGTACCAGATAAGTCACTGTCCTATCTCTTTTTATTTTACAGACCCTGTGTGTCGCCGCACACCGGTGGCAGTATGGCTGGTGGGCCACAGCTATGTGCACTGGGCAGCGCAGTACGCTGCGGCGACAGAGTGGGGACCCCAGCTTGGACTACGTGCATCCGCATGTATCAGGTGGTATGGTAAGCGTGGAATGTTATGGCGGGAACTGTTGCCATTCCTTTTCTCCATCAGGGATGCTGAACCGCCTGATGTCCTGGTGCTGCACCTCGGGGGCAATGACTTGGGCCAGGTCACTGGCCTTTCCTTAAAACATACGATCTGCAGCGACCTAGCTTATTTGCATTATGTGAGGCCTGCCACAACCCTGCTATGGTCGGACATCATACCGCGTCACGCTTACAGGGGAGGTATCAACCTCCAGGCCCTTGACCGCGCTCGTCGCTCAGTGAACAGGGCAGTGGCCCGGTTCTTTGCTGACAAGGGGTTGGGGCGGGTCATCCGACACCCCAACATTAGTCTCCAAAATTATGACCTTTAAACAGGGGATGGGGTCCATCTGTCGCCCAGAGGTATGGACCTCTTTTTGGAAGATGTGCAAGCAGGCCTGTTGACCGAGCTGACGGTCTGGGGGTGGTGGTGAGTCTTTATTAAGCCTCCCCGTGTGGCGGGTAGCACTGGTAAGGTAAATATTTATGACCCACAGGTATCCGGCAGGTTCGCAATTGACTGGCCAACACTAGATAGGTACAAGTTGGTTAACGTTGACCGGTCAACGACGAACCAGGCAATGGGGTGATGGCACGAGCTATTCAGCATGCATCACCACATGATTTTACGGATACACATAAGAGGGTGGGGTCAGTAGATAGTTGATTGACTACGGTCAACAATTTGTTTGTTGTCAACAAACAAATTGATACAAATGGATACATTGTAGCCAATTGCTGTTGGCAATTTGGGAGGAACCTTACCAGTGTTACTGCGGCCTGCTTGCCTTAAGAATTCTAATTGGCTGAGTACCAATTGAAATTTATAATTCGGACTAGGGCATGAATCAATAAATGTGGCCCAATGCCGTTATCCACTTATACCGGTGTCTGAGTCCTTTTTTGGGGGGTGCGCCTGCAAAGGGCATAGGGCTCTGTGGAAGAGAAGAACCTCTTGAACAACCATGAGTGAAGTGTTGTAGAAGCAGAAACTCTGGCCTTTAACGCAAGTAGAGGGGCAGAGAGGACAACCCCTTGAACTATCTCCAATTACTTATATATTTAGGTATGCATTTAATACATTTATATACTGCCTCTCTAGAGAACAAAAGTTTTCCACTCTGGGTAGTTTCCAATATTAAAATATAATAATAAATAAAAATAATGACCCTCCTGGTGGCAATAACTATAATAATTATGTAAAAAAATACAAACACAATATAAATTAAATACCCGTGAAAGAGATATAATTAAATCCCTCCCCCTTAATGTGATTTTCAGACATTTTTTTTTAATCTAGAGAGAGAGCTTGACACA
Source organism: Bradypodion ventrale (assembly GCA_035047345.1). Lineage (NCBI taxonomy): Eukaryota > Metazoa > Chordata > Lepidosauria > Squamata > Chamaeleonidae > Bradypodion > Bradypodion ventrale. The sequence continues at coordinate 2,999,821 of JAWDJE010000007.1, forward strand.
GCCCCGCTGATAAATTATTCCCAAGAGTAGGATTTTTTAAATCTTGTCAAAAGCACACAAAGTTGCTTTCAGGGTTGAAAGGATTATTACTGGAGGAACTCCTGAATGAGGCTCGCTTCATGCCCCCAAGATCTTTTCCCACCAAAGTCGTCCCTATTTATCTACTTGCAATTTCTTGAG